>OV725080.1:128261032-129461032 GCA_928085145.1 Nezara viridula | reverse complement strand
GAATAGGTGGTAGTTGTTATAATAAAATGGGCACAATAATTAAAACAAGTCATTTAAGAGTACAACTTGCATCAGACGGAAAGGTAAAATTGTCAAAAAATTATAACTTACAAGCTGACAAGATATTAATTTATAAATATCGACAATGAAAAGTCTCACATACGATTACACTACAATAGATTTGACTCGTCTCTGATACAAACTTGTAAAGTTGCCCACGTGTTAAAAAGACAATGTAATGGAAGTAAAAATAAAATGGAATTGGCAAGCACCATACGATCCTTTCCTATGCCTGAAATACCAATGTCATCTTTTTATCGTCATATTCCCTTATTGAACAACTAATCATGACAGGCATAAGTGAAGAAATGAAGATAAAACAATGAAATGCATTCATTCTTATACTCTTTAGTAAGGTACTGCTGATGCATTTTTTTTTTTTTTTTTTTTATGGCAAAAGTAAATTATTACTTCTTGATAAAATTGAACGCGGAAGATTAAAATATTTTTATAACTGGCAATAAAGTTGTATACATACGAGTGACCAATGAGTTGTGGAACCTACCGTTGTCTTGATGGAACACAACATCCTTCCGATCATTCATAACTCTTCAAGGTGTTCTCCAAATTCGATGTTACCATATTCGTTGAAAAGTTTAATTATTGCTCTTCAATTTTTTTTTAATTTAATTCCGATATAGATTCAAAAGCCTAATAAGGACAAAAACTCACCTTCCTCATACCGACCAATCAGCTTACTACCTATCTGTTCCAAAATTTTTGAAAGCTTACTGAACAAAAGACTTGTAGATATACTAACAAACACCAAAATAATACCAGACCATCAATTTGGATTTAGGGCACATCACTCAACTGTACACCAACTACATAGAGTAACGGACTACATATCTACAGCACTAGAGCAGAAAGTATATGCAACTGGCGTATTTCTGGATGTTGCTCAAGCGTTTGACAGAGTTTGGCACCAGGGTCTTCTTTTTAAACTCAAGACAATACTCCCACCTACATATTATCTAATTCTACAATCCTTTCTTTCCGATAGATTTTTCTCGGTCCGACACGGCTCAGAACTATCTTCCATCAGGTCTATCTCAGCAGGAGTACCTCAAGGTTCAGTACTCGCTCCACTACTCTATATCACATACATCCATGACATACCTTGCAGTCCCAATATTTTAACAGCGACATATGCAGACGACACAGCAATTTTAGCGAGACACAAAAATCCAACATACGCCTCACAGACCCTACAACAGTATTTAACAAGATTACATGACTGGTTCAAAATTTGGAAAATCCGACTAAATCAAGAAAAATCACAGCACATCACATTTACGCTTCGACATGAAACATGCCCTCCAGTTTTCTTTGACAATACACAGATTCCACAGACAGACCCCGTTTACTACCTTGGTCTGACATTTGACAGAAAAATGACGTGGGGCCCACATATAATCAAGAAACGAAAAACGCTAAATCAAAGATTAAGAATTCTGAACTCACTTCTTTCGAAAAATTCAAAATTAAAACTTAGACAGAAACTGAACACATACAATTACTTACTAAAACCTATTTGGACTTACGCATCACAAATATTTGGAACTGTTAAAAAGACTCACTTAAACAAACTTCAAACCTTTCAAGCAAAAACATTCAGGACAATCACAAAAGCACCTTGATACGTTAGCAACATAACCTTACATACTGACCTCCATATGCCGACTGTTAACGAACACATACGAACTCATTACAAACGATTACATGACAACTTACAAGGACATCCCAATACAATTATAAATGACATGGTCACTACGAATATACCAGGTAACGTCTGCAGGAGACTGAAGAGGAGCTGGATGAGAGACCTCCTCACCTAACGTAGATATCACGCCGAGTCAGGTGCCGCTGGGCACTGATCCTCGTAATGAATTTCATGACATTATTTTTTTCCAATCAACCTCAAATTCACTGGTTGTCATTGCCATTTTGACAGGTGTGAATAAAAAAAAATAAACCAAAAAAAAAATTCCGATATAAGGAATAAGTAAACAAAAACATCTTATAGGTTTTATTTTTTATCTCCATTTGTCGTTTGTTTACGGAAGTCCTGTTGATGTCATTTTGTGTAGTTTATGAGGCCCTAAATTCCTGCTACATTTCTTGTAGATAGCTAAAGTCGCGTTGAAGTTAAAACATTTTTTATGATTTTCGAAAAAAAATCATGTGAGGGACCCAAACATTAACCTGGAAACATAGCCGTGTTAGTGCAAATGGTCTTCTACACTTGTGTGCGAAACATTTAGGGCCACAGCAATCTCTCACTCTGATTGGGTGGGATTTTGATCAACAATGGCCTTAACATTGCTCGTTTCAATTTCATGTGGCCGACCACACCTTTCTGCATTTGTCATAATTTCTTGAATGAAATTTGGCAAACCTATTTTGACAGGAGCATTCGGTTAAGGCTTCATCCCCATAAACAATGCAATTTTTTCTATGAGCTTCTGCCGCACACTTATCTTTATTAAAATAATAAAACAAAATATGCCGATAATGAATGATATTTTCTTACATATTCATAGTGCAATAGGAAACAAAGTACTAAGCTAGTTTCAACAAGAGTTAACAGACATAGTTTTTGACATATTAAAAACAGGATAAACAATCCACCTTAGGGATTAATTCACTATACACATAATAAGTGTATCATTGTGACACAAAAATGAACAGATAAAACGAAAGGACTCATTTGCCAACCCAATATTATCACTTCTCATCAATACACATGTATTGATGCAGATTATTTTACTTTTGATTTGATATTGAAACGATCCTCCTAAGAAACTTAGAAGAGTGTTTAAAACAAATTAATTCATTGAATTAAGGATTACTTGTTTAATTAACGTCGTAGTGGGTTCTTTATTGGACGACTTTATTTTCCATTACAATTTATCTTCTTTCTAGATTTTTTTAAAGCTTAAATGTGATTGTAATACCTTGGAAAGTATCTAGTATTAAAAAACAAAACAAAACAAAAAATAATTCATAAGGTTATACTTGATTAATAATTTTCTTTTTTTTATGAAAATATGCTGAATAATTATTTCTTATATTTTTCAAAAATTTAGTGATAGGGCTTTACAAACAAATTTTTAAAGGAGGGTATAGGATATATTTTAATCATTAAGTATGAGCGTTTTTGTATTATATAACTTAATAGTTTTATTTATATTACAACTGTAGGTCTCTTTATAATATTTGTGTGTTTTATTAGTAGATTCATCATTGCATTGAATGAACTTTCTCAACAGTTTGAATAGTAGAAATAAAATTTAATTTAATGAATTTTAAAAAAATCCTATATATTCATTTGGTACAGATATATTTTAATTTTTTCCAGCTTCTTTGAATTTAAATTTTACATCTGTTGTGAATGTTGGTACGGCCCAAATTTTCGTTCTACTCAAACTTCTACTCAAAATTCTACTCAAACATTGAATCGATAAACTCCCAATTCCTATCTTAATAGATGTTGGTATTGGTTTTTGATTTTAGTAACTCTTTGAGTAAAATATTAGTGCCAGCACCTACTATATTTTTTCCGATTTGTTGTTGGTTTTCGAATGATTAGGGGAGGGAAAGGGCAGGTGAAATACGTTTCTTATTTCATACTGTTGACTGTTTGCCGTACTTTTTTTTCACAGCCATTACAATACAAAACATTACCGTTTCGCTAAGAGTTTCAATGAGAAATTCGCGAATTTTATTTTCTATTTAATCCAATTCCAAATGATTACGCCGAAGTTTTAATTTTTATCCCATGGCGATATTATTGGAAGATAGCTATTAGTCATTTGTGAAATTCGGTTGGCAATCATTTGCAATTTTTTTATATACTCCTCTGTAGAGTACACTCTATTGAAATGTTTCCGTTAAGTTGCTCTGGGAGGTTTAGAATAGTAAAATTATCCATTATTATCCATGAGCATTTATTTAGAAATAACATCCTTTGTTTCGTATTAGCATCTGATATTGTACAAGTACATCTTTTTGGTCAGTCGTAGGCAGTTCTCAGAAGTCGGCCTACGTTGGCTATCTAGCTTCATCGTTACCTTCGCCATCAGATAAACCATCCGCTTCATCCGGTCACCAGTGCCACCTACTTCTTCGAAACCTTCGACCTCTAACCAGAGCTTCCGGGCGGCTCATACCGAATGCAACAAGCGCTATAGGAAGCGAGCAGAGCCTGCTAAATACCCTGATCCTACCGACAAAGCTCGCCGCCGCCCACTACGATCAAGGAGCTACGTGCCCTAATGGACGAGGACCGTCCTCAGGAGTCGTCCCTCTTGGCGTGTCCTTCGCTGCCGTTTAGCGCTCGCTATCTCTCCTTATCTTGGGCCACCGTTACCAATTACATCCTCTTTATGACATTTTCCATCCTTCCGTTGAAAATTGTGGGCACATTTGCATGTATTAACAAGTTTATACTTTCCTACTGCTATTATCGTTTTTGTCCGATTATCCTGCACCACACTATTTCTGGCATACGAATGGGCGGATTGCTTTTAGTCACAGCTAAAACTTTTCTAACTAGAGTGAGGTCAGGATTCAATCCGTGGGTCCTCCACGAAATAACTTTCAACCCGTCAAGGCCACATTCGAACTGGTATCGCTATATTCAAGAATACTAAACTTTATGCTTTAACATTACCAGCAATCGCGACCTCAAATACTTACTAGATCAGAAAAGTATTGTAATGTGGTCAAATGTTCGATGTGTGGTTTTCAACTGATGTTTACATTTCAGACCCTCTCTTCCTATCCTTTCCCATCGGTTTTTCTGTCTGTGCCACGTTTCTCTGCGTAGACAGATCCTGTTGCTCCTTATTTTATTCTATATGATTTCAGCCACTAATGTCTGTGTACATCAGTTAATTGATACGCAACTGGGACTCTACAGTGAAGTAAATGTGTCTTTCCATAAACTTTAGCGTAATAATTGACCAGAAAAGTGCAAAACCGTACATTCTAGTTCAATTATCTTTATAGATTTTAGATTTTAGATTTTAGCAGCAAGGCTGTTGGAGATAAGGAATAATTATTTATTTACGTAGGTGTTTATTTAAACGGTATTGTGAAAAAAACTACTTACATAGATAATACAGAAAGAGAAAAATACACTTCATTAAATTCTTAAAGACCCTGCCTTGCATTCTCAGATGCCGCAAACCCGCAATACCTTACTTCAATGCGTGCTTAATAGCAAAGGCAATAATTCTAAAAAATATTTCATATTTTGTATTTATTTTAATGCACTGTAAACAATTAATGTTCCATCCATTTTAATTGTTTTTAAGATAAATTGATTGATTTTTCAATATCGAATTTAAAAAAAAATATATATAGCTATAATTTATTAATATCATCAATAATAACATTTTTATAAAAATATTCTAAATTAGCCGCGTTAGCTTACTTCGGTAAAGTTTCATCTCACGAATAAAATTGAAGAACAGTAAATTATAGAATTGTTTTTTTACACTTGGAAAATCGAGCCTTTAAATAATGTATCCATAATAGAGTTCCAAATTAGTCGCTAATATCGCATACCTTCTGGCAGAAGCCACTGTTAATAGAACACTGGATCCTTTGTCATATAATTGTCTTAAGGAGACAATGCCTACAATGATAACTTGATGGCATAATCGCCCCATTATGTCACCGCCAACTACCGCAGCACTTACAACAAATTACCGATATTAAGCACAGTTTTCTGAAGTTTTTTTCCTCAATCGAAATTGTTCCTTCCTCTCAAAGTGAGGAAATTGTGTAACTATTTATTTACACTATTTTAAAGAAAAAATTTGACCTTTAGGTAATGACATTAACTATTATGCAATAACAATCTATTGAATGTGTTCATTATATCTCTGGAGGTATTGTGAGCAAGAAATGAGGGTATAAGTAAATGTGGGGAGTAGCTCAGTGGTAGGGTACTGAGCTTGCAATGCTGAAGGTCTCTTCCAGGTTCGAATCCCGACTCATAGCAGAAAAATTATTTACTTTGTTTTATTGTTCGAGGGGCGACCTTAGGTAGGTAGACCCTCCTGGGGCATGCCCAGCCTCTATAAAGTGGGTATCCTCAATTAAAATAATTAACAAAGGGGGAAAATTTGGCGGTTGAGCGTGATCTCGGTCAAATCACCTCCTTGCACAACCCTACAGTCTACACCAAGAAATAGTGCGTTCCCTAGTTCCCTAAATAGTACTGGACCAAACAATCTTAATGGGTTATTGTCGAAGTGGTACAGATTTTTTAACCGAAAAAAGTAATCCGAACTTATATTTTTTTTATAATCCTTGTTGTTCGAAAAGCATTTTATTATCATCATTTCAAAAAAAAAAAAAATTAAATTCAAGCATCGTAAATCCTTACCGGTGAATTATATTTAAATTTTGTTTAAGGTTTTAAGATGAATACTGTACAAACGCAATAGATTCAGTCTTTATTAGAAGCGAAATACGAAAATGAACTTCAGAATGGTTTTAAAATAACCTTAATTTTTTCAAAGTAACGTTAATTTATTTTTGTATTTTTTCGAAAATTCGTTATTGAGAATTATTACAATCTGTCACCTTTCTTGAAGAAAGTTCTAAGGAACTTTTTTGTAATAAAGTTCTAGATATATGGTTAAAGTTTAACTTTCATCTATTCATGTTTTTAATAAAAGATCCGCTAAATGAAAAATAAACTGTAATTGGGCTTAGATTAGATCCATAATTTGTCTTAAATGAATTCCACATGATTCTATGTGTCGTTTGATTGAGTAGTTATGAATAAAATTCATTTTTTGGAACAACTTTCTTGTAAACTGCTGCGATATTGATAAGCTCTAAAACCAGGAAATCAGGCGAATTTATTCCAATTTCTGTAAAAAGTACAATTACTACAGACATATTTAATTAACACAACCTTTATACACGCACTTACAATGTAAATCAGATATAAACTATGCAGCTGTAACAACATCCTAAAAACATAAACGCATGTAAAATAACACAATCTCTACAGAAGTATTGTAATGAAATTTCGACAAACCCTGACCTATTTGGCTCCCAAAATCTAGTCGAATAAATGAATATAACGTTTTTTTTATTAACTTGTAATAAAAGTTTTATAAAAATAAAAGTTCTATAAAGCCTTGACTTGCAAAGTTTTAAGAGAAAAAGGCTAAGTTCTAAATGAATTGAAATACTATCGACAATACAAATTCCGATGATACTGAAGCTTTTTAATAATAATGGTTTTTTTCCAGTTTCAATCATTGATTTTACTCTCAAAGTATGGAAGAGTCCGTGAGTTTAATAATGCTGAATGTAATAATTGGGCATGTGAGAGGGTTTGTAATTATTCTCGCTCAGAATTTAGTTCTATAACAACGGGAACCATGACCCTCAGGTGTAGGTCAGTTATGCATAATAATTGAGTTCATCCTTTCCAAGACCAGAGAAGATAAATACGGACGTAGTGTCCTGCCAGTGATCTTCCAACATCAACCCCCACCACACCTTCGAGGCCATCCAGGAACAGAGTTCGGTAGTGCGTTTGCTACGCTGTGTATGTCAGTTCTGTGGTATCTTTCAAAGTGTCCAGGTTTCTTTCTTCCTTTATACTTCAGGTAGGTCTTCATCGAATATGACTTAACATGCCTTACATACGATTAACAAAACAATGTTACTCAACAAAATAAAGTTGTTCTATCACATATGATAACATAATGACACATGATATAATAGTAAACTAAAATAAACAATATTTTCATATTCATTTTTTTTTCAGTAACATAATTCATAAAATCAATGAAAGTTTTTTTTATTTTTAATATGATTTATAAATTCATCCATAACTGTTGCTAATATTATTTGCAATATTAAATATGCAAAATAAATCTTGGAAGGCTGTTGGTCTTTTTAAAATTGATTATAATACTTATATTTAGAATTTTTCACCAAACGTGCATGATCTTTACGAATTCCTGAAAATTTATCAAGGCTATTATTTAAAAAAAAAAACTAAATATTCATTTGATTTTATATTTAGTCTATATTTTTAGCAAATATAAATTATTGAAGATGAACAAAAATAACTTAAAAATTTATAGTGGACTTTAATAATTTTAAAAACAAATTAACAATCCATAGACAAAATTTTAATTTAAAAAATGTTTTGATATGTTCATTTGGTTGAATCATTAATCCTTTTCGAGAAAAAAGGATTGTGATCAAAATCTCCAAATTAACTTATTCTTATTTTTAAAGCAACTAAATAATTAATTAATTGAATTAATTGTAGTATGAAGCTATCAAATTTATATTTTAGCTATTTCATTCAACTTAAGGTTTACTTGATTTGAGTTATTCAAGTATAATAAAACAAGTTAAAAATTCATTGACGATACTTTCATTTTTTAATAATCTTGTAGATGTGTTTATTTCATTGGATTTATATTCATAAATTCTTCTCAAATAGATAGAATTCTGATAAAAATATCCAAATTAACTTAATATTATTATTTTTTAATTTAACTAGGGTAAGCGCATCAGTGATGGGCATAGCGAAGGAAAATTATGTCTTTTTTGGCTCATGCCGCCGTAATTATTATAGGTATAAACTTATCCGTTGGACATTTTGAATCACTAGTGCCTCCTTTTTCTATTTAACATTTTAAAGTTGAAAAAATATTCAGTTATGTAAGTATAATCACCAATTAAAAAACACAACTTTTTGCACTAGTGATGGACACCACGAAATTAATTTGTTCTAGTAATGGACAGGGGTCGGTACCAATAATGGACATACTTCAGAAAAATTCTAAAATCTTTATTTAACTATAAGAGAACATAAAAGTTCAACTTACTCTTAGAAAAACTGTTAGTAGGAAGGTATGAAACACACTGATCTCAAGAGCACCATAGAAATAACAATGATAGGCATTCTAAAATTACCTTTTGGGAACTTTTTTCATACATTTGTCAATAGAGTGCATTGTTCTTTAAACTAGAAAAAACTGGGACCTTTAAATCAACAAGGAAGCTTATTATTTATATTTAAAGTCTAAACTGTCCATCACTGGGGCCACTGTCTATAACCGGTGCGTTCGCCCTAATTATAAGTATGGAGATATTTTTATTATTTTAGCTATTTTTTTTATCTTAACGATTACTTCATTTGAGTCATTCCAGTCTATTGTTGTTAATTGAAACTTCCGTATAGTTAATATATTAAATTTTTTTTTCGCATTTAAATCTTAGTTCATTCAAACACATAAGAAATACTTTGATATTATTAGAAAATACTCGGTTTTCTAAATACCTCTTAAGTGAAAATTGTAAGTAATTCGAAAAAAAAAAAAACTTGATAAGTTAGAAAAGACATTTAACTCTGCAATTCGAAATCAGATCTGTCTTTTTTTATTAAAAAGACAGTGAACACTTAAATTAGTAAACCATTCATCAGTATTAACACTACCCGATCCACGTGAATGAAAGGGGGAGTTTGGGGTGAAGCTTTTCTCGAAAACTGAAAAAAATCTTTATACTTGTTTCTGTCAGTGATCAGGCTGAATACTTACAAAATCATAATATGTCCTAGTTTCAAATTATAACGCATACATTTCAGTTACTAAATGTAAGAAAAAATGTATCCCTAAAAGCATGATTGTATCTATAAACTTTATTTTGAGAAAGAGAAGTCTTAAATAATACCACTTAAACATTATTTTGAATATGAAAAATGTTTGATAAAATATCGTTTCACATTTTGTTTAACAATTATATTGGATAAATAAAGTAATCTCCGATATTTAAATGTATCTATGCATATACAATCAGCCACTAGGATTGGCTCATGGAGGGTGACAAGTTCATTAATTGGTCCAGGGTTTTGAATATAAATAACTGCAATTAGTGACGCATGTCCGATCATATTTTATTCTAAGAGAATCATTTTAAAAATAGTAAAATATTAAAATCACATAATAATCAACTATTTTAACATAAAAAATTGAAATATACTAATCAAACTGGAATATTTTTGATACTGCCTAATTTTCTATATAGTCAGATAAAGAACCTTGACCTCACAAAGAACTTAAAAAAACATTGTTGATGGGCAAACCAGTTACAAGCACTACTACTACACTAATCACTAGATAATGATAACACTAAAGATCAATAATGACGGACTTATAGCACAGGGGTACATAAACAGGATAGCAGAAGAATTGAATACTGTCAGATATACAGTGTTATGCACCATAACTATCGGTTTATTTTTCATGAAACTGGTATCAAAATGTGCAAGAAGAATGAATTTAGAGGGCAAACTCTACTGGAAGGGCAACTATGCATATCTTTGGTTTATTATAAAAAAAAGTCAATAAATATATTTTTGATAAATCTGGCTTTTTAAGAACTTTTTTAAATTTCAATCTAACTCTTCCATATTAAAAAATGTACTAAAATAACAACAATCCTCAATACGAGTATATATCAAATAGAGTTTAACAAGCGCATAATTTTCTAATTTCCCAAAGAGTAAATTGATCAAAGTGATTTGAGGTTATGAAATGTCACATAATGACTTTTTGCAATAAACCAACGATAAAATCTTTTTTCTTTGCTACAATTCTACATACGAGCCGTTTTATTTAAAAGTGGTGTTGGCCATTTCTTACGATTAGTTTAAAAAAAAGCATAAATGAGCGTTTTATCAACCACATAAACATTTTCTAAAAAAAAATAATTAAGATATGTACTTTAGACCATACACTATTATTCAAAACTTTACCTTAACGCAACGCCATGTTAGAGAGGCGAAAATGAATAAAATAGTGTCAAAAACCAAATGATAAGGATTACAATATCTCAGAAACTGAAAATCGGACCTGCATACTATGACCGAGAGAAATGTTCAGCATTTCATCCGCTTAATAACAAGCTATTCTTTATAATTTAGATTTCATATTATTAATCTCGCCTTGTTGATGTTTTTACTACAAAAAATCCTTCAATCAGAGTATGAAATTACAAACATGAATGATTTGAAAGTGATGTGAGACCACTTTCCGTAAAGACAAAATATTTAGTTAAATATTTTCACTACATATTTTACTTACTTGATATATGTGGTAACACTGTTAATGATAGAATAAATTTCGTTGTTCATTTAAATTTTGTTACTTCCTACGTCTATTGTGCAGTATAAAACTTATGGTGTGTTTCGATTGTTCACATAAGTTTAAATAAATAATTTCGATTACCTCTTTAAATTACTGATTGCTACTTTCATTAATTAAGGTTCGATTCGATTTAAAACCAGTATTTAATATTTCATAGGTGTATCATTTTCACATTTTATTGACTTTGAAAGCTATGTAAATCTATTTGATGCCATAAAAAGTATACATTTTTATTAACTATTACTTTTAAAACGACCACATAATAAACTTATATCAATTTAATATTTAAAAAACATAAAATAAGCGCATTAACACATACCATTGTTTTTCAAACCATTCTAATATTAATATTTACATGAAATGTAAAATGGACATTCAATCAAAACGACTCATTTTAAGTTTTTTTTTAATTTTATATATATATTATTTAAATAATTTTTTTTGAGAAATTACCGTAGACACAGTTTCTTGAAGATTAGAAGCAGTTTTATTGTCTACAACTCTGAAAAAATAAAGTGATTTTCCATTTCGATACCGTTAGTGCAAAAGGTCTTATGTAACAATTTTGCAGGTTTATTCTCTTTTTGCTAAAGGTGACATTTTGTAGTCTGCAACTGCTTTAAGTAGTCTGCTAAATAGGAAAATAGCAGAGGAATATAAAATATGAAATTATACTAATCACTCTAATCTAAAAAAAACTCAATTTGTATATACGACTTTTTGCACTAACAGTAGGGATATGGCATTTCTGATATTTAACCATTAATATTTAGTTAATAGATTAGTAACAAATATTGATTTTTTACTTATGTATAAAAACCAGTTTCATATATTTACCGAGCATTATATATCAATACTAATAATAATATTATCTTAAATCTCGTAATTGTCTTATTATGTCTTGATCTCGGAAATCTTTAAATTAATAGTGAATGTTTAAATACAATCATTATCAAATATATTTTTATACGATAATCTTTCTGAACAAAATTAAACTAATCAAAGTTTTTAATTGCAATTTTTTTATGGTATTTAGTCAATGAACTAGCAACAGCCGTGTAGGCAATCCAAAACTCATTTTTGACAAACGTTGGTCAGATTAGATCAATATCTGGTTTTTCATTACCGTGTAAGTTATTTATGACAAAAGCAATTTTAAAAGTTAGTTTATAGGTGATAGCTCAGCTATTATTATGCTACCTAAGAGGTGCCATGGAGTAGATATAGTGTCTATAGCATATGCATCTTTTAGATGCATAGTTGTAGACGACATAGATTAGACATAGACTGTTGATCAGAAATGTATTGCATTTGATCCTAATGTATTTCATTTTCTTTTATTCTGTTCTGATAATACCTGATTCAGTTAAACGGTAACTTCCCAGTTATTTACAGGTCATTTTCAGACTTCGTGATAAAACCTTCTTATCATACTAATGGGTTTTGTGTTGTTTTTTTTAATGACTGTATCTCTTTCGTTCTATTATATAATTCTTTTATGTTATTTTCCGTTATTCAACGTTTCGGCCTCTTGACCCTTCTACATGGTCAAAATAACAAAAGAAGGATACTAATGACTAGATATTGAGTGCCCAAATCCAACATAACGTAATCTGTGAATGTGAATGAGCCTTTCAGTAATGAATAACCAGCTTGATTTTAAAATTACTGCAAGATGAGGAGGAGTATCTAATAAATTTTATATTGGAAATTAAATAGAAAAAAGAAATAGGAAATGTGTTTTGACTTCTGAGACACATAGAGAAGCCCGGGTATGCGAACAGATATAGTTTATCCATCTGTGACTTTGGATAAACACTGATAAAAGGATGCAATGATTATCTCTAAACTGGATTTCTGAAAACAGAAACAGCTCCTGAGCCACAATTGTCAGTAAACTGATATCAAATAAAATAATTTCAATCCATTAATCAAAAACCATTAATGAGTAGATTTTCAGAATTACTCCTAAATTTACCAGGAAAAATTACCATGCGATTGGACCACAAAAAAAAATATTGGAACAGTTATTATGGGTGCACATGATCGGACAGTCGGTCAAAAAAACGAACGGATAATATTATAAATATATTAAGTTTACATTTTAGTTTTATGGAGAAAGCCTGACTTATTTTATAACTTGCGCTGATTTGCTGAATGGAAGTTACCAGTGACTGTCGTATCTAACTGATATTTATATCTTCATAAAAATATTATTATTTACTATATTATTAATAGCGTTGTAAAATTCCAAAAAAATGTTTAGTCGTTTTTCTTTCATGTATTTGATTGATAATAATGGTGGGTTTAAATGGTTCATTATTGGTGAAGCAAGAGATCTCTGGGTCGTTATCTTTTGAACTCTCATTTAGGTCGGATTGGTGACATAGAGGATGAAAGTTATTAGGTATATGGGTTGAAATTGTACTAGTGAAACTCAATTTGTCCTGCGATTTCAGTGTTACTATGTCCATGTCATAGTTTATAAAATAAACCAAAGTGTTTAATTCAAATATTTAAAGAATATTGGATTAGTTTGTCATATATGTAAATGTTTGAAAAAAAAATATATTTAAGTGATGAATCTCAAAAATAACATGTAACACATCTTACGTAATTTTTCTAATATTGTATAGTAAGTATATTTCAAGATACTATGATATCTTTTCTATATTATATATTTATAAAATTACTAATTATATATGACCAGATTAACAATAATAATTAATATAATTCTAATGTCATACGTTAGACATAAAAAAAGGAATATATTATACAAAAAATTAAATATAATATAAGACACTTGCACCACATACAAAAAAAAGTGTTTCTTTAATCTTTACTTAATTATAAACAGAATATGTACCTATAACTTAAGTCAAGTCCAGTCTAGCAGCAGATTAATTAGCTATTATATCTCGGTTTATTGGTGTTGTAAAACAATTTGGACTTCAATCTGTCTACTCCGACGTCTAGATGACAGAGGATGACCGTGAACGTGAGAATATCCAAAAATAGGCCCAAAAATTATTCATGGTAGACTAGATCCAAAATGCTAGCTTATCACCGATACTAGAAATAATTAAATATATATCAATAATTTACCTTTTTGTGTATAATTGGAGTATTAAATAAAAATGATTCTACTCCTTTCACTTTTCTAGCGGTTTTCTTAGGTGTTCTCAATCGCATAAGGGCATTATAAAAAAATTACGCTATGCGAGAACGAAAGACAATTGACTATTTACAATTACCCGTCACATAAATATATTTAACCATGGGTTGCCATGTTAAAATATATATATGTTTATATTAGTAAAAGTTCCTGATGAACTTTACAAATACCGAATGAGTATTGACAAACAAGATGTCAAAATAAAGAGAATTTCATGAACATATACGAATCCCTAATTAGATCCTTAAATTTGTACTCAAAATGTAATAAAGGTGATTAAAGATGTAAGTGGTATGCTCTCAATATGCCAACGATAGTAAGTTGTATCGAAACGGTGCGATTCGTGTTTTAAAGGTTTCGAGGCAAACATCATTACACGGTCTGGACGTTCTTACATAACATACTGCGTTTTGGAGCTCTAAAATTCTGGTGTTAACATCCTAATTTGCCGCGGTTGCTATGGAATACTTATCACAGGTTATTGTTTAGATTTTTAATAACAAAAATATCCATTTTTATTATAATCTATGTAAAATAAAAATCAATTGATAATGTACAAGAATCGTTCTGTGGTCCCTCGTGCACTCTTGAAGTAGGTGATTAAGTTCATATCTAGGTTTGGGTTCCAAATTTCAATCATCGTTATTAGTGAGATAATAACAAGCCAAGAATCTTACACTTCAACACCAAACCAATTGGTCTTAACGGAAAAGTTAATAGATTAGTACAGGTCTAATGATAGCGGAGTCTTCTAGCTATTAAACTAAAGAGATATTTTTCCGTGAGCTATTAAAATATATATATATATATATATATATATATGTATACACATTTTTTAATCAATTTTTTTTCATCCCCAGTTTCATAAATGTTTTATCGCAAAAATTGGACGATAATGCTCCAGGTTTATATCCTTGGTTCCCTGGTTTCAGTAACATATACAATACAGCATGTTTCTAAGATGCAGGGAAATATCTGAGCCTGATAAAACTGTTATATAAGCGACACAGATAAATCAAATCTTTTTCGGAGGTTGTTTTAGCATGATCTTTAGGACTTTATCTAATCCAAATATTGCTTATACTTTAAATGCACTTTGGAGCAGAGGGTAGATATATAATGTTAGAGTTCTCGCACAGGTATACGACTTTCAATGTTTATCGTTTCGAATTAATGTTTCAACAAGAGTTCCATAGAAATGTGGAACAAATTTCATCTATATTTGTTGTTATTTCTTATTCAGCGGGAATCCCACCAACTGTATCTTAAGATTAACCGAAGTCATTAGCACTGCTTTAGGTTGTGTATTCTTTTCATTTTCACCAGAACTTTCACACAGTTAATGATTCATAAATCACCTGTTTTGTTTTATGATCTAACTATTGATATATTTTATCATTATAAATTATATAGCAAACATTGATTTTTTTTTCATTGATGAAAAAAACATATTCTTTTATAATAAAAGTGGTTGATTGCCATGGTACCCATGATAACTGCAATAATTGTTTCCTTAACCTGGCTGTATGCAACCAATTTTTCACAGATTTGAGTGAACTCTATTTTGATTTCGAGTACATGGCAGGTTGGAATTTAAAAAAAAAAAAAAACAATTATTGATTATGTGAAAACTAAGGACTGGTAAAAAAATAACAATTAATTATTACGACTATTAGGCACACATACACATTATACATTATTATTATTATTTCCATTCTTTATTCTCGCTTTGCGAGATTAGTTTCTGAGGTGGGAGATCAGAAGTCCAGCCACTTTCATATTAATATTTATTATTTTTTTATACGTTTAAAAATGTTCGCACGATACGTGCTGTATCTAAGAGAACTGAATGTTGAATCTCTTTCAGTCGTTCAAGAAGTAATTTTAATCCCATCGTGCCTGCCACTGTTGTCTTTGGTATCAATCCATTGGAGGATATTATAATTGGAGTGGTGGTGACGTTCCCCAAATGATATAATTCCTTCAGTTCGATTGCCAGTTCCTGGTATTTTTTCAGCTTTTCTCCAACAGTGGAGCTTATATTATTATCATTGGGGATCCCGACATCAATAAGCTCTGCTCTTTTCTCTCTCATATCTGTCAGAAGGATATCTGGTTTATTATGATGCACAGTATAGTCAGTTATAATTGATTCATCCCAATAGAGCTTAAGACGACCTTTTTGGAGGAGTTTATTTGGGTGGTACTTATAATATGGAGTTATTATTATATAGTTAATTATTATTATTATTTAGGACGATGAATTTTCAAATTATTGTAAAATTTAAATTAACAACAAATTAAGTTAATGTATGATGTAAATCATCATAATGATGAATAAATAATCTAATAAAATAATATTAAAACATTTTTAAAACCAAGTATACAAACAATTATTTTACTTGATGTAAATATGAAATTAAATATTATTTCTCTTTGTTCCATAAACATAATAATATTATAAAACAGAATCGTTTACGAATTTGTTGGTTAAAAAATAAAAATAAATGTGATATAATTCATCTTTAATTTCTATATCGATTCCGAGTATCGCAAAAAAAGTTGAAAAATTAGGTTTAACTAAGTTATTAAGCTTAACACAGCTTATACTTAATTAAATAAATTAGTTTATGGTCACTATTGCAAATTTAACATGTTTCAGTATTACTTCAACAGATAAAAAATATGTGTATCATAATGTAACTTATTACTAGATTCTTAGTGGTATTCGGTATTTTTCCTTACGAAAACTTGAAATTTCCATTTTTGCTTTAATGTATATTAACTGAAATATTTTCTTGAAATCGAGCAACCTGATTGATGTTGAAGGATATTAATGTCTTCTTCTTTTTGTGTTATTCTGTTCTGCCAATCAGTATGTGAAGAAAGGACGTTTAACCAGGATTACCTCTGGTCTCTGTTTCTTACCACGTTCCTGTTTTAGCGGAGATCTTTTCCTCTCCTTTTGCAAAATCGGTCGACGTATTCCAAATACGATATCCTTGGTCGGTCAAGAGGCCTTCTTCCATCAGCGGCAAAGAGTCCATAACACTTAATCTTAAGTATGTCTCGGTATTCCTCCATCCTGAAATCATGGTCGAACCTCTTCATGGTCATCTTCTACTCTAAGACCTCCTTCACCGAGAGGACTCGTAGTTGCTTCCTGTTCCCTTTTAAATAATTCCTTAACGCAGTTTGCCCACTTTATATAGGATGCGTGTGCCTCAGGAGGGTCTCCTAGATCTAGGGTCGATCCACAGTTAATGACCAATTATCTGCCGTCAGCTAGATAAGAACACTGCACCATGAGCATTGGAAGCCAGTGCTTACCCACTGTCAGTGACACCCCGATCCCTTAACTATGTAAAACTAAATCATATTTTATAGGTGTGTAAATAAAGTAATAACCAATAGAAGTCAATTATCATTATTGATATCATATACTATATTGAAAAAATTGTTTGAACTGTCGGCATCAGTTCTAAGATTTACTACCTAGGCTCTTGGATATATAGAGTGCTTTCAAATATTTTAATTTTTCTAATATATTATCATGATGGAGGATCAACGAGTTCTCTGAATCAAACATAAGTCTAATGTATGTTTCGCAAGTGCAGTTTTAGATTTTCTTTTGTTTCATTCATACGATTTATACTTCTAGCAGTCTCTTTTCTAAGGACAACGTCATTAACGAAAAGATTTCTTCAATTTATGGGTTCAAATCTGTTCTAGAAGGCTTTAGATTGGTGAATAACATTTAAAGCTATTTCATTCCCACACATTGTTTGATTCCTCCTTCGTATATCAGAAAAACACAGAGACAACTGCCTGAGATCTCACAGTATTACAGTTATTGCCAATCTCCCAGTTTGAGCTAAATACCCTCCTCAGAAAAAACAATGCCACACCAACCTTGTCTCCTCGCTGTCCAGCCAAAAATTCCCATCGCCTTCATCCTTATCTAACATCCTTTTGTTCAAATATCTGTCTCATAATAATAAAAATTATACGCCGACGGGCTCTAGGAATTTTCCAACCTGTACCATTAATTATAAACAATTTTTTTCTAAGATGACCGGCTTTATTCACAAACCAACAATTCAAATCAATTATTCTCATCTAGCAACCATAATGTGTCATAATTACATGGTCATATATTACTTTTATGGCTTTATATATTTTTTTGTTTTAAATTTAATAAAATATCTAAACTTTACAAAGTTATCATGGAATGTATCACGAATTTATTGCAAAATAAGTCATCAAATAATATTACATAATTTTTTATTATTTATTTATTTATTGAAATTTAAAATTGTATTGCAAGATGAATTTCCCTCTGTAAAATCGGAACATGGTACACTTAACGTAAGTTTTTTTGATGTATAATAATGGTTTGTATAATTTTGACACACTTTCGGTAAATATTCATAATATATGCATCGATAAATAAGTATGGAATTTATAAAAACTTTCCTAAAAGTTGAACTCCAATAAAAATATAATTTTGATAGTTTTATGCAACAAAGTTATAGAAATATAAGAATTAAAATATGAAATGAATAAGTCTCAATAAAATTAATGTCCGGTAGCAAACATGTTTTCCTCTCACTACGTTACTTTCTTACAGATTTGATATCGAAAGAGTACAAACCTTTAATAGATGAGGGAAATATTATTTATTTCGTAATTCTTTTTCTTTCAAAATGTTGAAAAACTAACCTGTCGCTGTTGATAATTTTTTTTAGATATTTGTAATTTGTATATACATATAATATGTATATATATACTTTTTTTATTCAACATTCTTAAATAAACCACACTGATCACCATCCAGCACAGACACTCTGTTCATTAGTTGAAATCATTGCGACAGATATGTGACTATGAAAGTATCAAGATTGAGTTAAGCTAAAAATTTGTTTTTGGAGACTGTTTAGTCTCTGATTTACCTGATAATCCTACCTTGATTAAGCTCTTCTGAGAATTTATATATGATGTGTTATACTTTTTGGGAGTCGAAAGTCACGCATTGGGCAATATCATAATTTCATATGGGCAAAAATCCTTTTAAAAAGTTTTAAAAATTTTAGGGGTGAAAAGTACGCTATTTATTTATGATTATTTTTACATATGGATATGATAAAAAGGAGTCCATTCATATACATAATCAAATTTCAATGTTTACATGTAAATGATTATAAATTTCATTTTAAATGTAAGATGGTTTGGACATAATAATTTTGTATTTTTATCTATAAAACTTTGACAACATAATGCCTTTTCAATTGATTTATCTTCAAACAAATAAGGAAATTAATAGAAAAGGATGGCACAATTGTCTAGAGCGGTAAGTAGACATTTTTTTTAATCTCCTCCCCAAATTCACCCTCCTAAAAATGGATGAAACCAACACCACAGAGTCGGATACTGACCAGTCATCATTTACCATGACAACAAACTTTCCTGTGAAAAAAATAAACAACAATAAATCTTGATGCAATGGCGTTATTTCATCTCAAATTTCTTTTAAGGCTGAAAATCTTTTAAAATGTGTTATTTATCTATTTAAACGATGGATTATTAATATATTTCATCACCCGCAAAAACCAAGAATCTTAAAAGAAACATGTATTCTGTTTTGAAGGTTTTACCGAGTTGTCAACAAGAATAGATCGATAGCACTCTAAGATGTATCGATTAACCTACATTGAGGAGGTCCACTACAGCTTCTGTTACATCGTTACATTATATACGCTTTTAGGAGTGATGAACCTCGACGCAGTGGAGTCTCTACGTTTTTAATTTGACTAATAAATTTAAAAATTAGTTAGCGTAAAGCCACCAATTATTCACACGTTACTAATTAATGACACTCGTTACCTAAATTTGATAAAATAAGCGTTTAAGTTCATGTAGGATTTCAAACTTGGCACCATTTCAAAAGTATATCAATCAGCCACCGATTGCCGGCAAGATGAAGTCTCTGTTGGGTGATGAATTTGGTGGGAAACGCAAATTTTGTTATCACTTTACCTCATTTGCCGGAACCTTGCGGCATTCGCAAAGAAAGTTTTTATCAAATTTTACGAAAATTTCACCTTTTTTACCTTTTCTTTTAATGTTTATGAGCTTCAATTCTTTTGACACATTTTGTTACCACTTTTTCTTTACAACAGGAACAACAGGTGTTAGGAATGTCAATAATTCGATCTTCAAAGTGATAAGTTTTCCCAATTATTGACACAAAGCGAATTATATGAACTTGAACAGAAGGGCAAGAAATGAGGACATAAATAGAAGAATATTGAGGAAGGCCAGGAACAGAAAAACATGGGACAAGTCGAAATATCGGCAGATATAGAAATAGATCGGAAAATAAGTAAAGGTGACTTCGTCACAGCCAAAATCAGGAGTGTCCAGAAGGGGGTTTCATGGAGCAAGTTTCGCGGTCAAAATTTTTGAGGGGGGCGAATGTCGATGGGATTATGAGTTTTCGAACTAAGGGACGACAAGAGGAAAGACTGCAGCAAGTCTAATTGTATATGATCTACGATTTTTCAAATTTTGCTCTGTTTTTAAGAAACGACGAGCAATAAAATGTCAGTGGGATGTGCATCCCTGGACACAATAGTTGCCAAAAGGAAAACACAACCATGGCTCGTGGAATTTCCAGGGTTTCAGAAGGAAAGGTGGCTGCTAATCGTCTCAGAGCTTACAACAGACTGAAGAACCTGATGAGGATGAGAAACGTGAGAAGTCGAAGAGCGGAACATAGTTACCAAACTAAAGTCTCTCAATAATTATAATAAATAATAATAATGTTGGGAAAAAGAAAAACCGAAGACTTTTATTTCATTATTCTCTAAATATTTATTGAAATGTAGCAAACCTACCTATTATAATATATAATTTATTTTCTCATACCGTTTTGTGATATCTAGGTATGTATAATAAATTTTAAAGTGTTCAGATACAAATGTGTGATAATGTTGTACCTATAAATAACAAATATTTTGTTATGTTGATGGTCGAACATGGTGTCAATAACTGGTTCCTTTGCCTGTCGAAAATTGGTTTTTGCATGCCAATAATCTGTGAAAAACTTGTCATTGGTTTTGAGCTCAAAAATTTGAAAACTTTATAGTATTTTGGCCATTTTATAAGTGGAATCTGTACAGAGTACTTGGGAAAGTATTAAAAACTTTGAAACATACAGATAGGTTAATTAATAAAATAATTCAATGTAAATTACCTGAAACATTTCGTTGAAGTGTTAATAATTGGTGACTTTACCTTACTAGTAACTAAAAATAGTTGGCATTATTGCACATTTTTGTACATCAATATCGTTGTTTATGAAGAACTATGGAGGCTCATAGGGACTGACTTGAGAATATTTTTGCTGGAGAAGAAAAAGACGGTAATGAGCCAAAGTGGACGGAGAAACCAGCACATTTTTAAGAAACAGATTAGTAACATTAACACGTTCAAGCAAAGCCAGCATAACGTACCAAAGTTGTTAAACCCGTTTTGCCGAAAGGCAGGGAAGCTGACACATTAAATAAACAATACAAATCTTGTCTATGAAACGGAAAATAAATTCTGGAAGTTGAAACAAAAAATTATTTCTAGTTTTGAATTAATGTTACCTACCAATTTGTCAAGTATCTCATTTTTACGATTCTACTGTTAGGACTAAGACTTACAATATAATTTATTAATATACAATATAAATTATATTAACAAATCATACTAAATTTTCTGCTTGGAATACTCCTGTTTCTATCTCAGTTTAAGCATAACAATAGTAATGATGATAAATAATGACAGTGTGCAAATATTAAATTAGAACCTATACTATAGTTCATATATTACTTCATTAGTTATACATGTGTTCATTAAAACTAGGTTTTCCTAACCTTTATTCACTTCGGTTTCACAACAAACATTCTGGCGCAACAAACTGTTTTCTGTTAACCATCCGAAAGTTAGCAACCTCTCACCATACTCCACATCCTATGAAGAACAACTAAACTCAACTTTGTGGTAATTGTTAGCAGGTAATGGGGACACTGTCAGCAAGAGCGTGGTGATTTCACCGCCTTCAACAATTGAGAAAATCAACTTCGAGGACTGACATCAACAAAATCAAAATGTTCCTTATCGACAACTTCTTCAACAGGATCTCCTCTGACTTTAGGCAGCGGCAGCTCCTGCCTCTGAAGTTGCTGTTTTTCGTGCATTCCTCAAGTGAGTACTTTTTAAAATTATTTTATTGATTCTATCAACCAGTTTTATTTACTTTAATTATTATTCAAATTTTAGTTGTCATTGGACATATAAATGTACTTTCCTGTGAGCCGGTAATATTTACAATTTTTTTTTCACAATTTGTTAGTTAAAAAAATTAAAAAAAAACAACAATTCACCAACATTAGTACATTACAACTAAAATTGTCTCCCCTTATTGTCTTGATTTGATAATTGAAAACAATAAATGCCACGTTGCTGTGTATTATATTATATGCTTCAACAATTCCCCTATATTCGTTTAGTGAGTTTGTAATATGTGACTCGAATTAGGTAAATACATCTATTTTTATTCTTTCTCTTTGGTGATAGCATTTTCCACAGGGGCGATGTCGCAAACACTCAGCCCAAGAAATTTAATTGCTCTCGTCTTCTTAAAAACAATCAAATTGAAAGGAGAATGATAGATATTTTTCTCTGGTTTGAAAGTTCCCTAAATTAAAACCCCACCAAAATGTGACTCCCTCCAAAAATTCAAAATGCTATAAAACGCGCTCCCTCCATTTATCCCAAGGATTCAAACATTTATTGTTTCGGAAAATGTGCTACCCTCAAATGTTCTGATGGCCCAACATGTCCCATGGAAATTGTCATGGGCACCTCCGGTTGTGTATTGGAATAAACTATTATCTTATTTTTGAGCTCATATATTTTTGAATCAGATATCAAATCAAGAACCTTCTTGACATTTTTGTTTTTCATGTTGACGTTCTGTGGACATAAAAATAGTTAACTAGTATTAATTCCTATAATTGCTTGGAAGTTCCCAAAACCATGAAAAAAAGATTTAGAACAATTGTGGATTAAGTTATCAATATTACCAATGTATGAAGCGTTATATACCACCTACACCACTACTTACATATCACCAATATAAAAAAGGCACATCACACAACAGATTCACATTTTTCAACTTTCTAACACATTGATTGTTTTACCGTTATGAGTGCTTTCAACCATGAAGATAATTTAATTTTTTTTATTTCACTAATTCCTCCATACTTTATAAAAAATCATCAGAAAGCGTAAAATAATTCTGTAATTAAATATTATTATTCTACATTTGTAAATCTTTAATGCATCACTCGATGAACTAAGCCCAGGACTTCCTGTGATCAGACCTTGGATCTATTCCTTGTTCATGAGGAACTGTGAACCGTGTGAGCAGTCTTGAACTTTAATATTATGTCTTGAAATGTGCTTAGATTCAAGAATATCTCAAGTAGTAGTCAATGAAATGATTTAATAATAATAAAGTATGATGAATTGGTAATTCTTATTAGCGTCAAACAGTAAAGATTGATTGATTTTATGAATGAATAATAATTAAAAATACCTTTTTCACATAATTTCTAAGTATCTGATACAAATTATTCCTTTAGCGAAAATAAACTTCAAATATGAAGATCATTCTTTTTTCTATGGAATAATTTTTTTCTCGTGTTGTGAAAAATGTATTTATTTTCCTCGATTACTAAGAAAATATTGTACAATCTTTATTGAAAGATTGTGTAAAAGCGTGTTGTCTTGATCTCCGGGCCCAAATCACACTGAGGTTCAAGGTTCAAAAGACGTCTATTGCTAATGCTATCCCATCAGCCAACTCCAATATTCAATTATAAATCGATTTAATCGGCACTGGCATCTTACTATTCGAATCAAACAGATATCCAATTCCAGAAAAACAGATATTCAATCATATTAAACAATTTGCTGAGCATCAAAAAAATATTAACGATTTTCTAGTTTTGCAAGGAACAACATTTCTCATGGTCAAATTTAATGAAACTATTTTTTCTCATGACTTTGAATGATGGTCATAGTAGATTCGTAACTGTCAAGTACTACTTGCCTATTGATTTACTTAATTTCCAACATATTTTATCAGTTATCTTGAAATAATTTGTATTTTAGTATTGTTTCGATTAGAGGTCGAAAATATCAGTTAACTTTTATTTCTTAAATGTTTAATATAAATACATTAAGTTTTAATTGAAATTGGACTTTTTTCATTAAAATAAATTTTTGATGAAGTTATTTTAAAACTTTTATACAAATAATTCTGAAACTAATTCATAAAAGATTTTTAGGGGAAAACGAGTAATTTCAAAAATATATTTTTGTATACAATGAGACAAAAAAAAAAAGTAATTTCGGAAATGCCAAAATTGAAAATTCATTGTTGTCATCACCATACTAAAATAATCAAAATAAACGCGTGTATGTGTAAAAAATCACTCACTCATATCGTATTATGACAATCTTTATAATCCCAAACAAGAGAAAAAATTTGTTGTTAACTCACTCTTTTATTTTAATTGTACAAAAAGTTATGGTGAATCTTGAACTTTTTGAAGGAAACATTATATCATAAACGTATAAGGGTAACTTTTATTGCGCGAACTTTTTCTTAATAACTTTTAAAAGCATGCTTATTTTAAAAAGTTTATGACTCTTTCAATCTCTGGTTTCGATATTTATCTTTATACATATTACAGTTCAATTTAATATATCTTTTTAATTAATATATTTTTTAAAAACTAATTTCGATATTCAGATTGTTTCTTGCTTGTTTCTTTTTTTTTTCTTTTGGCTTTGTTCTGTACTCATTGACACCATATTTGCTTAATACAGCAGTAGATAGCAAATTTATCTTGCCAAAAATAAACATAACTTATAAATAAAAAAAATACATATTTCATGTAAATTGGCCTGATACAGAAAACATTCTTTTAACTAAATTTATATCATAATAGCTAAAAACTGATTCAAATCTCACTTTTACACATATTTTTCTTGATCATTAACATACTTATAATTAATTAAATATGAATTAGGTATTTTCTATTAATGTAATTTTAATCTGTAATTTTACAGCTATGTACGTTCTCTATCCTTACTTGACCATCCACATGCGAGAGCTTGGGATCAACGTCGAAGAGACCGCCATCATGTCCGCTGTGACTCCAATAGTATCAATAATAATGCCTCCGATTGCAGGCTTAGTCGCAGATCGAATAGGAAATTTCAAGGTAATATTTATTTAACATGAAAATAGTCAGGTTATGATTAATACTCATTCAATTGCTTATTTTAAATAAATAAGTATATAAAAAAAATAAAATGTATATTTCTCCAACTTTAAAGAGGATTTTTTAAAATTCCTTTCTCAGGTGATTCTCGCCCTATTCAGCGGCCTAGGAGGTGCAGCTTCGCTCCTTCTTCTTCTAGTCCCTGTCGGAAGAATCACAATATCATACCCACCGAGGACCCTCCTCCAAGTTAGCACTAATTCAAGTCAGTATTAAAATTGCTCAATCACATAAGTATTAATAACTATGTATTTTAATAATTAATTTAAAAACCCGTTTTCTTTGAATTATTGTTATTTATCTATCTCTGTCTCTATCATTTATTCTGCATACATAATTTTTTTTTTTATTTATTGATGATATTTACAACTATATTACAAGTAAAAATACATTCAGTAAGTGTGAACAAAAGAATATAATAGCATGAAATCACTTGTTGAGAAACTACCCACTGGTAGCACTCTAAAAATGTATTTACAAAAGAAGATCTCGAGGCCATCTTCTTTTCAGATGCCTCGGAGGGTGCATACATAAATAAAAATAAAGAGGAAAATCTGCGAACAAATTTTTAGAAGTTAAACTAAACCATGTACTTTTCCATATAATGATTTTTTTTTTTTTTTGTATTGTTCTGAATATTGTAAACTTTATAAATAGTTATTTGTACTTTGTTGTTTTTTTTATTTCGTGATATTACTTTGAATATTGCTTTTGCACATTCGTTCATGGGTTCGAATCCGGCTGATGGCAGATAATTATTTATTCTGTTTGCCGGGAAACTCTCCTGGCGCACACTCAGCTTCTATAATATTCTTAATTAAATAGTTAATCAAGAATAAAACATGACGATTGAGTAAAATCTCGTTCCGATCATCTCCCTGCACGACCGTTCGCCTTGAAACAGTGCTTCCTTACTGTAACAGTACTGAGCCCAATACGCTTCATTGGTTCTGATGGTGCAAGTTGTTATTATTATTATTATTTTGTGCATTTATTAATTGATTAATTTAATTTTAATTTTTGTTGGACTGCATATAGCAGGAAAAAACAATCCACAAAATATCCAAAAATGAGTTAAATGTGGTTTTTAATTAATAGAAAAAAGAAATGCAAATGAATTTGTTGTTTCAATTTAGAAAAAAAAATCGCATGTTGATTTTTGATCCATCTATTGACAAACAATGACGAAAAACTAAAAATTAGAATAAAATATGTTTTTAGATACAAAAAACATTCCTTTATTCATTGATTGAATCACCGAAGCGATTTTATCGGATTTTGAGGTTGATGGATCCACTGAATGTAATCTCATTATAACCTCAATGTTATCTATATTTATTTCTGTTTTGTAATTTAACAATTCAGTTGTTACTTATTTCCTTATATTTTTCTTTAGTTTTCATGAATTTTGTTGCCTTTCCGGATAGTTCATCTTTCAATCGAACTCATCAGGAAACGTAGCATAAACCGCTGTCCAATGTTGCTAGATTCAATCGATCGATTGAAACTATCAATGGATTAGCGCTAAGTTCAGAAACTTGCCCAACATCCTACTTAACGTAATAACGTAAACGATTACAACCTCTTCAACTTCCATCTCATTGCTGGTATGGTATACCCTAGCGCCGTACTTCTTTTGCTTTTCCTTTCTTAGTTCAAGTTCATAAAGTATTAAAATAAATATTTGTTTAATGTTTTTAATTATAAATAAGTAGAAAATTCAATATTAAAAGCTCAAGAAATGATCAATGGTTAGAAATATACCAGCCGACAAAAAGCGCAAATAGAACTTTTTTCTTTCTTAAAGGCATTGAAATCATGAAAATTTCCTTAAAAATCATAAATATAGGACGTACAATGCTATGGCAAATCCTATTCTTACATTAACGGCTACGAGGCATGCACACTAAACAGCTATCTAGAAAGGAAAATCCTTCTCATGATAAACGGAGTGAGCTGTCACATAAATCAGAGCATTAATACATGAAAAAAAGGATTAATAAAGAACTGCTTACAAAAACTTGTCAATCAATATCTCATGACAAGAAGATTTTGATGGACAGAAGATTTGGCTCAAGAAAATCCATCAGCAAGCCACTTTTCAAATAAATGCCTCGATATGTATGCTTGAATGGTTTGGAAAGCTTTGTTTACTGAATTTACCGAAAGGGGGCCGATTAATAAACAGCGGTAATTAATTTAAGAAGATGATTAGTCTCTATTAGTAATTAGATTCTTTCACAATGTAAAAATGAGCAACAACCCACTCAGTCATTTTTTGCAGAAATTTATTGTTTGATATTGATTGCTCCTATTTTATTTTTCATGTTAGAATTGGTAGCAGCTGCCAGACTTCACCTTCTAAAGCAATGAACCAATGCTTTTAAAAAAGAACATTTATGATACAATATAGGATTTCAAATTGTTGGATCATGTCACATTATCCCATCCATAAAACATTAAATAAAAAATGTAACTTTTTTTTTATTTTTTTCTTTTTTATTTTTTTTTTTTTTTTTTTTTTTTTTTTTTTTTTTTTTTTTTTTTTTTATACTTAACTTTCTTGTAACCACACTAGGTAATGAACCTGTCGCATCCTTTTCCATTCTTTCCTCTCTAATGCTACTCTCTTCCAGGCTGCTCCCCCGCAGGTCTTCTTCATCTCCTTGTCCCAGTCGGTCGGCAGGTGTCCTCTCTTCCTCACATGCTCTCTTGGATACCAATCCATAAACTGTCTGGTCCATGTTAATTCATTCCTCCTGATTACATGTCTGGTCCAGGTCCACTTCCTGATGAACACTTTTTCCACAATATCTGGAAGGTCAGTCTTAGCTCTGATCCATTTGTTTGCTTTTCTATCCCTTCGAGTTATCCCCAGAAGATATCGCTCCATTCCTCTGATGGTTATCCTCAATTTATGGCAAGTCTTCTGGTCAATTGCCCATGTTTCACAACCATATGTCATGACAGGAAGTACTGTGCTCATCCAAAGTTTTCTCTTTACCTCTGAGCTCACCGAGGATCTATATATACCCTGGGTACATCGCCTGATTATTTCTTCATTTTGTCCTTTGATTGAGATAAGGTGCCCAAGATATAGAAATGTATCTACTTTCTCTATATGGTGTTCGCCTATTTTTATATCTCCCTCAACGTTCACTGACATATAATTGCATTTTTTATAATTTATTTTCAGTCCTATGTTTTCTCCAGCCTTTATTAATTGGTTTGCCATTGTTAGGATTTCTTCTATATTTTTACCTATCAGGACTTGATCATCAGCAAACTCTAAATGGTTCAGCCACTCCCCAAAAATTTTCATTCCTTTGTTCTGCCAATTCATAGTTTGCATCAAATCATGGAGAACTGATATAAATATTTTAGGAGAAAGGGTATCACCTTGTCGTACACCTTTTCTAATTTTTATTTTCACTGTTGTATTTCCTGATTTATATTCTACATTGGATCTCGAATATAAATCAGATGATATCTTCCAGTATCTTGCATATTCTTGAACTAATGTTTCTCTTTTTCAGCATATTTATGATAGAATCGGTTTTTAGAGAGTCAAATGCTTTTTCGTAATCCAGAAAAAGGAGGCTCACTGACAGATTATAGTCATTAGCTTTCTTAATTAACTCTTTAATCACAAATATGTGGTCTACAGTAGAGTAATTCTTCCTAAACCCGGCTTGATGTTTTTCTAATTCTATATCCAATTTGTCTTCTATTCTTCTAAGTAGTATAAAGAAAATATTTTATATAAAACTGAGAGTAGGCTTAATGGGCGATAATTATTTAAATCTCTCTTATCTCCTTTCTTTGGCAGAATTATGAGCTTTGCAGTTTCCCATTCTTCAGGAAAGCTTGCATTCTTAAGACATGTATTATATAAGTGAGTGAGTGCCTGCGCTGTTATCATTCCTCCAGCTTTTATGTATGCAATTGTCAGACCATCAACACCTCCTGATTTTTCTTCCTTACAAATATCTATTACACTTAATACTTCTTCAATCATAATTTCTTCTTTTGGATCCCAGTTTTCTATGTTCCACTCCGCAGTTTTATATTTTCTTTTATCATAATATAGTTTTTCATAATATTATTTTATTCTATTATTTATCTCCAGGTTATCATTTAATTCTTGCCCATTTTCATTTAAAATAGCAGTCATTTTTGTTTTAGAGATCCCTACCTCTTTTAGTTTACCTCCTGTCCTAATGGCTTCCTCCATCTTTTCTACTTTCCTTTCTCTCAGCCAGTTCTCAATTTCCTTTCTGATTAATTTGTTAAGTTGTGTTATATCTTGATCCTTTTTTTTTTAATATCTTCTTTTGTTTAGAAGATTTTTAATCTTTCTTGGGAGATTTCGACAGTTACCGTCTATCTTGGAATTCTCTTCCTTAAACTGTTCAAGTATCTTTTTTAATGAGTTTGTTATTTCTGTAATTTGGGTTGAAGTTGTCATCTCTTGGTCTAACTTAGGCAAAACTGATTTCAACTTATTTTCAAAATTCCACTTTATTAGGTTTTCTGTTTTAACTTTACTGGATCTCCTATTTTCTTTTTTATGTTTTACAATGGTGAACTTTTCATTCAACATTGCCCCAACTGGTCTGTGATCACTGCCAATGTCAGGGTGGTTTAAAACTTCCACATTGATCACTAATTGCTTATTTTTAACGATTATGAAGTCTATTTCATTTTTTGTCTTTCTATCTGGGCTCTGCCATGTCCATTTGTTACTTGGATTTTTTTCAAAAAAGCTATTCATGATGTAAAGACCATTAGCTTCCACAAACTCAATTAGTCTTTTTCCTCTATTATTCAATTCACCTATTCTAAATTTACCCATATATTTTGAGTTACCTTTACTACCTATTTTTGAATTAAAATCTCCAATTAATATTAATTGATTATATCTGTCCTCATCTATTGCTATTTGTAGATCCAAATAAAAATTTTCAATCTCACTTTCTTCTGCATCTGTAGTGGGAGCATAAACTTGTATTATTTTAAGTGTCGTCTACTGGTCTTTATTTAGCTCTATTAACAGCCTAGAAATACGATGAGTGTAGGTTTTGAATGACCGTACCTCCATTTCGTTATTGTACCGTCCTGGTACTCCAAACTGCCTGTACCATATCTCCTCATTTCTGACAGACCAATAAGAGACCATTTCATAACTTCCCATTCGTTTTTCAACTCGGTTAATTGAGAATCTGCCATTAGTGTTCTACAATTATAGGTGATTATATCCCATTTTTTCATCTGTGATAATTTTTTAGTTTCCTTTTTATTTATTATCCTGTCGAAATTTCCATTGTCATAACCTATTTTATTAACCTGGTTGCCTATAAACTGCTAAGAATTCGTTACAGAACCAGAGCTTCCTAATATTTTGTCACCCTCATTTGTGCCCTGTTTGAAATATCTCTCCAGGCTGCTGCTTCTTAATTTCAAAGAACTATTTATTTTCTTATTGGCTTGTTTTTTATTATAAAAATCTTCTATCTCATTTTTCCGAGGTGACTCGGCCTTATTTTTGGGAGTGGATTCCTCACTTCTCTGTCTTTTAGTTCTTTCTGTTGTATCACTATTCATAACTATTTAACAGTAATTAAATACGATAAAATTAACCTTTTAAGGATCGACCAGGAAGTTTTAAATAGAGTCAATAAGGCCAATGGTGTGTTTTACTCTATCTGCACTACAATATTAGGGTAACAGGAGCAATAGAAGAAAACAAAAATAACTTTGTTTAAAACAGTATTTCTGCCTTTAATTTTGTATGGTGCAGAGAGTTGGACGGTCCTGGACAAACATGCAAGTAAAGTTACAGTCACAGAAATGAGATACCTCAGTAGGGTTCTTAAGAAAACATGAAGAGACCGCTGGAGGAACGAGAGGATAAGAGAAGAACTGAACATAAGGTCTGTAAAACAAGTCATGGAGGAGCATCAACTGAAGTGGTTGTGCCATTTGTACTGGAAGGGTGATAACCGAAAGACAAAATGGTTCCTAGAAGCAAAACCAGAGGGATTGTGATCTAGAGGCAGGCGCAGGCTGGTGTATTGTGACTGGATCAGTGGATGAGATGGGGCGAGGCTGATCCTCCTTTTCCTCGTTGATAGCACTAAGAAGATGGTAAAAGAAGAAGAAGAAAATTAACCTTATTTGAGACAACTGACTCTCAAAATCAGTCACTTTTTATTATAATTAAGCAACCAGGGATTAAATATTTTTGTGTAAGTACCTGAATCAATTAACATGAAGAAATAATAAAAATTAAGAATTATCTGGTAATGTTTGAAGATACTATCTAAACTGGTATCTGTTTTTTTTTTTTTTTTTTTTTTTTTTTTTTTTTTGTATTTTATGGATTTTAGGTTACTAGATAATGCTTATATATAATTTATACATATAATTTAAACTATGTAACGTTAAAAACTACATTAATTTGAAACATAGAAAGCATTTCATATGATGTCTGAACAAGGCAAGTTCATTTATATTTACCATTATAAATTTATTACTGATATAATTCTCTTTTGTTTGTAGGTCTTATTCATGTAGAATTGGGAGAGCCATATCCCTGTCAGTTTATGGATAATGTCACCATTCCACGAGATATCCAGATTGAAGCTTGTGGTTTGGTGTGTGAAAGACCAAAGAAAGCATTTACTCCTTACGTAAGTTATACTACTTGGTATATAAGTTTTTAGCCAATGCTAGAAAATTATAGAAATGAAAAACTGTATGCTTTGTCTTAACACCTTATCTTAATAAGAGCTTATTAGTGAAAGATATATTAACAAATATTCTTCGTTATATTAACATATAATTCTTATATAACCAAATATGTAAGTTTTTCTGTATAATTCATCTATTTAAATTTTTTTTAATATATATATATATATATATATATATATATATATATATATATATATATATATATATATATATATAAAATATATATGTGTGTGTGTGTGTGTGTGTGTGTGTGTGTTTGTGTGTGTGTGTGTGTGTGTGTGTGTGTGTGTGTGTGTGTGTGTGTGTGTGTGTGTGTGTGTGTGTGTGTGTGTGTGTGTGTGTGTGTGTGTGTGTGTGTGTGTGTGTATTTATGTTTGATCGCTACATAATCCCAACTAATTGCAGCACTAAAATTTTCAATTAAACTTCATTTAAATCAGGAAATGTATCCTAGGTGAAATATGGTCATTTTTTCTTAGCTCATCCGTTTGATTACAGCAGCTCTGGGAATGAAAAACGATTCCCTAATTTTAGCACAGCTTTCAGTTATTGTTTGCAGTTATTATTTATAAAGAGCAGAGATAAACTTTTGATCGTATTAGAGTTGACTTAAGAGAAGTATTTTCCCCACAGATAACTAGATCTTACCTGATCTGGATAATGTTGCAGAGAAAACTTCTCTGTTCTTATACCACAAGGAGAAAGAATTGAATATATTGGTTACGCTTTAAGTTTTCTTTGGATAGTTTAAAACATACCGAGCTCATTAAAACTTGATAATTATTCAGTCATCAAACTAAAGATGCGGTCTATCAAGTCTATTTTTTAATATTATCTGATAAATGGATAAGTATGCTGTGTGAATTATTAATTCAACACTTTTAAGCAAATATATATATTTGTTTATTATGTTTATAGCACGAGATTTTTCTTCTAGGTTCTTTTGTTTTTCCATTTAAGTTTTTTAAATAATTTCTGCTTCTAAATCATGCTAACCTAATAAAATAAATAAATTAAAATATGAATGTATTTTTATAAAATGCACATTCATTATTAAATAATTATATAATTATTTTAACAATATTACATAGCTGAAGTTAATTAATTATTTATAATATATTTATATATGAGATATGAATTATATATGAATGTTTATTAATTATATATGAATATTTATATAATATGAGATATGCATTGTTTAAAGTAGTTATACATATTTCACAGACTCGGGGACCTCAAACTCCAGCTGAAGAGGAAGCAGCGATCCTCAGGGCAAGGAGCTATACTGTTTCACCTCCTGGAGGAGCCACATACTCTTATTCACTCACTGCAAGAGATCTTCCACTTTACAAGTAAGATTGGTTTAGCATTTACAAAATTTAAAAAACAACAACACATAATGCTGATAAAATTTTAAAAAAATATAGAAATAATTTCAGGTAATTATTCAAAATGAGCTAAGTTAGTAATTTATATATCATATCAGCATAATTTTTAAGAATGTGAATGTGAAAACGTGAAGTTTTTGAAATTAAAACCTTTTTTTAAGTTCCTGGAAAATGGTGTTTTTATAAGAAAACATTAAATTATTTTTAAATATTCAATTTAGGTACTTAAAATTTCTATAAGACTTCCCTTTCTTTGAACTCTATGACTCAAATTTAATTCTTTAAAAATGATTTTAAAAGATAAAAAGGAAAAATAATTTCAAAGATTTATATAAAACTTTTTATAAATTCATTATACCTTTACAGTTTATACAGTACCATTGTAATTTTCTAGAGTACTGTGCCATTATGGACATATAATTTTTTTTTTCTATTTTGGATCACAAACCAATTGATATATATAAGGTATATATATAAACGAAAGAGAGAGAAACAACTTCTTATTTTATTTAATATGGGAATTTAAATTGTCAATAGTTTTATCTGGCAAATTTAAGTTCCCTTGAATTTCGTTTAATTATCTAAGTAGAACATTTAATGTTGATCTTTCTGAAAATGTTTTCTTTCATCATTAGAACATTTTCCACAGCCAATATAAAATATTGGCTGCTACATTATCTTTTATTTTACATAGTCAGGAGCTAATCTATTGAATGGTAGATTAGACAATAAACCAATCAATGTTTTATGACAACGGGACCCTCAAGAATAATGGTGAATGATTAAAATTCATGAAAAAATACTCTGATGATGACAAAAATATTCTCTGAAACACCAACATAAAACATACAAGGATAATAAAAATAAATATTAAATTAAGTTAATTTTACAAAATAATTTTTTATTAATAATATCAAACTGAAATTTGATCTACCAATTAACCCAGCCACAGTTACTTAGCAAAATAACATTAATGAATGATTTCTAATTTATCCATCATGTGAAATTAAATATCTTATCTGTTGCATCTGTTGTTTTATAAATTCTTTCATGCATTGTATAACGTAATTAAGTAAAACATTTTTCATGAAATTGGAGGAAGTCAGAAATATTTGTACAATTGTTTGATTTCTTTAGCTAGAATTTTTACATTCAATTTATGATTTGTTCTCAATTGCAAACCCGATTCATAGAAAATTAATTATTAAATTTTACGAATTAAAAATTTAATGAATCATATTCATTAATGATTTTTAAAATAAATAAAAAAAAATAGGTTATTATTAACAATTATCTGTTTACATTGAATTATTTATTTTTGGTTTTAATTCAATTCAGAACTTATATGAAAGTATAAATTTCAATTTTATATAAATATATGTAAGTAACTTTAAAGGGAAAACAAAGGAAAAGATGATGACATCAGAAATTCTAGACTGCTGCAAAACCCTGGGCATTACCCAACATCTGTTAGGAAGTTGAAAGATGATAAATTCTTTTTCCCTACTTCTGGTCTTTATCAACTCACATGCAAAGAAGATGGCGAGGGAGAACTGAGTTGTAAGATCCTTCAATCTTCAAAAAGTCCTGGCAGTCTTGTCAAACCCTCTACCTATAAGCTAAGGGCAGCATTCTATAAAGATTACAACAGCATCATCCTGAATAAGATGATGTACAACAATTCAAGGACACTCTTCAATGTAACTGGATCACCATCAATTGTAAGTTATAATTAATTAACTGTATGTTTTAATTGTAATATAGCAGACTGAATATTTTAAGCTGTAATGACTTCAGTATGCAGCATAAATAAATAAAAATAAACATAAAACTGTTATATTACTAATGTTAAAAATTATATCTTGACAAATAAAAAAAAATCTTCATAGGTGAAAAATGTGCCTTAATTTCTTGACTCGTTTTTAAAATAATGATAATCTAAAACATTAAAAGTTCGAAACCTGATTTTTGGTCATTCTAGTATTTACAGTTCTCTATCTGTTATTATTTTATCATTATGAAAACAAGATAATGCTAATTTTTAAGGATCAAAATTTTATTTTAAATTTATTTCATTAAAAAGGCTTTTAATTTTTATTTTTTGTTATTTTTCAAAATGCTTCTTCAGAAAACTTCTTGAAATCTATCTTCTACAGTATTATTTGACATATTTCATAAACTCAAGAATTAAATTTTTTTATTGATAAACAAGTAATAAATAGCAATTAATAAACCTAGCTTATTATCACATACATATATATGTGCAAAAAGTGGACATAAAAAATTTCCTTTGCCAGGGCCAAAGCATAGTTTGAGTTAGCATAGAAATATATGGGCTGTTTCAGAAAAACGAACTCTGCCATAAAATTGACAAATAATAATGTTTATTTATTTATTAGGAAGGTGTAATTAGAGTTGATGTTCCATTACCAAATGTTGAGAATGCCCTTGAAGTGGACTCTGTTCTAACACTTGGGCCATGCTACAGTCAATGTTTGGCAACTATGCCTCGGAAAGAGCTCTGCACTACTCTGTCGGCAGTCAATGAATTTGACATCAGTCTTACATTCTGGCTCTACTTGTCCATTAGAGTCTTCATAAGCATGATCTCAGGAACTGCATTTGCTATGTTTGAAGGTATTCTATAGATATTTGTTATTTTAAGTTGTTTTCTGAAAAAATGTCATAAGCAATCTGTTACCATGTCACTTTGAATAATGATTGAATATCAATCAAAAAAATAAAAAATTGAATAACTTATAACATATTTATTAGCTACAACAAAAGTATGCAAATAATAATCAATGATAGAAGCATGATGGCTTTGTAAAGATTCAACATTTCTCTAATACAGTTGCTTTATCAAGAGACTAAAATTAATTATCTTACAACGTTTTGAATATATACTTTTTAAATTCTTAACAAGTGGTGAGTGCCCCTGATGATCGGCACCCTAAATGGGTGCCCCTCTAGTTCTGGGCTCCTGAACGATTGGCCCAGTTGCCCCACTCTAAGGCCGGCACTGATTATAGGTAGCTAATAATAGGTAGTTATATTATTTTGGGGATAATTGGGGCCTTATCCAAATTATAACAGTTATTAATTAATTAAATCTGACCTTTTAATGTGGGTAAGACATAAATCGGCAGTTGTGACTAATATATTTCATCTATTAGTGTAAACATTGTTATTAACAGACCTCATATTAACTATTCTGTACCTAAAATCCTTCATAGGCTGCAGTAGTTGTTTTTTGTTTTGTTCCTAATAATGATAATGTGCTGGGTTATAATATGCTTTATTTTTCTGTTTTTTTTTTTTTTTTAAGGGGCAGTTATAGCAATCCTACGTGAGCATAAGGCAGATTATGGGCTTCAACGTATATATGCAACTATTGGTGGAATGATGAGTTCACCATTATCAGGATGGTTGATTGATTATGCAAGTCAAAACAAGCAGTATACAGATTTCAGGTAATATAGTAAAACAAATTATTTGAATTACTTTTAGATAACAGGGATAGATACTCAAAATATAATTTACATTATTTCAGAAATTATGTTCACACTTGCAAATAGCCAATAGACTATCATTATTCTCAGGTTGTGGTTATTATGATAAGGTCTTGAATTAAAATTGTTGTTGAGGCCATAGTAGTCAAATGTGAGGTGCAACCAACACTTCATTATTTTAATGAGAAGTGAAGCCAAATGATCAACACGAATTTTCTATAATATACACATTAATGCTCAACTATTAAGGAAAATAATCAATTAAGTAACTTTTCTAAACAAAACTTATCTTTTCCCTTAACCTGTATTTTAGGAGATATTACTTAACTGTTTCTCTTAAAATATTTAACGCTATTTCTAATTTTTAAAGTTTATAATTATTGAAATTATTTTTAGGCCTGCATTCTACCTTTATGCTGGTCTCAAGATTTTAAGTGCAATGTTGATGTTGACTATAAATCTTGAGTTCAAAGCACCTGCCACAAATGTTTTTGCTGATGTTCTTACAGTCCTGAGGAAAATTGAAATCATTGCTCTTTTCATAACATGTTTTATATTAGGTAATCATTATATCCTTAAATTATTATGCAAAGCATATAACTAATAACGTAAAATTCCATATCATAATTGAAGAAATCATAACTTTCTCAGTACCATTACTATAAGGATGATTGATCATACAATATTTTTTCTAGGTACGGCCTGGGGCTATATAGAAAGTTTCTTATTTTGGTTGCTACAAGATTTAGGTGCTTCACGTTCACTGATGGGAATTACAATCACAGTTGGCGGCATTGCTGGTCTTCCTCTTCTTGTTATGTCTGGACCAATCATTGCTAGGATTGGACATGCTAATGTACTCTTCATTGGATTTGTTTTCTATGCTATCAGATTATTAGGTAAATCTTTTTTAGCACTTTTAATGCATCGTTTTTTCCTTAACCCCATTATTCTAGTATGAACACAACCCTTAATTCCAACTCTCATAATCTATCCTATAAGAATGATTTTGTTCCTACTATTTATGTCAATGTTTCCATACTTTTATCCTTTAATTACTTGTGACTTGAGTTGGCCTCATAGGGTCATTTACATTTTTAAAACACACATACAATGCCAGAAAAAAAATAAAATTGTTACTCGTGGTCTTTAGAGAGATTACTGAAAAAAAGGTCTAAGCACAAAGATAGCTGCCAAAGAAATTTTTGACATGGAAGGAGATTTAATTATCGATTAAAGTACTGCTGTATTTTGGTTCAGGATTTGAACAATGTGAATATGAGCCTTGCAGTTAAACCAGATCATTCATTGATGATGAACTTCTTCTTTAATTTGTCAACCAGGATCCATAAGCAACTACTTGTGACTCGTAGGAGCTTTTAATGCCACAGTGGTTTGTCATCTTAAAAACTTGGGTTTACAGAATTGAAGACCAAGATCTAACCTACATCACTAGACAGACGCCCAAGGACAGCAGCGAGTTGGTATTTCGCTTCAAAATATGAAAGATGACAGATTCAGGAGAAAAAAATTATCAAAAGTGACAAAATGTGAATATTTTAAAAATACCTAAAAAATTGGATGTAAAGACTTCTTTGTTTCAAAACCAAAGGAGTGATACTGTCATCTAATTCAATTACTGGCAAAAAGATGGATGAAAGTAGTTGAAAACGATGGATTTTACATTGAAGCAGTATTCAATAATGTTCAAAATAGGTAATATTAATGAAGCTATATTTGTGCAAAAGTCTTTTTTGTACAATCTATTGAAGGAAGTTAGTGGACTATTCTACATATCATAGGTGATAAATAGTCAGGCTGCAGTCATTTATAACGTTTTTATTGGTGCCGACGTTTCAACCCAAGCACGTGGGTCATTATCAAGGCATTTTTCGAACATCAAAGGTGTTCAAGTACTCATTGAAAACTGGGTCTTGACTATTTATCACCTATAATCGTAACAATCTAGTAAAGTAATTTGGAGCGGGGTAGCTCAGTGAGTGAGCACTGGCTTCCAGAGCTCAAGGTCCTAGGTTCGAACCCAGCTTAAGGACTAGTAATTTTCCATCACCCGTGGATCGACCCTAGTGTCAGGAGACTCTCCTGGGGCACACCCAGCCTCTAAAAAGTGGGTACCCTTAATTGAAAAATAATTAAATATTTTAAATAAATTTAAAATAATTAATAACTAATTAATTGAAAAATAATTAAGGGAAAAACCTGGCGGTTGAGTGTGATATCAGACCCTTCATGGGTTGTAGTGGTACAGATTTAGGTTTAGCAAAATAATTCAGTAACAGATATCCTTTCTAACATTGATATTTCACTTTACTTGGAGAGATTCCATAAGAATCAATTATACATTTCATAATATTCTTGAAGAAACACTTCACAGCTTTCTGATAATAGATAATGTAGTTTTACAGCTGTTTTTGTTCTAATTAGTTTTGGACTCAGAAATTATTAATCAAACATGAAATAAGTGCAATTTTACAAATCTACAATGTATAGCTTGACTATAACGGACAGCTTTTTATTTAAACTATCACTAATGCACTAATCAAAACTGCATTTTTAAAAAAATATATAATACTTTAAACATGGAATAATTGTCTTTGTTTAGATTGAATCTAAGACTTCATGACTTGACCAACTAGCTTGTATTGTCTTAAAATCTTATATGTAGGGTTTAACTTTAAAACTTTTCAGAACATTCTCAATATTAACCTCATAAAATTTTACTCCATAATATATATTAATAAGGAAAATTATTTTCTCAGGTTATTCTTTAATTTACAATCCTTGGATGTGCTTGATATTTGAGGCAATGGAATCTGTTACATCATCACTGTCTTTCACGGCTGCTGTAACTTATGCAGCCAAACTATCTACTATGACTACTGATTCCAGTGTTCAAGGTCTGCTGGGTGGTATCTACTTTGGAGTAGGTAAGTAAATGAAATTTAATAAATTGATCAACTATTTAATGACTCTTATGTTGATAAAAAATCATTTACGTTTAACAATGAAAAAAATCTTTAAAGATTTCTGATAAAATATCAATATTTCTGAAAATAAAAAGTTATCTATTTATAAAAACAAATTCATGATTTACATAAATAAATTTATCGATATAAAGGCATTTTGTTATGATTTATACAAGTTAATAACCATTTTAATTTAACATTTGCATTGAGTCAACTTTCATTTCATGAAATAAATTGACTATTTAGAAAATTTTATACCCGATTAATTGAACTTTCATTGGATTATTAGGAAAGGGGGCAGGAAGTTTAATTGGTGGTTACTTGATGGAAGCTGTTGGTACAAGACCAACTTATCAGATATTTTCTGCAGTCACCTTACTCACCGGCTGCTTATACTTCTTATTCAACAGGTTCTATATTGTTCACCATGCTGAATCATCAATGGATGAGGTAATGTTTTCTGTTTTATCACAATCTTGTTTATAGTTATATAAGCTTATCGAATCATTAAGGATGTCGGTCTCAACAATTTTAAAAAATATTGCTTTTTAATAATAATTATAAATTTGTGAATTATTACATATCAGACGTGGGCAAAAAGTATTTTAATTATTATTTTAAAATAAAGTATTTAAAATATCATGTATTTTGTGGTTTTTAAAATACAGTGTATTTTAATAACAAAGTATTTACATAGTTTTCAGAAAACTTATTTTAAATACAAAATACTTTTAGTATAATAGAAAACATAAATTATTTAATAATAATATAAATTAATAATAATAAAAATTACTAATATAAAATACTTTCGGTGGACAATCAGTATATAATACAGAGATCCTACTCTATTTGGTAATTTATTTTATGTACAAAATAAAATATATTTTTGTATTTTAGTATTTTGAAAATACATTTTTGTATTTTGGAAATAAATCTTTGTATTTTAGTATTTTGGAATTAAATTTTTGTATTTTGTATTTTAAAAAGAAAATACAGTTATAAATTACATTTTGCCAACCTCAGGTACTAAATTTGATATGAATAGTATTAAAACCAACCTAACAAAAATATTTTGTAACAAAATGATATATGTATTTAATAATTAATATAACCTATGTAATAAAATAATGTAATGAATAAGTTTAAGGACCACTTTGACAATATTTTAAATGCGGGAAATTGTGATCTGTGTCCTCCTTCTGAGTACCAGAGTGCTGAACCATTAATAGAAGGACCAAGTAAAGAGGAAGTTGAAGTAGCTATCGGAAAATTAAAATCTTATAAAGCAGCGGGAACCGATAATATTCCTACAGAACTAATTAAGGCATGCGGGGAAGCCGGAGTTTCTAAAATACATGGGTTGGTTAACAAGATCTGGGTGAACGAGAAATTACCTGAAGAATGGAAAGAATCTATTCTTATTCCGATTCACAAAAAGGGTGCGAGGACGGATTGTAATAACTATCGAGGAATTTCACTCCTTCCGGTATGTTATAAAATATTCACTTCAATCCTAACCAGTCGAATCACGAAATACGCCGAGGAAATTGTCGGGGACTACCAATGCGGATTTAGACGGAATCGTTCGACAATTGATCAAATATTTTCTTTACGGCAAATATTAGAGAAAAATTGGAGTATAACGGTATTGTTCACCGTTGTATAGATTTTAAAAAGGCTTACGATTCTATTGACCGCCAGAAACTGTATAATATTCTAATCGAGCAGGGGATTCCAAAAAAAACTAGTAAATCTAGTCAGGATGTGCTTGACGGAGACACTCAATAAAGTTAGAATCGGTAATAATTTGTCCGAAAAATTTGAGGTTCGTTCGGGCTTAAAACAGGGGGATTCTCTTTCGCCTGTCCTGTTCACTTTGGCATTAGAACATGCCATTATGGAGGTAAAGCGAACCGAGAATGGGTTGGATCTGGGCGGGACAACATCCGTGCTGGGGTATGCTGATGATCTGGTACTGTTAAGCGAAGACGTTGAAACTATAAAACTAAATACGACAACGTTAATGAAAGCCGGTAAAGAACTAGGACTCGAAATAAACGTGGATAAAACAAAATATATGGTTAGCTGCAAAAATGGCGATACTACTGGTGATATCGATATAGATGGTAATATGTTTGAACAGGTAGATAAATTTAGGTATCTAGGTTCTACGATAACTAGAAAAAACGAAATTGAAGAAGAGATTAAAGTTAGACTGAAGGCGGGAAATGCTTGTTATTTTTCTGTGACAAAACTACTTAGTTCGCGCCTCTTGTCCCGAAACTTAAAAATTAGAATCTATAAAACAATTATCTTGCCTACAGTTCTTTATGGATGCGAAACTTGGCCGCTTAGATTAAGGGATGAGCAGCGTCTTAAGGTTTTTGAAAATAAAGTATTGCGTAGAATATTCGGACCGAAGAAGGATGAGTTAACCGGAGAGTTCAGACGGTTACACAACGCCGAATTGCGTGAGCTGTATCCGGGTAATATAATTGAAGTAATTTCATCGCGGCGAATCAAATGGGCTTGTAAAGTTGTTGGGCTTAGTAACGAGAGAATTCCTAAAAGGTTAATATTTGCTGTGCCGAATGGTAAGCGTCCGAGGGGTAGACCGAAGCGAAGGTGGGAAGATTGCATTAAAGCCGATCTGAAGGGACTGGGTTTGGACGGCGAACGGTGGAGGGAGGTGTGTAACAAGCGATTGGTGGTGTCGGCATCGAACCTTCGGGTTCGCTAAGCCTTATTATTATTATTATTATTAACCTATGTAATGTTCTTTATGTTATATTTTTACATAACTTTAGAAGTTAACAAAAAAGCCTACAGATCAGGCCACCACTGGCTGCCTTCCCTCCCTCTCACAGGACCTGATTAGATATACATAATAATAATTAATATAAAAAAAAAAGGTTGATAGAATAAAAAAAAGAAATACTGTATCGACAATGTTTTTATCTCATACATTGATGAAAAAAGAATAATTATAGTCCTTTATATTTAATTGAAAACTATTCAAAATTATGTTTATCTATGAATTTGACTACAAATATTTTAACTATTTGTACATATCTTCGGCACCTTGTTAAAGTAACAATTGTGTATTTGTTCAATTATGATTATTCGTTACTGCAATATGTATACACCTAAGAAAGCTATAAATTCATAAAAATGACATTACTGATTCCGGTTTTTCAGTTGCCATTCAGATTCAACATATTGTCTCAAGGTAGGAATGGAGTACTACGGTAAACAAACATAATTGAAAAATTTTATTTTAACGTGGTGCCGACAATATGTTCTAACTAATAACAGGATGTGTTCAAACTAATAATAGCATTCAACTAAACACTATTTAGCATTTTACTTAATTCATTTTTTTTTCTTACAACAGAAAGACGATAAGGGGAAAGAAATAGACAAGCGCAACGATACAAAAAGTGATGGAAAAGAATCTAATAAGAAGTCTTCAAAGAAAGATATACTATCAAACGACAGTAGTAAAGAAAAAATGCCAATGACAACAGCAATCTCAATTACTAATAACTACCAAGGTGCCAACGGAGGCGCTTACACAAATAAAGCCTTCAGTAAAGAAGAGGGTCGGTAACATTAGGATGAAAGTGGAGGAAGCTAACTCCACTAGCAACGTCAGTATTGTCCTTACCTTAGAGAATAAACTTGTGGATGGGCAGTGTGATGGAGGTTGGATTATTCGAAGAGTTTTTATTCCTTCCTTCTATGCTCAGTTTTATTGTTATATTTTAAGTTTGTTTGGTGTCCGTGGACAATGGCTGAACAACTTTCATTTTATTTTTATTTTTTTTTAGATGAATTTATATTATTTAGAATTAGTTGGCACATTGAGAAGAACAGGGATGTCGTCCAGAAGTTGAATCTCATCTGCTATATGGTGTATATTAAATTTTTATTATTTTAAAAGTAATGGCACTGAGTTTGTGCAAGATGTTTCAGATTATATCCGCGGTTGGATCGTATAAACTTTTTTAAAATTTTTATTTAACATAAAATGAGAGAGAATACTCTATCTCTTTTAAGATTTTTATCAAAATTAATTTAGAAAATTTGTACATTGATTTGATGCCAACTTATAAATAAAAATGAAACATCTTTCTTTTCATAAAAATATTTTGAAGTAAAGTTAAAGAAAAAACAGTTTAATTAAACTAAAAAAAAATTAGGGTATCAAGTAAATATTTTAAATATCACAATTTTAAAAATACCGTTTTTAGGCCTACAAAATTAATTTTCATTAGTTAATAAGTTCAATAGTCAAAACATTAATATTTATTGATGGTCAATATTAATAAGTATTTTTCTTTTTCTTTTTTTAAAATTAAATATCCATGTATAGCAAAAATAAAGATAATTAATTTAAATTATTGAAAATTTCTATGTTTATTTTAGTACAATAGATATCGATAGTAATTTTACTTTACATATATATTAATCGTGTTCCTAATCCACATTCTGTTTTGAGGAATAGCAGGGCTTGATATCACCACCAAAACATTCAGAAATCTTTACATAACAAAAATAAAAATAAAAATCAGATTCAAGGTTGAGTTTTATTCGCTAATACCATCCTCCTTAAATCTTATTTTTTCAGTGTCTAAGTGATCATAACAAGTCTACAGAATCGGGAAGTCACATATTAATCTGTTTTTGTAATAATTCTTTAAAGTTTTAAGCTTCCTTGTCCCTTACCATCTATCAAATGTAGTTATATGTTCCACTTCAATGCACTCATTTATTTTGTATGTACTGAACAATCTGTTTGATGCATAATGCCAAATTGCATATTTTCAATTTTTTTTTTATAGCTTAGTATTTATCTTTATAAGGACACCAACTATTATTTATTGAAATGTTAAGAGACGGAGTAGAGTTGACTTTTTGTTTAGACTTTAAAAAAATTCTTATAAAAAGAAAGAAAACTTCGCAATATAGGATTCAAATATTTTTCAATAATACTTTTTGTTAACTTTTTACTTAATTTATTTTGTAATTTTTTTTTTACATATTATTTTTTTATAATATTGTGGTTAAATCAAATATTTTATGTAAAAATTCAACCTACTTTTCATTTATTAATTTTTTTTATTTTTTAAACAATTGGCAACACTACTAATAGTTTTTGTTTATTTTTAACTTAAGGGATACATATTTTGTTAAATAAAAAGTAAAATAACTTTGAAAGAAGTTTGAAAAGAATATTTTAATAGCTTTTTACTCCATTTATTTTTTTAAATTCATTTTATTTCCTCGATATAACTGTGAAGAAATAATTAAATTGTGATTACATTATAATCTTAAATACTTATTTTAACCTCATTTTTTATCTGTTATCAACTTTGGAAAATCACATTCATGCTAATGAATATGTTAGACGAGTAAGGTTTCTTATTGCATGGTAATTTAATATACAATTAGTAGGCACACCTAATAAGTAATTATTCAATAGACAAACTACCTGGTCTTACAGTTTAATAAACATAATTGTATTTGACAATTAATTATTTCTTAAACAGTGAAAAAAAAAATATATATATAGAAAACATTTTATAGTAACGTTGAGTAACATATTTATTGAACACACATACAAGCAATGAAGTTATAATTTCAATTGAATTGATTGAAATGATAAGATCATTTGTGGTTTTATAAATTTAAATTGAATTGTTTTAACTAACGATAAATATTTTATATTTTTGAAAATATATGTCAAAAACTATATTGATGTGCATATATATCTGTGAATGATTTAAAAATCAAAAAGATTTATAAATTTTTATATACAAATAAATATTGTCAACTTGGATTGTAAAAATATTAAATAATTTATTACAAGTATCTTTATTTTGTGTTGATCACAACTAAAAAATGTAGTAAAAATACATGAAATTGCTATTATTTGTAAAGAATTTATTGTTTTGTATATATTTTATTTGTATAGTATCAATTTTTCAAGCCATCATGTAATTTTTGTATTCGATAGAGAATAATTTATTATGGATTAAAAAATTTTTTTTGCACCACATCAAAAGCTTGATTCATAACAAACTTATTGTTAATTATAGGTAATGAGCTAGGAAGGATGATGGCTCTGTAAATAAATAATAATTACAATTATATTAGAACTATATCCAGGTTTGATATAATGCACAATGTGGTACAATCATTTACTGACAGATTTAAAAAATATTTCATGTATGTGTACGAACTTACACAAATACAGAGAATAATATTGTGCATAACCTGAGGCATCTAAGGAAAACTCGAATATTTAGTCTAGAAGCTGCTTGCCTTACAATATGAATAAAGGAACTTCATTGTATCAGATGAAGTTTAGTTTACACATTCTAGTGACACGCGTATTGTACAAATTTATAACTGTATTATGTTAAATTAATTAATAAATAATATTTCTTTAGTTTTGTTTCCAAGAAATTTCCAATCCTTCCTCTATTTAAATAGACAATCTTCAGTCCAATACCAGAGCAGTGTATCTGCAAATTTTGCTATACCTAAGAGTTTATGATAGATATTTTTTAAATAATAATAGCATAAGTGAGGGAGACGGAATTTGACATATGTCCAATTCAAATAGAAAATCAGCTACCTTACATCTGCAACAATTACAAACCTTATATTTACAATTTAAAACATTTTTAGATATGCCACCTTGCCACTGCACCAACATGTCTTCTAAAACCAAAATAATAAAAACAAAAGTGAAGTAAATCAACAAAGCTAATCTTATTTTATTTTTTAATTGACCTGTGAGAAAAGTTGGAGGAGAAATTTAATATAATATATGATCAAGCATATGAACTAATCACAAAAAACTGATTGCAACCAATTATCTTTTAAAGAAATTAATTTTTGAAAAATCTGTGTTGCCATCTCAAAGGACCATTTTCCACTCTGTGGATTGTTTTATCAAGTTTTATAGTTAAACTAGGAATTCCTGTTGATTGTGAAAATATAAGCCTAAAATCACAATTTCTAATACAAGTCTTGTTTTACAAAGATAAAAATAACATTTTAATAAAATTAATAAAATCTTCAGATTAATTTATAAATCTAAAATCTTAGATAATTATATGACTAAAATAGATGAACAAGCACCAGAAGTAATCTTTAATTATGGTACTTCATTGAGAAGATAAATTATCAATTAATAGATAAAAAGAAAAAAAAAACCTGTACCATGACAACCCATGAAGGGTCTTTGGTACAGTACTATATAGGAAAAGCACTGTTTCTTGGTCTACAGTTGCGTACGGAGGTGATTTGACCGAGATCACGCTCAACCGCCAGGTTTTTCTCCTTAATTAATTTTATTAATTAAGAGTACCCACTTTATAGAGGCTGGGTGTGCCCAAGAAGGGTACCTACTAAGGGTCGCATCACGGCCAATGAATCAGAATAAATAATTTTTCTGCCATGAGTCGGGATGGAACCTGGACTCTTTAGCATTGGAAGCTCAGTACCCTACCACTGAGCTACCCCACTCCCCAAATTAATAGACAAAGGATTTATTAATAATTATGATGTTAGGAATAATGGAAGAACACAGAAAACACAAATATTTTATATGCATTTTATTTAATATTACTTTAGACCCGCCTGTATCCCATCCTAGACTCTAAACACATTAGTCCAGATCACCAATTTGGATTCTGCACATCCCACTCCACTATTCAGCAATGCCATCGTGTGGTAGATGTAGTCTCCTCTGCATTGGAGCGCGGAATGTACTGCACGGGAGTCTTTCTCGACGTTGAACAGGCATTTGATAGAGTCTGGCATCCGGGACTGATGTACAAACTCCGTAAATTCCTACCACCAACATACTTCCTCATTATCTGTTCCTACCTTACTGACAGATGCTTCAAAGTCAATCATAACAATTCTTATTCATCTCTTTTTACTCAGTCTGCCGGTGTTCCTCAAGGTAGTATCCTAGGTCCTATCCTTTACACAGTTTATACAGCTGACATCCCTACCTGTCCCAACACTGTCATTACCACATATGCCGATGACACATGTATCCTATCAGTAAGCAATGACCCAGCAATTGCATCACAAACTCTTCAATCACACATCACAAGCCTTGAAAAATGGTGTAAAAACTGGAGGATTAAAATAAATTCCAATAAATCCCATCAAATTACCTTCACTCTTCGTCGTAAACCTATGACTTCCTGTCCTACAGTATCCTTCAACTATAGCCCTCTAATCCCTGTCGAACAAATCCGATACTTAGGACTCCACCTTGACAAATAACTCACTTGGAACCTCCATACCAGACTGAAACGACTAGAAACCGCCCGACGTTTTCGATTACTGCAGCACTTACTAGACAAACGATCTAAGCTTTCAATCAATTATAAACGACTCATATATATGACAATAATAAGACCTATTTTGACTTACGGAATTGAGCTTTGGGGCTCCACTAAACCATCGAATTCCTCTCGTATCCAATCCTTACAATCCAAAATCCTTCGTAAAATCCTCAACGCTCCTTACTTTGTCACAAATAAAATCATCCATAAAGACCTTAATGTTCCATATGTTTCTGATTTGGCCCAATCCAGATACCTATCCTTCCATAACAAACTGCAGAACCATCCGAATCCTCTCGTTTCAAATCTTGCTTCCTCCTCGATCCCTGATAACCCTCCGAGGCGTCTGAAAAGAAGATGGCCTCGGGATCTTCTAATATAGAACTTTAACTTGAGTTCTACCAATGGGTAGTTTCTCTTCATGCAGTAAATGTCATGTTACCAATTTCACATTTACTTATTGTATTTTCTATGTAACACAGTTGTAAATTCCATTAAAATAATAAAATAAAAAAAAATACTTTAGACCAAAAAGGTTTTAAAATATAACAATATAAACAAAATAGATATTTACACTAAATTTTAAATGCCATTACTGACGTGAATAAATGTATGTCGAGTGCTATCTTGGAGTGCAAATCCCTTCTCTACGATCTAACACTCCGAGGCACCAATGTGGTCCTTCAGTGGATTCCGAGCCATTGTGGTATTCCAGGAAATAAAGAAGCGGATAGTCTCGCCAGGAGGGGAACAGAACTGCCACAAACAGTGTATCCAAAATCCTACGATTCAATTCGGTGAATGGTGAGGATGGTAGTGAAGGAGGAAACAAAAAATATACACAAAGACAAGGTGGAAGGGAAACGTTATGGATGTTTGGTGGAAAACCCGATCCCAGCAGACCTACCAAGAAGAGATGCAGTAGCCTGCTTCCGCCTGGCCACTGGTCACGGCTATCTCCCCAAGATAGGCGTGGCTGAGGATCCTAGATGTAAATTATGTGAAGAAGCGGAAATGGATGCAGACCACCTAAACGAATGTTCTGCTTTGACGGATATAAAGAATCAAACATATGTAAATGATTACATACAAAAATCAAACTTATATTGGGCAGCAAGATGTCGGATGGTCGAATGACCAATGACTATGGCATAGGGAAAACAAAAAAAAACTAAATTTTAAATGTAATATATTAACAGATTATTCACATCACAATGATATATTTGACATATCATTAACAATATTAAGCTTTTAGCCCATTCATTTTAGCTAAATATTGTTTTCTGCAAGGCATTTCATCGGCTGGTCTATTGTGTGGTGTCCATACTGGTTCACCAACAAAATATCTCTTAGCTTTGATAAAATTCTGCAAAAAATAAATTTTCATTAGATAATAATCATTTCAATGATTTAGTGATATTAAACTGGCACTTACATTCATATCAAGGGTAAATCTGTGGTAGATTCCCTTAGGTATAATCAGTAAGTCCCCAGGGGTAACTTCAATTCGTATCCATTCATCATTGGTGTCTCTTACATCAAAGTATCCAGAACCTTGTAATACCAGACGAATTTCCTCATCAGTATGCAAATGTTCTTGAAAGAATGATTTGATCTAGAAAAGCAAACAAATAAAATATAAATATTAGAAAAATTATCACTATAATTTTTTTAAACTTAATTTTTGTTTCCACACCTATCTAAATTAACAATGACAATCACAAGATATCCTGTTGCAATTATAAAGAAAATAATGACATGGCAGGTATGAGGAAGAATAAATACCCAGAGATATTTCTTTTGCGATATTATTTTAAGTAATTATTTTTATTTATTTATTTATTTAGATATATAATATTCTGTCACAGGGAGAATAATTATATTGATAAATGAACACATTCACACCGTATATACAAAAAAGAAACAAAATTAACAAAAGTAAAATAATAACTAAATAATAATAAATAAAAACTATATACAATGAAAAATAAAATAAACTAAATATAAGTAAATTAAAAACATAAAAATACAGTCATACCTATATACAATTAAGAATTGAATTGATTGATTTGTCATTAAGAAATGAATATAAAATACAGTTTTACATGAGTTATTATAGTATTAATGCCATCGAAACATAATTATTTTAACATCTTAATTATCAGATACTACTTAATGACAAATATATTTGTTCATGAATGTGACAGCTAAAACCAAACATTAAGAATCACAATTCATCTTTAATGTTTCCAGAATTCATTCAATTAATTTTTAAATATTAAGTAACACTAGTAGGGCCATGCGAAAAATTCGCACAGCATAATAAAGTTTGTTTTGTTTCATAACTTGTTTGACTGAATTTTCGGAATGAATGGACTATTTTGCCTGCCTGAAGGAGAAGGAAGCCTTCGAAATCGGTGGCTCAATCTTGAGATTTGGTGAAGAATTAAAGATTATATGGCTTGCTGATCAAAAACACCATTGATAAATAATATAAACTCCTCCTCTCTCAATGATAGAGGGCCCAAGTCGACGAAATGAGGCATGTATTCAATGACAGTACTACAATTAACGTAAAGTTGTGTGGATGCGAATCCTATGCCTTGCGTTATCTCGAAAATAGTACGTTTTTGGGCTTAAAAACGCAAGTTCCAGAGGAATTGAGTAGTATTCTGTATTATGGACAATATTATTCTACAGTATTCAAATACAGGTTCGAATCCAGCTGATGAATAATAATTTTTCATCAGCCATGGATTCAGCCTGTGGCCAGGAGATCCTCCTGTGGTATACCCAACCTCTATAAAGTTGATACCCTTAATTGTATAATTGATTAAGGAGGAAAAACCTGGCGGTTGAGCGTGATCTCGGCCTGATTATTTCCAGGCACAACCGTTGGAGTGTAACAGTACTTCCTCACATTGTACTGAACCCAAGACCCTTCATGGGTTGTTAGTGGTACAGGTTTACAGGTTTTTACTCAACTACAAATTGCAAGGTAGTTTCTAAAGTTATATATGTTCCAATGTTTATTCTTTCAGTAAAAAAACAAGTACATATTCAAATTCAATAGTAATAGAAAATGTTGTTAGATAAACAATTTTAATTTTTTAAACTTTTAATTATCTTCTGATTGTCTCCAATGAAGTTCGTTCACGAAAAAATTACAATTTAAGAGATTAAAGGCTTAAATTAAATAGCTTTAATTACATCTCAAACTTTGCTTGCTTAAAAGAGTTAAACAAACCCTAATGGATCTTTTTCAGCTAAGGCCTTATCACTCACAAGATCGTTTACTTCTGTCTACTACTGGACACACTTGACCATTTTTGTTATTGCATCCAAAATTTGATCATATGATCCATATAATAATAACAATTAGCGATATGATGAAAACAATGAAGGTCAAAATCAAGAAGGATTATAAATTGTAATAAAGAATTAATAAATAAGGAATAAATTAATTGATATTTACAAATATATACATACATTAGAACACAAATAAAAGAAGGTATATTAGTATAATATATACATTTAAAAAAACACTTATAAAACATTTATTAATTACCTTTTCTTCATAATTTGGCAAGCACTCTTTGGAACATGTTAATTCATCCTCATAAGTATAATTTCTTTCTTTCTTTATTTTTTCCAAAAGGTCAATATTTTCATTCAATATAAAATTGATTTCCTAGAAAATTAAATTCTTGCCAAAGTGGGATGTAAATATTATGAAACTATTGAAGGTTAAAGATGATACAAATTACAAACCGAAAAATATTCAACACCAGACACTTTATATAATTCACGCATAGAAATGAACTTGGGAGGATTTCGGTGGTGTTCCAGCCTTTGATCCTCTGTAGAATCATCCATGTACCATGCACGACCCATTTTCTTATTTCTGTAAACATTAAAATACATTGTAAGATACTGTGAAAAAAATAAATAAAATAAGCCTAACAATAATGAAACAGAAAATACATTACAATAATGCAGTCAGTTTTAAATAGATTATAAATAATTATTAACAAAGCGATCTACTTCGTTGATTAATTATGTGACCTTTAAGGAATGAATCTGGATACAATAAACATATATAACTGTAGACTAGGGATGGGTCAATGGAACTGGTCTCGAACGATTCGCCAACTGTTCCTCCATTTACACCGAGTGTAAACCAGAAATCCTTTCTTATCAGGGTTTAGATAAAATCCTTATATAATCAAAGATAACCTTCCTTGCCATATCTTGGCATTACCTCTACAGTGGCGCTCCTGGTAGATGAAAACAATAGTCTAGAAATAGGACTTTGTTTGGTCTAATAGAAATAAAATTGTATATTATCTGTTAGAGAGTTTGTGGTAAAAAGATTAAAGGACTTGGATTTACAGCACTTTATTTATAAATGGTTTTGTTTAATTCTTTGCGATATAAAACTAATGTTGACGAAATATTTAAGAAAATTAAGTCCTTAAATTCAATGCAAGCAGGAATGAGAAAAAACAAATAAGCCTGAATACAAACTTCTGCAACTTCTGTAATAAACTAGATCCTCAACTCAGCGCTGAGCTCAACGGTGTCATCGAATATGTCTATCATGTGGACAATTCAATTACATCTGTGAGTTCGGAGCCGAGTCGATGATCTTTCCCAATTTTAACAAATCCATTTGACTAGTAGTAAAAGATTCGACAGTACATATATCTCACTACATATATCAGCTGATTCTAATGTTGGTGGAATAGCAGAAAAGTATTTCACATTTTTCTTTATTTTTGAGAGGAGAATTTCAGAGGAAACCTAACAAAGAAAATGTTCAAAATCAGATTTTGTAAATAGTGATCACTATCGTTTTAATGTAATCCCTCCAAGTTATAACCATTGGTTGTCCATTTTTACCTTCAGTTACCTATATATGTAACATATAGTAAGGAAAAACATTGTGAGCCTGAAAACTTTCAAATCTGAGTTTTCAACGTAAATACACGTTTTAAGATTCCCTGAGTTCAAATAACCAAGTCCCACAAAATGTTCTGAGTGTGTGTATGTATGTGAATAGTCTAGGTCAAAAACAAAAATTCGTATGAAACTGATATTGCGTATTTAAGATAGGTATATGGTTGGAATTTTACTGCAACTTTTTTCATAAAATCGGCTTACCTGAAGTGCAATTTCACATCAACGGTTATGCACGTTTTTACAATTTTCTCAAAAATGGCTCTAACGATTTTGATTACATCGGTGTATCATTGGTTAACAGTGGTCTTTAATATCATTTAGGTCATATCTCCATTGATGTCACTTGTCTTCCTCTAAAGTACCTTTAATTTGGTTTATTTTAAATAATTAACTATCTCTCATTGTTAGAAATTACGAAAAATGCGTCTTGTTTCCTCGTTATAGTGAGTTCGACTACCTGATAATAGTGAGCTCATTTCAGACTCTTTGCTGGCCAAGCTAAGACCTTATGTTACATCGGATGTAACCCTAACCATCTTCCACTTTCTACCTAGCCTTTTTTAAAAAAATTCCTGAGTCACCTTCCTTTTCTTTTTTTTTACAATAAGAGGACTTCTCATAGTGAATTTGGCTGAAAAGTGTTTTCAGTACCTTCTGTAAGATATATAATTCATTCTATACATCGACCACATTCGCTTACTTGACTAACCTTTGCTTTTCAACAACATCCATAAATATCTTCACCGAGACATTTGCGCCACCTTCGATTCCTGCTCTGATATTATATATCCTCCTGCAGATGTATTATCTAGAATTATTTCAATTATTCTTATGTGGTCAATCTCGATTAAATAAATGGCAGAATTTCAGCGAATGGGCTAAGAACTGGTATATCTCATGAATTCATTGTCTTGTTTCCTCCTTATAGTGAGTGACTATAACACATTTGAGACTTCGATGGTCAGTCTTTTCTTTTTCCCTTCCTTGCCTTTTTTGGTAATATTTTCCCATGCCAGGGAGTGAGGGCGGAGTATTAATGCCACAGTTACAGCTCCTCCGGCACCGGGACGCGAACTCGTAACACGCAATATTTAGCACGGCCATACTACCCAGTATGGGTAGGATGAGCTTACCATCCTGCAGACAACGAGAAAATAAAAAAATGAATTACCTTAAATGAACATTAATAGCAAAACTAAGCGACAACCAGATGTCAAAGCTTTCTGCTCAACTGATGGATTTGTGTTCCTGCATCATTCCGATGAATGTTTATATCGGCTTTATTTATTGTTAAAAGTGAAAAGGAAAACGGAGAGTACGATTCGTTAACCCCGCGTGAAATTCTGAATCCAACAGTACCACATTTCACGGTATAATGGAGTAGCACAAACGAGGAAAGCTCATACTATCACTTCCTTTAAAATAATTAAATATAACAGTAATTGAATAAATAACAAAATAGAATAGAATAGTTTTTCCTTCATAAAATAGCATTTTAGGGCATAAGATAAAAACAAAACAAAGTCTTCATAAGCTCACGGAAAAATAAACTAAAATAGGACAAAACAAAATGACACAACTAAATATTATTCATAACTTTTTTCCATCTGCTTCTTTCTCAAGTAGAAGAGTGTTTATCCGTTCTTATTGCTCTTAGTAATTATTTTTATTTATTTATTTTATTTTCACTATTATTCTTATTATTTTCATTTTCGGTTACTTTTTCCCTCGCCTTTTTTGTCTTCTTTCATGTTTTTTTTGGCTAATATTCGCAATATTCGAATCATATTCCGTGTTTTAGTTTTGAGGTGTTAGCAATTTATTTTGGGGGTTCTGATTTATTTCAGCTGGCTTTTTATTTATTTCCTTTGAATCATTGTCTAAACTACACGTTCTTGTATTTCTAAAACTCTTGTCTGTCCCTTTTTCTTGAATCACTTTCATTTGAAGAATTTTCTTCCCTGCTTCTATTGCATCCTTTTCAGCAATTAAATCTCCTAAAGTAAATAAAATAACTTGCCATTAACAAGCAGTTTGGCCTTCCTAATTACAGTTTCAAATGCTTTTTCTTTCTTTTCAAGAAGAGGTGGAAATAACTGCTCTCTTATCTGTCTAGTTTTCTTGGAAAAATCTTCCTTAATAATAATACTGTTCATACTTAACAAGATTTTTCTTCACTTTAAGAATGTCCTTTACTAAATATAATGTAAAAAAAAAATTACCACATTTGACAAAGGCTTATATCATACTTCCACTCTTCACTATTTAGAAATATTTCTATTCAAATTGTTGAGGAACTTTTAACTTAAAGAATAGGTTACATTTTCTTTCTAAGTTTATGTTATTTTCAAGTTTGTTAACTTCAAATCATCTATTTCCTCTTTGGTGCTTTCATTACTTTTATCTATTTTTTTTTTCCAATTAAGGTGAGTTATTCGAATATTTCAAAGATTTTATTAATTTCTTTTATAATTCATGTAGTAGAAAAATGTAATTTACTCAAATAATTAATAATTTTTCTATTTCAATATTTTCATATCAGATAAGTTAAAATAAAACTAAAATAGTCCGTGGTAATAGTTTGAAAGTAGTTTCCACACTCCAGCCTTCCAGAACTGAAAGCTAGTGCGGGTCGGAGCTGCCAGGTAGCGGCACAATCGGCCAAGCCAACTCAGTCTCCCGCTCGTCTTCGTAGTGAAACAGTTGGGTTGTGTTGATGGTTATTTGATACGTTTTTCGTTATAATTTTAGTCAATAAGTAATAAGTTAGTTTTTTTTTGCTTCGGTTAGTTGACATCATGGAGTCAACAAAGCCCACGATTATAGTCTTCCTTCTGTGTGCCCTTCTACACTCAGGTATTTCTTGGAATTTTTCTTCAAAAAATAATTTTATCACGTTCTGACTTCGTTTGTAATACAACCGCAACAATGTTGTAAATAATAAATCTTTGACTAGTATTTCTGTTTGTGTGGAATGCATTAAAGAAATTATCCTATTAGTAACCAAATGAACCGCTAAATGCAGTTAGAAACGTTTATGAAAGTATGAAAATAGAACTCTAGAATTTAGCGATAATTTTATTTAAATTAGGTGACTTCAATACCATTTTAAACTTTGTTATCAACACCTCCTCCACACTTATTTTGACATCTTCAGATTGTTCTAATTATATTCTAATGTACATTTTACAAAATTTTATTACCATAACTTAATACCGTAAAGTAATAAGCGAATTCCTAGGACTTTCTCCTCGCAGGTTAGATACCTGAATGCTCTTAGTGTAAGCTCAGGTATTATGTTCCTTCCACGCCCATTTCCCCCTCCCACTTCTGGTTTCACTTCTGGAAACATATTCGCTTCACAGTTAAGTTTCTTTTGCACAATTTAGTCACAAGTGTTGGGAGTTTACTGAATAATAAAAGCAGTGGAACGATGACTAACCAAGTAAAATGTTAACGAAGGTCGTTATGTAGTCACGCAACCTTCACAGCAGTCAGCTTCAGTTGTGTCATTGCTGGACTTTATTTCAAGTTTATTCTGTAATATAGATACTGTATAAGGGCTAATATGTCTCGTGAGAGCTTGAGGAACCCCCTCATTGTTAAATAAATAAATAATAAAATTAAATGTTTTTATATTATAATCTAAAGTACTGTCTATAACGCAAACGAATACGTTATTTCTCAATTTATTCGAATTTCTTATGTATGTGTGTTTTTGTTTTGTTTTTAAAGACCGTAATGAAATTAGCAAAATGTTTAATAAGAAAAGTATTATTTCAAAATCAATTAAAACTACAAAAGATTTTTTTTATCAACACATTTAAACAAGTAACTTCAAAAACATTCTTAACCTTTGGTGGCTAAAAAAGTAATGTCAGTATAATTAAATATATATTAATTAGCAAAAGTTAATCATATATCATATAAACCATAGGTATCGATGGTTTATATTACAACACGATAAACTTCATCATGCCTTATATTTCGAAAATATACCAATTTTCCTCACTTCAAGTATTTGTTATGGTTTATGCTAAATTCGCAATGATAAATTTGGATAACGAATTTAGTGTTCTAAGAATTTTTATTTTCGAAAATGTTACATTTATTTTGGAAATGGATAATTTCAGAGGGTATCACTGTTACTTATCTCACAACAAATACACCTATATTTATAAAGCAAATTTCGTACAAATTATTTAATTACTAACCAAATGTTAATTGGAATAAGTTTTTTTTTTTAGTGTGGGTGTGTGTGTTTTCTTATAGTCGATCTCTTATTTTCGTCTGTATTATTGTTTCGGTGCGTACTGACAATTAATATCAAAATATTGAACTTTTTTAATAATTTAAACAAAGAGTTTAGTTAGATAATGTATATGACTGTATTTTTATAAGACCTATTTTATATTTATATTATTTACATTTTTGTAAGTACATATTCTATGAATGAACAATTATGACCCGAATACGTGTTGCCCTTCGATATGGCAGATTATATTTTTATTCTATAAACTTATCACATTAAAAAAAAAGACAGTACTATAACGCAAACGAATATGTGACAGTACCTTTATACATTTTTATTACTCTCGGTGTCAAAAAAGTTGTTGAAACAATCACGTAAAAAATATCAGAAGACTAAATTATAATTATCTGCTTTTATTATTATCCTAGCATCTAAAAGTATTTAGTTCATTTAAGTTGCAAAACAAATAACGCTGACTCAGTATGTTTTTTTTTTTTAATGTGATAAGTTTATAGAATAAAAATATAATCTGCCAAATCGAAGGGCAACAAGTATTCGGGTCATAAGTGTTCATTCATAGAATATGTACTTACAAAAATGTAAATAATATAAATATAAAATAGGTCTTATAAAAATACAGTCATATACATTATCTAACTAAACTTTTTGTTTAAATTATTAAAAAAGTTCAAGATTTTGATACTAATTGTCAGTACGAAACAATAATACAGATGTAAATAAGAGAACGACTATAAGAAAACACACACGCACCCACACCAAAAAAAAAAAACTTATTCCAATTAACATTTGGTTAGTAATTAAATAATTTGTACGAAATTTTCTTTATAAATATAGGTGTATTTATTGTGAGATAAGTAACAGTGATAACTTCTGAAATTATCCATTTCCAAAATAAATGTTACATTTTCGAAAATGAAAATTCTTAGACCACTAAATTCGTTATCTAAATTTATCATTGCGAATTTAGCATAAACCATAACAATTACTTGAAGAGAGGAAAATTGGTATATTTTCGAAATACAAGGCATGATGAAGTTTATCGTTTTGTAACATCGATACCTATGGTTTATATGATGTATGATTAAGTTTTGCTAATTATTACTTTTAACTATGAAACGTTAATTAAGTTTTTGAGATTACTTGTTTAAATGTGTTGATAAAAAAAAAAAAAAAGTTTGTAGTTTTAGTTGATTTTGAAATAATACTTTTCTTATTAAATATTTTGCTAATTTCATTAAGATTGTTAAAAACAAAACAAAAAAATATAAGAAATTCGAATGGATTGAGAAAGAACACTATAGGAATCCAGGAATAGACTTATTTCAATTTCCTTTACTGTGAATTTTTTTAAAATTTTATTTCATATTAATTTATTATTTTCATGAATATTAATCATCCCTTTCCTATGAATTTTTTTTTAATTTATTTTTTTTTAATTTGTCACTCAACTACTAAGAAAAAAAATACAACAATCATTTTAAGCCCTAGTCGCAATTTATAAATAAAAGAGTATTAAATATTTTATAGAAATGTATTTCATAACAGAGCATTATTTGGAATGTATATATAATTTTACCTTTTTTTTTATGTACCTCCGAGTCCATAATAAAAATATGCCAGTCATGAAATCCAATCCCATAAAATGAGGGAGAAAGGGGAATATTAACATCTTCCTAAGCATTTAATTCAAGTCAAGGGGGCTGCTTATGAATACTTCCAAATATGAAATAAACGAAAATATCTTGAACGAGTTATAAAAAATGTTTGTAAAATAAGGAATTGGGTTGAAGGTATGTTATAGCTCAAGACGTTTATAACAATTTCTATACCATAATCTAAATCGAAATTTTTCCTAAGCTGTAATAATGTTAATTTATTTAGATTCGTTTCCCAGATGAAAATTAATGGGAAAATAATACCTCAATAATTATCCTTTTCTTTTCATAACTTTTTTCTATTTATAAAAACTATATTTAAGATACCGATTATCTCATTGAATATGAAGAATTTTACTTTTGCAATAAGTGACGAATAATGGCTTTAACTATCGAGAGAAATCGGGACCGGAAATGGATCAATTTAGGAATGAATTGAGATCATTAAATGACCAATTTTTTTTTTCTTCTTGGATCTGCAAAGCTTTATTGCCAGGGCTGAATATGAGAAGAAAAGAAAATCCTAAACGTATCCATAATATAGTTTTATATTTACGAACTGAATTTCATATTCCTTAAAAAATATATATTGTTTAAAACTCGAAAAATTATGAATTAGTAAATCCACACACTACATTATTCAACAGTATAAATAAACTGTTGTTTCTCACTGTACCGAGGAGTCTGAGATGGTTGTAAAAGTTTAAGTCATTTCCTGTGTTTGCATTGTAACAGAAGTAATAAAGCACGTCAGTGTGACAAGATACTTTTGAAAGCTAAATAGCGACCAAGTAATTACTGTCTGCCACTATTCAGAGTATTGTAGTCCCTATTCGTGGATCAACATGAATAATTCAAAACTATTCAATCGATAGAGATTTCCTTTCAAAGTAATAATTAAAGTTTATAATAACTTTTATTTATTATTTTCTGTATTTCTGTATACACCATACAGAATAAAAATATACACTATATATATATATATATATATGTATAACATTAATTTTTAAAAGGATGATTGTTATTAAATCACACTTCAGTTTTGGTCTGCTTAGATAAAATTATAATATACAAGCCGCACTACTGTCATTCATAAAATTAAGATAATATTATAATCATTTTCTGTAAGTTTCTATGATATATATATTATTACTCGAATAAATTGAATATTGAAGTATTCTTGAAGCAGATATGCATTCCACCGTGTTCTTTATTTAAAGTAATCTAAAAACAATTTCTTTAATTGTTATAAATCTTTATGTTTAGGTATCTGTTAACATAACATTTTAGGCCTCTTTAAAATAATTCTTATTGAAAAATGTCAAAAATGGACAAAAATAGTTCAAAACTATTTAATAAATACCGACGTTACGGCCTACTTTGTACAACTTTTTCCTTCCTGCATTTAGTTAATAAACTGACAATATGTTCTGTGTACATTAAAAATTTATTCTCCGTAAAGATATAAGTGCCACCTCATTTAAGTTCTGTTTGACATAGCAGTTAATTTAGTTTATTCCTGTGACGAAGGATGAGATCCAGAATTCCTCCAAGAAGAAAAAAAAACGCAATTTTTCCCTTCAAAAATCCAATAGAAATACAAAAGAAAACAAATCTAAACCTTTCAGCTTTCTGGCCATTGTTGGGCTTTGGAAGAGTGGATTAGAAGGAGTGGCCTATGAATGAGAGAGGACACAATATTCCAGTCCAGTAGCTGCCAACAGAGAATTGTCAGACAGATCGCAATGCTACTGGGACAGTAGACCTTCCATGGTTTTTTGATATATCGCTGGAATAAATCGACTTTGTTGCGTTTGTTCCTTTCACTGTACAACTTGATAAATTGCCGCACTTTCATGTCGTTTTTACGAAATACTTTTCGTCACATAACTTTTATCAAAGCATGTATCAATTTCATAACGGGAGGAGATATTCTTTTATTTCTGAGAATCTTCAATTTTATCTATGTTTTTAATCCTCGGTGTATTACCTAAACTTCACCAGATTTTGGGAGACATCTTTCGTCTCATTATGATCTAGTTCAAAAATATTGGAGAAAGATAAAATAAAAATATAATTTTTTTTTGATGGATCGATACATGATGAGGTCAAGCACTCGTTGGCGATTGCTCACTTGAACAGTCTTTCTTGATTTTCTTTTCTTCCTCGCCTTTTAAGCTGTACTGTTTTTTCCGGGTCAGGAGAAAGGGCGGAGGATTAACTGTGACTTTTACATTCTCAAGTCTTGCAACGCCTTTCGATTCCCCGCCCAAGCCGGGTTAAATTTTTTTTCGTGAAGGATCCACGGAATGACCTTCCCATTCTGTTTAGAGTAGGTTTGCTTGTACCTCTAAAAAAACCCTCTACCCTCTGGTATGCCAGAGGTACACGGAAAGATAGGGAGTTAAAGTAATTATTCAATTTATTACACAATTGTCGAGTTTTACAATGAGCCATACTGATACAGTCATCGCTGATGACAAGTTACTGATAAAAGACCTGGGTTTATTTAATTTTACTATCATAAATTGTATTTATATGAATTGATTTATATATAAAACCAGGTTTTTAATCAGACAGGTAAGCGACCCGTGTGTCTTACACCATAGCTCCTGGTCCTCCATGTTGTGGTTTGGGTATGGAGCTGATAATCCTCTATTCTGTAAAGCAATGATGTAGAAGATTGCCGACTATTCTTCAGGAAAGTTTTTGGTGAAGAGGAGGTTGATTGGGATCGCGTCCGATTAGCAAACCACGTGCTCCCTGGATATCTAGAAAAAGAGAGAACCAAACGATCGCTACTACTATTGCCTTTAACAGCTCCAGAAGAAGACTCATGAGGAAAAAGTCGAAGTCAACAGGCTTAACGAAAAAGAAAAGAAAAAGAAAAGAAAAAGAAAAAAGAATGTTTTTAGTCAGAAATGTCAAAAGAATAGTTGAAATCTATTGGCTGTATATTCACCTATATATATATATATATATATATATATATATATATATATATATATATATATATATATATAAAATTTTGGAGTATTCTTGAATTTGAACTTGGTAATATTTAGGTAGATATTCATCTCACAGAAATAGCTGAATCATATTCAATGTATTTTAAAAACGATAGTATAATCATTAAAACATTTGTGTATAAGAATTTGTAAAAAAGGTACCTAGCTTAGGAGTGCTATCTCTCATATGTTGAACTTCGGAATTTGTTTTCTATAAAAAAATAAAAATTGTGAAAAACTATTTTTTTAAACTATTAGATAATTACTGCAAAATTCCAAAATAATAATACGCCTCTCAAGTAGAAGATAACAATTTATTTTTCAACATTTTCTCAATTCATATAACCTCAGAACTATAAATAATTAGTTCGCAGAAAACTGAAATTGAGATTGCAGCACTTCTTGTTTCATCACTTTAAATGTCTAATGACTTAATTTTAACATGAATTAGTTTGAGTTTGGTTATTTCTGGTTACAGTGTTTATGATAATCAAACTAAATACTAATTATAATTATATTTAATTCAAGCTGAATGTTTTAGGAGGTTGGCTGGTTTCTGCATAACGATGCACTTGTACCTCTTCGAACAATTCTAATAATGAACTCATTCTCGTGGAAACTTAAGTACGTATTTCAAAACCCATTGAATAGATACTTCGTATAATTATACGGACTTAATTTTTCATCTCTATTTTCATTAGTATGAACATAAATTTAAAAGGAGAAAAGTATATAATATATCATCAATATAATTAATTTTAATAAGTTAATAACGGTAACAGTTAATTCAATTCTATCATAAAATAACTGTAATCTCAAATAACTTTTAATTGTATGTATTGTAAAAAAATAAATAACATCTTTTTAAAAACTCTTAATAAGTTATCTTTGAGTCAATTTACTGCTGAGTTCAGAAGTCGCTAAGAAGTTGGTAACTTCTTTAGCAAACTTCTAAATTCTACAGAATTTGCTATTAAAATTAAGATTGAGTCTTAAACAAAATCAGCATTTGGAGCCTAAGAAGTTCAGAGGGCCCTTCATTCAACTCTATAAGTGTTCATTTATGATATGTGCACTATACTCAATATGACATATGACTGCATATAATAATTAGCAAATTGCATATTTACTCTTGGCATATACATCATGTAATATTTCAGATTCTATTTACATAGTTACTATGGTTATTCATACTCATTCAGCAAACTTATTTTCAGGCTTTGCATTCAGTATTTAGGAAAACAATGTGGCCTTAATAACTGGATTTTTTTTAACGTGGATTGACGAAAGTTGGATGCATTTAAGTATCTGGGATCCTACCTCGATTCCTCGAGATCATCAGAAAAAGTGGAGCAAGCACGGAAATGCACACACATGCTTCATACTGTCTTGTGGAACGATAGAATTCTAAAAGAAAATAAACGAAGAATATACTCCTCCATTGTAGAACCCATCCTAACATATGGAGCTGAGACCTGAATCATGTCATCCCAGCTCTATTATAATGTACAAGCTGTGGAAATGGATTTTTGGAGGAGATGCCTACGAGTGAGGATGGATAGAATTGTGAACGAGGTCGTTAGGGATAGGATGGAGGCTCCTATGTTCGTTAGCATTGAACGGCGAAGGCTGATGTGGTACGCCCATATAAGATGCCTACCGATGGCCTAACCGAATTCTTAATTTTTGCCAACCATCTGGAAGACTGAGGTGAGGATGAGCCAGAAAAACATTACGTTATGTGAAGTAGAAGGAGATAGCTGGCCGGTATCTTTAGGACGGAATGGGGATTGACTTGACCGCGACCTTTGGAGCTGTCAAAGGAGAGTTGCCCTGAAGAGGCAACTATCGTTGGAACTCCTATATATTTTTATTTATTTATTTTTTACACATATTTCTGGCGCACAATAAATTTGCCATCTTCTTCGGTATTCAGCAAATATAATATCAAGGAGAATAAATGATAGCAAAAAAAAAAGAAAAGATAGAGCTTGAGTAAGTGGATTTGAATTTAGAGTCAGCCTGATGAAAATTATCAAAGCGGTATGGCAGTTGCCGTGATGAAAGAAGTGTTAAGTTCAGTATGTAACGTAAGGTTTGAAACATAAATGGGTGCGTCTACAATTTTCCGAAGGACTTATGGCTGCAATGACTGGGTTATTTTTATATTTGATGTCTTTGCTGTTCTTCATATTTCGGATTCCATATGTCCAAAGCGGTTTATGAGGACTTTGAAAATAATTAATTTTTTAGTCACAGATAATTTAGATCGCCTGTCAAGTAGCCTAGAAAGAAGTCCGTATCGCTGATTAAGTTCTTTTCTTTTTTGTTTTATGTGGTATGTCCATGTTAATCGTTTGTCTAAGTGAAGACCCAAATATCGTACAGTTTTTGGAGGTGGTAGAGCGATGTTATTAAAGAACACTGGAGGACAAGAGTCATGTTTAAGTGTAAATGAAACAAATTGGCTCTTAGACTCGTTCATTTTTATTCTCCACATTTTAGCCCAATAAGGTGTTATTGAAGTACCTGAGAAGCCTTAGCTGCATCCTTGTTGGATGTTAATATTGCTGAGTCATCAGCAAATGTAGCTAACACTGTTTCTGAATGTTGTGGGATGTCTGAGCATTAAATTTTGAAAGGTGTTGGACCCAAGACACTGCCTTGAGGTGCTCCAGGTTTAATTTGTCTGATGGCAAAAACTCAGTCCCTATTTTCATGCCTAATCCCTCTATCTTTTAGATATGACTGTAAAATTAAGTAATACGTCGGAGGAATAAACCTTTTTAATTTACGTAATAAACCATCGTGCCATATTCTATCAAATGCCTGACTCATGTCCAGAAAAACACCAGAATAATACAATTTTGATTCTAGCGAGAAAGATATGTAATCTACAAGGCGGTAACATTGCTGAATAGTCGAATGATGCTGTTTGAACCCGTACTGGAAATTTGAAATGACATCAAATAGTTTAAGTGAATTTAAACGCTGAAACAGAATTTTTTCGAATACTTTACCTAGGGAAGGTAGAAGACTAATTGGGTGGTAAGAATCAGAACAGTCTATAGGCTTATTGGGTTTGTGAATCATATGATTGAATATTTCCATAAAATTGGAAAATGTCTTTTTCTCAGAATGGAATTGAAAATGTTTGTTAAGAATATAATGGCTTTTTTTGTAAATTCATTAGAATATAGTTTGTTATAAGATCGAATCCTGGAGATTTTCGATAACTATTTATAATACGACTAATTTCATTTGGATGAAAAAGTTTCGGCGGGAGGGTCACCTCTAAAGGAATATCTAATTGATTTGATGTTCTACCAATTTTGCACTGAGCGAATCTTGCGAATCGCTGTGAGGGGTAAATATATTTTCTAAGTGATATGCGAATAATTCAGAAACCTATATAATAATATAACAAAAATATTTTTTAACATTTTAGTTCTCATGGTTTAAAACATTCAAGTTTTAAATTAGTTATTTTTTGTGATTTTCGATGATGGTATCTTGATCATTGAAAATAAGAGTTAGTTTACAGTTTGATTTGAAATTTTGGAAATATGATCTAAATAATTATTATCGGTTGGCCAACTTATATTTTATCAATTTGTATCATAAACTTGTGCTGTCCAGGGAAGTTTCTTGCTGTCCAATTGTTGAAACTTTCATATTCTCATCTTCATTTCCTTTCCCATCTCATAAGTTTGACGAGTCATGCTCATGCCGCTGCTCGTGCCGAAGTTTTGATAACGTCATACTATCTTATACACTGACATTTAGCTGAATATACGCTAAATACCTTTTAATAAAATAAAACGAGGAGTCTGAAGGGAAATTGGGTATAGTAGTGGAGAAATATAAAATGAAATAAAAGGATTAATATAAACGATAAATCTTATTTTGACGACAAATTGCGACATTTTAAACGACCATTTGATTTAACCAATCAGAGGCAACGGGAAGGTGACTTCTTGCTTAGAATAGAAATGACGTAAATTTTAGCTGAAATATAATTAATGTGGTGGCAAGTTGTGAATAATAAAAAGGATCATATTCAGTTAAATAATTAAAATAACAGTGCGATCAGGAGCTGTGATGTATGGATGGGATATCGTTATTTTCATCGATAGAAATATTAGCCTATTACTTTCAGCACCGCCAAAATATAGTACTTGAAATATCGATAATATCAAGAATCGATACTTTCATCGATATTATAAACATTTTTGGAATATTTTGAATTATGAATATGAATTACTTTTAAATTAAAATATCGTAGGGACGATATCGACAGTCGATAATATCGAAGTAGATGCCATCGATGGTAAAATGTCGAACAACGGAAGAACAATATCGATATTTCGATATTGTCGACTATGGAAGGCTATCCTTACTGTGGGAACTGGAGAACCGCAAGATGACGGGCACTGTTTAGGGAACATATCAAACTATCGATTTAAATGCAATTTAAATTAAATCAAGAGACACATCACAGCTATTATCTGCAGCATACTGCATAGATACCTCAGTTGTTATTATGAGACCGCCATTACTGAAGCGTAGACGCTCACGTAGCGTGACATTAACGAGACTGGCCAGTTTGAATAATCGTAATTCCACTGCTTTGATGAATATGGAGTAAAAAACTACATCGGCAGGCAAGGGGCCAAGAAAGGAAGAGACCGAAGATGAACAAGAAGACTAGCAAATACAAGAAAAGAGAAAATGCAAGTATCCCAATCCACCTATAATTAACCTCTGTATACAATTAAATGTTACATCTAATAAAATAAAGCAATCAATTTTACATCTTCACTCTTTTAATCCATTAGCTTCTCTAATTTTACAGTCCACAGCAGTAAATTATCACTAGCTCTTAAAGCAAAATTATTATGACAATATCTCTGACAGCCTTGGAAGGGATAGGCGTAGTGACTTAAACAGGTACTGCTGCCAAACATCATACTGCTCAACTTCTCTCAGCTCCTACCTTATTTTATTTATTGATATTTTTAGTCAGAGAATTATTTGCTCCTTTGTTGTTGTAACTGAACTTTACCGACGACTAGAAATAGAAAATTCATACAACTACCTAATTCAAACGTCTTAAAATATCTTATTCAAACAGTACACACACACACCGTTTGTGTGTTATTAGATGACATTTGTCTCTTGACACACATTAGAAATATAAGTTATAGAAGCGGATGACTAGTGAATTAAATATCAACTATCTGGTTATAAATTAATATATAATTGATCTGTACTGTTTAAAAGATAAACAATATAAGTCAGATCAAGTTCTGTATTGCGAAATATTTGTTGGTTTACCAGTAGACAATGTTCCATATCTTAATCATCCTAGAATTAGCTTCAATAGTAACTTAATCCTGGTAGATAATTGAATCTAAAATCCTAGATATATCTCTCGGTTTCGTTAATGCTTTTAAAGATTTAGGAAAAGTTCTAATTCTATATAAATCTACAACTAATCCACATGAGGTTATCACAGATGGCTTGTTTTTTTCCTAACCAGATTGCTTTTTATCTTTTTATTTAAGGAGAGTCCAAAGACTTCCAAAGAATTGGACGCTGATAAAAGATAAAATTTATTCACAGAGTGGACGAGTGTTTGTTTCGGAATCGGGGAGCTAATTGCGTTATCTCTTGTTCCGTTTCAGTTGGCCTTTTCAATTCCGCTTGGAAAATTTAGTTGGTCGTGCCGTTCCTGAAGACAGTCTCTCTCTGATTTGTGCCGTGGCAAAATTGGATCGCAATGACCCGCTGTCTCTGTCAAGATGGAATTATAACAAGATTCAAGCGCAAATAACTATTTGTAAAAGAAAAGTTATTTTTTATTTGAACTTAACAACTACCTATTTTACTCAAAATCATTAATCAAATATTCTATTTCAACAGTTTTAATGACTGTAAAATATTTTGCACATGACTTTATTCAAAATGACTCGCTGAATCTAAAGACAATACTAGTTCAACAAAATCCAAATTAATTTGATGAATAAAAAATAAAAACTTTATTTTACTATATATACAAAGATATACTATATTTTTTCCTTTACTGTTCTGATAATTTATGTGCTATAGTGATGATATGCTGAACTACTTAATGATGTGAATTAAAAATAGTTAGATAGATAATAAACCTGTACCACTATGACCTATGAAGGTTCCTAGGTTCTCTACGTCTACATAACATCTGTTTTCGAGAGTTACGGAATGAACTTAATCCGTAACAAATAATAATTATATTAATTTAACTTTTATTTTATTCAATATGCCAGTTGGGAATCATGTATTATATTGACCTTTCTCAGGACTCAAACGACAAAAGAATAAAGCATCCCTAGATAGCCAGGTCAAGCTATCGCTGATAGCTTAGAAATAGTTATCTAGAATGTACCGACTGGACACAAAACCCATTATCAAGACTTAGGTAACAATAACCGATTTCAGCAAAAGGGCACTTTTATATTAACTATCAATAACTTCCTTTGCCGTCCTCTTCCAACTTCACTTTCCTTTCCCTTCACCCCCTTGCTATTCTTGGGTATATAAACCTCATGCTTCTCAGAACAAATTACTCATGCAGTTACATTCTTGAAGTCGCACTCTTCACTGTAGGAGACATGGAGTGAACTCGTTTAGTCAACCCATATATCCATAGTATATTACTCTGTATGTTATATGCCATTTGTAACAGACATTATGAATAAAACTATTACTTATAAAGTCCTCACTGCCTCCGATTCTTTGACTGGGTATTTGAGGTCCAAATCTATGTTTTGTATGTTTTAATAATCTACTCATATTTTCTTATTAATTGATTAACTAATTATAATTAACTATATTGAATAAATTATTAAAAAAGTAGAATTGCTGGAAATGAAAGCCATTTCCAGTTTCGCCTGTGTATCTGCCAAGATCGTAACGATTTAATATCTTGGATCAATGAAAATGGATGGCTGGAGTGGTAGAGTGAATAGTTTAACATGAGGGACAACAAATTAAGGATACAACAACATGTAAAACGTCCTAAGAAAAATCTACAGTTGACATGAAGAGAAGAGGTGGTTCTTGCTGCCTCAGGATTGGCCATAGTCGACTCACTCTTCGCTATTTGATGAAGAAAAAAGAACCGTAAAAATATTCTTACTTTGGGTGTAATCTGACAATACTCCACGTACTAACAGGGTTTATTGCTCATGACTCAGACAGGTTTTCTACAGTCCCAAAACAAATATTGAAATATGAACCAGAATAGATTTCAAGACATATTAGATTTTTATAACGATCAACATTTACAATAAAATATTATGAACCACAAGAGAATACAGTGTGAATAAACCAAGTGGTTGAAACAGTCTAATAAATAAGGAACTTGATAGTTAACGTTACATTATCATTTATCTGTTTTATACAGGTATAATTAATTAATAAGTAGTGTCTGAAATACTTTGATAAAACGTTCTCTCTATGTTTTTTTTTCGTTATAATATGGGTTAAGAAAGACAAGGATATAATGGATATCGGATATACTAATGAATAAACTAATAAAAAAAAAAGATGGAAAATGAAACAAATATTAACAATATAAATTATAAGGAATTTTCATTTTTCTTGAAAAATATTTTTATAAAAAAAAATTGAAATTAATATTAAAAATAAAACAGGACATGAATATTAAACGGCACCATAAAAAAAGGAAACTTTAATTAGAATAATTTTGCATTTATTATCTTTTTTGCTATTTTAAGTTCTTTCAAAGAGTTTTCCTTGGCTAACAGGTAAATTTCCTCTTTATAAAAGTATAATCAGTCCTTAGCAAATATGATTTTGCACCTTTACCGTATAACAAAATAAATGGAATAAAACAGTCCATGTGCTCTATATAATTCTATATTATCAACTATTTAAAGTGCATGAATATTCCTCCCATTGATTTATCATAACGGATATTTTTTGATATTAGAATCTACCTGTATATATATATATAATATATTATAATATTATATATATATATATATATATATATATATATATATATATATATATATATATATATATGAATTAAGGTCATCATTTTGAGGCCTGGACCCGTTTGCCTTAATTGGGAACCGTGATGCGGATTTTCTTAACATCAGTAGCCTACTAAATGTTTGTTCCTAGGATGTTCCGATTCTGGGAAAGAAATTACGCCTTTAGTCTCTCAGCGGCCATAATTCACAGATTCTGACACATTTGTCACTGTCCTTGGATCCGAGTAAGTCGGTAGGGAGGACACTCAAACAATCCCCAAGATGATAAGTTATGGATTTATGAATGTCCTGCCGCTTTACCATGAAAACCATGGTTCTTAGCAACACGAGGTTCGATGACCCTCCCTCCAGGTTTTTCTTTTTTTGGCACGCAATGTATTTGTAGGTCTGAAAGAAGGTGGAATTACGCGATAGAAGATCGTCATGGTCTATAGTGCCTACTAAAGAGGGGAAAATATATATATAAATGTGTGCGTGTTAAAACAAAAGTTCATAGTCTTCTGTATTGGTTATTTATTTTTAACGAATGGGACTGATCGATGGGGGGATATTCCTAACGATTTTGGCCTGAAATTAGGTCATCCAGTCAGCCTTTGGCCTTTGCATTCAAATATCGCAGTTTCTTATTTTCAAAAGTAATGAATTAATAAACTATTTATTAAACAATTTAATCGTTTTAGTTGCAATCGCAAACTCTAGCTACTAATGCTAGAATTTGAGTGAAGCGAGTCCTATCAGGGACAGCTTGACTGTGCCTCGGCTGTTATGGCCAATCAAACCCGTCCTAATAGATGACCCCAACTAATCTGATCCAATCAGACCATCTCTAACATAAATTCACTTCCCTGTGCATCAACTAATTGGATAGGCTGTGGTCGGTCCTAATTAACACTCAGGAATCGATTTTATTTTTTAATCTGCCCTAGGTATGTTATAAAACTGAATCCGTAGCTGGAGTGACAATTATAGTTGATTGTTAAGTGGATTTGATTTTTCTCCAATTATTGCAATTTAAATATGAGTGATTTGTTATTATAATGCAAATTTACCTGTAATAAACACTTGAATAAAAATACTCAACATTACTGCGAACTACAGCTATAGTTCTAATGGTGGTTCTTTACAAATGAGTTTAATTGTCAGAAAGCTTAGTATTTTATCGATATTTGTTTTACTATACATTCAATAATTAGTTAATTATTCCGAAAAAAAACTGTTGAACAGAGAATTCTGACGCTATATATTGCATCACTAATAGACACTCAGGTGTTGGTGTCAATAAGTGTTTATATAATTAAAATTTTATTTTATTTTTTTTAAATCCTACCCTGCTAGTAAGGCAATACGGGTGTTATGCAGCAGTGGTTAGCAACGTATGCGTTACAACTCACAGCTGCATTCAGACCAATTACATTTTTTTTAAGCTGTGCACACTCTTCTTTTCAGCCACCGTCCTCTTTCATCCTTTCTGGTGATCTTCTGGATTCGAAGGCCTTGTAGTACGGGTAGTTCTCCTTGATGATTAGTTGAGGGGGATCGCTCTCCGTCAGAAAGTAAAGACGGTCTCCCTCAACAACTTGGCCCTCAGTGCCTCAAAGGCGTTACAGACAAGGACGTAATGCTCGTTGGTCTCCGGTACTCTGCAACTTGGGAATAGGGGATGAATGTTCTTATCATATTCAACGAGCTTTGCTCGGAAAACCCATGCCCTGAAAAGTATTTTACAACCCATAGGCCTCCCCCAATTAAGAGGGTAATGTTCTAACTTCCCGCGGGGACCAGCCGTATTGGGAAGTAGGGCCGGGATTCGATCTTATGATCTTTGCTTTACTAGTATAGCTTAACCACTCTGCTATACCGGCTCCATTATATATTAAAATAAATACTGTCCATTTTTAAACTAAGAAATGGAAAAGTACTGATGAAGGAATCGAAATTTCAAACTTATTTCCTAATAATAAGGAAACTTCTCTGAAACAAACTCCCTGTTTGCTCCATCATAAAATCATAAAAGTTAAGTTAAAAAAAAGTGTTGTGGACTTTGTAAATACATATTGTAGCAATACTTTGACTTTCATGATGTATTTTTTTTTTTTTTTTTTTTGTCCTCAATTCTAGATTTTTTCTACTATTTTTGCTCAGACTATCTGGTATGTAGGAGTTATATTAATAAATAGATTTTTTTTATCATAGATTTTCTTAAACTAGAAACTTTCTTAAAAGTTTTAAGTTCAATTAATGTATTTAAAATACTGGAATTACGTTCGGCACAATGATATTAAAATGAAACGTAGGATTAAAAAAAATACTGAAATAAATCCTATCTATTTTTTTGCTAATTATCGAAGCTAATACTTTTACAGAAGCTAATACGTGACCTCTTTTTTTTAAATCCGTGTAGATATACTTCACATAGATTTATTTTTTCTAAAACGAATTGCTTACTGAAATTTTAAGCTTTTCAAACTAAAATAATAAGAATAACAAAAACTCCTTGTTTTGTAAGGTGCTTGAATAATAAAGTACTATACATTGATTTATGTACACAACCACTGATCGAATATCTCTTCCATTAGGCAAAAGATAGATAAAGGCTTACAGTTGACATCGAAGAGGCGAATAAAAAAGGAACTGGTTGAGTGATCTTCTTTGGAACCTTAAGTGTCTAAAGTCGGGAATACTGCTGGGTTCATTCTTCAGAGATTTTATTACATAGTATTACCCAAATTTATTGAATCATTTGTTTGTTTGGACTTTAAGGCGCAAAACCCATAGGACCAACGCCTGTGAATCAGTTATTTTTGTTGTTTGTTGAGTTCGAAAACTCCTTAAAAGAGAGAAAACAAGTATAAATAATCTCAAACTAATAATAAATAAATACAATAGTAAATGAAAAATATTTAAAAACATATAAAAAATTAATTTTATAAAAATAAAAAATACAATTTATGTTTATTTCTATATTTTATTTAAAAGCCTATAGATTTTAAGAAAATTTATAACTGTTTTAATGTTCGATTCGTTATTGTTATAAAAAGAAAAGAAAAAATAATGGAATACAAACGGTCTCCAATAGTAAAATAGAATATGTGTATCCTATTTTATGATACTTCTCGTTCTTCGAGACTATTATCTTTTTTTATGAGACGTTAACACAAAGATTTTCGAGAAATATATCTTTTATAGTCGGTTTATATTAAATAAAATTTAATATATTAAATTAAAATCGCGTAATTTGCCTTATTTTTAGTTTACGAATAGGGCTCAATGATTTTGTTTTATCTGTTCAAAATAGCTAGTTTTTCGGAAAACTATTTGATGAGATTTTTTAGGATTTATTAAACTTGTTTACCAGTACTTTTGAATTAAGTATTTTTATTAATATTAAAATTATAATAATTATTTATTAATGGAAGCGGAGTTGCTCAGTAAGCAAGGCACTGTGCTTCTGTGCTTCAGGTATCGGATTCAAGTTCGGCTGTAGCAGGTAATTACTGATTATGTTAAATCGCCCATGGATGGTTACATCTGTCTGTTACATCCTCTATGAAGTGGGTACAGTTAATTAAATAATTAATTAAACGGAAAAATCGAACAAACAGTCATTGAGAAATATAAAATAATTAGTTATAGAGAAGAACTTACAGGTTGAGCGTGATCTCATTCAAATGACCTCTTTGCATAATTGCTGACTAATTGTATAATAAAGAACTTCCTTATAAAGTACTAAACCCAATAACCTTCATGGGCTTACAGTTATACAAGTTTCCAACTAATACAGCAGCTCGCATTTTAAATTAATAAAATTAAAATAAATCAGGTATGAAACCCACAATACATACCAAATAATACGGCACAAAAACGGTAAAATATACAATAATAAGATAAAATGATAAAAACGAAACTTTTAATGTGTTTTAAATAGTGTTATATCTTTGGAATTGGTAAAGGCCGATCCAAAATTTCATTGTTGATCAAAATTATACACTTAAAATAATAAAAAATATTACTGTTTGTGAAGAAATATTAAAACTTATTTTAGAAGTTTAAAACGAAAGCAACGAGGAGATAAAAACCTGGAAATAAAAAAATCTTATTCTAAGAAGTCAATTACTGAAAGTAGCTTGATTTTGTTAATTTGTAGTTGTTCGTTGATTGTAAATGAACCTATGATTTCAGCATGGAATTTTGCATTTTAATTTATTATTTTTTATAATAATAAAAATATGCGATTATTAGCTTTCTAAGCAGACAATATCATATAGAATTTGGCCAATTGCATCTGGGTATTATTACACATTTGTAAATCAGTTTAAAAACAGTGTAGGAACAAAATATTGAATTGCATAAAAATCCAGCCGTTGATTATTACCTATCTGTTAAATTACGGTTGACTTTGAAAGCCACTTACCCGATCTGCCTCCGGGCTCATTCCACATTCTCAAAGGTAAGTGGAAGTTTACTGTGTAAAGGCTTCCTGTTAAATACTCAGCCCAGATTGAGCGCTTCCAGAACACGGTAGATAGAGGCGCATTCATTCGCATCAACTGAGCAGCTTCCTGGGTGACATTTAAGGGTGAATATTGGAAATGTGGGCGTTGCAAGTTCACAGGAAAAAAAACCTTTGAATTAATTTAAATCGCACAATTATATTAATTATTCAATCATATTTTAATTTTAACATCCTTATTTTACCTAGAATTTTCACCTATTTAATTATTTATGTATCTGACGGCATCGTTTAGTTTTTGAGGTATTTGAAAATGTTTCATTTATTTTATTATTTATTTATTTTTCCATTGCATCTACCCCTTATGGTCTTTGGCCACATATTTTATTTACACTGTTATAGAATTTTATTCTTTTTAAAAATTCAACCTTTTTTTTTAACAGCTGTTTCCCTGTCATTGAAGATTTCGTTTAGGCTTTGTGGCATGTCCAACTTTTGTCCAACAGTTTCAAATATAAAGCAGTCTTTTATAATGTGTTTTGCCGTCTTTTGGACATTTCAGGTCTCGCAATTCGGAGAATAAAGTCCTCTTAGTAGATAGGAGTGCGAGAACTTACAATGTCCAATTTTTAGTCCGCAGAATGCTTTCTCTTTTTTCTTGGAGTACCGACAGGAGGTTTTCCATTTTGAACAGTGGGTATTTATTTTCCTTAATTTTGACTCTTTTTCCAAATGTCTTTCTTAATTTTTTTTTTAAGATGTCCTTTAAAGGGATTATTATTTTGTATTTGATTCATATTGTTGATTAACAAAGATATTTTACAAAGCATTGAAGAATAAAAAATAACTTACGAAATCATATATGCGGGTAATTCCAAATCCAGCCAAAATTCATTTGTGTACATTTTTCACTGCTACCCGTTTAATGAAATGATCGAATATGAAATTCATGCGAGAGTAGTTTATTTTTCTTTACTTCAGAACGCATACAGCGTGCAGAGCCCTCTTACCTTAAAATGCCCTTGGGCAATAAAAGGAAAGTTGAAAATTTATGTATATATACATTTATATAAATACTGTATTTATTCAAGAAATTCCTGGGGGGTAGGAAAAAAAAATAAATAAAAAATTTCTTTACTTTAATAACGGTAATTACTCTTGAAGAAAAATAAATAAAATATGTTTAAATTGTCTTAAAAGACCTGTCCAAAAAATAAAAATCTGGAACAATAATGCTTTTAGAATTTTTTTACATTTAGTAGCTCAAATACATGCATTGTAATTGAAAAACGCTGTAAATTATTTCACAATGGTTTATTATTTCCAAACAACTATACATCTAAAGTAACATTACCTTCCGAGTTACAAAGAAGAATAAACAAAAGATGATTCCAATTATTGGACTAAACTTTTTTTTTTTAATCATTAGTAATACGCTAAAAAAAAAAAATAACATTACTTCTGTAACACATTCAAAATTTAAAAACCAAACCAAGGCTATAACATTAGGAGTAGAACGTATAAAAAACCGGAGACCATATCTTTGTTCCTAATTGTCCGATTTTAACGATTTTCTTTTTTTTTAAAGAAATTTCGTAAACTTTTTAAAAAACCTTCATACACTACAATATCAACAAAAAAGTATAAAATTTTGGAGTTAATCGGAATTTAATTTTATAAATATATAAAATTTCAAAAAAAAATATGTGGAAAACATTTTTAAGTTTTCGGCACCCGCTGCAGTTATTGGAGAACTTTAGTGTTGAGAATATTCTAGAGCTGGCGAAAGGCGCTCATTTGAAGCGGGATTCTCTCCTGTGGTCACCTATTCTAGCATCTCTCAATATTTATTTAGTTTTATAGGTCGACAAAATGTCTGAAGATTAGAAACCTGGCACGTGTCAATTATAATGCAAATTTTATAACATAATCTAGGTAATTTAATGACATATTTTACAAAAGTTAAATACTTTAAAAATAAAGTTAAAACATAGAAACAAAAATTTAAAAACAAAACCTTATGAGTCGTAATTAAAAACAAATAATAAAAACTAAACACTTATGATAAAGTTTAGATTAATAGCAATGTGAAATAATTTCGCCTCGTGATAAGTATAGTAGAAGAACTGTTTTAAAAAGTATATTTTAAGAAATTGGATAATGGTTTTAACTATTTTCAGAATTCCATGCCTCATATTCACTAAATTTGCTATTTTGTTTTGAAGTATTTCAATAATATTTTACAAGCAGCTATTCGTTTTTACTTTTCTTATTTTACTACCTAAGTTGCACCATAATTGAATATAATATGTAATATAAATATATAAAATATAATATGTAATCATAAAAGTATTGTGATCGAACGATTCAGAAAACAGCATGGTTTAAAATAAAACTATTGATTGTAGCAGTTTCACCGAAACTTAGTTCACTTATACAATACAGGCCAACGTTTTTTCTTATATTTTATATCAGTGAGAGCTGCTTTATACTATACAATTCAAAATGGCATATATAGTTATTATAATTTTTAAAAAACAACCCATTTTCAAATCATTCCAATTTATATAAAATAATATATCTAATATAAAATTATTCCATATATTATTACTCCGTCGGTTTTGTGTAATTTCGTGTAGCCCGGTTACAGAGCCCTACAAACCTAATATTTTTTTTTTTGTGAATCTGTGGAGACGTGGTGAAGTTTCAAGATTTTCTGGAAGTTGCCGACCAAATGTGGATTGGTCCAAAACTACGTGCAGAAAATTTAATTTATACAATTGCTATAACAAGTCGTATTTCAGAGTTTTCTGAGATGTATATTTGTTAGTATATTTGCCAGATAGCATTTGTACGGGAACAAATTGGACCAACCGACGTTAAATTTTAAAATTTTAAAAAGTTGTCTGCCCTAATCGTTTGCCTGGACTGGAACTGGACCTTTCGAAATATTTTCGACAACCACAAAAATCTTGATAACATCACCACTCCTCACCAGATTCACATAAAAAATATTAGGTTTGTAGAGCTCTGTATATTACACGTTATGGCACAAATCCGACCTCCGTAAGCATTTCATATTAAAATATAAAAAATAAAAATGTTTTGGAAGGTTTCTAAATTTCTAGCTTTAAATGGAATGAAAATAAACATTTATTGTTGTGGTTTGGAATAACATCAATGCAACTTTCCAATGGTTGTACTGACGTTTAATTAAAAGAAAAATCTTGAGATGTTATGCATACTTTAGTTAACGGACGGAAAAACAATCCTCCAAGAAAATCATGTATTATAATTTGAAATTTTCGTTTTCGATAAAAATTTGTATTTAAGTTAACATTAAAAACTAATCTAACTTTTTTATCGTAGCAAAAATTTATATAGCCTATATTACTAGAAGCGCCTTATAGTTTTTGTTAATTAAGATATTTTTAAAATTATTTATCTCCATAACAAATATATTTTTCTTATTTTCACAAAAAAAGAAATCGATTGATATGTATCAATCCGAGCGAAAAAAAAAATCAATAACATGAATTTTGTTCAGAAATATATATATATATTTGCAAGAACCATCAGATATGGGTCTAATATTTTTCGATCTAATATCAACTAAAAATGTTTCATTGAAATTGGTAACCCCAGCTCCGTAACCTCTCCTTGTTAGTATAACCTTATTACTGTTTGGACAAATTTATTGTCGTTTTGGCCCTGTGACTTAATGATTGGAAGAAACCACGATACAAGGTGACATTTTGTAGGTAATTATTTTAAATATTTTTCTGTTCTTTGAAGGGATTAAGGTCCTTCTAGAACTCGTATATACTCTATTAATAGAGTATTAATCATTGTTTCTGTCATGCCTTAACTTATTTTTTCTTATTTATATGTGTGTGTGTGTGTGTGTGTGTGTGTGTGTGTGTGTGTGTGTGTGTGTGTGTGTGTGTGTGTGTGCGTGCGTGCGTGCGTGTGTGCGTGCGTGCGTGCGTGCGTGCGTGTGTGTGTAAGCATCCAGACTCTAATTTTGTTTATTTTTATTTTGAATATTTCCTATATGTGAGTGCTGTTTATTTTATGGCTATAGCATATTTTGTATTAAAATATTGGTAAAAAATTAAGACCTATATTGTCTGCTTTCTCCGTTATTAGCAAGAAATGTTTTGGATGAAGCAGTGCATATTTCAACCTTAATCCTACCAAGGATTTAGTAATGCTGTCTGAATCGATATCCTTACCTCTCCGCTTTGCAATAAACCTTGTTATTTAAATTATGCTGACTTGAAATTATGTTATTTAGTTATGTATGTTCAAGGATTTAATATTAAACTCACTATAAACATTTAATGTTTCTAACCCATTTGCTGGTTTGAAGTTTGACGGAGGACTTAACTAGTCGTCGAGTGACTCGGAAGTAATGGCCTCTTGTGGCTCACCGCCTCATTGATCAAGTCAATCGAGGTGGCTGTGGACTCAGTGGTTTGTCCCTCCATTAACATACATATTACCCGTCTTTCTACTCCTTTTGTAAGTGTTAGTGATTTACGAACATCCTTTTAAGGCAACTTAATTGAACTTTTTGGCGACAAGTTTTCAGTTCTAATATTCTAAGTGGATTTTGATGATAAACGTTGTATGGAAAGACATTTAGGTCAAAAATGTTGTTAGTTAACAGATTCATTCACGAATAATGTAAATTTCTTGATGTATTTTGGATTGGTTTCAAATTACTATCTATTCACTATCTCGTTCCCTTTGGCTACTCCATGAAGGTGGCCGATTTCAATATTCCCCAGAACACGCTATTCCCAGATTCCCGATGAATCCCGAAATTAGCCGAAAAATCTGCCTATACTTACATATGTTGTTTAGATTAGGTTATATTCTTCTTTTTCATATAGGTAAATATGTAAAATAATAAAATACATATCAAGGAAATAATCTTTTGCTAAAAAAATATGTGAAATAGCTCGTTTGCCTCCAAAACGTAGATGGAGAGAAAATAAGTATCAGAAAATAGGTATAGAAAAGATATTCGATAAAACAAGCCTGTTGAAATTGCATTGGATTTCCCCTCCTCCTTGGTTGATAAGAAGAAATGTGCAACGAAGAAATTATGTTTAATAAAATATGGGTAGAAAAATAGGCATTATAAAATAATTAGTGTTGCCCAAATGCGAGACCGAGACGAGTCTTGGTCTTGCAAACTCATTCTTGGTCATGGTCTTGGTCTTACGCAAGAGTCTCGCAACAGTCTTGCAGTTACTTATTAGCTTATTAATATAGAGATATTACTATAACTTTTTAGAGAAGAGAAACTTAACTTAGCCCTAATTAAAAATTATAGGAGTAAATGCAAAAGTATATTGGTTATACCAATTATTTACATGTAGTAACTAAGATTATCAAGTATTAGTAACTATATTTCGTTAACCTTTTATTCAAAAAATCGATTTATTTTACCAGTTCTGGTCTTGGTCTTGCAACAGTTAAGCGGTCTTGGTCTTAGTCTTGCAAAGTGCAAGACCAAGACCAATTTTGGACAACACTAAAAATAATTCAGAGAAAATTATGATCGTTAAGAAAACTCCTTTCGCTGTAATTATTGTTTTAATTATTAATTATAGTCATCCTTCTGTCAGAGGTTAAAGGGCTATGGCTTGGATGCAGGGGAACCATCCCTATTATTACAAATAATTTCTTGGAGAGTCTCGTTGTTGGAAGGGAGCAGATGCAGACCATGGCAGAAATTAGTATTGTAGACTCGTTGGGAATCTTTCATCACTACATATATGGATTCATCTTGGCTTTCGCTTATTCGATCCTGTATACTGTTCTTGGCGCATTCGTTGTTGTAGTGGCTCCATCTAACTCTCTCTTGTTTTGTTTTGTTCTGTTGATTGATTGAGTATGCTGTATGATTTAGCAACTCAACGCAATTGAGCAGCCGTGCAATATTATTACAATTCTCACTCCTACTATAGTACTTCGGAACACTAGAAATTATTTCTATTTCAATATTTTAACAATTATTATCGACTATTGTCATTGCTTGTTATTGATCAGTAATCTCTTCTTCTTTGGAACAAATATTTTTGGGATCCTAGGAGACGCTCTGAGTGATCTGGAAATCGGCTGCCATCTTGGAGTACCAAGATTTGAGTTAATCGTTTATATCGTCTTACCTTCACAATATATCAAAATCTTACAAAACAACACGAATACTTAGCAAAATCGGTTCATTGTAAATTTGAATTTGTAAGTATCTCATCGTCTTAGGAAAAAAATATTAGTCACTCTGTTTTTACTCAAAGGATCCAAAGAGCTGAAGAAGGAATCTCTGATCCGAAAGGAGCTGTAGCAAAAACAAGAGGCCGGGTCCTCTGCTCCTTATTGCCGACTAATCTCAATTTACAACTGCCCTTAGCGCCTCTCTCGGAATGAATTTACAATTTAATTCTTCTCTCGCTGGCATTGAATAGCAAGCGTTTCTGATTAATTAACAGCTCCGTTAATTAATTAATATTATTCATAGGCGCAGACTTTCCATTTTGATTGAGGGGTAGGGGGCGATGGACCCTTTAAAATAAGTCAGGGAGTTTATATTATGTATACAAATTATGAGTGATAATGAAAATGATTATGGTAAAACGAAAAATAAAATACCAAATATAAAAAAAAAATGTATGTATTAGTTTTATTTTATTTTATTTTTTACGAAGGATATATTTGAAAATATGTTGACTAAGCAATTGAATATATTACATATTTTTATCTTTGTTTAAATGTTTGACATATTCAGATGGACTCGCAATTCTCCGATAATTTCAATTTACCGTGGGGAATGTCATAAAACCTTCACGTAAATATGGATGAGTGCACGTGAATCCATCATAAAATCCTACATCTTTGAATATAAACTTATATTTCAATAATAGGAACATATGGCCTGGTAAAACACTTGCCTATCTACTTCTAGGCCTTAGCTTAGCCATTTAGTCGACTTTTCCTATTTCCTTAATTGATTTTAGTTTACATATTTCATTCATTCATGTAGATTTTGTTCTTCGATTATTTTTCTTTTTGAAATATTGGAGGGGGCAAGACGATATTCTCGCTCCCTTTTTATTCGAGAGAGCATAGCCCCATCTTCCTCCCTCCCTGACCAAGTCTTCGCTTATGTTATTTTTATTACTCATGATAAGTAGTGTTGTCCAAATGCGAGACCGAGACGAGTCTTGGTTTTGCAAACTCAGTCTTGGTCTTGCGCAAGAGTCTCGCAACAGTCTTGCAGTCACTTATTAGCTTATTACTATAGAGATATTAGTGTAATTTTTTAGATAGGAGAAACTTAACTAAGCCCAAATGAAAAAATTAGAGGAGTTAAATGCAAAAGTATATTGGTTATACCAATTATTTACATATAGTAACTAAGATTGTCTAGTATTAGTAACTATTTTGCCTTAATTTTTATTCAAAAAATCGACTTTTTTTTAACATTCCTTGTCTTGGTCTTGCAACAGTTAAGCGTCCTTGGTCTTGGTCTTGCAAATTGCAAATTGCAAGACCAAGACCGATTTTGGGTAACACTAATGATAAGTAATTCCATTGGCTCGTTACGACAGGTACGTATTGTATTTTTGGTTCTGTGTCATGACAAATCACCACATCAGCGAAAATTGATAAAATATAGTGAAATATATTCTGATATATACTTTGTAAAAGATAAAATGAGGAAATTTCCTATGATGGATTTCATGATTTTACAGTTTCATCTAGGTTTATTTGAATAATAAAACGAAATTCATTTTGTGATAAAAAATCTATATATATAAAAATCAATGTATGTCTGTCTGTCCGTCTGTTTGTCCTTATTGCATTACTAAACCATTCAACCGATCGCCATGAAACTTTGGGAAGTTGTTCCGTACACTCCTGGGAAGGTTTCTGGCATAGTACTTCTGTCTTACGATAATTTTATATATGTAAAAAAAATAAAAATGTAAATGTTTTTCTGTTCAAAGCCGCAAAAAATGTGTCGCTATAAACTGTAGCGCCAAAACGGCTTTACCGATTTTAACGAAACTTGGCTAAAGTCTTCCCCTTGAAACCCTTTTAATTTATGTGTATAACATTCTTTCCTGACAACAAGCTGAAAAATGTTACGATGAATTCAATATTATATTTGACGATAACTAAAAAAGTACACAATTTTTGTCATGTGATAATACTTATATTTATATGAAAGATTGCTGAATTGCTGACAAAATAAAAAAAAATCATCGAAATCGGACGGTTCGTTGCACAGTTATAGAGTTTTAAACATTTACTGCTTTCTCTTCAGAAAAGGCCGTTTCCTTTTGCTTCCTCACTACCGAAGGTCGGCAAGCATTTTTTTTTTTTTATTGATTAATCGAAAATTTTATAATTTCTACTCGAATGTTCAATTTGAATCATGAGAAAAAAAATCATTAGAATTAGTTTAAATTGAAGCCATTTTACAGACAAATTTGTTTCCCAACTTTTTAAAAATGACAGATGTCCTTTGCTACTAATCTACTCATATGTGCTTTCTATTTTCTTTCTTTTTCATTTTGCCAGGCTAAGCCACAGTAGCGCGTGGCCGGGTAAAGCTAGTATATAATAAATTATTACTTTTGTAGATGTTATACGTGTTAGATCGTTTCTGTCTGATACTAATAATTAAACATACCTCCCGCAGTCCAAAATTCTATTGTAAGAATCAACTAAACTATTATTCTTCCAACTGTTCTTAACGATTGTAATAATTGGCCATCCATATCAAAAAAAGAACAACGTTTTAAAATTATTTAAAAGCAAGTGTTGCGTACAATCATAGGCGTATCGGAAGAGAGAGGCTTTCGGGCTTCCCGCCATCCCCCCCCTCCAAATGGTGAAATATATACATGTCTTACGAAAAAAAATATCTCAAAAAAGTATTATTGTTCGTTAATTGCATTTAATAGGACTTCAAGAATCACTTTAACACCTTTTCTTGTAGGTAGTTTCTTTCTTTATTTTTTTTCCAAAGTAATTATCGTTATATATATAGAAAAAAAAACTTTCGAACTGAAGCCTCCAAAATTAATGCCTGGATTCGTTATTGTGTACAATATTGACCTCAACCTCGGATGAACCCCCTGGAAAATTCAGACAACCCAAAGCGGAATTGCGTGACCTGCAGCAGTTTTACTGAAATCAAATACACCCATCTCTAGTTCATCATAAACGGAACAGCGCCCCTTCCCGTTATTAACATTTTTTTTCTCCGTATTGAAAGTATTACACACTAAAAATATTAATATTCACAAGGCCTTTTGCCACATATGTAACCCTTAGCTATCCCCATTCCTTAAAATGCCCTCGGGTAGTGGAAGGAATTTGTTACATGTATATATTGTATTATTGTATACTATATATGTAAATTGTTTCAATAAACATTTTGGAGGATAAAAAAAAAATATATTAATATTAAGTATCTATCACCTGATATTAATATCAATTTTAAAGACAAATAACAAAATTTTTATAAGAATAAAAGGAAATTAGGCTATTCTTATTTCTAACCTCTTCGAGCATCAATCATAAAAAAAACACTAAACTGTTTAAATTTAACTTTTGGTCTCACATTTGAAATATTTAAAGGCTAAAATTACTTTGGAATGGCTTGCTAACCTGGGGTTTTATATTTCCATCACTAACGGATCCAGGACTTAATTTTGGGGGGCTTCAACCCGAAAGATTTTTTGTATATTTTAGGATAATTATTTCGGAAGAAAGAAAGAAACTAACTACCTATATGAAATGGTGTTTAAGTGATTCTTTAAGCCCTATTAAATGTAATTAGATGAACAATAATACTTTTATAGATTTTTTTTTTTTTTTTATATAAAATGTGGTTACATTTTACCATTTTGGGGAGCTTCAGCCCGAAAGCCGCCTCCCCCGTAGAACCGCCTGTGATATCCATTGAAACATATGTTTCTCGTTGTATTTATATAAAATAGATTAAATAAATTTGCATGTACCACTATTATAATGATTAAGGGGAACTATAACTTCAGTTTTTTTTAAACCAAATACTTTAATTGTTTTGGTTTTATCCACCACATCTATGGTCGCCTGTACATGTAATAAGTAAAAATCGCATTTAAGGGACCTGTGAAAGTGGTTATCCTATATAAACAAAGAATTCCTGAAAAATCCTTTGAGGATAGGCCGAGAATTTTATGGTAGGATTACTTTATGTCTGTCAGTTATTGTTTGACTCTGACGAGAATGTACTCTGAGGAGAGAGAGATATTTACTGACATTGAACGCTTTGCTCATCTGATCATCTGTATCATCTGCCGTATGTATGTAGTCACAACTGTTTACTGAGATACTGAGGTTTTGAATTGATCATATCAATCCGCAAACTTTCCTTTTTAGTATGGATAATGAGTAATAATTTAATTATTTTACTCAAATTTTCCTCCTCTTTGTCTACATAATTCTAGGTTATTGACACAACAAATTTCGGTTACTAAAAATATGATTTTGAGCTTAACATTTAATATAATTTTAAGATTATATACAATATATTTTTGGACAAAAATAACCACGTGTACCCCTGCTTTTACCAATGCCAGAACTAGAACTTTAATGGCATTCAAACATTTAGAAAATAGTTTGCCAAATAGGATTCTCACTTCTTGTGCGAGTTGATAAGTTAGTAATTGTCCTTATAGTCTTCTTGGCCGCGATATTGGATATGGAATAATGTATGGAATTAAAATGAAATTCGACCATTGAAAAGTATAATAATTAGTTTTTTTCCATCTTTTTATATCTAAACATTTCCTACATTTTACTTCAAGGTTCTCCGGTTTGACAGATCTAATATTTCTGTTATATTTCAAGTATTCCAATGGTGTTGAGCTGGACTACCTCAGGGATCGATCCTAGTTCCACTAGTTTATACCCTATTCAAATCTGACTTAAATTCTCGTAAAGGCACGCAAGAGTATGTAATCTGTTTGCGACTTCTCCAACTACATATCACTGCAATGTGTATATTAAAATGCTGTAAGGTATAACTTCATTCTAACGAATCCCTTTTAAACAAAATATTTGTCTGTTTCATTCCGACACTAGTTTGTTCTAACTATTTATCTGTATTATAGAAATAACCAACAGGTTAAATTTGGTTTCAAAGTTAGCGTAGTTTTGTTTCGGGGTCTGTTAAGAAAAACGATGAATTAAGCTGATTTTAATTCAGAGTAATGAAATGTTATTTATTACTATTAATTTATTTTATATTATCTTTACATTTCATGTATGGTGATAAAGTTTCTAACAGCTTCTACGTTCTAGCTTATTCCACTCTGGGTTATCCATCGGAGGGTTATGCATAGAGTTCTGACCGTCTGAGGCGTTGCCTCTTGGTAATTAGCGAAGGTAGTGATTGACTTGAGAACTAATCAGAGGAGAATCAACAGCGACAGTTGCTGGAAGTTCCAGTCACTATTAGCCGTCACCTAAGTTTCGTTTATAATTAATACAATGACTTTCTGTAACACATGGAACATGAAATTTGGTTAAGTTTAACAAAAAAAAAAAAAAAAAAAATTAACTATAACAATTTATTGTAATGGGTTGTGTGGCTTGTTGACCCTTGGTGCCTGAATTTCATAGCTTAGGATCTGGGTTTGATTCCCGCTGTCAATGTTCATTTAATTGTACTCGTATAATTCGTTAGTCCAGGGCATCCTCTAACCATCAGAATTCGGCAAAAAGGACAAAGGCTAAAGGGAGCTGTCTCTCTCTCCCCTAAAGAAATGAAAATTATAATTGTATATTGCGTCCTTTATGGTTTTGTCCTGAACAAAATACGATTTGTGTCATAATGAAATAATTTATTATATTGTATCTTGAAACTCATTCCCTCTAAATGGAAACGCGAAAAAGTCCTTCATGAACCAGAGAAACAGTTTTTTATAATGTTATTAATTGCAACGCATTTTTAATAGTTTTTCTTATTCATATTTAATAAGAAATCTTGATCTTTGACATTTCATGTTTATGTTTAATTTAGATTTTTTTTAAATGATAAAGAGTTAATCGGCAGTGAAAATGAAAGATGAACAACTGTTTTCTCATACTTAATACAACATTTTTGTTATATATAGTTATTGATAGATTTTGAATTATATAATTAATTTTTTAAAAAGCAATTTCCGTATTTCAGAATTAAAACGTGGAATACCCGTGTTACAATCCCTCCATTTGAGCTCGAATAATCTTCTGAGTTTCGTAGTACTTAAAAAAAAAAAAATGTCTTAAGCTGTATAATAATAATAATATTGATTTTTTATTATGGGATAAGACCCTTTAGAAAACGATAGAAATGTGGGCTTTGGAGCCTCACAGAATAATCACAAAATAAACAGATTTATATAATGAATAAATAAAAGAAAGGTATATTATTTACCTTTAAACTTCAATTAAGAGAAAAAAATGAAATAAAAGTATTTAAAACAAACTAATTATTCATATACATATTTACAACATCTATTTTATAAATCTAACAAGTTTATAAGAACTGATTGAATAAGAGGTGGTCGAATAAGCGGGATTTAAAGGTGGGGAGGTGTTCTCTGGCCTTAAGGCTGACACTGCAACTGGCTATATACAAATCTTGATATCCCAGCTATCAATAAAAACAATACTTTAATAAACTTTTTTCCTCGAATAGGACATTAGCAACTTCCAACATAAAAAAAAAAAAGATAAAATACTTGATCAGGGCCGTAACACCAGTTTTATTAAGAATAATTTAGCATCCATTTATTGCAATAAAGTAATTGATGTATTTTGGAAATTATTATTGACAACGATTGTATCTAACTAAATCTATTAACTATTTTTTATTTACTTATTTCCTAGTCCGCTGAAGATGAATTATTTCGCTTGTCCAAATACCCTTGAATGAACGGTTTGTTATTGAGGTCTTTTGAACTCAGATTGGAGCCAATGCACTGGAAAAGGTCGTATCACAATTGGCTTTATTTAGTGATGTGGCCAACATCACTGTCCAGCATTCGCTCGTTTATTTTCTATCTGGTCAGTTGCAAGTTCATATTCATCTAGTCAATAGTCAATTCGTCTAAGCCAGTATTAAACTGATGCTATTCAATATTGAGTGAAAAATACAGAAAGTAGTGTGCTCATTTTTATTAAAAGAATAACAGAATGAAATTGTTTTGTAGGTATAAGAATACGTGAATCAATTTTAATATTAAAAATTTGTATACAAATGAATACCAATAAAACATCTTCCAATAAATAAAAAATATGAAAGCTGATATAAGGTCAAGACCCCGAAACGACCTAAAAAAAGATAAAATGACTAATTAATCTTATAATCAAGAGTATATATATATATATATATAATAAAGTAATTTTTTAATTTACCTTATATACATATATATATATATATATATATATATATATATATATATATATATATATATAATAAAGTAATTTTTTAATTTACCTTTATATATATATATATATATAAAAGATAAATTGAAAAATATCACTATTATTTAAATTCACTGTACATATTTTTATTTTTAAGCTAGGCTGTTGGCATACACACTGACACACATATAGATAGCCCTTAGAAGATTTTTTTTTAGGAACATTGCTCATGAACGCAATGTTTTCTAAAAATCTCATATATGTTCAACTGAAAGTACAAAAATAAATTTTACTTTTAAATCATATTCAATAGGTATAAGTATGTGTTATAAAATAAACCTGCGAAACCGACTAACAGTTTGTTACATAAAGTTTTGTCTTCTTTTCTGATTAGTCTTTTAAAACAAAATTATATGAAAAACAACAAAGATCTAAAATACTTACACTTTAAATTTATTTTTTTAATTATGGGGTTCTTAATGGTTGGGTTTTTTAATAATGACAGAATAGAAAACTATCAAGGAATATCAATATATTTATGTTATTTTATTATGTTTAATGTTAATTTTCCCATTTTTTTTTTTTACTTTCCTACCTATACTAGGTAAGGAAAGTATTGCAATCGGGTCAATTTTTTTTTTAATGAAACCAATGAATTTTGCTAGCCTCAACTATAATGTCGATCTTAATATTTTTTTTTAATTTATATTTATTTCATATTCCTTTTTTTTAGAACCCGTTTATTGAGAAATTTTGCAATCTGGCTTATAATAATAATAATAATATAACATTTATAATAGTGTCCACATTCACACCTTATTTACCATAAATTATAAGAATAAAATAACCAAATTAAAAAAAAACAGACTTACATACATAGAATATCGACCTAATTAAAAAATAAAATAAATTATTATTATAAACTATCGTTATTTTTTAGTGAATCGTCATTTCATTAATAGATAATTAAAGCACAGAATTTTAAAATAAGCCCATTTTCAAATTTTTAATAAATAGTATTGGTTTTAAATTATCATGAGATAAAAATTTATTTCAGACTCTGAAATTGAAACAGTTATATCAAAGGCTTTGGAATTTCACGCCTCGATTATTTTTGATAAATTAAGTATTTGGAGTATCAGATTAAATACTATTTTTTTAAATAATAACTTCCTGCATCGAGTAATTCAGTATTTCAAAATAATAATTCCAAACCCCTCTCTCTTTTTTTTAATACCTCCATTGTCAGTCAACTATGAGCTCCGTGAGAGGACACAATAGCCAGGTTCTTTCATCAGATTTATGAATAAAACATTCGAAGATGGGAGGAAAAAAAATAATTCTCCTTTGGCGATGGAACTTATAGGGAGATAAATAAATGGAGCGAGTTGGGACGCAGCTTGGGAAGGAAATGGAAAGGGCTTTAAATCCAAATATAAATTATGGATACGGTGGCCCTATGTACTTTGAGGAAGGGCTCTGTATACATCCATCTCGTTCCGTCCTCTCTATTTGAATATCTTATCTCACTGGAGATTCCTATTCCTGCGACAAAGCCCAACATCAAGCATCTCTTGGGGACACGGACTTAGCTCAAGTTCCTTTATTTAGCAAAGATAAAGTACCAGTAATACCTCTGCGAGCTTCCTTCTGTTACGATCCTTCCCTAAATCAAAATCTTCTTCGAGAAAGCGTGAATTCTCCGCTTTCGTTAAGTTTTTTTCTGTGTTTGTTTATGTACATTCTTGGAAATCATTATTAATTACTTGTGCACAATTATTTACGGTATAAATTGATTGACACAATAATTAAAATTCAATCATTTGTTCTAATTGTCGTGTTCCAAAAAAAAAAAAAATATAAATATATATATATATTTTGTTACTGTATCTCGAGGATGCCTGTTAAAGGAAATATTTAAAAAAGGAGAGCTCATATGCTACAAAGAAAAAAAAATTATATAAACTATTCCATGTTTTCCGCATAAAAAGCAGAGGTTTATGTTTTTAAAATCATTCAAAGAGTGCTATTAAGCGGCTAAATTAAACTAACAACAATAAGTTCTGTTTTTCATTAAATGATGCATTAAGTTTATTTTTTTATTACTCTTTAACTGGGTCATAGAAACTTCTTCCATAGAAAAACATTTTTATTTATTAAGCTTTAAGTTCATAATAATTAATTTGACGTTTGTTATAAAATAACCTGAGATTCACCTCTATTGTAAAAAAAAAAAAATATGTGATTTGATATTTAGTCACCGCAGAAAAGTAGGTAACTCAGTTTTTTTTTTTTTTTTTTATGTAAGTCCCGTTTTTTGTTAAGTAGGAGATGAAAAAAACTAAATCTTTGGAATAATTTATCTTAGTAATGTTGCTGAAAACACAACAAACATTTGGGGTGACTGAATATTAAATCACTTTTATTGGTGAATCTCAGGTTACTCTATAACAAGCCTCAAATTAATTAATAGGAACGTAAGGCTTAACAAAAAAGGTTTTTCTAATAGTGGGGTATCTGTGGTCTAGTTAGATGACGATTAAAAAAAATTCTCCAATAATCTAAGATTAAAAAAAACAACAGAATTTAGCAAAGTTTAACCACTTAAAAGTGCACTTATTTTAAAGAAAATTTGGTCAAGTTTTCTATGAAACTATTGTTAATTATGTAAATAATGTATTTTTTTTTTTAATGTTGTCGCTCCTTATTCATCAAAAAACGTGACACTTGAAAAAATATGCTTTTCTGCGGAAAATTAGAGCATAGTTTATATAAACTGTTTTGTAGCTCACTGTTGAAAAGTCTACTATCATATTTTTAAATATTTCCCTTTACTTACGGTACTCTGTATCAGTTGGGGTTATTAGATTTTTTTATGCATAAATTAAAAATTATATTCGGTAAAGGTCCGACAGTTAAAAATGTTCTAATTATCAAATTAATATAAAATCTAAAATTGTCAACAATATACATAAATAAATACACATAAAACAATAAATACACATTTTTAAAAAAAATATTAATATTAAACTATGCTTTTAAAATAATTTAAAAGATTACCCCTATACCTAAGATAGCAGACAAGAAAAATACCCGGCCAGATCATATGCCGATGTACAATATGGAATTTTTGCCATATTATGCGGAGGACAATATTCAAGATTACTCTATAATTTGATATAATTGAGATAAAAATATATAGTTTTCTCATATCTTCTGCACTGGTTGACTTAAATATTTCTATCCCATTAAGATTTTCCATACCTTAATAAATTCTTAACCTTAAACTACTATAAATTGGGCATTTAAATAATATATGATGAAGCGTTTCCTTTTCTTTAGTGTTGCACATTTTGCACTCGAGTTTTGGAGTAATTTTTACTATTTCATTGATGGATCTCTATTAATAGTTTCGTTATTCGTTATCGAATCTTTATTAATATTTGAAATCAGTCGGTATCAACAAATAATGGGGGATCTGATCATTATTAAGAAAAAGGTTTAAATGTTCACAATAAAATGAGCTATGCAATGATATCCTGTCTCCGTCCTCCAATTGTTGTTTGTATTGATTTAATATCCTGTTAATATTTGTTCTGATTATGGCTGAGTGTTGGTATCATATACTTTCCTTCTCCAATATTATCTAACAGTACTTTTAGCTGAGAACACCAATTATATTTCAATAGGTCAGGATTACCTGAGTGATATTTATTTCTTAGCTTTTTTTATGAACTAGCTATTCTTATCGACCAACATTAATTAATTAATGATTTTATTTGTGACAAAGGAAGGAGCGTTGAGGATTTTACGAAGGATTTTAGATTGTAGGGACTTGATACGAGAGGAATTTGATGGTTTAGTTGAGCCTCAAAGCTCGATCCCATAATTCCAAATAGGCCTTATTATAGTAATATGTATGAGTCTTTTGTAAATAGTTGGAAGTTTAGAGCGTTTGTCGTCGGGCGGTTTCTGGTCGTTTCAGTCTGGTATGGGGATTCCAAGTGAGTCTTTACTCCAGGTGGAGTCCTAGATATCGGATTTGTTTAACGGGGATAAATGGGCTATTGTTGAAGGATACTGTAGGACAGGAAGTCATTAGGAATATTGATACGAATTTGTACAATTTTTACACATTCTTAACTTTGATCTGTAGACCTTAAAATGCTAGAATTTCAAATTTATATATGTATATAGGCATGTAGGTTTTTAAGCTTCGTTAAAAAAATATTAAATGAGAACGATTTTTTTTTATTACATGAAGCTTTCTTTTTTTTTTTGCTCGTCGGCCATTTACTTTTCATGTATTTATTTCTGAAATTGACCTCATTGACCAATAAGTGAGCATAATAGAGATTTGTGATAAGAGTTGCTTATCCCTATTTACCCCCGGCAGGGCTGTGAGCTGGTGCTTCAAAGAAATCCGCTCCGCTGGCAATATCTTGAGTGGCTATTCAAGCCTCGCCTCAGCCCTCACAACTTTACTTAGAGCTAATGCAGTATATATCCAAGCTGATACAGTATTTATGCAATTCCCACATACAATAATTTGGATAATTGCAATATTCCTTAATATTGAAAAAAAAATAATAAAAACACATCATTTTGATTTTTCGGATAATTTTAACCACTTAAATTTAAAGGACCCGGTTCATATAATCCAGCTCATAGAACATGCGCCGGCAAATAATCTTAAAAATCTGGTGCGTCAGGTAAAAATTATAGATGGTATAACTTATTGATTTAAAAGAACTAGTAATGCTTTCGATGTATGAGTGCCATACTTATTATTATGCGAAACATATTTATTCGTATATAAAATGTTATATTACCAAGCTAGTTTTTTATCAAACAAAATGGAATCCAACAATTTACTTAATGAGTGATTAGCTTGCCCAATTGGAAAACCCCTCCAGTTTAATAGTTAAGAGATAAGACACAGCTGTCCCTCAACTTATAATGATCCATTATTGTACACACTTATTGGTTTGTTGCATAAGAGCCTTAGTTTGTTGTTCTCTCGTTAAGAGTATAGAAGTCTATTGCTGACAGTATAGAAGCTATACCTATATATAAATTTTTTTTATTTAGTAAGTATATCAAAAAGTTTCATTCTATATCTGATGTGCCCAAGGGATCTTAGAGCTATATTATCCATCCTACCTTTTCAATGGATGATTGGTAGATCCAAGAATTATCATAAAAGTCAATATTTTGGTTTTTAAACCTTTTTCAAAGGCCACATTTTTTTTTTTTTTAATGTCTATGATATCATGATTATTTATTTTGTTTATTTTATTACAAAAAGCATAAAGCTTGAAAAGAGGCATAAGGTAATTATGTTATAAATGGAAAAATCCAAACAACAAAGCTACGTGTCTCCAAACATACAGGTGAATAATTAAAAAAAAAAAACTGTAGCACTACAAGCCATCAAGGGTCTGGGGTTCAGTACTACTTAGGGAAAGCACTATTTCTAGGTCAACGGTTGTGCAAGGAGATGATTTGACCGAAATCACGCTGAACCCCCAAGTTTTCCCCCTTAATCAATTATTTAATTAAGGCTGAGTGTGCCCCAAGGAGGATTTTCCGACCCAGGGTCGCCCCTCGACCAATGAATCAGAATAAATAAATTTTCTGGCATGAGCCGGGGTTCGAACCTAGCATTGGAAGCTCAGTAATCTACCACTGAGCTACCTCTCTCCTAATACCCTCGTGAATAGTTAACTTGCCAACGTTTCGCCAATTCAGTCATCATCAAACCAAGATAATTTATATCCAGAAAGAAAAAACATAAAAGGAATAGAAGAATAAAAAAAATATTAATTACGTTTTGTAATATTATATTTTAGTTCTGTATAATCTTTTTTTCTTTTCTACCTCGTATTGCTTCTAATCAGATGCTCAATAGAACCTAACTGTGCTAATAGAACCTTCTTTTTCCTTCACTATGTGTTTGAATGGCTTTATGAAATGTGTACAGCAAAAATAATTTATTTTCTTTTATGTTTTTCCTTTCTGCATATAAGTGATGTTGATTTTTTTGCTCTGATGATGCCTGAATTATCGAAACGATAGCAGTTAACTATTCACCTGTATGCTTGGAGACTCGTGGCTCTGTGGTTTGGATTTTTCCATTTATAACGTAAGTTTATTTTATTTTTATTATTATTTGAACCAGAACTCATGAGATTGCTTAACAACAGGTAGCTGCATCCTCTGCTACCAGTGCAACAGTACGGACCTGGACAACCCCTTCCAATGCAGGGAATCGCTCACGTCCGACATAGACATCGAACCCATGTCCTGCGACGAAGTCTACAACGCAGCTTACTGCATCAAGCACACCGGGCGATTCGAAGGCGAGTACATCAGATACAGGCACTTTTACTAACACCGCATCGCTATCAGCTACTAACATTTATTCTTCACTTTTCCACAAACGTTTCTTAAATTATTTGTCACGCTTTGCTGATTTCAGGAGGATTCAAAAGTCTTGTCATGTACAGTCTTGGTGATCATTAATTATTTGCTTAAGGCTAATCACTATATACTTGATAAAATTTCTCACAGTGGTCTGCTGAGTGTTGATCAATTCTTAGCTTGCTATGCAAGATGGTATACTTAAAGCGCCTGCCATGGTCAAAATAATCTTTTAGATAAAACATCAGTTCTGTCGCATTTATAAAAACGACTTTGAGTGTTGTTATTTTACTATTATCTTACATTTTACTAAACATGGGGTGACTTTGATGTGATGTAAAATATTTTTTTAAATAATCCCGAATACTGCAGTTCTGTTACATGATTCAAACTCTCCAATTCTAGATTACAGCCGACACATTTTAATAAGGCTTCCAATTTTGAGTGGTTTAAACACAGTTGGTCGATTTAAACGGAAACAGATTTAAACGGAAACAAGTTTTCCCAGTCTTTACGATAGGTATGAATCAGAATTATTCCAATCAATGTGTAGGAGATAATAAGAATCATTTACTGTAGATATTGTAGTATACATAATAATCTAATATTGTATTTTAATGATTCAGGATTGTGGTTTTTTGTATTACTTTTATTGTTTTTCGTACACTCATTTGTGATTTAATAAATTTTTTGGGTTATCTAATTTTTTTGTTATAAACATATGATTCCATAGGTAGCAGCTGTTGCTTCTTATCATTTTAACCCTCTTCAATACAGTTTTTTGTGCAATTTGTTTCTCATTTTTAAAGACATTTTTGAGTTTTTAAAAATTAATGATTATTATAATTTATTTTTTTTCAACTATTCATGATTTTATAATTGCATCAATGTTTCAAAAATGCAATGTGTTTTATAATGGTTATCAACTCCAGTTTTCCCTCCCATTATCGTGGGACACTAACTGATGATTGCTTATTATGTATTTTTACGTGGTTTTAGATTATCAATCATTTTATACAATCCTAGGTCATTGTGAATATCTTAGAAACTATTTGTTCTAAGATTCTTTGAGTGATAACCGTGTTCCTATTATTAGCCGCTTGGCATCGTTTTTGTTGTAATAGAAACTGATTTTTCCATGTTTACCTCAAGATTTATCTAATCCGTGGATTTAATAATTTGTCTATAGATGCTTCATATATATATTTTTTATATTCTCGATCAAACTTTTTCCAAGCTTGTACAATCCTATCTATCTAAATAAGCCCTTGGGATTGTACAAGCGCTTGGAAAAAGTTTGATCGAGAATATAAAAAATAAATATATGAAGCATCTATCTAGTAAAAGGTTGATCGAGAATATTAAAAATAAATATATAAAGCATCTAAATGCTGATGTAATGATAAATTAAATGTAATATTATAAACTACCTTCTTGAACTTATTGCAGTTATCTTTTAATAAACCCTCACTGATTATATATTTTTTTAAACTTTATATTGCATTATATATTTTCATTTTATTTACACTTAAGCTTTGATAATTATATTATTAATATTTATATACTTTAATATAGTTCATTTTTATAAACAGTATGTATCGCTAGGAGTATGTGACTATATTTTCGCTTTGGCAAATTTTAAAATTCAACTATTGTTAGAATATCTATGTATGGGGTTTACTAAACCGATCTGGAAATGATGAATATATATATATATATGTCACTGGATTGCTTTATAATTTGTTGGAAAAACAAACTCTAAAAATTCTGCGTATATTATTTTTCTATTCTATTCTATTCTATATATACCTTAGATTTATTATTTTTACTTGATTTATTTTGTTTAATAAAAAAAAAAATTGGAAATGGAGATAAACTGCACGTTGTTGACATTATATTGTTTTACCAGAATTAGGTTGGTACTTTCAGCTTATTAGGAATATTGTACGCTAAGGCTATATAGTTTTCATATTATAGTTAAAATAGGAGAAAGTTTTTTGTAGTCTTAAATTTTGATATACCCCAATTTTATTTAAAAAAGTATTGCACACAAAAATTTTGCCTGGAACCTTTTTTTCTTGCAAAAAATATCAACATTTAAAAGTATTTTTTTGTTTTCTTCATATGTTTATTTTATTATTATTATTATTTTTTTTTTTTTTAGAGATGTACAAAATTTAATAATAAGCCAAATTTTCTGCATTTATGTCTATAAAGTGTATCTTTATGATCAATCGTAAAACCGCTAGACAGTGTTGTAAAAGGGGATACATTTTCAAAAGTGATATAATCGCGTGCTACAGTGTGTTTTTACGTGCTACAGTTTATATATCCTTTACGTCCTATTCCGATGGTATGCTTCTATTTGTCATACATGCTCTTAAACTTTATGAAACATTCATACTATGCACATTCATATTAGGTATATTGAAGCATGAATTACTATTATGGCGAAATACCTGCGAGAGAGACCCAGCAAATTTATATCATTTACCTATCCCTTTGGTGTGGAATATTCCAACAACGCTCTTGTGAATCTATGATGTTGATTCTCGACAACTATCAAGCCTCATTTGTTGTTCAATTTCATCTAATTGGCCTTGTCTCTCCCAGTTTTGACTGGACTAATATAATTATGTATAAAATGGAATCTAAAACCCTTACCGGCCACATTAGAAGTTGATTATTAATGGAACACGCAATGCAGTTTAGTTCCATGTTCGATAAATAAAAGCTTTTAGTAAATCAACGTTTTGTGAACGTTATCACCAATATGAATGTGGAGGTTATTAATTAATTATACTCATTAAGAATAATTTAGTTTATTAATCAAACCTCTATGAACGTAAAAGAATATTTTTCAGGGAAGGTGGAGAGTAAATAATTATTTTTTAATTATATTTTTTCTGTTCATATTTTTATCCACACCTGTCATAATCTTGACAATAAGCAGTTGTGATGTCATAGTAAAGAAAATTGGAATTAAACGCATGAGGAAGAATAGTATAGAGCAGTATCTCTTCTTGGTCTTGGTTTACTTCCTTAAATCAGGAAAGGAGATCTCTCATCCAGCTCCTCTTTAGTCGTCTCTGATGTCCGTTTAGTTTAATATGAAATCGGGAGTAAAGAGTACGTATGTGTTGATTGATAGCTGGTTGTCTTAAGTCACTAGTTAAAGTTTTGTTGTTTACGTACCAGGGAGCTGCTGTTATTAGTCTTAAAATTTTGGATTGAAATGATTATATTTTTTGTAAGTACTTTTTTTTTTACAGAACTGTAAATTTGTGAGCCGCATGTCCAAATGTGTTTGAGTAGCCAAGTGTTTGTATTTAATTTTTGTCTGGTTTGTATCAAATTTGAAAATACATGTTCATGTATGTTCGCACATTTTTATCATCTCGATTATGACCAATTCTTTTATTTGAGAAAAAATAATGCCGGAAACATGTTCTATCAGTTTCAATCTATTATTTTAACCATTCATCAAAGGAGTTGAAGTCCCACTTTTTATTTTATTTAAACATTTTCTGTCGTGAGCCGTTTGAATTAATAGAATTAAATTTCTATTGAGAATTGTATTGAAATTCTGAAACCTTTTGATCCTTCCAATTCCCAAATTGGGCTGATACCAAAGGTGGGAAGCCGGGCCGTGGGCTGTTGATGAAACATCGTTACCAGAGGTCACACCGTCCATCAACCCTTTTAGCCTAATTGACTTCTTTTCATTATAACAAGCGTTGGAATTTATTCGATATTATTTTTGTTCAACTCCCTTTGAAGTTATCTGAATCTATTCGTTATTTTTAATAACAATTTAACAATTCTTGATTATTTGAAAAGAAGGGTGGTTGTTGGGGTGATCCGTCAACATAAAATAGTAAAAATAAATACAATTATATATTTTTTGTATTTTATTTTGACTGATCACCCCAACCATCATTTTCTTCAATTATTCGATACAGTCAACCCACAACCCACAATCGTGAATATTTATGCCTCCATATTTTGTATATATTTTTGAGTTGCTGGTGGTGTAGAAAAGAAACACAAGAAAGAGTGAATGTATAAGTGTGGCAAATAAAGCAGATTGTCAACGTTTACTTAGACGAGTGAAACACTGCTTGAAATATTACACACACAAAATATATATATATATATATATATATATATATATATATATATATATATATATATATATTATTTAAGTAATCAGCTTTCTATTTGAGAATATGGCTACTACAGAAAAAAAATTTAAACGGACATATTTAATTTGATTATTGACGATTACTCATTTGAAAGGGCCTCCAATAAAAACCTATTTTACTTTCTGAAGATGCTTGTCCACTTCAGAGCACAATAGGTTGTACCGTCAAGTAGACAGGTATCTTCAGAAGGTTAAAGCGAGTTTTATTGGATACCTCTCAAATAAAGATACACGTGCGTGATATCTCGAGATTAACTTTATGTCCAACTGTGAAATTGAATTTCTCTATCTCGCCATTTAATGCGATAAATGCTTGTTGTTTTTCAGTTGAAAAACTACTTTGCTCTCGCTGTGTATCCTTAATTGTAAACTTAAAATTTTTAAAACTATTATTCGGTTCTTTAAGGATGGGAAATGTGACCGCTTACATAAAGGGATGAGTAAAGCCTTAAGACTTATGAAAATAAAGTATTCCGTGGAATATTTGTACCGATTATGGGACATCAGGAGAATTCAGTATTCTACAAAACGCTGAATTGCGTGGTTAGTATAACTGAGATTTGTTACTATTTTTACTTTCATTTACCTATATATGAAATATATAGTGAAGGAAAGTATTGCGATCGTGAAAATTTTCGAATCTCAGTTTTTAACGGAAATACACGTTTTGAGATGCCTACCAATAACTAAGTCCCGGAAAATGGTCTGTGTGTATGTTAACAGGAAAAGTCATACGGAAATTAAATTGCATATTTAAGGTTTTTATATGCTAGGGATGTTACAGGAACTTTTTCGTCAAAATCGGCTAACCGGAAGTGGCACTTTATATAATGAGCTAAACACATTTTTACGTATATCTCGAAAACGGCTCTAACGATTTTGATTAAATTCACCATATCAGTGTAAAATTAAGCAGTTTTAAATGAAATATAGTTTTTATTCTGATTGATGTTCTCTAACAGAACTTAGGTGCCTAATTTTCATTATTAGCTTCCTCTAAAGTACCTTTATTTTTTTTTTATTTGAAACAATTAACCATTTCACATTGATTTGCAATGAAAAAAAAACAGCTAAATATAAAATATGAAAGAATTCGATAATTAACTAAAGGATAAATATGAGATCGAGACAGAGAATAGTTGTAATGAAGGAACCAAAGGAATACGAGTGAGGCCGAGCTCACACGAGCTCGATCGAAGATTAGTACATGCTTCCATACGTAACATGAGCTTAATGTAATACGGACCCCGACAATATTACATAATCATTTTCATTAATGCTATCGTTGGTGTTATTTAATTGTATAGAATACAACAATATAAAAATTAAAATTTGTCTTTATAAGAGTATTTAAACAAATACAAATACAAATGTAAATAAATATAGCGTCTATAATTTTTACTTTCACTTCCCATTTGTCTGAAAATACTTCTTTCTGCTTAGAAGAGAGTGGTAAGTGAAAGTCGTGTGATGCGCGCACCAGATTTTTTTAGCATTCTATGAAAAACCTATTTCAATGTAAAGTTAAAGAAATTTACATAGAAATTTAAATTAGGCTATTGTGCCTCATAAAGTATTCATTATATACCTCCTCAAATCGGGTTTGATTGCCTATCATCAACGACTTTGAGATGTTAGCTTAAATAGTTCCCCATTACCTATGCATCCGTATTGTCGATTGCTTGTAATTTCATCATTTTTGGTTTTTACTCTCATCTATCAGAAATAATTTTTTTTTTTCTTACGCCTGTTGACTTCGACTTTTTAAGTCCAGAGTCTTCTTCAGTAGCTTGGGGCTGTTATAAGCGACAGTAATGGTCGTTTCGTTCTCTCTTCTTTCAGATACCCAGGGAGCATGTGGTTGGCTAACCGGACGCGATCACATTCACTCCCCATTTGTCAGGAACGTTCCTGTAGGATGGTTGAAAATATTTTGCTTCTATCTTCCACCCAGATTTTTATGGGATAGGAGATTATCAGCCCTATACCCAATCCCCAACCTGGAGGACCAGGAGCTATGGTTTAAGACACAGGAGTCGCTCACCTCCCTATGAATCTCAGGGTGGGGACGTTACCGTCTCCATGTGGGAATCGAACCCGCGCCATAGTGGTCCAAGTGGTCGAGTTAGGGACCTGCACTTATTTATTTTATTTATTTTTACTGAAAACCAGTCAATTTGCTACATTGTTGCTGAAAGATGTAAATGTTAGACATGGGAGAGAGTAGTGCCCATCGGCATCTCTTCTCATCTTGAGTTTATTATTTATATTTAGTTGAAGAGATCTCTCATCCTGCCTCTGTTGTTGAGATTGTTAAAACATATTGGCAAAGTATTCATCGATATGCGTTGTTAGTTTGTTTTCGGTATGTTTATCACGGGGAGATTCTTTTTAATGAAAGAAACTAGTACAATATGTTGTGTTGGCCGTAAGACAGTAACTCGTACAGCTTGATTGTGACTTTCTACCTCATCCTCCGAACTCCCCATCTGATTATTACTTATTCCTTTCGTTAAAAAATTTTCTCCGAGATAAATGTTACAAATCCGGCATCGAAATAAAAATGCATCTCGATGAATATTTTCCCAGTGATTCTCAATAATTTTCGAAAAAAATCTGGTGCGGTGCGCGCACGCAACTTTCACTTACCATCCTCTTCTTAGCAGAAATAAATATTTTCAGAGAAAGGAGAAGTGAAAGTAAAAATTATAGACGCTATAATTATTTATATGTCATTGTTGGTATTTTTATTTGTATAAGTACCCTTTAATATACAAATTTTAATATTTATATCGGTACAATCTATACAATTAAATATTAAATAATACCAACAATAGCATTTATGAAAACCGCATTTGTATAATATTGTCGGGGTCCATATTATATTAAGCTCACGTTGTATGGAAGCCTGTTATAATCTTTCGGGCGAGCTCGAGTGCGATCAATTACAACTATTCCCCGTTACGATTTTTTATTTCTCCTTTAGTTAATTATCAAATTATTTCATATTTTATATTTAACTATCTTTTATATTAGAGATTAATGTGAAATAGTCAATTGTTTCAAATAAAACAAATTAAAAGTACTTTAGATGAAGCTAATATTGAAAATTAGCCATTTAAGCCCTGTTAGAGAACATCAATCAGAATAAAAACTATATTTTATTTAAAACTGCCTAATTTTACACTGATACAATGAATTTAATCAAAATCGTTAGAGCCGTTTCCGAGAATATTGTAAAAATGTGTTTAGACCATGATATGGAGTGCCACTTCCGGTCAGTCAATTTTGACGAAAACGTTACTGTAACATCCCTAGCAAATAAAAACCTAAAATATGAAATTTCACTTTTGTACGAATTTTTGTTATTGAGCTAGACTGTTAACACACATACACACAGACCATTTTGCGGGACTTGGTTATTTGGACTCAGGGGACCTCAAAACGTGTATTTCCGTTGAAAACTGAGATTAAAAAATGTTCACGATCGCAATACTTTCATTTAATAAATATTTCAAATATAGGTAAGTGAAAGTAAAAAAGCGTATAAGAGCCTTCCTGAGAGATGGAGGAAGGTATAGAGCAGAACATTTCATATATAACACCGTAACTCAACCTTAAACTACAAATAAAGAAAAAGGAAGAAACTTACGGGATACCCTAATATCTTAGACAAAAACAATTCTACTTTTTAAATAGAGAACCTCTACAGTTCGAATCTACTTTTACCTGCAGTTGAAGATTTATCAATATAAAATCAAGGACAGAACAGATTGAATTCCCTCTTCAGAGAAATCTGTTGTCCATTATCCGAATCAGCTGGCAAATGAATAATTGAACGAGGAATTAAGATCAGTTTAACAATTCCAAGCAGCAATACTATCCAATAGAGAAACCGATGAAGTCTGAAACAGGAAGCCTTGGAGTAAATTGTGAATCTGTATTATAGAAGGATTTACTCCAAGGATTTGAGGGGCTCTATATAAAGATGAGCTCTTTAATACCAAAGCGGCTTACATTCGGGCTTTGATACCAGATCACGTCTTAGTCTTATAAACGTTTTGCAAATCTGCTTTTGCCCCATCGCCAAACCGGTTTAATGACGTGTTTCATTATGGAATTTAACGCTATTCCTAATCCTAGTAATCCTATATATTAGAACCCTGTTTATAATTTTTTAAAAAATACTAATCAAATCGTTTAAGCTCTTAATATTTTAGAATAATGTAAGGTTTTCATTATTATAAATATGTTATTGTATTCTTCCTCTGCTCTCGACATATTGTAACCATTCCTCGTCTCACTAAAATTACTGTTATTTTTTTGCTGTTTGTCACTGTTCACATTAAAAATAAAAATCTTGTTACAATTCAAAGAGAATTTCGTGATCTAACATCTAACATTTTTCCTATCCTATTATAGATGGAGGAAAAATGTATCTTTCATAGTGTTGAAAAAAATTTGTAAAATGTTACTCGAAAAATTACTGACTACAAAAACTTTAAAATCTTCAGACTTATTTCATTCTGGAAATGGGGTGTGTACCTACAAAACATTGTGTGATGAACCGATGAAGAATAAAATAAAAGATTTATAACAATGAAAGCTTATATTACTAAAACACGTATATTATTATCGAATATGTCATACTAGAAAAAATATACATGATAATGACATCCTAAATTTCTACTTATCAGTCCTGAATTAAGTATGGAGTGCTTTTTTAAAAAGAATAAGAGATAGTACGCAATTATCACCTTTGGAGCTTGTCATTTTTCATCAACCACTTTTGGTTTGATTATATTTTAAGTAATTGTTCTTCCAATTTCATCGGATATAATATTTATAGATTAGGATTCATGGTAAAATAAAAAAAACTAAAAAAAAAAAACTACCATACTTCATTGTTGCGGGTTTCGAACAAGTCAGAACTGTTAACATGTTGTCCAAATAAATCAGTTTCATTCAAAATAATAGGACGTACTATTCGTTGCTTCGTCTGCAGTGGAGACTGCACGAAACTAGTTCTCAGCAACTGCTCCGACGTCTTCGAGGCCAGCTTCTGCATCAAAGAATCAGGAACTGAACTGGGTGAGGTGGTATGGCTGTCATGTTTTTATTGTAGATGCATGTTTTGCATGTTGTATGGTTGAATAATGTTTTAAAAAATATGTAGTAGGTCATGAATACTAAGTCTATGTGCAGAATGCTTTCCACTTATTAATCGTTCGAGAAAAAAAAAATTAAAGAAAAATTCAATAATTTCTCATGTATTTCCTAGAACAACAGATCTGAATAATAGGACTTCTGAAGATTCCTTCATTCCAAATGGTTATGAGATCCTATTTTATATATCTTACTATCCATCTTGGAGAGAGTCTGAAGTCTACAGAAATAATAATAATAAATAACGATAAATTGCTTGCTCTTCATTGTCATTGCAATACTCGAATTCTCTGTACATTTGACTTAATCTTTCAAGATTAAAGGAGCTAGTCGAATTTCTCAGGAGACTGATCAGTCCCCGTTTAGAACCCACAGCCTGACATCAATCCTCTGCGGTACCAGTTCCCTAGTGATTGCTTCTTCCTGACACGCGACTATTTCAATCCATCGATTCTGTCTGTGTTCTACTTGGTTTTGAAATATACAGATAATTTTACTGCAGTGCAAATGCTATTTGAACCTAGTCCAAATATATTTATTTCCTCTAATCTCATCCAGATCGTTTGTAAACTTTTCCAAAGTACAAGTAACTCGTATTTTAATTTTAATTTTAATTGAAACCGTATGTGTCCCTACTTCGTTCTTTCAGACACTTATAAGTTGTCAGAAAAATAATGAACCTAATATTTGTTTTAGTACAATTTTGTTTTGTTTTTATTTATTTCTTACTGTCAATAACTCAAGTTTTGACGACCCATGAAGATCATTCTAGTTTAAAAATAATAAAATAGTTATTATTACTTTATAAAATTATGAAATATGATGTACCATTTCACATCCTAAGTCTTTTCCTACACGAATATGTGGAATATTTTTTCCAAAGTTTACCATTTATAACTTAACTTCTCAAAACATTCATTTTACGGATATCGAGATTATAATTTCAAAGACAATCTATTTTCTTTATAGTGTAAATATTATTATTTTTTATGTATAGATGCACTGTAATTCTCTTCTAACTTCTGTCAAAGATATAATAATTTTTTTATCAATTCACTTTAATCGAAAATCAGGTATTTTCGACTATTTTTGTTGCAGCCCTAATACAAAATGATGTAGGTGGGCGATCTGACTAGGATCATGCTCATACCCCAGTTCTATGCCCCAACTCCTCGAAAAGCTAGGTATGCCCACCCAGTAGGTTGCTGAACCCCGGAGTCGGTCCACGACTGATAAAATAAACATATTTCTATCTCAGACAGAATCGAACCTTCGACTAAGTGTTCACCACTGGTATGAATATATATCATACACACTTCTATGAAAATAAACTTGTGCTACTAAAATATAAAAAATCTCTTGGGCTCATTACTTGGTAAGAAAAGTAATATTAATTAACCAGCTATTATTTAAAAAATGGATGATGTGAGCCCAACCGCCAGGTTTATCCTTTAACCCAATGGAAGGCCATGAACCCACTTTGCTGTGCGAGTTTGATTATAATTCTCTGAGCCCAGATTCGATTCACAAAAAGTACAATCTCAATCTTATGTACGTTCCTCATCTGATGAATTCTATTTCGATCATTTTTTTTTTTTTCTATCAAATCACGAGTTGTCATATTTCTTCATTCTTGTGATTACAGAAGTCCATGTTTAATTAATTATGCTGTAATAAATTAATTATATAATAATTAATAGCTCTCACAGCGAACAAGAAAAATAAGTTACTGCTTCTCTGAGCTCGCAAAACTTTTCTGATCGACGTCAGCCTGAGGGCCAAAAATGACTAATTTGGAAAATTAAACTCACTCTTCGTCAATTAGAGGGTAGTATCCTCTGGAAGCTCCTACCCGCTGCAGCAATATAATTATCCTCCGGTTTGAATAGAAATTGGGTCTGATGTTGATGAAGGTTGTGAGTTGCTAACTCGGTTAGTTTGAGTCGCCCTGTGTCCCAGGCCATTATCCCTAATGGAAGGCGTCTCTCTCGCCGTATAATGGTCTGCATTATTTAATTGTTGCGTCTCATATACTTTTGGAGGGTTTATTTTAAAACTCCCACGATCGGTGCATTTGTTTGCAAACTTGCAAACGGTAATTATTTTAAAATGGAATGGTTTCTCAATTAACTTGTTGTTCTGTTGTAGGCACGTCATTAAAAATATATAATTCCATCCATCATTCAAATAGAAAAAGACATAGTCTACATAGTGTTTAATTTTAAATTATTATTTAATGCATGTTATTTAATAAATAATATTTCTTTGACAAATTCAGGCAATCTAGATTTAGGATTATGTTGGGCGTAACAATTAATTGTTAAGTTTGGCTTCTTGAGAGTATATTACTTGCCTACTACTTACGTACTATTAAAAAATAACTCCATTATGACGAAAATTTATTTTTTACATTCTTTCAGATTCTTGCTTTTCTTTCTTTTTTTTTTTTTTTTTTTTTGTTCTGTTCTCCTTGATATCATATGTACTCCGTAATATCTTTGTGGTGTGTACACGATTTCACTGCAATTCGCCATTAACGTGCTGCGATATTCAAAAATATTTATTGCACATTTACATATTACCGGCAACTTGGCCAATTTCATATAATCAGGTCATTGTAGGGTGGTGACCTACGGGTGAGCCCGTTGGGAACCCCGATTGGCGCTCGGTACTTGTCAATAATGTTAAGAAAATATATATAGAAAACGTATTATAATAATTAATTTTATCCACTAGCGGATCCAGGATTTGATTTTGGAGAGAGGCTTCAGCCCGAAAGCTTTTTTTTCATAAAAATAACGATAATTACTTTGGAAAAAAAAAACCAACTACCTATATGAAATGGTGTTTAAGTGATCCCTAAAGTTCTTTTAAATATAATTACACGAACAATAATACTTTAAGATATAATTTTTTAATATTTTTTCCATAAAACATGGTTATATTTTACCATTTTGGGGGAGGACTGCAGCACCAAACCCTCCCTCCCTCACCCCGTAGATCCGCCAGTGATTTTAGCCCATTAATAAAGCGACTATGCTAGAAAAATATTAAATCAAATAAAATTCAAATATTGCTTAATATGAAACACCTTAAGAAATACATTAAATTTTTTAGGAGAAAATGACGTCATTGCCGTAGGCCCCAAATGTCTAAGGCCGGCACTGGATGGTTTCGAGGGATTATTGGAGAATATTAAATGTGGCCGTGCCCTACCTGTCTTTGTCTGTAAATTCTTCTGATCGCCAATTTCATTGTAATTGATTTAATTGATCACATTGGTGTCGATCTTTCCGATTCTAGACCCATACTGTGCTAGTTCGCTAAATGGACCAAATTCTCTTTTTTCCCCAGTTTATCGATATGCATCCTGATTTCCATGGGCCCTTTTAGTCCCTTTTTCATAAACTCAACTGCCACATGTATGGTCCATGGAACACTTCTTTCTGGAAAGCTATTTTACAGCAATATTTTCAGAAATATTGACTGGTGGCCAGATTGAGTCAGGATCTATTTCCAGTGACCTGCATTTTTTGTTGCCGTTTAAATGCCTCTTTTATCACAGCATAGGATTACAAATATGATCAATTCTTTTTGGAGGTTGAGGGGAATTTAAATTTTCATCCACAAATATTTGTATGTGCACTTAACATCACAATAGCAACATGACAAATCATTACTCTAGAAGCCATTATAAACCTATTAGATGTCATGTATCAGATTTTGTGCATTAGAATTGATTGCCTGAATTGAAGCTTTTAGAAGTGGACTGATTCACTTAAATGGACCAAATATTTTTTCTTTTTTTTTAGTGAATTTGTAATTATTTTTTAATTTTAACATTAGAATAATAGTTATGGTAATTCAAAAAACAGAATTATTAAATACTTATGTTTTAAAATATCCAACTGATATGAAAAAGTTATTTCATTCCTTCTTTTATTCAATTGTTTTAACAGGTACTTAGAAATAATTAAATTGATTGTTGGAAAGAATAAATAGACATTTATTATTTAATCTGGTGTTCTTTATTTTTATTATATTTCAGTGAGTCCTATTACTATCATCTATGCTTCTTGTGTGTTAATATTATAAAGCATTATTTCTATGATGTGGAATATTTTCTCTGTTATATTAAAGTTTTTTATATTTTATAGGTGGTGTAGGAACTAGAAGGTACTGTAGTTCCGTGGACATGGGAAACTACTGCAATTACATTAAACAGCCTGGTGATACCAAGGAATATAGGTCTTGTGTGTTTACATGTGATTCAGATGGCTGCAATGGCGCGCCCAAAGAACAGTTTTCTGCTACTCTGCTAGTCATGATTTTCGGTTCAATAATTTTGTTGAGGCTGTAGGCTATGTTTGTTATTAATATCTCTTGTTCGTTAACAATTCAGCTTTTCTGCAGTCTGTGATCAAATGCTCAAAATGATTGCTGTTTTAATTAAATGTAAACCCTGTAACTGTCTGCGAAATATTTCTGTCATTTGGCATTCCAATTTTATATTAATCTTTATTTTGTTTTACATGTATAATAAAGTTTGGTTAAGTTATTCTTGACTGATTAGATTGATATGTATTTGATTTTTGCCAAAGTTGTTAATTTTTATATTTCTTATCTCTAGAATATTTACAATTTTATTGTAAAAACACAAAATAATTTTAGAATAATGATGCACTAATTTATTTTAACATTCAATATGATTTTGTATGAGTAGTTATGTATTGATTTCTTTTAAATTTATTTGGTATTTTACAGTTACTTACTAGTTTACTACAGACCTAAATATTAATTATTGGAATCTTGGATATTTGTAACATTATAAGTAACAGATGAGCATCACTGTTTATTCGCTCCTGATAATAGTTTTTTCCTACAAATATTTATTTATAAGGTTAGCTCATCTCATGGAACAGTGGAAATCATTAGATTTTTAAGATTAATTTTTCCTTGATTATAAAAAATTTGGTGACACAAAAAAAGCCAAATTATTTAAAGTTAACCCTGGCAGGGCCAGAACTTGGGGGGGATGGGCGAAGGGAGCACCTGCACTGGACAGGAGAATTTAGAATATGGTAAATTTCAACAAAATGTTTTTAGCTGAAGTAAAAAATAATTGTTTTGACCTTAATTCAGTTAATAAAATGACTTAGTGTTAAGAGATAATAATATTTATTTCAAAATATAAATTGCAGGAGGTGAAACAAGGTTCCGCAAAATTAAGTTTGTTCCTCCTTGTAAAAATCCTAGTTTTGGCCCTGAATTCTGGTAATAAGATCTGATTATTGTAACAATTATATTTTGTTTTATTTTTTTAAATATTATTTTTATCTATTCTCAAAATTTCTACTGATGTTTACATATACATTAAAAAAAAAAATCTTTAATAGTTTCACAACTGACTCTAGGCCAGCTTTTTTCAAAAAATATTTTTATTTTTTACAAGTATTGGCTTAAGAAAACCATATTGATTAAAAGAATTCAGTACAAAAATTGGTTCAGACTCTTGGGATTACCTAAGTGTAATAGAGCACATTATATTGTCAGTTTATAGTGAAAAGTCACGAAGTACATATTTGATGGAGCTAAACTTTGTACATTTCTTTAAACTTTAACCTTATTTATTGAACCAATAAATAACGCAATCCTCATCATAATCTCATATTAAGTACATCCAAATGGCCCTAATTCTTTAATATATCAAATATAGTTACACTAAATGCATAATGTTCAGATTTCACTGAGAGAAAATTCATCAAAGTACTTATTGATTTTATTTTATGAAAAATTTCTTTTGCAATAAACCCAGATCAGTTTCTGTAATCTTATAAAAATTTTGAAAATGAATTTTTAAGCAATAATTTTTAGTTTTAATTTATAGAAAACAATTTTTTTTAAATTTAGTGTAACATCTTTATATTCATAACTATGAACTTTTGTATGAAAAAAAAATGTAATATATGTATATTTTCCTTATGTTAGTTGTGCTAGGAATATTTTATTGTTTTTTTATGGGAAAATATCTCCCTCCTGTTTTCTTTCTGAATCTCATATTATTTTTTTTAAAATCTATTATTAATATACTATAATACAATTTAAAATTTGTTTATCACTCCATGAAAAGTGGATAAGGAATAAAAGAATGAGATAGGAAGAGAAAAATAAAATATTGTTGGTAGAAATAAATTAATTTACAGACTAAATTAATTTGTAACTTATGTATTATTACAATAGTAATTATCTGAAATTTGTTTTAATAAAGGAAATAAAGCTAAAACTGATGTTTTCCTGATTTTATTATTTCTTTTTTAATATTATTTTTATTCTCAACACGTTCTGAAATACTTGAATAAAGTGTTAATTATTTACTATTTTTTAGAATTATCATGGTTAATAACATTCATAATATATATATTTATAAAGAAATGTATTCAAAGAATGAAATTACAAAAATAAAAACTGTTATCTGATTAAAATATGTGTACATTATTACCACCTGAATGAATGTAACATAATTTTATCAATCAAAAACCAATCCTTTGAATAACAAATTCTTTGATTCCCGCTTTAAACAAAACTGAGTGAAAAAAACAACAACATAGAAACAGTCCGAGAACAAAGTCGCTGATTGATTTTAGTTGATATTGATGACATATCATCTTAAGCTTAGGAGGTTTTTAAAGTAAAGCTAGAAATAAATAACTGTCACTTGTTTAGCAGATCTAATAGATTAGACTTGTTTAGAACAGACCAAATAAGAAAATCTTGGAAACGAGTATCAATAAATATATCAACACTGTCAATAATTCAAAATTAAAGCTTTATTCTTATTAATTTAAAACCAATTTATTCATTTCAGTAATGAACTGATTTTTATTGTACCTACAAAATTGGCTTTTCATATGAGATTGTAAAATATAATAAAGCCATTCCCTAATGTTTATGATTCACTTGGTTATGTTTAGCTTGTCCAGTAACAGTAAGTTTTCTTAAATATATTAAATTCTACCAGTGTATATATATATATATATAGGCTAAGATGCATGCAAGAGATAATCAGAGTTAAGCAATGTTGAGCATGGTAAGTACTGGGATGGGTGAGAGTCCACCAGGGGAAGTCACACTGCCAAAGATCCTTCCTGTGTGTATGTGGGTCTCACATCAGACTTCTGGATGAATATTTTACAGTCCTTATACCCCAGCGAGTCAGTGGGAAGAATATTGCCAGATTGGTCCCAAAGGTATCGGCTATAGAGCAATGATAGCCTGCCGTTGCACCATGGAAACTATGGTTCATAGCAGTTACACTGTTGAGTTACACAGTTTCATTATCACATTACATGATAAATATTCAAAAAATCATTATTCTAATTTTTTTTTAATGAAGTATTTATGCAGTTATGTTTGTGATAATATATCTGAGACCATGCCCAAAATTAGCCAACTTAAAAAATAGAACCTCCCTATCTATGAAATCAAATACTGTTTATATGAAAAATGCATCGATTTATGATGGTTTTTTACCAAAGTCAGTTTAACAATTGTAAAAAAAACTGAAAATCTGGTACACGGTTGAGTAGCCTGGCCAAAATCCTGTTTAAAATCATTCAAAATTTTTTTTGGGTAGCCAATTCGACAAGTGTCCCAAAAAAAAATCAGTTAATTGTTCGGTAATTACATTAATAAATACGTGCTTCTGAAATTATCCACCTTTTTGACATTTCCTTTTTTGAATAATGGGTAAAGAATGATTTAGTGAACCCCTATGGGGTTATTCCAGTATTAAAGCAATCTTTGAACACATTAACAATTTGTAGAAAAACAAATTCTGGTGAATGCTTGAAGAATTCTTGAGGCAAAAATCAAGAACTGGTGCTTTATTATTATTTGCCTTAACTATCGTACATTTCAATTCATGCAAACTGTTTTCCCTATGAAGGTTAAATTTTGCACGATAAATAGTGATATGCTTTTGAGCTATCTGCTTTGTGATGGATTTTGGAGCGAAGCCTCCCTCAAAATGGATAAATCATTTCTCTTTTGTCGGTCGATATTTGTTGCACGATAAAGCTTTTGAGCAATTGAAGGATATTGCTTTAACCAAATCTTTTCCAAGATTTTGTAAGCTGACTAAAATTATCTAGATCTTTTGAATAACATTTGCTCTTTTTATAACTTTTGACATCCAATACTATTTAATAAATTATGGCTACTACTTAAAAGCATTGGCAGATCTAGAAGGAAGGGTCATAACGCTATTTATATGCTCGATATCTACAGTGACTGTACACTGGGATTGTATTGCATACTATGTACAAGAATTAAGTGTAATGGCAATCCAGCTGCTATTAGCAAAGAAAGCATAGCACTAGTTTTATTAAATTAGTATTTTTTACTAAACCTAGCATTTATCTATGCTTTTAAACGTTGATAAACCTAACTATGATTGCCTCTTAGCAAGTATGCTATTACAATTACAAATACCTATGAGTATTCTCCTTATAAATTATTATTATAAATATATGCAAACATTTCGTGTTAAAGTTATTAATTTACATAGTTATAAACTGTCTTTAGGGCCTCAGGTAGCAGATAGGCCTTTTCCGCCTCATTGACTTATGCCACACTTTTCTAACTGTCCTAGTATTACAATGCCAAACCTGACTACTATTCCCAAGTTTAATATTTTATTTTTAATTAATATTTGATGACAAGTCTTTTTCTATCGTTAATAATAATAGTAAAAAATATATTTATATATAAATTCAAAGAATATAGTAGTTTTGACAGGCAGTTGATTATACTTTTAGTATAAACAACAACCTACTTATTTTTCTCTTTACCCAATGAATAATACAATAAAAGCTAAGTTAATTTACTATTATAATACATTATTTACAAATTATAGTTATTCACAAATTTAGATAAGCCTACTTGGATATAATATGCACAATAAAGTGTCACAGGAAGAACAATTGAGCCTCTTTAACTTTGATTATTTTAGTTCTTTACACTTTGGTTCATTACGCAACACAAACTCAGTCACCATGAATATCATAGAAGATCTCTTTATCTTCTCAAGATTAAGGTTTCTTACCCTATTATACATAACCAAATTATATTACCTATCGCACTTTAGGGATGTAAGGAGTAATTCTGTCTACTCCTAAAGTCAGGGTCACTATTTCCTAATGACTTCAAAATAATTCCACTAAAAAAAAAAATTGGTCCAAACTCAAAAGGTGTTTTATCCAGGGATGCTCTTCTGTAGAAATAAAGTGACTTTTGATTGCGTTATTTTGCAAATAACTAAACATCTAGGAGGTACTTATAATCTTCATGATTTTAATATTTATCTCAACGAAAAATTTACGTAAAGTCCAATCTGCTGAAGGTCTATTTAGGTGTTCATAGAACTACATTTTTATCTTTATAATTCTATTAATCATTTTTTTTTATCTCTTATAATTATTCAAAATTCCGATTCTAAATCAATATTCCGGTTCCTGTTTGCTTGCTATATCGAGAGATAAAACAATAATTAGAAGTGATTCTTTTTTCTGACTTTCCTCCTGAGGTAGCTTCTCGGTTCCACAGGAATCGGTTTCATTTTTGAAAAGAAACATTTTAACCTTAAATTTTCTTGACATTTCAATTTGCTTTTATTCAACCTCTATCTTCCTTTTTATTTTCTTTGATGTTTGTATAAATTTCCTATCCCGCAAGTTTAATTTATGTTGGTGTAAACATAATTGATTAATCTTAATATTTTTTCTCAGCTTGACTACGAATACTAAGATACAATATAATATTATAATATTATTTGGAATTGGGATGTTTAACTGCAAATCTTCTTGTGTTTGAATCTGATGGACCTCATGATTAATTTGATTTTCTTCTTTCCCCACTTCTTAGGACATATATCAATATTATTAGATATTTCAATAACAAGAGCTTCTTCAAGCAATATTTTTTAAATAAATTTCTTTTTCATGTTGGTCCTTTATTTCTTCAAGAAGTTCAAATATCTTCAGAAGCCATTTCTTCAAAAATTAGATCTATTTGTTCGTCATGAGAAGTAGATAGATCAACAATTTTTGAGTTCTCGATCTTTTCAACGAAGCTCTGAACTTCTGGGTTTATCTGTTTTTTAATGTAATTGATAAATTTACCTTCTTCCATAGACCTAGGCAGTACATCAGTTATTTCTTCTTTTGAATTCTCCATTTCATCATCGATTTTTTTCTCAGTTGTGCCTTCTCTTATACTAGCAGTGCATATATGTATATTTTTACATAGGTTTCTGCCACATCTTCTGTTCTCTATTCTAATCTTTCAAAACTTTTCGTAATCTACTTGAAATTTCTTAAACATCTCATCCATCATGGATTGGATATTCTCAATTAAGTGTGACTGATTTGGTACCGCTTTTGTGGCCAATCGTGTTTTAAAGGAATCCATCACGAAGTTAAAGAGAATGCTTAAAAAGTGAATTAGCGAAGAACAAATATCCACCCAACAAAACCAAAATGTAAAATTTATAATACTAAACCCAATATAAAAGAAAACAAATTATTAAATATACCCACTAAACTATTTAATACATTATTTATAACGAAAACATATCACTTTAAGAATGAAAATATAAGAGATAACTAACAACATGCAACTATATTCATGTTGAAAACAATTTTAGAGACATAAAATATATAAATAAATCAGTCTATCTGCATCATGTAACGCAATTAGTTTAAATACCACACATAATGATTTAGATACAAAATTAATTAATGATAAATGATTAGTCATCAGAAAGCTGAATAATAAGTGCCCACAAGCTGCGTACCATAATGAAATGTTATTAGTAAAAAAATAATGGATGATATACGAATTATATGGAATATTAATTTACAAATTATATTTACAGTAAACTAATTAAATGATTAAAATAATTTTATAAACTTTGTGAAGTTATGATTTCAGATGGACTGTTTGAGAATTAATCCCTAAAATATTTTAACATTATTCGATCTATTGTTGGGAATTAAAACTTTTCTGAGGCTCTAAATTTGATGTGGTAAGGTTGTGTTGGTCATTCCATCACTGTGTCTGCTTTGAGGTCATCTCGTCAAGCCCAGGTCCAAACTCTGTCAGGATGACCATCTCCACGATCTGTGTAGGCCAAGCTGCCTCTTCAGTCCTCAAGGCCAGAAAAAGATATAAGACCTCAAGCTTTTCCATCCACGAGATTTTATACAAATATTTAGAGTGGAACAAGAATGGTTTTGATTGGTTCTTAACTTTAGTTACCAGTTACTCTGAGTACAATCCTTCCCCAGAGTCCTCGGTCCTTGCAGTGTCCAGGTAGGTACCTGATCTCCACCGTTCAACGCTGTTTTTATTTTAGCAGATGTGTTTGGTGTCAGCATATTCCAACTTTGTTTTTGGCACCTCATAACAATTTTAAAAGATTATTTGCTATGTTTAATACATAGCAATGTTCTATTTTTTAAATTATGCAAATAGAGCAACTAAATATAACCACGTCTCATGAGAAAAATATCTCTAAAAATATTATTATTCATGTAATAACATTTTTAAATGAACTACAACAAACACTTAAATACTGTTTCATAAAGAGAGTAACTTTCTTCCCAAACAATTATCATTTTATATCTATCTATATTTGCATATATAAGTTTTCGAGCTGAAGCCACTAAAATTAAATTCTGGATCCACTAGTATATACAGATACTAAATATAACCATGTCTTACGGAAAAAATAAAAAAAAATATTTCTAAAAGTATTATTGTATAATGTGTTTTTATTTATTTTTTAATAGAATTTCAAGAATCACTTAAAAACTAACCCATATTGGTAGTTAGTTTGTTGTTTGTTCTTATTCTTCCTAAATAACTATTGTAATATATACAAAACAAGAAGCTTTTGGGCTGAATCCATCAAAATTAGATCTTGGATCTATTAATACTTAAAAATATTAATATTTAGTCCACAATTAATGCTCATATAAAGTACTGTTTTACTAAAGCCATGAATGGTAAAATCAATATCATTCAGATTAAAAGAACTTTTTTACTTAATAGTAAGTCTTGGCTTATGTAGATAATCAGAGGTTTAGATAAATAAAAAAGTTATGAGAGAGTAGACTGGTATTTATTTTTGTATCCATTAATTAATATCCTTTGTTTTTCAAGGACATCGACATGCTAATATGTGGTAATGATATTCACAGGCTAGTAGACTTCTTTACATTATATTCTTCAATAATTAAATTTTATTCTGAATAGAAGTTAAATGATAATGTTGGGAAATCAGTTTGAGTGAAGATGTTAATTTTAGTTAATCCATCAACTAACTACGGCTCAGAGCCTAACCTCTGGTGTTTTCTTCTGCTGTACCTATTGATGCATAAATTAATTTTAATTAACTGAACATGATCTGCCATAGAAACAGAATTTTTATAAAGAGAATTATTTTTCAAAGATGCATACATACTACACCAATTTTTAGAAAATGTCATAATGTTGAAGAAATCAAGATCCCGGTACCTTGGGGGCATATATCAGGTATGTGAAAAAAATACTAATAAACGTAAAATAAATAGTAATTAACAAAAAATAAGCTTAGATGAATAAAATTTTAATTAACTTTACAATACATGAATAAACCATGTTATAAAGTTAAATAAAGAAAATGTTATGTCTTCAGATTTTCATATTTTTCAGTGAAAGTTAGCATGATTTATCCAAACTGGATATATTTATACTAAACATACTATAGATCATATAACTACAAATTTATAATTGAAAAACATTCAAAATTTTTAATTTGAAAAAATGCATTAATGTTTATCAACCATTGTAACAATTTTTACTCCTAAAATTTTCATTATTAATAGTAACAAATCGCTACTGTTAGTGCAAAAGGTTGTAAATAAAAATTAAGACTTTTTACAGAAAAGCATAAAAAACGATCATTTCTCCATTATTTCTTTGTATGATTTCATATCTTATTCCTCTCTGATATTTTTCTATTTAGCAGACTACTAAAAGCAGTTACAGACTACAAACTGTCACCTTTAGAGCAAAGAGAATAAACATTTAAAATTGATACATATGACCTTTAGCACTAACAGTAGCGATATATTCAACAGAATGGATGTCCGTGTCAGATAAAGGGAAGTGTTAAGACCTGGTATTTACAAAACTTAAAAAGTAATGTAAAAACTTATTTTTCCTACTGATTGATTTTATATCTATTTTTCTTACACAGTAGAAAAAATAACAACACTATTAAATTTTTTTCTAAATTCATTCATTTCAAGTTTTCATTAATGATTTTATATCACTAGTGTTTGTTTATATTACATTTTTTGAAATGGTAATTTCCATTGAATTATTTACTGGTTGACTGTACCAAAAGCATTTGTTTTTATTTCTAAATATTAAAAAAAAAAAATTAATACATTCATTACTTTTTATTTGAACAACAATACTGTTTAAACATTTCCTACTTTCTCTTCTTTACTCTTGATTTATAAAATATGGTAATCTTTCAATGTTAGTGAACTTTTTCTTCTCATTATTGGGATACTTATATTGTAAGGTAAAGAAGACAAGAGTTATCTACGTTATGTAGTATGCTTAAAAGCAAAGTTTTGTTATTAATTTGGAATAGTTCCTACCATTGATTTGAAATATATCCAGCCTATATAAAGTGGTTTAACCTCTAAATTAAATAGTTAAGCTAGTTTGGTCACACCACCTTCTTGCATGAACCTTGACCAAGTTTTTCTTTACAAAGCACTGAACCCTTGGTTCATTATGGGGCAAGTTATTTTATGAATATAACGTTAATATAAATAATTTTTCAGGGAAATGGTGGGGAAAGAGAAATATTCAGCCTATTATAGCTCTTCATGGACAACAAGACAATGCTGGTTCATGGGATCCAGTGTGTGAACTGTTACCGGATGAATATTCTGTACTTGCAATTGACCTTCCAGGTCATGGATATTCATCATGCCTGCCCCCTTTTCAAAATTATTCCCATATTGACTTTGTAGGAATTTTAAGAAGAATTAAGAAACATTTAGGCATGGAAAAAATGCACCTTTTAGCACATTCTGAAGGTTCTGCTGTTTGTTTTTCTTATGCTACAATCTTTCCAGAAGATGTTATATCATATTTTGGTGTTGATTATCTAACAAATTGCTATGAAAATGAAACAGATAAAGTTGATTCTTTAAGTAATGTTATTGATGAAAAAATTAAGTACAGCTTAAGAGATAATGAATTATCAAAAACAAGATCTTGGAACGAATGTAAACAAACTTGGGTTAATGCTTTTCCATGGTCGCTGAACGAAAAATCAGCAGAAATATTAATGAAGAGAGGAGTTGTCAGAATGGCTGATGGAAAATACAGATTTAGTCGAGATCAACGCATGAAGGCTTATGAAGCTTGTATATTTACTCCTGACCTAGTCATCAAATTAGCTGAGAAAATAAAATGTCATGTCCGACTGGTCAAAGCAACAGGCAGTCAACTTTTTGATTCTGGACTCAGGTATTGCCCTGATATCTTTGATATAATTCAGGAAAAGGCAAAATCATATAAGTTGTACAACATACAGGGAGATCACCATGTCCATATGGATGAACCAGACAAAATTCTTTCTTTGTTCCTTGAACTTCATAGAAAACCTTAGATGAATATTTGATTGGTAAGATAAAAGACCAAGTGAAGTTATTCAAAACAATGATTATCCTTTTATTAAGAGAAACATAATTTTATGTTTTTACTTCTTGGTTTGACAATTTAAGCTTTTTCTAATAATTTGAGAACTTGATTGTCATAAATAAATAATCCCTCCAAATAATATTGATAATTTATATATGTATTTTAAATAATCTTATCCTGTTTAAAGAAGATAATTAATTTTTATAGTAAATTATGTTCTATAATTAATAATATATAGTTAATAATTTTTGCTTTTTGAGCAAACATACAAGTAATGTAAAATATATCATGAAATAAATCATAATTTATTAATATAATAAGCCAGACCAATATTATTGAAATTATTCTTTTGTATTATTCTAAGGAAACTAGATCTCTCACAATAAAATTTACTTTTCATTTCATTAATTTAAACAGTATGGATTATTTTATTTATTTATTTTTTTTTTGCATCACCACATTTGTAATACTAAAGAAATTGTCATATTAAAAAAAAATATATAAAAATATATTGACATTGTATATTTTTTATTTATATTTTCAACCGATTTGCTGTTTTATATATACTAAAACTTTGACTGTATCAAAACCTTACAATTAGTGATTTAATACCAAATCAAATAGTATTGATTAGAAGAAAAATAGAAAAATGTTTACTTGTAAGGTTTAAAACAATTTTAATTCACAAAAGGTTTAAGTCATCATCATCACGATATGTGTACCTTAATAATTTCTAGAATAAAAGTATTCCTTAAATTAGTTGGGTGAAAATAGCTTGAAGCCATAAAATATAGTTGAACAATACCTACAAACCATAATTTTTTTAGGAACTTAACAGAGCTCAATGTGACCTAAAACAATTTCTTGCTTCCTATAACCCTAATCCGTTGTCCTACTTTGGGCCCATTATCGTCCTGAGAACTTTGCAAATATTTTTCTCAAGGGAGCCCACAAGAGACCATGTCTCTCTGCTAAATATCACTATTGGTTTTATAATTTTGTTGTTTTTCATGAAATCTGTAAATTAATGTTAGAGCCACTGAGAAGACTTTATTTGTACTGAGGATTCTTTAGTCATGTTCAATGAGTTAACGAAGATTATTGTGCTTCCAAGGAATCAGAAACTACTTAACAAAGGTTTACATTCATATACTTTATTTTGTATTAGTTAATTTTAAAGTCTATATCTTTCACTGCTGTAATCAGTGAACCAATTGGCACCTAAATATATCATCTACATTACTATTGTTACATCATCTACGTGAAGTGTTTGCGTATTATTTGTATGTAACCATCCTGCGTTCCGCAGCATTTCCCCATTAAACTTTCCAATACCAGATTGAATAGTATTTGGAAAAGGCTAGACTTCAAAAGGCTTCAGTCATTTCTTGATAACCTAGCAGTGGAATCATTTATGAAAATCTTTTTAATTGCTCTAACTTTGGTAGAAAATTTTACCACCAAAGAAAGTTTTTATCAAAAAGTCTAGTTCTTGACAACTACTGTTTACGGTTATTTTACGTAATAATGAAAAATCATTGTTTACACTAAATATTATAAGAAATTATTTCGGAGTATTTTGGATTCATCTGGACTGAGCAATGTGATATTTTAATTATTGAAAATGCAAGAGGCTGAATGTTAAATTTAGATATATTACTTGAGAGTTTTAGGAGAGGATGAAATAAAATTAGGTTAATTTTGCCCAATAGTTTACTCTTTAATTCTAATTAATTGACTGAATTAAACAGTTTTTCATTATAAAAGTGACTTTTTCCCAGTCTTACAATTTGCATTAAAATAAAAAAAAAAATTAATATCAGTTTATGACTATTTAATGATAAGTATTTTCGGTGTGGAATATCTTGAATCTAGCAGGAAAAACTGCTTTTCAATTGACAGTAAAATTAGTTATGCAGTATAGAAGTACAAATAATTTATAATTGTATTTAACTAATATAACTAGACCTGTTTCAACAGTCAGTCTATCAACTGCCTCCTGCAGTGTCACATGCCACGCCCTGATGAAGACCTGCAAGATGGGTCAAAATGTGGCTTAATAATTAAAAAAACTAGTTTTTAAAAACTTAGTATTTATTTGACAGCACCCTCCCCCCCTCACGTCCAACTCCTTCTCACAAATAATTTATAAAAACAAATGTGTATAGAAACTCACAATCACAATTTTTCATAATACAAAAGAAAACTATAAAATCAGAAAACTATTTATAATGTTCAATCTCAACATCTATACTCTAGAACTGTGATCCTTCAATATCTGATGTGAACTGTAGATATGATATATTTCAACATTACATTATCATTACCTATATTTTCTTTGAACCTAGTCTCATAAAATATTCAGTAGTAATTCTAATTTACATTTAAAATTAACTAAACTCTGCATACTTCAATATTTATTCAGGTGTTAGCTATTTTTAAGGTTACATCAATAGAGGAACAAAATATAGATATCCATATAAATTCTTTTTTTAAAAAGTTTTGTGGTTCAATGGTCAACAATGCTTAATTCCAGTGGTTGAAGATTTAATGATCTCAAGTCAAAACAAAAAATAAAATACAAATATAATATTAATTCTATCTTTAGCACCTGTAAAAAGAATGTTAATTGCAATTTATGTCCTTGATGTGATGGGACACTGTGAAGCTGCCAAAAAATTTGCAAAGATATTTTGCAGATTGCACATTTAATTTAATGTTCAACTTTTATGTTTGGTTAATAAATAAATAAATAAAGTTCAATTTTGTGAATTGTTTAAGTTTATCAACAGACAGCTAATTTTTTTTCTTTTTTTTTTTATTCTAATGAGCAAAGTTATGCGGCTATTACAGAGATGAACAGTCCTTTGTGAACATGGGATAAAACACAAAAATTGAACTTGCACCTGTGAAAATTCCAAGCTTTCATTAAATTTAACGGGCTATGCACAGATATCATAGTTATAATTGCTCATATGAAAAAATTCATGTCCATTCAATTGTTGATATAAAAAATTAAATGCAACCAAACTAATATTTTTGTAATACCTACTGAAATTATCAAATTAATATATAAATAAATGTAATAAATATACACCATAAAAAAGTTATCATTGTGTACTTATCGTTAATTACTGTTAACAATGTAAATTTGTTATTTTTTTGGAAAATTGAGTTTAATTAAAATAAATAATTATTCAAATAAAACTGAATAATAATCTTAAACCCATCATTACCATTACTTATAAATGTAAACAGTTTCCACAAATGCTGCCAAACCACTCAAGGATTTCCATTTTCATCATCTTAAATTTAATCCTATCATCATGAAAAAAAAATTTAAAAACACAAAACTGACAATAATGATTAACATTAGGACCAATAAATTGATACATTTTTAAATGTGATCCATTGTGTGGCGGGTGCGTAACTTTTCCCAAACCTATGTTATTGAAATTTTCTTTATTTTAAAAATATACTAGGTTTTTAGATCTTAATGGTCTGCTGTTTGGAATAAGTACCTTCTGAGAGAAAGGCTAATAAACCAATAAAATACATACAATTTTTAATTTACTATGATTTGGGGCTTTTATTCTGGTATGCGCTTAACTATTCATTAGTTAATTCAGATTTATACTCAAGAAAATAAGTTTGTTCCGAGGAGAATCATTTTCTTGAAGTTGGACAGATAAAAATAACACAGCTCCAACTTATTGTTTCGTTTTATACTACAAACTTATTAAAAATAGTAAACAATTATTTTATCAAAAACCTTCCACTTCTATGATGGTTGATGATTTAAAAAAATTATTTTATGAATATTTGATTATTTTCATATATATATATATATAAAGAGTTTATGTATTCGTCCAGAAAGTATAACATTTAATAAAACTAAGATAATTTGTATTATTTTTAATACAATGATTCAGTTGAGAGAGTGAGAGTTAAAGATATTGGGGGAAGTCCTGGTTAAATTCATTGAAATGATGTATTGAACCATATTTTAACATTAAATAGGTATTAATTATATAAATAATTAAATAAAAAAAATTAAAACCAAAACAATTTTCAAAAAATTAAAAACATCCTATGGAAAAACCCTTATCTGTCTTAAAGGTCAAATAAAATTTTATATTTACTTAAACAATATATTGGAGGGCTGTTAGGGGAGAAAAAAATACAATCGATTTTAAGATTGTTTTATTCGAAAATTAATTTATGAATGAACAACTAAATTTTAAGTGATTTTTTCATTTATTTATTTTATGTTAGTCGTGACTAACAAATAAAAAATAATTCATAGTCGTGAATTAAAATTTAGTCATCATTTGTCAAATTAGATAAATTTTTGCCCAACTCTGTTTTGACATAACAATTTTCATCAATTAATTAAATCATAAGCATGTTTGTCACCCTGTTTGAATACATGATTTAAGTTGGAAAATAAATTGGCCCCAACACATTATGTAATAACTAATGCAGTTTTTGATATTTGTCAACCTGTTTTTGTCATATGCACTCCCTTTATTTTAAGTAAAGATTTGTCTTACACCAGTCCCAGGTTAGGACCTCTCCATATATTCCTAGCTTCATTATATAATATAAACGTTTTTTTAACATTTAAATTGGGATGGGTAGATGTTCAAAGATATATTTTATATTAGCAACAAATACTTCTATTCGTAGTCAAATACTTTACTTCTATGCTACACTGCCCAAATAATTTGGTAATTAAAGTTTTATAAACACATTAGAAAAGTTATCACTCTATATATAATAAAATGCAGTTTTTGATTAAACTATACACTGTTAAATATCATCATTAAATGACACTACATTATCGGGTTTTTTAAATTTTAACTTCTTCATTACATCCTACCTTATTATTATTTTTTTCATTTTTAGTGACCTCTTCATAGATTCATAACATAAAGAATTGTATATATAATTAAAACTAAGTCAACCTTTACGTGCTTAGAAACACAATAAAAGTGTATAACATATTATATTCTCATAACAGTTATAATAATAATAATGCTTTATTTATTCTGGGATGAGTCCCTTTAGAATAATACAGAAAGATAATAATGTTGATTAAGGAGCCTCAGAGATACATAAACAATAATATAATTTAATTAAATAGTCAAAATAAAAAAGAAATTATAAGTTATTTTCTAATTTAAATCAGTTAATAATAAAAAATAAAAAATTGAAAATAAACATGAAGCAAAAATAATGAAGAATGATCTAATAGATTATATACATACTTACAGTATTAACTATTTACAATTTTATGAGAACTGGATGGATAAGAAATGATTAAACAGGCAGGATTTAAAGAAAGGAAGGGTTTTGGATTGACGGATGTGGAGAGGGATAGAGTTCCAAAGGGATGAGGAATCGGATAATGAACTATCTGTCAAAAGCAGCGGTTCGGTGGGTCCTTATGTATAAATCAGAAGACTGGGAAGGAGTATTGTGGGAACAAACAGAGGATTTGAATTGAAGGAGCTCGGAGATGTATGAAGGACGGTGGGATTGGATGACTTGAAAGAGGAAGGATGCCAGGAAATACTTAAAACGGTAGGAAGGAAAAACTTCAACTCTACATGAAAACGGGAAACAGAGGCGTCCCCTGGGATCCCGAAGATGAATCGTACAAAGCAATTTATCAAACGTTTTAATTTCGCCTCGAGATCCCCAGAGACGCCCCCATATACCGTACAGCAATAGTCAAAGTGGAGAAAAATTAAGGAAGTTACTAGGAGCCTACGGGTTTCAAGGGAAAATAGGTGACAGGAGTAATTTAGACGTTTTAAGGTGGAAATGGTACGGCAGGAGATGTTGGATATATGATTTTTCCAGGAAAGCGTTTGATCAAAGATCATTCCAAGGTTTTTGATGGAGGGATAGAATTTGATGGGATTATCATGTAGGAACAGAGTTGGAATATTAGGAACAGTTTTAAGGAGGTGATTGGAGCCTATTAAGATTGCCTTCGTCTTTTCTGCATTCAAATTCAACTTGTTAGCTCTCGCCCAGTCACAAATCCTATCCAAGTCTTCTTGAAGTTTTTCTGTGGCTGATAATAGGTCGGTAGGCAGGAAGGACAGATATAATATAAAGAAGGACAGTTATATTATCATAATGATGTAATAAACAAAATATAGTAAAAAAGAGCTATCTATGGTATAGAAGAAAAAAATATTAAATTAAATACAGAAATATAAGTAAATAAAAAATATTTAGATAATTTTAGCTGGTAATTATTCTTAATAATATATATGACCACAAAGAAAATATTTTAGATTTTTTTTTCATATCTTAAACTATTTTATTGTAATATAAAACACTACTATAAAATGAAATAGAATTTTTTTTTTTTGAGCAAATTTAGTTCACATTTTTACCTTCAGAGGTAATGAGTTTTCAGAATAATTCTAGAAAAAATAATTATCTACCAGGTTTAACGAGGACCAAGATATGATATTGTTCTAGTAATAATATTTAGAAGGAAATAAATAAAATTGGTGAGATAGAGAAATGGAGTTACATCTACATCTATGATCTCACTTTTAACAAATTATAGGGATGAATGAAATTGAGTGGACTATAAAAAAAATAATTAAAATATTTTTTTCAAAAATAAAATAATATATGCAATGCAATCCTTATCAATATTAAGTAAATTGAAAAAAAATTATGGGAATAATTTATAGAGGAAGAAAACAGAGATTAAGTAATTAACTAATGTTGATAATTCATAAGTATAATTATTGGTGATACAGGTGTCTAGTGCCATGCAAATACACTTTTAACTTCAACTGGTTGGCCCATCGATGAGGTTCTCATGTAGAATTGTAATTACCAGATAAACCAATGAATAATAAAGAGATGTATTTAACACAGCTGATTGGTCTATAAGATAATCCCAAGAGGACATATAAATATGTCTAGCACTAATGTTAATCATTCAGGATAAAACCAAGGTAAGTGAATCTCATTCATCATTTTATTATCATGATCCGAGGTGGCTTAATAAAAGATGGCCAAAGGACCTCCAAAATTAAAATGATCATTAATTTAAATTACCAATGGTTGGTCTTTTCACTAACTGCTATCATATTTTACATTCTTAAAGCAGATTTACTTATTGTATTTCTTTTCTTATCTTTAGTTATTTATATTTATTTTCCTTTCTTATGTATATATTGTGTGAATGAATACTGTAGTCCTAGTACCAATGCCCTTCAGTGTTGTAGACTGTATTAATGCTCAATGAAATCATTAAAAGGCAAACTTATTGTATTTTATATTTACAGTTGTAAATTACAATAAATGAATAAAAAAAATTATAAAAAACTATTTCTTACTAGATGGAACGAGGATTTTTAAACCATGGATTATGTGTTTAATTGTTGACAGATGAAGCCATACTACGTCATTTATTTACTTGCGGTATGTTCTTTGGCAATAGCTGATTCAACAAGCTGTTCTTGTGGCCATTCATTAAAGGTAAGCCTGGTAAATTAATTTATTAACACAGATGTATATAGATTGCTGAACTGTAAGGGTCCTGCCACCAGTTGGGGATTATAAAAAATTATATAGGACATGAGATAAATTAATCTTAGCCCCTTAATAAAGTAACTGAATTAGAGACCTCTTGAATGCAATACAATTTAAACATAAAGTAATATAAAATCGTTTAAGAAATTAATGTGAAATGAAATTTTTAGGGTAAATCCAATTATGATGTGATTATTTAGAGCAGGGGCCTCCAAACAATGGCCCATGGGCTGGATCCGGCCCCCAAGCACCTCCATTCTGGCCTGCGAAAGTTTCTTTGATTACATGGAAAAATTTTAAAAAGTATTTCAAAAATATGAAATTCAAAAAATTACTTACACACACGGTTACTACAACATTTATTGCATGGGTTCTTGTCTCTTAAAAAGCGTATTTAAAAACTGAAATGTCACTTATGATACAAGATTTTTATTTAATAGCCTGTGAGACTTAGTGGAGGACTCAGAGTGGCCCACAGTCCAAAAAGTTTGGAGACCCCTGGTCAAGAGTACCTGTGGAGAACCTGCAGCCTCAACGCATGTAGAGCTATTGATTAATATTAAATTATTTAGGTTATGAAAAATTGAAAATTAAGTTAAATATATTGTAACATCCCTCTTATATTTTACAAATAATAATATTATAACCTCGAAAGATCACTTTATACTTTTAGGATACTTTCTAAATAAATAAGAGGTTATTAAATAATAAAAAAAATCATAAAAGTATTAATAAATTTATTTATCTCAGGTGTGGGTTACTGAAAATCAGATCAACTCAGACAAAGTAAAAATTACTATACTAAACACTGTTTGATTTTAAAATAAAGTCAAGTATTAATTGGCAAGCTAACTTTTTTTCTATATACACTGCTTCTTCCTTTGTTGCACTAAATTCATTTGTCTACTAACATTTTCCTATGTTCTGCTAAACACATCTTCCAGAATGGTAATACTATTACTGGGTTTTACCCACTGGAGCCAGGTCCCTTCTCCTATCATCTCTTCACTGCAGTCACACAACAACTCTTGCCAAAACAAAAACCTTTGTCCCTCGCCTCTTTGGGATTTTCCTTCTTGGGAAACTACAGAACACTTCTTTTCTCTGCACTAGTGGAACTAGATTAGCTTGGCTTTTAATTGTTCAACAGTAATTTATCAAATCACTTTTACCCACTTCCAATAAAGGTGTACATCACAATACGTATATGGGTGTGCACATTTGTATTCACTAATAAATAAATAAAAATAGCAACAGTAAAATTTAAAAAAATTATTCCAGCCTCCATTATCTCTGCCTAACCTTAATGTGTCATCTAATGATAAAAAGGTTCCCACCCTCTTTGGTCTAGAGATTCCAAATGTCTGAGGGCACTCATAGAAAACAGAAATAGAAGATTTTTTAATTTTTATTTATTTATTTTATGACAGAAAGCATACAAGGATGTAAAATAATCCTAATTTAAGCCATGGATATTTAGTATTTTCAATTTTAGGCTGAAGAATTCACTACTGTTTATGTCATATATTATAAGCTAAGTTATGTCATATTCACACTAATAATTTATTAAACTGTTACTGAAATTTAATAATAGACATTTATTGTTAATTTTTAATATTATTACAAGTTATTTCAACAATAGTATACAGTTAAATATTTTTCATGAGCAGAAACATGACGGGCAAGAAGATTTCCCATTTGTAGTAAGAGTTGTTAATACCATTACAAATAAGACCATGTGCACTGCTGCAATACTGACAGACAGTCATCTTGTAACATCAGTACACTGTAGTCGCTTCATTGGTAAACAACCAGTGTACGCAGTCGCTGGAGAGGGTAAGTTTGATATTTCCAATCCAAGTCAAAATATGCAGATGTATTAAACAAATCAGATAAACTTACTAATATTGAGAAAATTATACTTGTATGAAACATCAAGCAAAACCTAATCATATCAATAACCCATTGGGCTTAACATAGATGCATTTCTTGTTTATTTTTTTAGGTTCAGAAAATGTACAAACTCTAAAGATCAGCAGAAACCATCAAGAGCACGCTATCTACAATCCGGACAACTCATTGAATGACATTGCTATTCTTTTCCTTGAATCACCTCTTAAATTTAGTGAAACTGTCATTCCAATATGTGTGCCTGATGGCAGGACTGGTGGTGGAGTTTACAAACTGCTGAATCAAAATGTTAAGCTAATAGGTATTTTATCCCAAACTAACTTATAAATATTAGATAATAAGTATATTTTCTGATTGTCATAGCATGAAAAATTAAATTCTACATTTAATTTGGTTGCCCTCACCTTACAGCCTGGTGCTGTTCTGCTGTCTTCCTGTTCCTTCATCCAAAAAGGACTGGACTGATTTATGGTTGTCAAAAATGAGTTTTCTTTCATATTATTTCTTTATTTAAATTAGAAATTATGAATTTATATGGGTAATATTCACCCATGATTATATTAGTAGTACCACATGATCCATCCAGTACATTTCCCTCAGTCATTATATATGATCTTAAGTTCAAAGTCGATTCTTCTTCTGACTTAATATCTTCATATACTATCATAAATATGGTGTTGGATCTTTTTTTTTTCCAAATCAGTAAAGAGCTCGTATGAAGAAATGAAAAGATCAAATTAAGCTTTAATAAAACTCAATTGTTACCAAACATTTGCTTGTAATCCTCCTAGATGATATTCCATTTTCTGGAGTATTTAGCGATCCTTACCTCAATATTCTCGAGAAGACCTGTCGAGACTTCTCTTTAGAACATCAATTTCAATTAGTCTTCTTACTGAATAGGTCAAAAGGTACACATCCTGCTAAGACTTGTACCGCATCATGAGACACATTTCTGTATAACTTGGTGATTCGCAATATAGCCGTACGTTGGATCATTGCCAATCTTCATTTCAACTGGTGTGAAAGGTTCTGAGACCATGTAGGAGAGTTATATCTCAGAATACTGAGGATCACCCCATTATAAATTACTTTGAACTACATGTGCCTCCCATCTTAATCTCCTTGCCTTCATATCATGAGACATTAGTCAACCAGTTTCTACAAGCAGTTATTGGTCCTTATCCTCCATATATTGGTGTTCTGATGTTTTTTTAAATTTATATTTAATGATAATAAAGAAAAAGTTTTATCTACGTTATTGAGTATTTATTTTTCTGTTATAAATATGCGTAAACATTAAATTTTACTTTAGAAATATTTTATTTATTTTTTTATTTATTAGTATTAAACCTAATATCTCATAATTAATTACTTCTTTATTTATTAGTCAATGATATTGGCAATTATAATATGGGTAATACATATATGTGTGTGCGTATATATTCAACTCACATTAAATTAAATGATGGAGATAACACTTATTAAATCATTAAGTTAATCAGTTACCTTAATTCCAACTTTTACTAAAGGAAAAAATCATTAATTGAATTAGTTCTCATGTTCAGTTTAGCTCTTTTCCTTCTTAAATCATATCTTCTAAACCAGGTTGGGATTTGGAATCTTCATCTCTCAAAACAGTTGATGCCAAAGTATCTCCAGCAAACCCTTGCAGAAAAGTGTTCCCTAAATACATTCCAAATGTCCTGTTTCCAACACAGATGTGCACATTTCAAGAAAAGGGAGCCTGCATTGTAAATATTAAAAAAAAATCATGATAATATATCTATTTTTCTATCTTAAATTTTAAGCTTATAAAAATGACTTATTGCAGCAAAATATGGGTAGCCCAGTAGTTTACCTGGATCCTAAAATAAACAAATATGTCTTGGTTGGCATAGTTTCCTATGGTAAATTGGAGTGCAATTCGAAATTCCCAACAGTGGAAACTGATGTGTCGGTTTACTTACGCTGGATTGAATATGTAGTCAAAAGTAAGTAAATGAAAGTAATGTTCGTTTATATCACATCTTACCAATCACATAAATACTTTATTAACTTTTTTTCAGGACCACTTTGTCATATAGCCTGAACATAAAAAAAAAAACTTCAATAGAGATGTTCTACTGGAAATTGTCTTTCTTAACTATAGCCTAGATCTTATTGAATTCCTAAGTAGTCTATATTATATTAGGATTTCCCACAAATTGCTAATTAAATATTACTAAAAAAATCCAAGTTCTTAATGCATCACCAACCAAAATAATAAGGACCAAACTAAACTTGATTCTTGATAAGCAGAATTTTAGAAAAAAGAATCGAATTGTAAGAGTCTCCTGAAATACAGTAAACATTCGAAAAAAACCTTAAAAAAAAAAAAAAAAAGTGTTTGGACTATAAAAGTAAAGTGTTCTGCTTTAAAACATAAAGTAAATAATTTATCAATGCCAAAATTTCAATATATTTGTATTATATTGAAATCAAGAAGAAGATAGGAAAGACAGGAAAAAACAACAACAGTAAAGTGAATTATAAAAGTATAATTCACTTTACTATTGTGCCCAAGGGCTTAAACAGATTAATCTTGTTTCCATGCAGTATAGAAACCATCTTCTGAACAATGATATCTCCACCATCTTGGTAAATAGAAAGATGTTGTGGCAACCAGGGGTGCTTATCCCCCCACTCTCCCAAGGTCGATGGCACAAGAATTTACCCCTCCCCTCTGCTCCCAAGATACTTTATTGCTCATTTTTCTTAAAAACAGAGCAAGCTAAGGTAAAATTCGAAAAATCTTAGATTGCATACAAATACACTTGTTGCAATCTGTTCCATGTTTTCTCCTTGTCTTTAAGTCCAAAAATTCATAACCCCATAATTCGCCTCCCTCAAAAATTTTGAGGGCAAAACTTGCGCCATGAAACCCCCTTCTAGGCATCGCTGGAGGCAGCCATCTGCCATTTTCCCATCAGAACTAGAAACCTATTCATTTTTAGCTTGTGAACGTTTTATTTTATTTCATAGCAGGCTCTGAAAATTAATCTCCGCCTTCTAATACTAATTAAGAAATTTTAACCTGCAGGAGAATTCATTCTTTCTATGTTAATTATAATATGGATTTATAATGAAATAGAAAAGCCAATCTTAACTTAGCTTGCATGTCCATTCTCCCTTCAATAAGGTTAAATTTTGTCAAAGACTTTTATGACATGGATAATGCTTGATTATGCAAATTTTAAGATTGATTAAAATAAAAAAAAAACGTTAAATTAAATGTTGAAAGTAATAAACCGCCAGTTGGTCAAAAAGGAGTGAAAATTGGAAGATGTACTCTTCATGACTAAAATTCATGGCTTCTATTTCATTGTTACTAAATTCATTATGCAACAGCAAATTTCATTTATTGGTAATAGATGATAAATTACTAAAATGTAGGACTATCCAAAGTCTATAGCAGCACTTAACAGTAAAACCATTGGAGATTTTAAAATTACAAGAAGCCAAAGCCTCAAGGCTTTGGAAGGATCCTTGTTTATATTATTTTAAAAATGCTTCACAGAACGCACCCAAACTTCTGTTTCAACAATAAAACAATGTCATACATTACTGAAGTGATTAAACAGTTCAACATTGGTATCTACTGTATAAAAAGTTATGTGGCACATTAGTGGATTCAAAGGTAAACTTGTTCAGGCTGAAGAACTCCCCAAAAAAAGAATTATTTTTCATTGGTCCATGTTTGTTTTCAGTGATCTGAGCCAATTACTTAAATAGTATGTTCTCTTTTTAAATACTAAATGTGAGCAGTGTAAAAAAAATAGAGTAGTTGTAATCCACAAAATTATATAATTAATCTACTAGAGATATGAAATTGGTGGTATAGCAGGATTCATTGATTAAAAGAATAAAAATTAACTAAAGTTTGAACAGTAGCATAACCAAGAGTGAGTCTGCAAAGAGACAAACATCCAAAAAATGACCAAATTGGAAATAACTCACACCATAAATACAAATCACCAAATCTAAATGCTTATAACCAGATATTAATGTAATTTATAAATGTAGGAAAAATAATAATAATAAATATCCACCTTTTAGTATGAATTTGTTTTTTGAAATAATTAAAATCAGTCTACCCTTATTTCCACCACTTTGAGTCAATCTTAAAAAAAAATTCTAGTAATTTTTCTAAATTTAACTTTGGAATTTTATTTTTTCAATATTTAAAATCTCACATAGCCTAATACAAATCGAGAGTGTAGCCAAAAGTGTGAGCAATGTTTTTAAACTTATGATTGGGGAGAATTAAGTTTTTGATCTTATTCTGCTTAATACAAAGCTTTCTATTTAGGTGAACCAAAATATACTATGATGCGATCCAACATTTTTTGCTTCAATTGTATTTTAGCAATCCAACGTTAGGTGTAACCTTAAAACTATTGAAAGGAAATATATAAAATAACAATTTTAGATTATGAGGCAAATGTAAGAAAAATAAACCTTAATAATATTATTTTTATTAAACATTACTTCAGTTAGCATCAACAGGGGTGCTCAGAAGGAGATTTCATGGAGCAAGTTGTGCCATAAAAATTTGATTCAAGGAAAACAAAAAGGTTTCTTTAAATAAGATATACATAATCTTGATGAACATTATGCTAAATGTATTGAAGTTAACAGAAGAGAGAGAAATACTTTATTTAAAGCAATGCAGCTATTTACGGTTGCTCGACACAGTATACTCATAAATCCTTTTTTTTTTTGTATAGCACTTAATTATACTTGAATCACACATTTATATATATACAAATTCTTTTCCATATCACTCATCATATACAATATTAATAATATACTATACCAACATAATCACTATTATACAATATATATATTTAACCGATACAAAACAATCTGAAATTTATAAAAAAAAAAAAAAAACGATATTTGAATGGCAAAATTAGAACGCACACATACCAAGTAACATAATCCTATGAGCACAGATAAAAAGATATGATTTGTTAAAATACTTAAAATTGAATAAATTATAATAAATATCCATAATTAAACCTTAATTACTATATACGTGATGATGTAAGATCCCAAGGGAGTCTAGAATAATGCTCTCGGCTGACACTGCAAGCTCCCGACATCAACACCCTAGTTTCTGGAAGAAGCTCCTTGTTCTTTTAGGTATCGTTCTGTTGTAGATGGCCTCTAGTATTTACTCCATAATGTGACATTGAGTGAAGGAATTTGAAGGAGTGAATAGGAATGCAGGGTTGCTCTCTGAATTGTACTCAATTATGGAGTAGACAAACTGTTTATTGAAAAGTATCAAATCGATAAACAATCCACAAAAAAGGTACAGACAAAGAAAGGAAGAAGCATGGAAAAATGCCGGTAGGTGGCAGCAGCTGGAGAAGGAGAGAAAAGAAGAACTCACTTGAGGCATGGATATGATCAGATAACTACGGGACGGCAGAAGAGAAGCCCACTACACTTAAGTTAAGAAGACCAACTCATTTATTCAATTTATTACAGTTGTGGAAATAAATTATTTTGTTATACAGAAGTGAATAGTCCTTTAGTTGTCCTATATGCCTCACAATTGAAGAATAACAAACCAGATGAGTCAATTCATTTAAAGTGTATTTACTCAGTCCCATATTTCATATATATATTCTTATTATTTCTTGTCACTCAGTGTCACAAAAGCATTAGGTTTCCGAATTCTCAACAGTTAAACCCCCTCAAAAAGTTTTATCCAGGGTTTTATTTTAAGAAAATTAAATTCACGAGTGTAAATAACCTAGACCCCAGACAAAATGGAAGGCTATCTACATTTGCCGCCCCAACAGGTTATTTACAATTGCCGCTCGAACAAGGCTATTTATAATTGCCCAAGAAACAGGTTATTTACAATTACCACCCGAACAAGGTTATTTATTATTGCCGCCCAACAGGTTATTTACAGTTCCATGAGACCCAAACCAGAGGCCTCTCATGGTGAACTCTCTCTCCGAAGATCTCGCAGAATTTCTCTTTTAGGAAAGGGATACATTTATCGTATATTTTCTTCTTTTCTTTTTCTACTTCACTGGCCTGATTCGAGGTCATTGCTCTCATAGTAAACAGTTGGATCTAAAACCAGTGCCGCCTATGATGGCCTTGCTACTCCTGTGGAAATTTATATCAATTCCCTCCAAAAACGAAGGACGTATCTTTGTAAGGGTAGCCGTCTGGAGAGAATAGTAGGTAAGTCCTGGGAATACATATTGATTGACAACATTGATCTTTTGCTTCGGTTTAAGAAGGCAAGAGCTCACCAGTTTATCCAAGCTGTCGTTAAATTTTTTCAACTTTTCTTCATTCATCACTAGCTCTCCCGAAAACGTTCATCATAAATATTTTACAGTATCATCTGCCTTTGATGTGTGAATGATTTCTCCGTTCTCGAGAGAGAACTTTGTTTGTTGCAGCTCTCCTTTATCTATTATTAGGCCCATGCTTTTTTTCGGATGAATAACCAGACCGATCTCGGTGATCCTGTGTACACAGTTAATTATCACTCTGCAGCACCCTTGTCGCGTGCTGTGGCAGCCTGTCATCTTCGAAGCCTGTGAGGACCGCACATTCTAGGTTGCTGATTAGCTTGTATCCATAATGCTTGGAAAAGTCTTGCTCACACGGTATAAATGGTCTATAGCCACGATAAACAGTGAAGGCGAAGGTCCACTTTGAGGTACCCCGCACTTTGGTCCAGCTCACCAAGTGGGCTCCGACTCCAATCTTAATTAAGTTAGTATCCAGGAAAGCTGGAATCACCTATGTTAAGTCTGGTGAGACCCCTCTTGCCTCCAGTGAGCTGATGATATGGTCGTGACCAACGTTGTCAAAAGTGCCGACATCCAGAAACACCACCGTATTATCCTTTATGATCGCGTCGATGATTCTTGAGCTGACGTGTATTCCTAGCAGGACCCTGATGAAACCCCTGATTTTTGCTGAAGGAGATCTGTTTCTTCAGTTCGTGGTCCAAACCTTTTCCAGCACCTTTGCCAACCATACCAGTCTTATTTTTCTTTCTTAATGTATAAAATTTAACGGAAGGGTGCGCTGGGTTAGGCAATTCATTATTTGCATTTTTCATAAATTTTAAAAAATTGCCTACTGCTTCTTCAAATTCCATCTTATCTATATTATTCCAAACGAAGTCCTGGAAAGTAGCCGACCACCTGGTTATTTCTTGTTTTATACTATCCTGCTCACCCTCTCCATTTTCATTACTTGTTCTATTGTTAATTAGGTCCCTTAGTTTGTCCCTATTATACTAGTCTTCCTGGGATATTTCTTTGGTATATGGGTTTTGAGACCTCTATACCCTTTGAAAGCCCACAAATCGAATACACTTTGTCGTTGATCCCTGAGGACGGGTCTTGTTTCCTTTCTTTTATTTCAGTACTGTGCTCTCCGGATGTCTGCAGAAAATTGGGCAAACTGGGAAATACACCATTCATTGAAACTGTTTTGCCCAATACTGGTCTTTGTTCGTCCTGCCATTCCACCTTGATGAACGTTTTATCGCCGCCTATCGCTGCAGCCACAGACATCATGGAGGCCACCACTGCTTCTTGGGCTGGGCCCTTCTGATCTCAGAACCTATACTCTCTGCCATACATCAACTCTTAAAGAATTATATAGATCGGATTCCATCACTTTTTATCCTCACACCAATCCACAAATAGGTTAAAATTATGTCTATGTACTAAAAATAAATAAATAATTAAAAAAATATATACCCAGACAAAATAATATTAGTAAATTAAAACTAAATAAATAGATTAAAAATATATACAAAGGTTAAATAATGTCGGCACATTAAAATTCAATAAATAGGTTAAAAATATCTTGAGTGAATTAATTAAAGTGAATAAGTTAAATAGTTTAAACATATAAATACAGATCAAATAGTGTCAGTAGGCTAAAATTAAATAATAATTTATTATCATTAATAAGGAAAATAATCCATCACTTTTCAATAATTTTGCTTTCTTAATACTGAATGTAGATTATCAACATTTTTTTATTTTCATATCTTTTTCAGCCTATTGACTGAAATTTGAAATGATATTTCACATCATATAAATATATTTAATAGTAAATGAGACACGGCAGACTTGGGCAATTAGCCTGTCATAATTTTTACTTACAGTAAAGTTCTCCTTGATATTGACTTTTAGTCTGAAATGTTGGAGATGAAGTCTATAGTAAGTTACACGTGACAGGTATACCACAAACTAACATTAATCTGGTTTTCAAGGATTTTGAATGTTTGTATCAAAATGGTCCCAAATCAATTTCATACTAATTTCAATACAAAATGCTCTTTTGATTTGGTTCCAAAAACAGCTCATTCAATTTGGTTTAAAGTTGGATAAAAGAAATGAATTGAAAAAATGATCAATTAGGTGTCAGTTTTCATTAAACTCCATCCACTACGTTGGTTTTCAAATATATTTAATTGATATGGCTATATTTAAAAAATGCCTTGTTTAATTTGGTTGAAAATCAGATCTTAATTCATTAATTCATCCAGAACCTGTTTTATTAAATTTCATCCGCTTCCATTTATGGATATGAACATGAACATATTTTCCTTGGTATTCTTATTGATTTGGCCCAAAGTTGGAGCCAAGTAAGATAATAGTGTAAAAATGATCTAGTATCAACTTCATCAAATTCCATTTTAAAAATGGCATTAATGTAATTCTTAATATAATGGCCGAGAAATACACTGACAAGCAAAAAATTCCACCCACATGATTTTTTCATCTAAACATATTTCTGCTTTGGATTGGTCTATTGTTTTTAATGAATAAATAGGTAACTTTTTGTTTGTTTTCAATTAGGAATGTTAATATACAGGACAATAACCCTTAATTCAATGAAATGATTCTAGATTCCAATGTTTACTTTCTATGGAATCAAAATATTTATTCAGTATCATTAGTTCAGTGCTGTTTCTTGCAGCACATTTTTTGTCTAGGGCTTTTAATTTTTTCAATATTAAGTTTAAAAATTCCTCTTAGTGCTGAGGATGTTGCGCGTGGTGTGGCACTTATTGATGATGGACGTTCCATTAGATATGCAGCTAATACCATCGGAGTTCCATATGAAACTTTACGAGACGCTGTTAGGCGCTTTCGGGAAACTGGTTCTTACAATAGAAGGTCCGGTTCTGGACGGCCTAGGGTAACAGAACCACGGGATGACCGGTTTTTGACTTTGAGAATTTTACGAAACCGCCACCTTACCGTTGTTCAAGCGCTTCATCAACTCGAAGAAGTTTAAGGTGTGCAAATTTCTGAACGTACCGCTCAGAGAAGATTAAATGAGTATGGATTAATGGCTTTTCGTCCAGTAAGAGGACCAGAACTCACAGAGTAACACGGATGGCTTTTGCTCGAGAACACAGCCATTGGACTATGGACGAATGGAGTGTCGTACTTTTTACAGATGAGTCAAGATTCGCTCTTCGATCTCCAGAAGGGCATGAAAGGGTGTGGAGAATAAGAAACGAAAGATATGCAGCCTGTAATTTTTTCCTGAGCCAACCTTTCCAACGTGGTTCCTTAATGGGTAACAAGTGGGTGGAATTTTTTGCCTGTTAGTGTATAATGGCCGTTGAACATATGGAATGGGAGGTTATAATAGTTTTTAAAGTTAATGGGATTTATTAGAATGCTCTACTAGTTTCCAAATAAAAAAAATACAATTTAATCAAGTATATGCATATCCATAAGGGGCGAGTTGGCTAGCACATGTGGAAAATACACGTCTGGAAATAAATAACAGATAACGTCATAATAAATAAAAGATTTATATGATAAAATACCAGTTTGTGTTCTGGGGCCATGGAGCTTTTAATTCTGGCATTAATCTACCATCTACCCTGGCAGGAAAAAGACGCTGTATAGCCTAAAAGGTGAGGAAAGGATGGACAAAAAAAAGCAGATCCATTCTTTTTTTTTTTAGATGTTTCTATTCACTTTGGAATAATAAGGGATTGAACTTTAAGCCTGATGGTTTATGTTAAAGCAGAAAGGCTAAAAATGCTAGAAGGGCATTTCCTGAAACATTCTGACTTACTTAGCAAGCATTTTTTTAAGATATATAATTATTTTGAAAAGTAAACCATATAATAATCTGCAGTATTTTCAACAATTAGTTGGTGAAAATGTAGTGATCAGTCAATAAGATTTGAAAATTTAAGTTCTACCACATTTAACTGAATAGCGTTATTTCCAAGAACTTAAAGTATTTATTAAAAAAAGAAAATATTCTGAAATTAAAACAAAACATCCATTTCTTAAGTAAAATCATTTAAAATGAAAAAATTCCTTTAAACGAGAGAAAGAATTTTGAAGAGTATTGGGAGAAATGTATTGAAGTCAGCGCAAGTTATAAGAATGGAAATAATATTGTTGTTTTTTGCCTCATATACTACAACTAACAATTCATTTGTTTCACACCCAATTGTAGTATAATAAAATATATTTTAGTATAGTGAGGTAACATAAAAAAAAATTAACAATAGAACAGATTATATTTTATTTATCAACATCTAAACATGTAACTAGTAAAGGATATTTACATCAAAATTTTTGGAAAACATTTTAGGTTTTACCCCTTGTAAGAAAGGTGTAAAATAATTTTAGGCCACATTATTTTTAAAACAATATAAAACATGGAAGCCAAATATTGCCACATGGCAGTCATAAATAACAATGACACAATTCAATACTGTCATACATAATGATACATACATCTTTCTACATAGGAAAAAATAAACAAAAAAAAAAAATAAAATAAAATTAAAACAAAAAAACCTATGTAAAATTAATAAATAAAAATTTACACTCTCGTATCACATCTGTGGCCACAGTCTGACGGATTAAGTCCAGAATAGATGACCAAGTCCTCTTTAATTCAAAGGTACTTTAATTTTTTTTTTTTCCATTTCATTTCTAGGTTTATTGAATAAACATTAAAAAGGAATGAATATACTTCAAACATATTCTTCATGAAGTTTTAGGTCCTATATTCTGCACCACAGTTATTCAGCACACTAAATGCTATAATTAGGTATTAAAAAAGTTTATACATATTAAATTCATTTCATTATACAAATAAAGTTTAGGATTTCAAAATGGTCTATGAAATTAAAAAAATAACTAATCCTACATGATTTATTAAAAAGTTGTAAAGTCAGTATTTCTAAGATTATTTTTTTTTTTTAGTTTGTGCTATCACATTACAATACAAAAAAAAAAAAAAGATATTGTCATTTTTATCCAAAATGAAATGATATATCAAAAAAAAAAAAAAAAATTAAAAAGTTTTACAAACGTATATATATACACACATGTAAATGGTTAATACAAATACATAAAATGGCATATGTGTGTATTTATATGAGAATTACATTGAAAAAATGAAAATAAATCTCAATAATACAAATCTCCTAATATAATGTTAGGGTCATAATGTAAGGATGCAGTGTAAGGGGTAAAACAGTGGCGGGAGTCAGGCGGTCTCATTCTTTAGCTCCTCAGGGAGGGTATTCTTCGGGTGTTTGTTTTCAAAATGTTGCTTATACGTCTTAGGATCCGGCATCTGAGCCTACAAAAAAAAAAGAAAAAAAAGAATGGTTAAATAAAGCATATCATTGTCTTTATAAATGTTCATAGGCAGAGATGGCATCTATGATGATACCCCAGCAAAACTCCTGTTGTCCGAATAAATAAATAAAAGAAACAAAAAAAAATAGGTATCAGTAAACAGGAAAAAATTCACAATTGTCCTGCAGGAAGAAACCAACAATAGATTTCACTTAATCCTTATAAATTACAAATTATAACCTAAATATTATTACTTTTCATACAATAACAACTTGGCAAATATTTAATGTTCAGACTGAAGAAATGGATGAAATTTAGAAGAATGGAGGAAATATCAAAAATGAAATTAGATACCACTGATGCCTGTGAAACAAACCGGGCCCTGCACAATAAGAGAAAAACTTGTTTTTTTGTTGTAGAGATGGTAATCCGAATTAACCACCAAACAAAATTGGTTTTAGAGGTCTGAGATATACGCAAACAAGAGAAATTTTAATATTTTTTTTTTATTCCTAACTCCATAATTCATTAATAAGTTAACATTACACTGTAAAAAGTTATATTAGACAAGATTCTCAAATGCTTCTTTCATAATCTACGGCACTTATCGAAAAAAAAAAAAATTAAAAACAATATATTTGAATTGAAAGTTTATTAAATTTCCTAGAGTTCATAAAGAAAATGTAAATGACTGTTAAAACACTGGAATTCAGACACGTAATTCCATCCATATTCTAGGTGTCACACTTAAGTTGAACTCAGTTTTTCTTTTTGATTTGTCGGTTTTCCTTTATTTAAAACAGCTTTAGAACGTGAAAACGTACTATGATCTTCTCTTCACTTTTTTAAAATAGGACCGGATGAAAGAGGCACTAGATCAATTTATATATATACATACATCTTAAAAAATAGAGTTCATTGTCCGTTTTTCGCTGATAACTCCTTATCTACACATTTCTCAAAAAAACTTACAATGTTCAAATGGAAAGAGCATTAAATTTTCAACAGAATTCATCTAGAGTCTTTAATATGCAAGAAGCTGACCGCCCATATTTGAATTTAGAGGCGTATTTTTCTAAAGTTTAAAATAATATAATAAATTTTTATGTCACTCATACCCCATAGAATAATAATAAAAAAGGTCAGACTGTGTTTCTACATCTCAAAGCTGTTTTGAATAAATGTAAATTAGACAAATCAAAGAGTTGAGAATAACGATTGAGTATGACAACTAGAATATAGGTGGAAATACGAGTTCAAATTCGAGCGTTCAAAGCGTGATTTACTTCCTCTACATGATCTTTATAGAAAATTTAATGAACTTTCAATTTGAACATATTGTTTTTTCGTTAAATGCCGTAGATTATTAGCGACCGAAAAACGGAAAAACGAAGGTTTTTATGAGAAATCTGAAAGTCTTATATTAAAAAAAAAAAAATAGTGGGAGATTTTTTTCTAAACTATCTGCATGCAAACTACTTTATATAGAGTAGTGTTGACCATAAAATACATTACTTAAGAGTTACGGGTTAAAAACTAGAAATGCAGCGAAAAGTTCGCATTCAGAACCTTAAATAACATATGCAACCGCAAAGAAACAGACTATTTAGGTTTTTCCTCGTCCTTATTACTTTCCTACCTATACTAGGTAAGGAAAGTATTGCGATCGAGTCAAATTTCCGATATGCGGTTTTCGACGGATCTATACGTTTCAGAGCCCCTTGAGTCTGAAAAACACATTTTTGACCATTGGCCTGCCTGTGCCAAGATTTTTTCGGGAACTACTGAAATGATTTTGTTGCTTCTTTTTTTATTTTGTAGGGTTTTGACTACTGATGCCTGTGACAGAAATGCGGTGCTCCATGCGCAATAGCTTGAGCGCAATCAATGAAAAACATGTTTTTCTATAGACTGTAGCGCGAAAACGGCTATAACGATTTTGATGAAACTTTCCTATAATGTTCATTGTCCTTTCAATTTTCGTATATAGACTAAATTCCAGAAAAAAAAAAGTTATAAAGAAAAGAAAAATGTTATGGGCCTAACTTTCTAAGTATATATTATACGGTGCAATTTATAATAAAACTTTTGAAAGATAATTAAATTACCAACAAAACAAAAAAAAAAAAAAAAAAAAAAAAAAAAAATCAACGGAATCGAACCAGTATTAACGATGATACAGCTTATTCTAGTTTTTACACATTTTTTAACTTATTACTTTCCTACCTACACTAGGTAAGGAAAGTATTGCAATCAGGTCAAACTTCCGATATGCTGTTTTCGACGGATCTATACGTTTCAGAGCCCCCTGAGTCCGAAAAAAACGCCGTTTAGCCTGTCGTTTGAAAGGTAATGAAATTCCCTACAAAGTCATATAAAAATCGTTTTGGACAACTATTAACGAAGTTACTACAGCTATTCAATTTCCAATGTAAGATTGCGGGTTCATATTCTGGTGTCAGAAAGGGGTGAATGAGAGAATAAATATGACTAAGTGAAAGTAAGAAAATCTGTTGCCCGGATCACATAATCTTCACTACTTCCTCTACTTTTAACAGAAATTATTGTTTGACAATACTAAGCTATGGCAAAAAGTTTTTGATCAGCAATATTAGTGAGTATTGAAATTTTTACACTGATCTACCTTAAGCCGCTTTACATTGCTTCAGTTTATCAAATAAATCGTACTAAAATCTTTTGTTTGATAAATTTTCAGGAAAATAAATCTAGTTCAATTCTTTTTTGTTTCTTCATGAACATATATAAATATATAAACACTTTTCTGAAATAGGTAGGAAAGTCGTGTGAGTGGACACATCAGATATTTTTTTTTGCCTTCACACCTACCTTTTACCCTCCCCATCATTCGTATAGTAGTTGCCGTGGTACTATCTGTACTGCGCTTTTTATTTGTACCTAGAGGTGAAAGATCGTTTTCAATACTTCGAATTATGGAGTATCAGATGGTAGTAATATGGGTTCATCTCTAGTAAAAATTTGAGTTTTAAAGAGTGCAAGAAAGTAGAATAAGAAATTTAAATTAATAAGGATTAAAACAAGAAGAATGTAGAAATAGGAGTAGGCTAAATACAAATAGGATCGAAATTCAAATAAAATTAACAGTTTTTCGTACTACAAATAGTATTATTATTAGTTGTAATTTGTTATCGAAAGGATTAATAAAACTACAGAAATTAACCAAAGATCGTCGGAAGCGATTGCGTGTGCATCTCATTTCAATTTCAAAACTCCACGAACACATATTTAAAATATATTTAAATATATATTAAAATATATTTAAAACATACTTATATATACATATATTCTCCCCCCACCTACTAAATTTCGAGATTTCCAGCTGTTAGTTTTGTAAAAACAAACCTCGAGCTCCGACTGAACCACTAAAGGCCCGGGTCGTGAAGACTGGACTCTTGAGGCTTTGGACCTTGAATCCTCAGATTCGAGCTGAAGGCTCATGCGATTTGAGCTTTGACGCATTTATCTTAAAAAAAAAAAGCTTAAATTATTATACACTTTCGTAAAAAAATATATATATACTTTTTTCTGTTGATACTAACAATGCAAATATATTTCCAATATATAATGTTAATTTATTATATTTCTGTAGGTAGTAACAATGTGAATATATTTTCGAAATAAAATGTGAATAGTAGATAGGAAAACATAAGTAAGAGTCGAGCTGCTACATGATCCTTTCACCGTCCAGCTCTCTAACAACACTACCAGAGGCCCCCTTAAGATCAAATGAACTGAATTATGACATGTCGATAGTCTTTAAAACAGAATATTACCATAAAAGCATGGATCGATTTCGGCGTGTCCAAATGGTTTAGCATCTCTAGAGCAGCTCCAAATATACATTTTTCACTATTTTTATTGAATAGTTCAATTGAAAAAAAAAAAAAGATTTAGCCGATGTAGCGAGTTTTCACATACTCGTCCTACTTTGGGTCCCTCGAAAAATTAATACCATCAATTACCTTCGAATATTATAATACATCTAAAAACTTGTAAGATTTAATTTTTTTTTTAAAAAGCTAAAGGATTGAAAATGTATAGGCTATTTGTGATCCCAATTAAATTGAAACTTAACTTGTTGTCCCATTCCAGCCATTTCCTCCGGTTTTTAGGACAGCGACAGCGTATCTTTATAGCCCCTCCAATCCGAGTTAGAGCCTTACAAAATTGTAAATGAATTGAGTTGATGGACAAGTGTCTTATAAGTTTTAGTTTTCCCCTCTACCACGCCATTTTTCTCGCTTTATAACGATTATCTCACTTTTAGGACGACTCCAAAACTAATTCAGATTGAAATGTGGAGGCCTCTGGGAAATGACGATCATTAAAGGATTCTTTGGGAATTCATCATAGCATTTTTGTCACCTTTGAGCAAAAAGTTACAAATTCAGCTAACAGGATTAATTCATATATAACTATTAACAAAGAGAGGCGAGCTGAATAATTTTCATTGCGAGCCTAAAAAATATAAACAATTTAAAAAAAATATTTTAAATAACATACAACGGTGAATATATCAATTCCACTAAGATTATAAATTATTTAACTTAAAAATATCTTATGTATATTCAGAAGTTTTTACAGGCACACGTCGTTAGTGCTCCGTGAATAGAGCTAATCCAACAATTTAATACCTATCAGAGAGCAAGTTTTCCGCGAAACTTTAGGAAGTGGTGGTAATTTCGTTGTTGTTAAATCGGGGGATTTCCAAGAGGAATGAACCAATATATGTTACATAATAGCCATTATTACAAATTAGTATTTCAGTTATTTATCTAAAACAAAGAAGAACCTAAAATGCCTAATGCGTTCAAGAAGAAGTTCAATGAAAGACGAATCTTCGCCTATCACACCTTTGCAATTTTTCAAAATATGCACCAAAGAGAGAAATATTTTCCTAGTATGAACCAAGCACTTAGCACTCAAATATTCCTATTCATTATTTCATTTTTATAATGATAAGATATGTTTCTCCGATTATTATGTAAAGTAATTGCCAGTAAATTGATATTGTCCAAAAAAAGCACGTTTACAAACAAAAGTAAAAATTGAATGTGATTTTGTTCAATGAAAATCCAAAGTTATTCCAGTGGCAAGTTGAATATATTTTACACCAACTTATAAAATTCCATATTTTTACATGTGTGTGGGTGTATTTTATCTTTGAGAGACTTAAATTTGTTACTATACACAAAAACTCGAATGATAAAACTCAAGAAAGAAAATGTAGTTGAAACTATTTAAGATTTAGACCTATCATATTACACCATTCCATCTTTCATATACTCTTCCTTTTGACTTTCACAACCGTGTACCACTTTCTATTTCTAATAACCAACTCATATCAGGATCCTTTCATTAGTTTAAAAGATGCATATAATTATTTCCTCATTAGGTTTTTTCTTATTCATGTTTAATGTTCCATACTACTTCATTGTTATTAATGTGAAAATGGAGACCAGCAGACCTATATAATATTACTAATTTTTTCCAAGTTGGATTGAAATTAGATGGTTTTTAAATAGGATAAGACTCGGATATCTGTTTCCTCATGACATGGTCTTAAATGTTTTCCTCCTGAGGACTTTTAAAGCCATTAAAAAGAAGTTATACCAGCCTGACTTCCCCATACCCATCTTCAGACTTTCACAACCTACCTATTACACTTTCTATTTGCAACATCACAGTATTACAGTCAAATGGGTGTGTTTTTTAGTCAAAATAAAACTATTTATTACAGATTTTCGTTTGAGGATTAATTATTAATTAAAAGGACAGAATTGTATAGAACTTAAAAATGATATGTTTTGCGAACACTTGTAATTTTTTTTTGTTCTCGGAGGACTATTCTACTAGGAACAACAATTCTCTCTTTTAATGATAAAAAAAAAAAAAAATATATATATACCTTTACAGTTTTGGATTCTGCATTGAAAGGGAAAGACGCATATGAAAAATATGTTAAAAGATCACATTGACATGGATACCCACCATCTTACACTACATTAACTCCTTTTAACTTTTACAACTTCACAATGCTTTCTTTTTTTATTTATTCATAATAATTTCAATAGTTAAACGAATAACTTAAGATAAACTCGAAGATTATCATTTTATATTTTCAGTTTTATTATGTTTACTGGAGTCCGGTTTGTGTTATTTCCTGTAGTTAATGTAGTACTAACTTTCTGTAAATTTTTGTGTACATAAGTGAATCATTTTTATGTTATTCCACTTTATGTAATTTTCTAAAGAAAATCCAAGGGTGGAAGCCTTGGCTTCATTTTGGTGCAAAGTTTTTTAAATTTTTTTATTGCTATGGAAATTCATATTTGAGGAGGCTTTATCGAGGTGTGAAATACAAATCTCAACTCTGTTTTCCCTTGAAAAAAAAAATTGTATCAGCATTGTACTCAAACTATTGTTATATACCGAATATAAAGTTACTTTAAAATGAAATGGGCTATATTAAAGCTCCCCTAAAGAATATAAAACGAAAATAAAAGAAAAAAAATAATGAAATGACAAAAATCTAACCAGAATAATTTCTAACCGATTTCCATGATTTTTTTGTTTCATTTTATAGAGAATTTAATAATCTTTTAAATCACCGTGGGTGTAATCCACAAAAAAAGTGTATAGTTTTGCAGTAATTCACAAATAAAATTTCTTTTCCTTCATAATTTTTTTCCCTGAAATTTCGGGAGGATATGACTATTTTTTCCACTTGAATAACAAGGAAACATTCAAAATGTTGGCTTAATCTTGAGATTTGATGAAGAATTAACTAACGAGGGCACATTTTGAGGGAGTTATGAATTCTTTCATTATTATTATTTCAGAGTGAAAAGTTTCAAAACAAAGAACTAGAAAGAAAACATGAGACAAATCACAGCAGGTGTAATTGTAAACAACCTAATAATTCTACATTAGCTTGTACTGTTTTTTAAGAAGAGAGTAATACATTTTTTGGAGATATGAGGAGAGGAAGGTAGTTCATTCGCTATTGACCTACAGCTGATGGAACAGAATAAATAATTACCCGCCAGAGCCTGTCACAAACCATGTTCCATGAGAATAGAAGATTGCTTTTACTCACTAAATTACCTCATTCTTTTATAAATTTTAGGTGTCACTGTATAAAGAAAAATGTACTCCAAGTAATTTGTAAAACATTTTAGTAATAAGCAAATCTGTGCTTTTTCGGTGAATGGTTAACTTAGTAAGTCTCTTGGTTTCTCACTCGAAAACAGTTGTGGTCTAAAGTTTCTATAATATTCAGTATCAGCTTATAGCCCTGGATCCAGGGCCCAGAAATCGACCTGATCGTAGGCGAAGGTTTGAATGTAAATTACGAAAGTGTATGTTATTCTGAGTAAAAAGAACCTTGTCTGCCGTTCCAGAGTCACGTCTTTCAAAACTGGTGGCTGATTTAGAGAATATTAGGTCAGTAATTAGAGGATTGAAACGGGAAATCAATTGTGAGAAAAGATTATTTTTTTAACTTGCATATATGGGTTTAGACATGTAAAAAACAAAATTGCTAATGCGGGCCACCAAGGGAAACTTTTTACAGCCAAAAAATTCAGATTTTTTCACCTATAACTCCTAAACGATGCACCAAAGTGAAAAATGTATTATTTAATAGATTTTAAAGACCGTTAAATTATGTGTCGAATGAGTACATACACATTATAAATTGGTAATGCGGTAAGGTATAAAACCGCGGTCAATCAACGCTGATTTTTACCAAATTTGTCGAAAACTGAGACAAATTTACTACAAATGCTGCTGGATACTAGGAAATGAGTTCCTAAGAGGAAAAATCCATACAATCAAAGTTGTAAAGCATCAAATTTTACTTCCAGTGAGTACCAACTAATTTAATGTAGGTCACTTACTCCAAATAAAATCGGTAATCAACCCAATGGTTAGAAATTGTTACTGAAGGTAAACGTGATTTTCAATATTTCAACAGTATGGTTGTCTATTCTACTGAGCTATTTTTGTTTAAAGTCTTTTACATGCAGTATAAGCCTCTTTTCCACCTCTCAACAACAAAGGATTTTGATAAATGAATAAAGGAATAACGGATCCCGAATGGAAATATATAATTAGCCTACAATAAAAATGTCAGCACTCAGTGGATTCAAAATTTGATACTCTACAACTTTTTTTCTATGGGTTTTTCCTCTTGAACTCATTTTCATGTTACAGGGCCATTTATAGTAATTTGCCTTAGTTTTTGACAGATTCGGTAACAATCAGCATTGATTGACTGGTTTTATACCTTACAGCGTTACCAAATGATAAAGTTTATGTACTTGTTCGACACAAAATTTAACGGTCTTTAATCTATTAAATAATACATTTTTCACTTTGGTGCATCGTTTAGGAGTTAAAGGTGAAAAAATCTGATTTATTTGGTTGTAAAAAGTTTTTCCTTGGTGGCCCACGTTAGCAATCTTGGTTTTTACATGTCTAAACCCAAATGTGCAAGTAAAAAAATAAATCTTTTCTCACAATTGATTTCCCGTTTCGATCCTCTAATTACTGGCGTAATATTCTCTAAATCAGCCGTCATTTTTAAAAGCAGCAGCTTTGAAATGGCAGACAAGTTCTTTTTACTCAGAATAATATACACTTTCATAATTTATACTCAAATATTTGCCTGCGATCAGGTCAATTTTTGGGCCCTGGCTCCAGGACTATTATGAAATTGTTAGGATGCCCAAGTTCTAGTGAAGTTATAATGGAAAATATGATGATTTTCTGTTCTAATATTTTTTTTTGTTTCTTAGATGTTGACGATTTTAATAATGAAGAATAAAATGGTCTGGATGACAGTCAAGATTATTACAGAAAACACTGTAAAAAAAACTAATTATTTATTACTAGTTACAAATAAAACTGGAAGAGAAAAACCTGTAGGAAGTGCCTTTTTTAAAAAAAAAATTCCAACGTAAAAATTAAACTTTACAACTAAATAAATGTATCTGAAAAATAAATAGTTGAGTTCGCCCTGATCTTGGAAATCACCCAGATCATCTTTTCATAGATTATTAAATTGACTATTCCATGCTTCAATAGGGCAGAATATTAGGGTACTGGTGGAGGAAAGTAGTCCAGCAAGTGGGCCTATTATGGTCCTTTTTACCAACCTCTGACGGATACCTTGAGGTTGCTGCCGCATACTTACCAGAGTGGGAATGTCACGATCCATTTTCCGAGGCTGCCAAGAAATGAAAAGTAACCGACACAGTTGGGAATCGAACTCACAACGATCAGAACTGGGAACTCTGGAACCGATGCCCCAATGTGTTCGGCCATGCCGCCCTGTGATATTAATACTAAGTGTGTAAAAAAAAAAAAAAAATTGATCATGATTTAGTTCACATTTTATACCAGGGGGTCTCCAAACTGAACGCAAGCAATTTCAATCCGGTCCATGAAAGTTTTCTTGATTGCATCGGAAATTTTAAAAACATGAAATTTAGAAACTTATACACAAGGTTACCAAAACATTAATTGCTTAGGTTATTTTCTCTTAGAAAGCTCATTTCATGGCTAAAGTGTCACTTATAGAATAAGTATTTATTTTACATCACAAGCCATGGCATGCTTAAGTGGAGGTCTCAATGTGGCCAGAGGGACAACAAGTTTGGAGACCTTTGTCTTATACAAATAAAAAAACCTTCTTGTAAATTTAATATTACAATAGTAAAAAAAAAAAAAAAAAACTATTGCACACAAATTATGCAATGATTACAAACTTCTCTTTCATATTCAATATAATATAACCTTCCAAAATATGCCATTAGCCTTTAATGATGCAAAAAGAATAAGCAGATACATATTAGATGAACAATACATCCACTCTATTCAAACAAGATATAACAAAGATAAGATAATATGGATTATCAAATTTAAAAGTGAAACAGTTGTCCACATAAAGTGAGCTGGCAGAAATACAAAACGTTTCAAAATGTATCTAACTTCTAAAGAATTTACAGAAAGACTTGGAGGATTACTACTGAAATATATTATGTAAAATAACTTTGTTGGGCAAATGTATTCATATTTATAGGTAACATACCTCAATAAATCCTAGCATCATTCAATATTTTATTATTTATTTTTTAATAAAAAATGAATTGAAACTTTCAAATAATGCAGGTAATAATAATGTTAATTAATATATTACAACACTTATAACCAAAGGAAACAATATAACAATATAATTAAAGGAATAAAACATCAAAACTTATTTAGAAGCAAATTAATAGACAAGATTAATGAGATGGAGTTAATTAAAATAATATGGGAGGTAAAATATTACGCTCTATCAAACTAATTGTTCAAATACAAAGAAATTTAAAAATATTAATGCATCAGTTAATTAAAATAGGTGTTAACATTTAGAAACTCATTAATGGAGATTTGATTATTAAGAATGATAGCGAGTTCATCACAAATTAAATGTTTACATTTACAAGCAGGAATTGAATCAGCATCTGCACCAGACTTCTCCAAACCATTAAACAACACGAAATCCATAGTCACGGGGTGATTTAAAATTGTTCATTAATTAAATAAGAAGATAATAATGGATTGGGAGCATTTACACATAAATTAAATAAGATAAATTATTAATTGATTGGATAGTTACACAGAAAAAATATTTTAAGGATTTACTGAATTGAAAAGCCATAAAACAGCAATTGACAAACATCGAAATTGCTTCAACGTCTCTCAATTGCTGCTAACCTAATATAATCTTATACTGATGCATTCACATTAGTATAAGATTACATTATTGTAAAGAATAGAAATCAAGCATATAATAATTATAAATTAATGAAAAAAAAATTATACAAAAACATAAGAAGTAGGTTTGAGCAATCCAATAATGTCTAACAACTAATAGCGAAAGAAATAAAAGTACAAGCACATAAGAAATTTATTACTTTCGAAAATATTTTTTTCATTAAGGATTATTAGCATCTGAAGAAAAATGGCAACAGAAAATTTCAATTTAATTCAATAAAAGTAATAAAAAAATTGAAAAAGTAAATTACTTTAACATTAAGAGATTAAATGTAGAATAAAGAACACTGGACAAAGAACTTAAAACCTGTACATGTTAGGTCAATCATACAACCATAATGCAGTTAATAAGTGATGTTATTTATTTACCTTACACACTGCACAAACATAAACTAATGCTTTTTGAGCTGCTTTCTTTTGGTCGTTGGCACTATGCCCCTGCTGTCTTTTGGCTTTTGCTGCTTTTTCAGCAGCCTTCGCTTGAGACTGGATTTTTTGTTGTCCTCGAGCCATTACTCGTTTCTAAAATTGAAAAAACAGGAATCTATATTCACTTAACTGCTTTACTTAGAAAACTGAAGACAGGAATAAGATGAGTGAGTATTAAAAAACAAAACAAGACAATGCAAATTCACTCCGAACTGTGATCAATGCGTTCCCGACTGAAGCAATTCCTGAACTGAACCCTCACTCAACTTTCACATGGGTTATCAGCTACACATGTTTGCAATGGTTTGAAATTAATGATTTATCAACTATTGAAAATTTGCATTCACTTTACAAGAATTTGCTTAGAAAAATATCACGAACGATTTGATTTACATATAATATAGAAACATTATGTCAACTGAATCTAAAAAGACAAGATTACCAAAATATGGCGGGATCTTTGTGGCGCCTACCAGCTGGTTACCTGCCATCCTCGTTTGTAAACAGATACTTTGAACGAAAAATCGCACACTTATAAAATGACACTTTTCTAATTTTCTAAATTTTCATTCATTTGACTAGTTTTAAAAAAATGGAATCGAGTTTGATTAAAAAATATATGCAAAGCATAGAAGACTTTGTTTTTATTGAAGATAAAATTGTAAGTTGCTCATTATTTCTCAATCCCATAGATCCTACTTTTACAAGAATAACTGAAGTTTTGCCTAGTTATTTAATCCTACATAACCTCTACTTTAAATTAAATTTAAATAATATACCTGTCATTATTTTGTTAACATATGTATAATTGTTGGGAAAAGGAGACAGTTTCAAGTATTATTTTATTATCACTTATTTAATCTTTTTTTTTTTTTTTACGTTTGTTATAGTATTTAAGCATTGTAAAAATGTATATATTTATATATTATCATTCCCTCAAATATTTATTTCAGGTCACATATCTATGGTTGTGCCAAATTCTTAAGATTCATGTTAATACTGCAAAACAGTAAGTTCTGGAGATTTATTTATAAATACATATGTAAATAACTAAGAATGGAGGGAAATTTAGTTTGGCTTCGTTTAAATCTTCTGATGTTGAAAACTTACAGTTTATCAATCTACTTGTTTCTGCCATACAGGCTTATATTTTAGCCATTTAAATGTATATTCATGTATGATAGACATTTGACTTGTGGGATAGTTAAGATTTTCTAATCTAACAGAATTTTCTGGATTTTAATATATGCTGTGCATTTAATATTTTTCAACAAATTAAGTTAAACTGTAGCCTAGTCGTTCGTACATGGTGATGGTGCATGATCTGACCTACACTAATTTCATAAGTTGCAAGAAATGGTTTAAATTTGAAAATATATGAAAATAGCAGTCTGCAGCCCCTTGAGAGTTTTATTACTTTCACTTATTTGCAGTTTGTATCATGGGTCCTTTGTTGTAGCTACTAAACTAGAGGTTTACAGTTATAATGTAATAAGAATTGTAAAAATATTATGAAAAATCTTCTGGATGTTTATCCTTGTCAATTCACAGATAAAACTCAAATGACTGTAGATTCTAATTTCCAAATACATTTTGAAAAATGAATATTTTGCTAATTTCCCAACACTTCAATTTAAGATTAAGAATCATTTCATATTCTTTTCATTATACTGCTAGTATCATATTTTTCTTATCTATTGTTTCGAGTGATTTATAATCCTCAGAATAAACAATATATATAGTTTTTCTAAGATATGTGCAGGTTTTTTCCTGAGATATATTTTTTATAATTATTTTTTCTTCAGATTACTCCATGCATTTGCAACTGAACAAGATGCCAAGAACAGGCTGCTCATCACTTATGTTTTGGGTGGTGAGCTTAAAAATGGGAAAGGAAGGTTATTGAAGTTGGTAATTGGAGATTCTAAGGAAGCTGTGAAACAGCTTTTTTCTAAAATTACCACTGATCATATTTTTAGTATCCAGAGGTCTGGTGGTTCTTTTTCATCAACAGACATTTTCAATTCATTTCCACATTTCTCAGTATTACCAGAAATTAGAAGGTAATATTCTAGATTTACCACTAAATAATTACCAGATTTGAATATTTCTTAATTTATATAATTGTATGATGTCAACTAATTCATTCACTAGTTTAGTGAATATATTTGTTTGTATGTTGTTTTTCCCACTAATAAAATAGCATTTTATAAGATACTTTAAAGATATAAAACTGAGCTTAGAACTTTTTAAAGATATTTTAACTTTATTATTCAGTATTACAGATCTTAAATCTGTTTTGTATTAAGTTGGGTACTTTTCCGTTAGCCAGGTGCAAATGTCGCCAATTGTGAACCAAATGCTAGCCAAATCGCCAAGCGAAGCAAATGACAAAACAGTCAAATAATAAACAGTGGAATAAAGGTCTAAAACGTTCATCTATTAACAAATACTTCTTAATAGTAAGCAAAACAATTTAAACTATAAAGAAATATTAATGAATTATAAACAAAACAGTTTTAGCCAAAAAGGATACTTATAATTATTGGTTTTCCCGAATACGGTGATGTTCTTGAGAATTTACTCCAATGGATCGTTTACTCCTCGTCTCCATATAAATTCAGCGAGATACTACTCCAAATGATGGCAAGAAGTTCTCTGTTGTTTTTTATTTCTCCATTTGACACTGATTTTTTGAGTGCTTACACCAATGTCAGGATCAACAAAATTGTACCTGTGATTGACGTTAAAATGCTGTAGACTAGCTTCTTCCATTTTAGTTGTGCAGTAACCCTTCCAGAAATTGGAATAGTCGATTGACCCTTCTTCAATATAATTTGTTATCGCATCTAACAGTACTGGTAAAGAACGGTTTGGAACTTTAGTTATGCTTTACTAGAAAGCATTTGTCTCTTTCACGGCAAACGCCACCAAATATCTACTGTTGTTCTTTCGTTTTGTAAATAAGCTCTTGTCTATCTCAACTATTTTTGCAGGACCACTGATTTTTTTTGCTCACATTCTGCTAATACTTGTACACAAACTTCTCTTAAGTAGTTGTTCTAGTCTTCAACTGTATTATGATTCATATTTAGTTCTTTTTCACACAATTTGACTGATGCCATCTCTTCGCTTCAGAATTGATTAAATCTCAAAGATGTCAGAAAACTCAATCTTGATAATTCGAACCATATTCCATTGCGAATGCTCTTCTTCGTGCAGCCTATTGAAAGATTGCTGAAACATCGCCAACATGCTTTGTCACAAAATGACAGTTTCATTTCATGATTTTGATCGCATGTTACATTCTTTGCCAAAATACCTTTCTCTTGAAAAAAAGAGACTGCATCTTCTTTAGTTCTGGCTAAAATCCCAAATTTTCACCCTTTAAAAAAAAAAATTGAGATCGAAATAAAATAAAAGGAAAACATGTTTTGTTTTGAAAGAATTCAGAGTTAGAGCACATGGCCCCAAACAAATATGGTTGTAAGAAATAACCTTTGCAACAAACTATAATTTTCTTTGAAGTATATAAAATTAATATATATGTATATATAATATATAAACTGGACAATCCTCGTTTAGGATATCTATGGAAAGAAAAATGTATCTTTTTGGACTCAATCTTCGGCTAATTCAGTCCATATTAGAACCTTTTTAGAAATTTATTAAGTTCTAGCTGATGTGCCCATCGTTGACGGGCGTATAGTTAAAATTTGAGAATCTTTCTTTAGAGATGGATTTTATATTATGGGGGAAAAAGGGTCCAAATTCAATTTCATAAAATTGGGTCGGGAGGGAGGAGAGGGGTTGTTTTGAAATTTTTTGTGGCGGGGCTTATGGAAGTCAAAGTTTCGCTATAGTTATAAAAAACATTGTTATTCGGCTATTTGTTTAGATACCATACAACTAATCTGACCGCCATCGATCCATTAAAATTTGTTAAGTGTATAATTTTCATTTAGGATGATAGCGAGAAAATTGAGGAGTCCATTAATTATTCAAAAAGAGTTGTGGTCTCTCTACTTCTTTAAACTCTGCTGAGTTGTGATAATTTTTTCCATGAGATGGGTAGTACAACTTTTAAATGTGGCTCACGGTAGAGTAGGTTGAGATTAGAATCGAAGTAACTGCCTAATCGGGATCTTTAGACAAATTACTCAAGAATTCATTACTTTGGTTATGCTCAATATTTTGGTTTCATTTAAAGCCTATATCTTAAGTCAAGCACACCTACATGTAATGTCAAAATTTCAAAAGTTTACCATTAGGCATTGCCGAGCTTACCCCTGACAAAATTTCGTTGGACTATGCGGACATCCAGACAGACAAAAATTTTTTTAAAAGTGGATTTGGTGTCTGTAATGTATACAATGGAACGATATCATGAAATGGTTTGATTCTTGATTCAATGTACAGACAAAACCTTTTTTTTATTTATATAGATGTTCTATAACCTATAAACATATGTTTATTATTAACATTTATTATCAACATTAACCGAGATATCTAGACAAATCACTCAAGAATTCATAACTTTATTTATACTCAATATTTTGTTTTCATTTAAAGTATATGTTTTAAGTCAAGCAAATCTTAATAGAATATTAAAATTTCAAAAGTCTACAATAAGCCATTGCTTGGCTTACCTCTGACGAAATTTGTTGCAATGCAGACATACACACAGACAAAAAATTATATCATAAAACTGGATGATTCTATTCAATGTACAGACAAAATTTTTATTTTATTTATATAAATATTATAATATTGTTACTTATGTCAACATTAGTATTTATTTAACATCTGATGATAGAGTTGTTGAACTATGAACTTATCTATTGGATTGTTAATTACATACATTTTTTATTAACTAAAATTTTATTTGATTTGAAAAAAAAATAGCATTTAAGCTTATATTTTTTTGCTGTACTGACTATACTAATAATAACTTTTTAAGTAGCTTATCAAACTGTCGTCTTTCAATATAATTACTTTTTTTTAAATATCAGTATGTTTTAGTTTTTGTCCCGTACGCCCATCCAAGGAGATTGAAAAGAGGGAAATAAATCATATCACTGAAGCCAAGAATTTTCTTAACCCATCAGTACCAGTTAAGAAGCAAATTGTATCTAAGGTATGCCAAACCTTTGTTTTAAATCAATTCTCTGATTGAAATGCTGGTTGTCATTGTGATGTAACCATATCACTGGAAACAAAACATGGCAACACAATTTTGATTGAGATGTATCTTGTGCGAGGGTAATGTAGATCAGGAGTGCTTGCTTGTCTACTCCCTTGTGGTCTTTAATCACGTTATTGTGCCTTGGTGACCTATGATTGAACAAATGTTTTACCTAACTATAAACATTAACAATTTAACTTTGAAATTCCTAAATTCAGGCTGGCATATCTTGAAATTTAATAGATTAATAATATCCTGTCCACACAATTGTAGTAAGGGAAAAAAATGTTCTGAACTTAAGATTGTATCTTTTGCTGTCATCTCTTGCATCAAATTACATTTTATCATATCAGGTTTAATTATCTTAATTTGTATGGTTAATTGTTAACATTTATAACTACTATACATTTCTTTTGTACAAACTTTGTACATACAGAATAAAAAAAAATATATATATTATGACAGGTTTCTAGGCCAGAATTGAGCTTTATTTTTCTGTACATTTTAGTTATTCTTAAGGGACTTACACACAGAATAAAGTTGCTGTTTCTATTCTATTCAGCATTTAAAATTAAAGCCAAGACTTATAATACAAGAAATGTTCTTGGAATAGTGCTAGATAGTTCTTTCTTTACAATTTATAAATGTTTTTGATATATTTTTTATTTTTGTTCAAAGTTTATTTATTATTTGAGCCGAACACATTCAATCTGGAAATGATTTATTTTATACATATATTTGAAATTATTCATTTTTAGACTAATGGTAGTTTGAAAATCAGAGTCTATTGTGTTCTTATTTTTTACTTAATCTCTGAATAAAAATATTCAGTTAAAATGTATTTTATTAGGTTTTATAAATACATGTTAATATTACTCTATTTTATAAAGTAAAGTTGAATGAAGTTTGAGAAAACAATATACGTCATGCTATAGTTGACTCAGGTCACTCCCCCCAGTTCCCACCAAAACTTCCAGATGCACTGTTACCATAAGTTTTTAACTGAATATGAACCTATTTAATTTGAAAAGTGCAATCTCAATGTTATACATGTTCTTTATCAGTTGAATTTTATTGCTCAAATTTGTATGATTTTTTTTCCATGTAAGTAAACAATTGATGTCTAGTTCAATAAACTAATTATGAAGATCGATCAGATGTCTTCAATAAAAGTTTATGAATATTATTTTTTGTGATTTTTAGGAAACTGAAAGCTCCAAGAAAGAAGTTAAGAATGAAGAAAGTACTAAACCATCCAAAAGTGAAAATTCCACCGATAATGGTGAACCTCCTGCGAAACAAAAGAAAACATCTGGAAATGAAAAAGTTTGTTACTCTCTATTTATCATTATTGTTTGGTTCTTAATATCTTGTTTGCATTATTTCTTTTATTTACAGGATTTGAAGAGTAAAGGTGGTGTCATTGGTAGTTTCTTCAGTCGACAAGCAGAAAAGAAAAGCTCAGAACAGCTTGTTGGGAACAAAGGAAAATCAGAAAAAAAAGTTAGTCAAATTGATAAATATGATAATGGTCATAGATTTTTTTTTTTAAATTACATTTTTGAGCATAAGATATTATTTTAAAACCGAACAATTTTTTATTTTTTTTGACATAAAAGGAAGAAAAGCCAAGAACTGGAATTGGTGCATTCTTTAAACCAGGAAATAAGAATGATATTTCAAATAAAGAAGTTAAAGAAAATGAAATAACTCTCAAAGCAGAAACAAAAAAAGAGGTTAGTTTTTTATGTAAATATTTTTAATTTTATCGAATATAAGCCATGATTTTTTTAAGTTTTTATATTTCTTTTACAATGGAATTTTGTCTACCTTATTATTTTTGTTTTTGGTTTATGGCGTATTTTGATACATATTTTGAAGTTATGATGGCTGAGTATGTTGTGGTGTGGATCCCAGAGTACCCGATTCTGAACGTTATGGTTGGGGTCAATTAGTTTTCATTTCTTGGCAGCCCTGGGAATCTTGACACTTCCACTCCCGTAAATACCAGACGGTAACCTCTTGGCATGCATCAGGGGTTGGCAAAAAGAACCACGAGGCCCACTTGTCAGACTAATCCTGCCCACTAGTACCAGTACCAATACCATACCTATATATATTTTATAAAAAGAATAAAAGGAGACCAGAAATACATTATATATTTTATAACTTGTATCAAACATAAAATATTCTATTTTTTTTTTTTTTGGAAAACAAATATATTTGTCTATGCTGTTAATGTTCAGTAAAAAGCTGAATTCAACAAACAGGGTATTTTCATATTTTATTGTTTAAAAAACAATTTGTAGCTTGTATATTTTTCGGTCTCATTTGAAGATCATATCTTGTAACAATTTCGAAATACTTCATTTTCTAAAATGTCCTATAAAATAAGATATATGGCAAAAAGTGAATTGTTGGATTCATCCTTTTTACAGAACATGCGTTAATTAAGTAAAGCCGAAGTCAGGGATACGCGGCCTGAGTCCAAGGGCTGGATGAAGCAATGGTTTATTGGGCAGTCCAGAGGTACTGGAAGGCAGGAAGTGATGGTGATCAGGCCATCCAAAAGTGACAGTTCCAGCTGATAACCGCTTCATTGCTATGCAGACTCTCAGAAACGGCTACCAGACTTCAGGTGAGACTTCTCCTCAATTGTGTATTGCTTGTGGTTCAGATGTCAGCATGCACACAGTAAGAAAGGAGAAGGCTTGGTGAACTTAACTTGCACACTAGGATTCCCACTTGCAGATCTCTACTCATCACAGCACACTGAGATGCTCACCCTACTTTTCTTGTGAACCTGCTGCTTCGACAAAAGATGATTTGGTCTCTTCTGACATGTCCAGGTATAGCCTTTATGGTACAAACGTGTTCAAGTGTCGACCAGTAAGCAATATGCTCAGCACAACATAGCGAGAAGAGTGCAGTTCGGAGGAGGATCAGTGATGGTTTAAGATGGAATATGTTTATGAGTCAAGGGTAGACTTGCATGTGTTCCAAAGCCTGCCACTCAATACACGTACATACATTACCGACATCCTGGAGGAATATATTGTACCTTTTGGTCCGTTATTCGCCCTCCCGTTAATTTTTTAATGTTTATTTGTATAATCAAAAATTGTTTTATTTTATTGTTGTTATTACATTTTTTTATCTTTACAGAATGAAAAAAGAGAAGTACCAGAAGCAAAAAAACAGAATGGTGTTAAAGAACCTGTTAGTACAAACACTAAGGTAATATTAATAATGCATATTGGGTTTATGATTATATTTTTAAATAATTTATAATTTTTGATGATTGTGCTTTACCATTCCGGTAAAGCATGTATTTTCATAATAATTAAAAAATAATATATGTATATATTTACTTACTGAACTAATTTTCTTTACCAGATAAAATTTATCATTATATTACTGTTATACTTACAGTCACAATAATTATATTTCCTCAAAAAATTTAGTTTTGTAAATCTTGGAATTAACAGACTTTATAAATAATGAAATATTCATTTTACTTTTTAAACAAAAAAATAGTGCAGTATTAATTAACCTTTAATAATGAAAATGGTCTGCACTTTGTCTTTAAGGATAAAAAGCAGAAAAGTACCAAAGAAGGTAAAAGAAAACGTAAAAAGAAAGATGATGATGGAATGGAAAAGAAGCGACGAAAAAGGATTGTTTCTGCTCTTTCAAGTGACTCAGAGTCCAGTGGCAATGGTAAATGTCTTTGTTCTACTTGTGGTTGAAATCCAAGTATGTATCTTGTATTTTTTAATCTGAAAACATATTATTCACTTATATTCATTTGCTTTATTGCTTTCCTAAAGAAAACAGGATATATAGAACTCTTTTGTTTATGAGTTTCAATTTTATCTAATTATTATCTTGTTTAATAGTCCACTGCTTTATACAAGGTAATTTTTGTAACCCCAAAGGGGTTCACTATTATTATAATTAGTGTAAAATGTTCCCGAATATTTTATTCAGTTTTTTTTTCATTTAATGAAATCAAAATATAACCTTTTGCCATATTTTATTGACTTAAGTGTTTATCACTAGGTTTGCTCATGATGTATAATAATGCTGTAAAATACAGAAACCCATTGAAAGTTTATTTAATCAGTTATTGTTATTATTAAATTGATATTTGAACTTATCTAGTCTTGGCCTTCTCCACCTGTCTTTACCTTCAAAGCTCCAAAGTGATTTCATCAGTCAAATTATGTTATTACTGAATTATATTATTGACTCATCATAATCATGATTATAAATCTCCTAAAACTTTTATCTCTATATTGACTATAATTTTGATTCTGAATAATGAAAGAAAAATTTTAGCCATTCCCCAATTTAGCACCCACTGCAGTCATTGAAGAATATTAAGCATTGGAAATGGTCTAGAGCTGGTGAAAGGTTCTTATTATAGACTAGGAACCCGATAGATGTTGCCCAGGAAGGATGTTTCTTTAGGTTTTTGGCAAGAAACACATTCCTGCACAATATAATCATAGTTTCTTCACTCTGAAGGTTGCCAGGTTCAATTATTTTTTGATTTTTTAAAATTGGGTTAGGAGTGCCGGAATGAGGTACTTCAGGGTTCTGGAAACTGGAAAATGATACCGAAAATGAAGCGGCGCGAATGGTTATTTTTCTATTTTAATTTAAAGAAATAAATGAAAGACACTGTTTCACATATATATTTTGAAATTAGATGTCTGCTGATTTAACAGAACCCAAAATTGTTGAATCAAGTACCCATATGGACAATTTTTCTCAGCACCTTTTAGATTCTTTATTAATTAAAGAGATAACTACATATTTTAAATTTATTAAGAAGTTCTGTTAACATTTATAATTAATTTTCTTGTTCTGATTAAACAAACCAAATAACTAACTCCTTACTGTTAAATGATGTGATCCCAATTTTTAATTTATTGACAGGCAGGCAAAAAAAAAAAAACTTGTTAATGTACTAGTCTTATAGTTGTAGTCTAACATAATTTACATTTTTTATTATTTCATTATTTTAAAACAATGGAGATATAACTATCCAGATGATGGCTTAGTGGATTGATATTGTTTCAGAAACAAGTGACTGTGAAATGGAAGTAGAACCGGAGCAGCCGCCACCCCCACCAGTACTGGAGGAAGAAGAAGATATGATTCCTCCGACACCTGGAAGGAAACGTGTACGAAAGCAGATCGATAAAGTATCTATGGACGAAGATGGTTTTATCAGTGAGTATTGTGTGTGATATGTAATAATTATCTAATAAATTTATATTCTAATAAATAGAGCTATAAAGTTTGAACACACTAATCTCAGCAACTGCTGGTCAGATTTGAAAAATTCTTTTCGTGATAGACTGTTTACTGATTAAGGCTTTCGGCTTTATAAAATCAAGTTGCAACCAATAGAAAATGAACAATAATCTGAAAAAATGGTCTCTAATAGTAGATGAATAGTATTATCAGGGCTCGCACATTCTATATATATAATATATCATGTTAAACACGTATGGTGTTTTGATGTCTAACTTAATCTTTCTTCCAAGCTTGGGTATCTTTGGTTCCACATTATCATCCCTTAGGGAGTTCATTATGAAATTTAGTTAATCATGAAATTCTTTACCACTTTTTAATACTAGTTGCAATATGAAATAGTTAATTATATAGATAAAAAATAAACTTTATTCTGGGACAAGGTTTCTTAAAAATATTAATTATATACAAATAAACTGAAAACATATATATCTATCTCAAAACTACATTAATAAAAATGTAAACAGTATACACTACTTCTTCAGTGACATATAAACAAAAAAAAAGTAAAAACAGTTTGAGAATATAGATAATTGTAATGAAAAGAAAGAAACAGGTATCAAGAAAAACAAAAGGTTAGAAACACTATGAGTTAATTCTTAAAGTTAAAATTTAAACAATATTAATGATCATTCACTTAAATCAAAACTCCATTCATAAAATTAAAGAAATTATTGTAGAGCGTCCATTTGGGATGTGAGAAGGTATTGGTGAAGAAAATATTAAAATGTGGACATACAAGAGGCATGACCGATATTAGATGGCAGGGAATTCCAGAAGACAGTGGAGTGTGCAGGATAGGAACGTTCAAAGGTTCTATTGGAAGGGGTATAAAGGTCAGAAACACAGGATCATGTTTTCTGTGAATGGACTAAGGATTTAAATTGTAGGATACTGTATATGTAGGAAGGGTGCCAGGAGTTGATCGTTTGGAATAGTTAAGATCCAAGATAGTATTGTTGGCAGAAAGATCGGAATAACCACTCGTCATAAAGGTGAGACATACAAGACTGTCTCGAGGTACTGGGTACAAATCTTAATTTATTTCAAATAAAAAAAATTAAAGCCACAAACATTTAGGCATGTGCTCGCACACTCCATTTTGTGAAACTTGGTCACTTGAACTTTAAAAAGTGTAATTCTATTAAAAACTCGAATTTAAAAATTTTCTAGATAAGTTATGACTAGTTTAATCCCAATTACTGTTTATTTTTTAATTTAATGTAGCTTTTTTTAAACAATTTCAATAAATAAAAAATAAATTTTTACAATAAATCATGAACTTTATTTTAAAAATGTTCCTTAGAACTTTTATTTTAAATACATTTTTCCAAATAAATTTCACCAAAACAGTTAAAATGGAATTTTTAATATAAATTTCAAGCTCTGTTATATTCATATTCGAAATTAGGTACTAGTTTCAGTAGAGCGATTAACAGCTTATGGACACAGGAAACTGTTTTAAACATGGTAAAAAAGAGATAATTTTAAATTTAAACTAAACTTTAGACTGCCAATTATACTGATAGAACTATAGAATGCTGTTTAAAAATTTATAGATCTAAAGAGCTGATAAGTAAGGATAGGATATTGTAGTCTCTATCACTAGCAAGTGATCCTTACCTAAATGGCCCATCAGACCGGGGGCAGGGTGTCCGAGCGGGCAAACACGTTTTGTAAAACAGGCATTACTTGGCAACCTTAAGATTATGATTACGATAAGATTAGGAGTTCAAATCCCTGTGGCAGAGATGTGCTGGCAATAATCCTCTCCTCTCTCCACTGGTCCAGGAAAAACTCTGTATAGTATAAAAAGACGAGGGAAGAGAGAGAAAAAAAGGCCCTATCTGACCACTCTTTTCCTCATCAATAATTTTTTTTTTTTACCCTAACTTACATTAAAAACTTACTTTTAAACACTCTCTTGAAGTTTCTTCTCGTCTTTACTTATTTCTTCAAAAAGCCTTTTAAGGTTACAACTTTTATTTTTATAAATATATACCGAGCTTTCATAGGTTTGGGTTTTTGCATATTTCTAGTTTTTTTACTTTTACTTCATATGTTAGATAGTTCCTCTATTTTTTTATTATTGGTGGCCAATTTCTTAAGGAAAAATACTTTCAAGGAATTTAACCTAATTCTGAATCTAATTTGTTTTTCAATTTTGTTCCTTTACTTGATCTAGCTATTTTTCAATACAATATTGTTAATTATATTGTTTGGTTATACTTGATTAATATGACATTATATTGTTCATAGTAACGAAAAAAGAATTTGTCTATGAGAGCTGTTCTGATGATGAAACAAAAGAAGAAGTAAAGGAAAATAAAGAAAACAACACTAAAGAGGATAAAACAGCTCAGAAAACTCCATTAAAAAAAAATGAAGTTTCTCCAAATAATGTGAAACAAAATAAATCACCTAATAATGATAAAAGTAACAAACAATCCTCAATTACCAACTTTTTTAAGAGAAAGGCTGTAACTTAACATTTTTGAATTATTCAACCCATTATTGTTTATATAACAGCCTTAAAACCTCAGTGTATTCATTTACTGATGTCACAAATTTAGCTGTAAAACATTGAAATGTTGATTTCCTTTTTAACAAGGTCATTCATGATAAAACTGTTAATTTGTTACTGATTGTAAATAATGTGATGTTACAAGATATGGTTTAGATTTATATTTTTAAATATTGTAAACACTTTATGTTATACAGAATGTAGAAATGTTACCTTTTTAATTATACAAAATCTTTCATATGTAATTTTTTTTAATTTAACCTGTATATGTTGCTGTGAAACTGGTAAACAAGTGAAGTATTGTTATTAATTAATCATTTGAAGATTTTTTACTTTCACTTCCCTATAAATGTAATATATAGTAAGGGCAAGTATTGGGATCGTGATAAATTTCGAATCTGAGTTTAAAACAGAAATACATGTTTAAACGTCCCGCGAGTCCAAATAACCAAGTCCCACAAAATGGTGTCTGTGTGTGTGCCTAACTCTTAAACGATAAGAAACTGAAATTATGTGTTTGATGTTTTTATAAGTATGGAATGTTATAGCAACATTTTCGTCAAAATCGGCAACCCGGAAGTGGTACTTCATATCATCGATTTAACACATTTTTACAATTTTCTCAAAAACAGCTCTAACGATTTTGATTAAACTCAGTATATCAGTGTATTATTAAGCATGTTTTAATATAATGTAAATTTTATTCTCATTGATGTTCTCTAATAGTGTTTAAATGGCTAATTTTCAATATTAACTTCCTATAAAGTACCTTTAATTTTTTTTAATTTAAAATAATTAAACATTTCACATTAATCTTTGATATAAAAAATAGTTAAATATAAAATATGAAAGAATTTTATAATTAACTAAAGGAGAAATAGGAGATGGTAACGGATAATAGTTGTAGTAGAGAAACCAAAGAATTACGAGCTCGCCTGATCTTACCCGAAAGATAAGATGTAACATAAGCTTAATATAATGTAGAATCCAACAATATTATGAACATATGCAAATGCAGTTTTCATAAATGCTACCGTTGGTATTATTTAATATTTAATTATTTACAGCGATACAAAAATTATAATTTGTATATAGAAACAAATAAAAATACCCATAATAAAATGTAAATAAATATAGCGGCTATAATTTTTACTTTCACTTTTTACTTAGTCTGAAAATACTTATTTTTGCTGAGAAGAGGGGTGGTAAATGAGCGTCTTGTGATGCGCGCACCAGATTTTTTATTATATTATTAGTGGGTGAGTATCAGAGAAATCTTCCAAATAAAAGCGATACTTGTATACCTCAGATTGCTATTGAAGCTGTTAAGGAGAAATACAGACTGCTATGGTTACCATCTCTTTAGTATTAACATGTTATTACTCAACGTATCATTCAACCACAATAAGTTTGGGTTAACAATTCTGTTCAACTAATGGAGATTAGCTAAAAATTAGCTAACATAATATATTTACCTAATGTCTAATATAGAAATTAGCTCCAAATCATGGTAATTGAACTGCTAAAAAATGAATAGGGATATTTCTGATTAATTCTTATTTTACTCATTTTAACTAAAATTCCCTATTATTTTTTAAGGATTCTTTTATTTGTTAATAAACATATAAAGTAAAAAACAAGTATTCTGGAGCTCATCGTTGAAAACTGACCCAAGTCGTTTTTGATGTCCTCTTCTTTTTGAAATTTCTTTCTATCATGGAGTTCTGCAGAGACCGGAATAAGTGGTAGTGACTTGGAGCTAGGTCTGGTGGATAGAGAGGGTGGGGACAAAAGGTCCCATCCAAGGCTCAATAATTTGTTGCTGTCTTGGTGGAACACAACGCCCTTCCGATCATTCATAACTCTTCAGGATGTTCTCTAAATTCAATGTTATTATATCTTGGAAAGCTGAATTATTGCTCTTCAAAGCTGTATGAATGGTTTTTTGATTTAATGCCTACATAATGAATAAATAAACAAAAACTCCTTATAGGTTTTTATTTTTATTTCCATTTGCATTTTGTTAATGAAAGTCCTGTTGATGTCATTTTGTGTAGTTTTTGTGGCCCTAAATTCATGTTAAATTTCTTTGAGATATCGGTGAAGCTTTTTTATTTTGAAAAAAAAAAATCATGTGAGGGACCCAAACATTAAGCCTGGAAACATAGCCGAACTTGTGCTAATGATTTTCTACTCTTGTGTGCAACACATTTAGGGCCATAGCAATCTCTCGCACTGATTGGGTGAAATTTTAATCAACAATGGCCTTTATATTACTCATTTCAATATCATGTGGGTGACCAGATCGTTGAGCATCGTTGATGTCAAAATATCATGAATGAAACTTGACAAACCAATTTTGACAGGTGCATTTGGTTAAGGCATCATCCCCATAAACACTGCAAATTTTCCTATAAGCTTCTGCAGCATGTTTTCCTTTTTTAAAATAATACATCAAAATATGTCTATAATGAATAATATTTTCTTCCATATTCATAGTGCAGTAGCATACACACAATACTAACCTAGTTTCAAACAAGAGTTAGCAGATATAGTTGTTGACGTATTACAAACAGGATAAACAATCCACCTTATGGATTAATTCATAAGATAAGAAGTGTATCATAGCGACATAAAAATAAGCAGAAAACCGTAAGGACTTTTGTGCCAACTCAATAGTAGTCTTATTTTATTCATTCATGTTAATTATTTGTTATTGATTTTATTTCATTTTTTACTTCGAACTATTGGGGGATGAAATGATATTCTCACCTTCTTTATTTTTATATTGGTGAGAGAAAGGAAAGGAGAGGTCTGGGGGTAAACATAGCGTTTCCTGAAATCTTTGTGTATGACCTCATAAATTTACCTCAGAAATATGGTAACAAGCGAAATATTTTTAAAAAAATTGTATTCTTATTTAATATTAAGGTTTTCTATTTTTTCTTGTTTCTGTTTATTTTGAACACCTTTTCTCATTTCATATCACTCATAAATCATTCGATAATTTCTGATAGTAATAAGATAATAAAAGAAATAATAAAAAGCTTAATTGACCACTTCAGACTGCTTTGGTATATTTCTTTTATGTGATTTTCAGATATTTTATTTGCATGCTAGATAGGCTTGCAGACACTGGAGTAATTCAGTAGTAGGAAGCTGAGCTTCCAATGCTAAAGGGCTCAGGTTCAAATCCAGCTTATGGCAGATATATTATTTATTTTGTTTCATCTGCCTTGGATCGTCTCTAGGGTTGGGAGACACTTCTAGGGCACACCCAGCCTCTTTAAAGTGGTTACTCTTAATTAAATAATTAATTACGAGGGAAAACCCGGCTGTTGGGCATGATCTCCATCAAAGCAAATCCTTTCATAAGTACTATTCCTAAATAGTACTGAATCCAAGACCCTACTTTGATCTTGTAGTAGTACAGGATATGTTTTTTTTTTCAGAATACCCTACATTTAAGTGTTCACCATCCTATTGTTTTTAGTATATTTTTTTATAAATACTTCATTGCTACTATTGCTTCCTTACTACTATACCATTCGTCGCTACTATTTATTATGTCATCAATAAGTTGAATAAAAGTTAGCATGAAATGTCTCCTTACCTTCCCGAACTTGGAAGAAAAATTTGATTCAGGAGTCCTATCACTGTAGCGATTAATTCTATTAGACGTTAGTATTTTCTCTATGTTCGTGAGTGAAAATACTTTAGATATAATAACTACTCTGACTTAATGACGACATCTTAACTAATTATTCAGACTACTAACAATGTCACTCCACTTTCTGACAATTCGATATGCGTGAGCGCAATATGGTTACTCTCTGAATCTGTGGAGGGGTAATTCTTTGCACTACTTACTCTTAGAGCCTTAGATCTAGGAGATTATTCACAAAGTGCTTTGGTTACAAATTTTGTCATAGTGAATTTTGTTAAATTCGCAATTTTGTTTTCTGATTTCCCTGAATGTACAAAAACTACTGACATAAGTTACAAATCAATTAAAAGCTTTAACCAGCAAAGTTCCGTTAAGTTGAAATGAATCATGAAAAAGGAATTAATGTTTTTTGGTTAATGGTTGTGGAACGTGATGATTTGGCCGAGATCATGCTCAACCGCGAGTATTAATTAAGAATATCTTTTTTATAGAGGCCGGGCAAAGCCGTAGGCATTCGGTGCCTCTTCCCTTCCTCGGGGAATGAAGCCATCTTTCCCCTCCCTAAAAAAATTAAATTAATTTCTTAAGCTGTTTTATGTAATGTGATATTTTAATTTTATTTCTTTCAATATTTCTCTAATACAGTTGCTTTATTGTTAGGCTAAAATTAATTATTTTAATACGTTTTGTATTCTTTTTATTTCTAACAAGTGGCTAGCGCCCCTGAATATCGTCCGGCGCCCCCAACAACTCGGAACCCCACCAAATTGGCGCCCCGGGGTGATTGGCTCGGTTGTCCCACCCTAAGGCCGGCCGGCACTGAGGCTGGGTGTGCCACAGGATGACCCCCCATGCTAGGGTCGGTCCACGGCTGATCTAACATATGATATAATTACATTTCACTGTCGGACTCAAACACCTTAGCATAGGAATACATTGTTTTGTTCATTGAGCCCCTAGCTCCCAATGGCTTTCAAAATGTTTAAAATATCTCTTTATACGCGAGTACTGCAAGCAAGCCTATAGATTTTTACAACCCCAGGGCAAAAAAAAAGATTAGGAGTGTATTGTTTCATTTCGCCGGATAATGAAATAAATATTAACTTACTCAGTTGAGAATCGAATCATTATAGTTTCAAATCGGATACCTTTAGAATTTAAGGTACTTGTGAACGACGGGGTTCCTATGGACTGCTATCTGTAGTTATCTTGTTATTTGAAGTGTTTTCGTTGTTATTTATATTTCTAAAACCTGAACACTGATAATTGTTATAAGGCACTGATAATCCCTATCTTCATATGGAATTAGACTGTCGTATAATAAGAAATGTAAATATATTTGGTGTTGCCTTTTTTTTCCCTGTTTCTTATTACTATATATGTATATAATTACAACTTTTCTTTAATCGACCTTTGAGTATTAAATTTAAACATTAGCATTTAATTGGGAATAAAGTCACTTATTGAACAAGCGACAATGAGTGAAGTTATTCCCAATTAAATGGTTATGTTTAAATATATATATATATATATATATTTATTAATAAGAAATATAAATATAATAAAAATATAGTAATTTAATAGTAAGAAATATAAATAACAACAACACTTTAAATAAGAAGATAACTGCAGATAGCAGTCTATAGAGGCCGCGTAGCTCACAAGAACTTAATTTCGGTGGTGTTTAAACCAAATTATAAAAATTTAACAAGTAAAGATAACTAATGAAATTTGTTCAACCTATGAAGCTAATTGAAATATGATACTTAATAAATATTTTTCCCTTGATAACCTATTAACTTTCGTCATAGACGCCTTTCTGCCCTTCCCAATATTTTACGAAGAGGGCCTAGCCTCTACAATATTTCTTAGTCATATAAAGAAAAATATTAAATGCTAATATTCTCACAAAATTTTGAATAAATATTATAGCTAAAAGATATATTATATACAGATGAAAACCCTTTTTTTACAGTCTCAAATTTTACCATATTTTATACATTATATGAAGCTTTCTGTGCCTGGCACCATGTTATCTAAAACATTAATATAGGTATATCTCCAATAATGTATTATACATCATAATTTCTAATTGTCACACGGATTCTACATAACACTTTCTAAACTTAATAAAAATAGAAATAGAAAAATCATCTTTATTCTGGGACTAGGTCCCTATAGAACAACAGTATTGCTCATATAAATTAACCATAAATCTGGCCAAAAGACTTATTACAATGAATAATAACAAAATAATAGTAATAAATTAAGTATAATAGCTCTTAGGATAAATTATGGAGAACAGTTGGGTAATAGGGATTCAGTACTACAATATTGGAGCTAAAACAATAGCATAATAATCACTGAATGAAATTAGAAAGAAACGCAAAATCAATTTTATAGGCAAACCATTGTAGTGGTGGAATATAAAAATTTAAAAAAATAATAATAACTGTTTATATGTAAAGAAAGAAATAGTAAAAAAAAATATGTCCCCTAAGATATTTAAGTGATTATGCATAAAGATTAGGAGAAGAAAAAATAAAGTATATATATATATATATATATATATACATAGTGAGGAGTGTGTTGAAGATAATTAGAAAATAAAAAACACTTCAACGAAATACAATCTCATGAATAGAAAAATTAGAAATTAAGAAAAACAAATTTTATCTACTTCACAATACTTAGTGAGTGGTGATGAAAATTCACGTTCAACACAGAATAAAACAATAAAAAATAAGAGAAAAAAAATAATGTCTAAAGAAAATTAAAGCCTTATTACATAGTATGTATTTAATTGGATTGCCCAACGTCTGGTTGGATTGTGAAGAGGAATTGGAATTAGAGGGTTTTAAAGGTGGATAAGGATGATGCATGGCGGATTTTTAGTGGGATGGAATTCCAGAATGCAGTGGAACGGACAACGAAGGAATGTTTAAATGATGCAGTTTAAACTTATGTTATGTTTAAACTTAATCTATATACTTTGGATGTGGTTCTTTCAAAAATTACTATTTGTTTCCAAACATTGTTGGATTTATGTAGGCACTGTTTGTCAAAAAATATTTTATCTGTGGGTTTTAGATGAAAATGGTGAAAGCTTCATGTAACGTATAATACATAAAAAAAAATATGGGACTGTATAAAAAGGATTTTCTTCTATATTTGAAGAAAAATGCACAGTCTACTTATTATTCAGAATTATATTATATTACAGGTAATAAAGTGATTACTACTCTTCTATCACCCTCTTCTTTCCAAAGTATTGAGCGCTTTTACCACGTTATCATGTCCGCCCCCCATCTCTAATATTTCTGAAGTTCGGCGTCAATGGCTTCAATGATCATTTTTGTCAATTTAATCTTCCATAAAAAAAAAAAAAAAAAGAAATTCTTCTGTAAAAAATGAATAAAGTATGAATGATAATTTGATACTTGTGATGATATAGAATTTACATTTTTTATAAGATATTTTGTTAGTAGCGCTTGAAATAAAATGAATATGAAGCGATTTCTACATTTCTTCGTGTTACTGTAAACTGGGTCTGGTCGAGTCTAAAAATAAAAAAAAAAAAAAAAAAAAAAGAAATACACACACACTCTCTCTCTCTTTCTCTCTCTCTATATATACGTATATCGTCGTAGAACATGGTATTATCTGCATTTCTAGCGTGATTCTATTCACACGGCAATCGGAAATGGCGGTGAAGGTAGGTATCGTGCCCCGTTGGACAATTCTCCAATGAGCATAATTACCCTGGCTGTGCCGGAATTAAAAGTTCAGAACCGCAGGGCAGCCAACCGACTAGAAAGGAAAGGCCGCCCTTGACTTTTGTGGAACTAGCTCTGTGGGGGTGTGGCAGCCCTCTACGTGCCAGGGCCGTATCTCAGCTCGCCAATCCCGAGAAAATTCACAGCTCTTTTGAAAAATATATATCATCATAGCAGAGAAAACGTGGTCTTTTATGTTTCCACAGCAAATGGTAATAAGGAAGACTGATTACATGTTATTAATATGATAAAAAAAAAAAAAAAAAATCAACACCTTATATATTTTTGGTTTATTATTTTCAGTAATGAACATTTGTAATTTCCTTCAAAATTTGAGGTTTTAAGTTTCTAGACATGTAAAGTCCGAAAATCTTGCAAGTATTAATATTCTTCTATCATTTTATTCGTAGATATGACATCAATGATTGAACTAATTTGAGTTAATTTCATATTCTTGACTAATCTTATCTGTAAACATACGATTCATATAAATTTTTACGATTCTTTTTAAGGAGCATTGGTACAAGGATTAACGATGTTTTAAAAAAAATTATGATACTAGTATTTATTATTGAGGGGTGGTAAGACTGGCCGTATTATATTTTGTATTCTACCCGGTAATAATTTAAAAGATCTTGTTACCAATATCTATATTGCTCACAACCGTTTTAAAAACCTTTAGGATGTTGAAGGAATGTCTCACTGAGTTGTCCCTCAAAAAAATATACCTCTCACTATATCCAATTCAGTATTGTATCCTTCTGCATCTGAGATCTTGCAATTTTACTCAAATTGGCTTTTACCCAAAGATTATAGTCTATAGTATTTAAATGGATTCTGCACCCAAAACTGTAAGAATGCCGCTTGTTAGGACATACTTGTAATAATATTCTAAATAACTCTATACCACTAGCGGATCCAGGATTTAATTTTGGGGGAGGGCTTCAGCCCGAAAGCTTTTTTTTCATAAAAATAACGATAATTACTTTGGAAAATAAGAAAGAAACTAACTACCTATAAAACCTGGTGTTTAAGTGATTCCTAAAGCCCTTTTAAATGTAATTACACGAATAATTATACTTTAAGAGATCATTTTTAAATATTTTTTTCGGTAAAACATGGTTATATTTTACCATTTTTTTGGAGGGGGGGTGGGGACTTCAGCCCGAAAGCCCTCCCCTCCGCATAGATCCGCCCGTACTATCTACGGATACTGTTTGAAATCCTTTTATTTCTTCTCCTTCCTTTTTAAATTATTAAATAGTATCGGAAACGTTTTAAAATATATCGGTATTACTATAAGGCAAATCGGTTTTCAACACCGTACTCAAGACATTGGTGCCATCCTCAGGATGTTGAAAGAATGCTACGCTGAGTTGTCTCTAAAAAAACATACAATATATACTTTTCACTATCAGTCTGGTACCTTTTAGCACCCATAATGGGCCAATGTCTTAAAGGTGACTGGGGTTAGAAAAAAAAAATTAAATAAAATTTCTTTTGTTTTAAATAATTTTATGATCTAATAAGTTCAAGGCATTTTTATTTTTTTTTGAAAAACAATATTTTGAAAAATTTTGTTTGGAATTCAAATCCACTTTAAAGTTCAGTAATTATTATTTGTGTGGTTTGGAACATTTGAAAGAAAATATGATTAAAAATAAAATAGTTTATGGACAAAAATTATTATTGATAGGTATTTTGAATTAAATAAACTATCTTAGATTTGAACCGCGATAGGAATTATATAGTTTTAACTTTCAGAACTTATAAAAAAAATTACTTAGAAACAAATGACTTCGTTCCTTAAGTTAGGAAAAACTCCAGGAATGAATGCAAAATCTTCAACTTCTCCTTCGTACTTCGAATACTAGTATATTTGATTTCTTCCAAAGTATTGAATTAGCTTAGGAAATCTAAAGAAGGTGTTATCATCTCTTGAAGACTTAGGTTAATTGTGGACTAGGCCTATTGGGGAATCCACAATAAAAAAAAACGCACACCCAGCACTCTACCCTACCTCAGCGGTTGTGTGGGAAGCAGTACATTATACAGTTAGGTTCAAACCATACCGTAGAAGTGGGAGTAAATTTGACTATAAATTTCGGCATTTCCATTGGTTTTTCGCCCTTTTTAGAGTTTTTAAACTTTTGTCCATCTCTACAGCTCTTCTAAATTGATTTAGAAGGTTGAAAAATATGTTATAAATCCAGTTGCTGATAAAAACGTCCCATTAGACTGTCTCAATTGTTTCTCCTCACATCTGCCATTTTCTGTTTGGGTCGAATCATCTGGAAACAATATAAACAATTTTTGACTACACATTCTAACAATTTTTCATGCTTACATTTGGTTTATTATTTTTAATGATATTTTGTAAACGACGAAAATATACTTTTAAATAAAAGAAACCAATTTTTAAAAATTTATGTGTGTTACCCAATATCTAAAAATAATTTGACAATAATTACTAAAATAGTTTGTTTTTTTTTTTTTAAATTTTTCTCTTCTCTAAAATAATAAAGTCTTTAATAAAAATAAACTATTTTAAACGAAATTGATTTATGTTTTTCAAAATCTTAAATTGGACAAATCCGGAAGATTTAAATTGAGCCGAATATATAGTGTCTTTCATCTAGCTTAAGGAGGCTAAGATGGTTAGGAAACATAGAAAGAATGGGCAACGTAGAAAGGAAGAAGCTAAGAGGTAATGTTTTGTAATGGTAAAGCCTCAAAACAAAAGGTTAAAGGGAAGAATTCTTCTGCGGTGGGTTGAAGATGTTGCGAGTAGAAGCCGTTGGAATGAAATGGTTCAATGGGATCAGCTCTCATAAGACGTGCGTATCCTTCATTGCTTAGTACAGATAAATAAGTATATTTTCAACGCGATTGTCATTCGGATTTTTTCAATGTTATTATTAGGGAAGCATATTATATAAAACAGTGTAATATTATCTACAAAGTCAGCAGTGCTCAAAAGAGGTATCCATGGCGAAAGTTCCACCATTTCAAGTTTCGAGGGGAGCATATTTTGGCTGTTTTTTGTATTTTGAGGGAGGCAAATTTTTGCGGGCTTATGAATTCTTGGAATGAAGTTTCATATTAAGGGTCAAGGAGAAAACATGAAACAGACCGTAGCAAGTGTAATTGTATATAGGGACGGGGTGGCCGAGCGGGCTAACGCGTGTGCACAGCAATCTGACGACAAAATAATTACGAGTCCGTAACCCGGTGCCGGCGATTTTTTAATTATGGCATTAATTCTCCGCCCTCATCCCCTGGCCCGGGAAAACCACCGTTTAGCATAAAAGGCAAAGAAGGATAGAAAAAAAGCAAGTGTAATTGTATATGATCTACGATTTTTTTGCCTTCACTTACTCTGTTTTTAAGAAAAGGTGAGCAATAAATTATCTTGGGAGTGGGGAGGATAGGTTCTTGCGGTATCGACCTTGGGGAGAGAGGGGATGAGGATGGGAAGAGAGCGATGGGAACCCCTCTATTTTTATTCAAGAAAATAAACATTTTGATTTTTTTTTATTTGTGTTTCTCGTGTTATCGGAGTGGCCGAGAGGGCTAACTCGTGTGCACAGCACCGGGGGTTTACTCGGCAAACAGATAACCGATGAGATTAAAAAAACGTTCACAAGAATAAAAAATAAAATGTGTTTTCTCGAACTTTCCAGCTATGTATATTTGGATTGATCAATCATACTTGACCAGTAGATATTTGCTGGTTAATATCAGTGTAAGACGAAAATAATCGTATGAAATCCATATAAAAATAGGATCGGTTTTGTCCCCATTGAGAAATAGCATCGTTGGTAACATTGCAATTTTTACAAGCTTGCATTTGTGCAGTTCGTGCAGGTCTAGAACTGCTTTATAAATATCAGTGCACGAAGTCTATCCGACTGCCTTGAGGGATTCCAGGTCACAATCGGTTCTCCGACATTAGTGGGTTTCCCAATCTAGGAAGTTGTTCCAATATCGGCACAGCCGTTGTGACTGTATGTTTTCTACTTTTTGTCCAGCTTCAAGGCTGCCGCTGGCCTCTTATATCTGACGAAATATGATTATCTAGTATTTTAAATAATTATTTATTTTATTGGTAATATTCTAAGGTAGTACGAGAAATAGGATAAAACAAAATAAAACGTTTTGTTTATTTGAGACGCAATAATAAATCTGAAAATATAATAAACGCAACTCGCCTTTGGTTTTCATAGCCTCTCATTCATGTGTTTAATTTATTGTAACGTTGTTAAAGAGAAATTAAATATTATTCCACTTATTTTTTTAAAATCAGTTTATAATGAATTATTGAGCTCATAAAGAAAATAATAAAAACTATTTGTTAATATGTTTTCCATATTCATATTTTAATCTTTAATATTTTTTAAAAACATTTATATACTTTTTTATTATTTTCAATATATTAAGATTAAGATTTTTTTTTTTTACTTTTACTTACCTATGTATGTAATATATAGTAAGAGAACGTATTGCGATCGTGAAAATTTTCGAATCTCAGTTTTTTTTTTTTTTTTTTACGAGATCAGCTGATGAGAAGGTTGTCTCCTCAACTCCTCTCTCAGTTTTTACCAATTTTATAGCGGAATCTCTCTGATTATTCACGTGATACAGTTAAAGTGTATATCAGAGCAGTTGATATTTACTGTTGGCATCTTTTTTTTTTGTTATTTTAAGAAAAAAAAAAAAAAAAAAAAATTTTTTTTTTTCTTTTTTTTATTTATTTATTTATTTTTCTCTTATGATATGCGGTATGATCAGCAAGTGATGGCCAGTAAGGTGCCCAAGAGGTCTCGGTCAGACGGAGTTAGCTCACCAGCCAAACAAAGGACTCGTCGCTGCCTACGAGAAATACCTCCAGTGACCAAAATGAACACTTCAGAACCAGAACCTCAGCCCCAACCAGGTACGTCTGCACAAGAAACGATTGAAGAATCACCTTTCTTTACTCCAAACCCCTACCAAGTGCTTCAAAATGACAAAGAAGTAATGGAGTCTGCAGCAATACCCAGAGAACCAAAGCCTCCTCCGATATTTGTGAAAAATATAAAAAATTTCCAGATGTTCTGCACCCAACTAAATAAAATCTGCTCTGGCAGTTATTCATGCCTTAACAGGACCAATGACACCAAGATAACACCTGATTCTGCAGAAGCCTACCGAAAAATAGTGAAGTACTTATCAGAAACAAATGCGAATTTTCACACTTACCAGCTGAGGCAGGAAAGAGCTTTACGAGTGGTGATAAGAAATTTACATTCCTCAACCCCCACTGAAGTTATTAAAGAAGAACTAACGACGCTTGGTTTCAATGTACGCCAGGTAACAAACGTTTTGAAGGAGGACAGGGAGCAGCCAGGATTACGAAATAGGATCCCACTACCATTGTTTTTCGTGGACTTGGAGCCATCACCAGGTATCGAAAAAATATATGATATCACAAGAATATACTATACAATGGTGAAAGTTGAGAAGCCATATCCCAAGAGAGACATCGTGCAGTGCCATAATTGTCAGACCTATGGCCACACGAAGACATATTGCCACCATCTGCCGCGTTGCGTGAAGTGCGGTGAACAGCACAAATCTGTAGAGTGCACCAAACCTATACAAGATCCAGCAGTATGTGCCCTATGCTTGGAGGGACACCCGGCCAACTACAAAGGCTGCCAAATTTACAAGAATCTCAAAACCAGACACCAGAAAAACCGGATTCAAGATGAAGCACTAAGAACAAGAAGAGAGAGAGAGCCTTCCAGAATTGTAAACAATGATGTATCATTCTCCCAACTACTTAGAGGTAAGACTTTAACCGATAAATGTCAAGCCCTGCCACAACAACAACCTCAAACCCAACCTCAAAATCCTCTTCATCCTAATATACCTAACCACCAACAACAAATTCCTCATATTCCTCCTCCTTCAAATGCAACAGATCTCACAAGTTTGTTAGCATCTTTCCTCACCGATTTCAAATCCCTTGTTACTCCACTCATATCACTCCTCACGAATCTCGTATCTCACCTCATCCCTCCTTTGAAAAATCCTTAAATGACTCACATCCCTAAACCCATATCCATTCTCCTTTGGAATGCGAATGGTGTTAGAAATCATACAGACGAACTATCTACTTTACTACTTGACAAGAACATTGATGTGGCACTAATTACTGAAACTCGACTAACCACTAAACAGCACTTCAATATACCACAATACCTGACATATCGTACTGACCACCCTGACGGAAAAGCACATGCCGGTACTGCTGTAATTGTACACCAATCCCTCTCCCATCACCTACTCCCATTACCAATACATGATTTCCTACAGTCCACCGCTATCGTGATAAAAACCTTCTCCTTTCCGGTCACTCTTGCATCAGCGTATTGCCCTCCTAACCGATCCATATCCAATGCCCAATTCAGTTCTCTCCTCGACTCCTTAGGACATCACTTCATCTTGGGTGCAGACCTAAATGCCAAGCACCAACAATGGGGTTCCAGAACCACGAATTCTCGTGGCCGAACCCTGCTGTCTGCACTCAATTCCCAACGTTTTCACCTCCTTTCCCCCAACTCTCCTACCTACTGGCCCACAGATCCCAACCGTAATCCTGATCTTCTTGATTTCTTTATCCACAGCGGCTTAAGTCCCCTCAATTGTTCCATTACACGTCTAAATGAACTTTCCTCTGACCATAGTCCTCTAATCCTTAATGTTTCACTTGAACCTGTTCCCAAACCTTCTCCACCGTCATTCATTAGGGGCCCAGTAAACTGGGACCTTTTCCGCCAAATAATCTCCGATAATATTGATCTCAACATATCCCTCAAAACTCCCGATGACCTTGATAGTGCCGTAAATTCCTTTACTACCACAATCCAACAAGCCGCCTGGACTGCCTCCTTTCCAAAAGACTCCTCCAGAATTCCTATAAAGACCATTCTACCCCAACACCTCCTTAACCTAATCCGCACCAAACGCCGTGCCAGATTATTATGGCAACGATACCCGACATCCTACCGACCGCTGCTCCTATAATTACTACTGCAAACAATTAAAACTGGAATTAGCCACCTTCAGATCACAATCCTTCAACTCCTACCTATCCTCCCTCTCTTCTCGCGACAATTCCCTTTGGAAAACCACAACAAAAATCCTAAATCCTCACCGCATTTCCCATCCTCTCCGACGAGGTGATGGCTCCTGGGCAGCATCTGACGAAGATAAAGCTGAGGAGTTCGCCATTCACCTATCCAATACATTTATTTCACATCCGGAATCCCATCCTGCCCACACCGTAACAGTAGAAGAACTCCTTACATCACCAATCCCACTTTCCTTGCCCCCAAAAGCTATTCATCCTTCCGAAGTAAAATTTCAATTAAAAAAACTAATCCTCCGTAAAGCTCCTGGACATGATCTCCTTACACCTCAAATCCTTCGACAACTTCCATCCAAAGCAGTCATATTCCTTACATATATCTACAATTGTATCCTACGCACCACCCACTTCCCTCTGTTATGGAAACACTCCACTATTATCCTTTTCCCAAAACCAGGAAAACCTCTCAATAGCTCAACATCCTATAGACCAATCAGCCTACTCCCAATCCTTTCAAAAATTTTTGAAAAGATCCTTTTGAAACGAATCCTACCCATTATAGAATCCCAAAATATCCCTTCCCATCAGTTTGGTTTTCGCTCTCAACATTCTACTGTTCAACAAGGACTCCGAGTTGTTGATCATATTTCCTCAGCCCTAGAAAACAAGGAATACTGTTCGGGTGCCTTTCTGGACATTGCACAGGCATTTGACCGGGTATGGCACTCCGGACTGCTCTCCAAGCTTAAAATCCATTTACCTCAGTCCTTGTACCTAGTCCTCCGATCCTACCTCTCTGACCGCTCCTTTCGAGTTCGCTGTGGAACAGAATTTTCCAATATCTACTCCGTTAAAGCCGGTGTTCCCCAAGGCAGCGTCTTGGGTCCCGTGCTTTACATCCTCTTTACTGCTGACATCCCTGTTCATCCCGATACTTTTCTTGCAACATTCGCTGACGACACCGCAATCTTATCATCCAACTCTGATCCCGAAATAGCATCCTTAAATCTCCAAAGTCATCTCACCTTGATTGAGCACTGGTGTAATAACTGGCGCATTAAAGTTAATGAATCTAAATGCCAACACATTACTTTTACACTCCGACGCAATTCCTGTCCACCAGTACTCTTTAATTCCATCCAGCTTCCTTATTCAGACACAGTCCGGTATCTTGGCTTTCATTTAGACCGAAGACTAACTTGGAACCCGCATACTAGACTCAAAAGACAAGAACTCAACCGACGATACGGCCAACTATACCGACTACTAAGCAGAAAATCTAAACTTTCCATTGAAAACAAGCTACTGATCTACAAGACAATACTGAAACCTATTTGGACTTACGGACTAGAACTGTGGGGATCAGCAAAATTTTCTAACATCAAGCGCATCCAATCCTTCCAGTCTAAAGTCCTTCGAACAATAGTCGATGCTCCTTTCTATGTATCCAACAAAACCCTACATCATGACCTTAACATCCCATTTGTCCTAGACCTTATCCCAGAAAAGTTCTCCAAATTTCACCAGAACCTTACTTACCACCCAAATCCTCTTGCACAATCCCTATCAAGCATCTCCCATCCCTATAATCCTCCAAGAAGGTTGAAACGGCAGTGGCCTCGCGACCTTTTGTAAATTATATAAATTGGAGTTCTGGCAATGGCCAGATTCTTCACTCAAGACATGTGTGTATGTGGCTAAAGTGCTCTCGACCAATCTCCGCTGGCTTTAGTACCAGTGACGCGGTTGGAAGAGTAGCGCAGGGTTCTCCTGGAGTTCCCTCGCCTGATTGTATATAGGTATGCATGTTATTTTTTTTTTTTTTTTCCTTAGTTTTAATTTTCTTATTTTTTAGGTTATTTTATTTTATTGTCTATTGTATATACTTTTGATTATTATTTTGTTCTATTTATTTTATTTTTTTGTACATATGGTGTGAATGTCATCCTACCTCACTATAACCAATGTCGAACAGACAGATTGTTATAATACTCAATAAAGAAATTTAAAAAAAAAAAAAAAAAGTTTTTTACGAAAATACACGTTTTGAGGTCCCCTGAGTCTAAATAATCAAGTCCCGGAAAATGGTCTGTGTGTCTGTGTGTGTACATATTTAAGATATCTATATATCTTAGATGTGATAGCACCTTTTTCGTTAAAATATACTAACCGGAAGTGACACTTTATATCAACGGTTATATAAGAAGGAATTAGTCGAGGGTGCGGTCAAAAAAAATCTAAAAAAAAATTAAAATATATAAATAATTTTAATTTTTGCCGACGTTTCGACCCACTTTGCAGGTCGTCTTCAGGGCTACAAAAGATACAAACATGTTGAAAAAATAAAAATAAAATAAAAAATAAATATAAGTATATATAAATTACGAAGAAGTTGTCAGATACAGAAATAAAAGATAAAGAAAATAAATACATGATAAGAAAATAGATAAAAGAAAATAAATACATGAATGTTAACGAATAAATGAATGTTAACGAATAAATAGATTGAAAATTGAATAACTATTGTTACAGTAAAGTTAAAATATGGATAAGATAACATAATAATAAGATATCAGTGGATAACAAGCAAGTGGAGGTTACCTTTAATTGTAAATAAACAGATAACGGGACCAAAGGTTAAGAAGTGAAGAAATTGAAAGATTAATAGGGTAACATTAGTGTAATATTGTTGGGATAGATTATTAAGTATAAATAACTCTATAAGAAAACAATAATTTTAAAAGAATACTTTAAAATGTAAGAATAAATGTAAAAACAAGGTTATGATGATAAAGAAACAAAAAACAGGTTGTACTATATATAGATGACAATTGACATTTAGTTTTTTGAAAGCGGTAATGGAATGGTAGGCTGTATGAAGATAATAATAAGGTGTATAGTTGAAGGATAGGTGTGTTAAGAAAGGAATCTCAATAAAAGTCAAAACATACCGTTGGATGTGGCACTGCGGGAGGCGGTTGAAACACTGGCAGTGTCAAAAACTCTAGTTAGCAGTGTCAAAAAAAAGTTCTAGTAAAAATAAACGCATACATACATACACATATATACACATACAAACACACACACACATATATATATATATATATATATATAAAAGTAAAAGTAAAAGAAAGTATAAATGGAAGTGAGAAGATTAAATAGAGGTTTATGATCGAGACTTTTTTAAAATGTTGATGATTTGGGAGTAGGCGAGTGATAGATTTTGCTTGTCGGTTTTTAAGTTAAGTGGTTTGTAGTCTAATTGAATGAAAAACACTTTCCGTAAGTAGTCTTTTGTCGTGGTTAGGTACTTTGGCAAGAATGGAGGTATTGTCAAAGTCAAATGTGAGGTTTGAGGTTAAGGCGTGTTCAGAGAGTTTAGAAGCAGTAGAGTTCTTAGAAGTAATTGAGTATTTGTGTTGTTTGATGCGGTCTTTAAGTTGGTTTTTGGTTTCTCCAATATAGGCGGAGTTACAAATGACAACTTCTTCGTAATTTATATATACTTATATTTATTTTTTATTTTATTTTTATATTTTCAACATGTTTGTATCTTTTGTAGCCCTGAAGACGACCTGCAAAGTGGGTCGAAACGTCGGCAAAAATTAAAATTATTTATATATTTTAATTTTTTTATTTTTTTTGACCGCACCCTCGACTAATTCCGTCTCATATCTTATCAACGGTCAACCATCTCTACATCATTAAGAATGCATTACCACGGGGTCAACATCATGATACAAACACACAATCCATACGTCGCAGTTCCAGACTTAATACCAGATCCAACAATCTACAACAACAGTCATCCGCACATCAGAACCTCTCTGTTCTTCCCACTCGTCGCAGTACCAGATTTCAAAATCCTTCCAGAACTTTTCATCACGCAGCACCGTTATCTAATCACTTCTCTTCACACTCTTCTCCATCTTCATTTAACAATTCGTCACATGATGACACATTGACCTCTTCAGTTTTAAACTCCTCCTCTCTAATAAGTTCCGCTCCCAGTCAAGCTAATTAACCTTCTCATTTTTCAAAACCATTTATTCTAGTCACAAATACCACATTAATAACCTATGCTCGCTCCACAAACGCCTTGCCGACACGTTAGAACAGCGCATTTTTTTACTGAAATGCCGCTCCAACTCTCTTTTTCCTAAATCAATCACTAATTCCCTCAATCACATTACTATCTCCAAACCACTCAATTCCAAATTATCTAACTGTTCTTTAAAATTCAAAAAATCCCTCCTTAATTTGAAAATCCGTGAAATCATACAACATATCCATCACCTCAACCAACAAATTTCCGCCATCACTCAATTATTACAAACCATCATGACTGACGAACACATGACTAACCTATCACAAATTATCTCCACTATCTTTATTACTACCAGATCAAAGAAAAAAAGTATTCTCACCACTAAATTTAATGACATTTTTCAGCAATCGTTAGTCCATAAGATATACCCAAAAGGAGACGATAATTGGGTCCACAACTCCTCATCCATAGATATTCCTTCCAACGTCCTCAACATTTTAAGCTTAGGTCCGAATTTTTCCACCCCTAATTCCTCTACCAAACTCATCCCTGAACTTATTACTGACTTGGAATATATTTATAACGATCCGATCTTTCACCATTCTAATGATAATAAAGAATTATCTCGTGTTTCCATAACTAACATTATCTCTAACCATCTCCAACACCCCCCATCCACTACTTCTAACTTTTCCCCTCAATTCTTCAAAGATCTTTCTTCCACACGCTCCTTCCTTAAAAATCATGACGACATCATCATCACTAAAGCGGACAAAGGAAATAAAACAGTTATCATGGACCTCACAGACTATAATAGAAAAATGACTGAACTCCTATCAGACATATCTACATACGCTCCTACAACTCGTGACCCCACTCCTTCTCTTAAAATCCAATTTAACCAACATATCAGAAACCTCTTACACTCTAAACAAATCACATATCCTACTTACAGAAACCTCATCTCTTATAACTCCGTGGCTCCCCGTTTCTATGGTCTTCCAAAAATTCACAAACCCGGCACTCCCCTCCGTCCTATCACTTCTAATATCAACTCTCCCTCTTTAAAACTCAGCAAATTTCTACTCCCATCCTTACAAATCCTTAGTCATGACAATCCATATGATATCCACAACTCCTTTCATCTACGTAATTTGTTATTATCCCTAACCATTCCCGATAATTACATTCTAGTCTCCTTCGACGTTAAAAGCCTCTTCACCAACATCCCTATAGATAAAGCCCTTCTTATAGTAGAAAATAACTGGTCATCCTTAGAGTCTCATACCTCCCTTAACCGTTCATCATTTATTGAATCCCTACAACTTTGTTGCAAATCTGGTTATCTCCAGTTCCATGGACAATTTTATAATCAAATTGCAGGATTAGCTATGGGTAATCCTCTCGCACCCGACTTATCTAACATTGTTCTTAATGATCTCCTAAACACCATAGCCCCACAGTTTCCTAATGACATATTTCTTATTATTTTATTTATTTTATTTTATTTTCCTCCCTACCCTGCCTTTAAGACAATACGGGAGTTTGCAGCAGTGACTTGATACACATTGTATAACAAATCACTGTTGCATGTTTATCTATTTACATTTTTAAATTGCTGTGCACACAGCCTGCTTGATAATTTTGTCACTTAGTTATTGTTCTCCATCTTCTTCTCCTGTCCTAATTAGCGGCCTTCCAGGTACTGCTTCTTCACGCCTTCCCAGGGAGAAGTGGGTTGGGCCCACAGTTTTTTTCCAGCCGCATAGACATATTTCTTATAAAAAAATACGTCGATGACCTTCTTCTCATCGTCAATCCTGATACTATTCCTGACATCCTTTCCGCCTTTAACTCATATCATCCCCGCCTCTCTTTTACAGTTGAATACGAAGATAACTATTCCCTCCCTTTCCTCGATCTTCTCATTAAAAGACATCCCAACAATACTTTATCCACAGACTGGTACACAAAACCAACATACTCTGGCAGATTACTCAACTACTATTCTCAACACCCCTTTCACCAAAAACTTAACGTTGCCAAAAACCTCATTCACCGATGTTTTTCTCTATCTGACCCTTACCTACATGAAACAAACACTAGACGCATACAACGGATACTATTGTCTAATAACTTCCCCTCCAACACCATTAAAAAACTTATTACTGACTACAAAACCCGCCCCTCATCCTCCATCCCTTTCTCTAGTTCTCAAAATCAGCCCCCCATTCCTTTATATAGATCTCTACCATACATCCCTTTACTTTCGGATAGAATTCAAAAATCTTTACGTTCCTCTATTCCCAACCTGCGAGTTGCTTTTAAAAACTATAACAAACTTGCCAATATTTACTCCAACCTAAAAGACCCCATCCCTCCGCAACACCGCTCTAATATCGTATACCGCATTCCTTGCTCTACCACCAATTGTAACTCCGCCTATATTGGAGAAACCAAAAACCAACTTAAAGACCGCATCAAACAACACAAATACTCAATTACTTCTAAGAACTCTACTGCTTCTAAACTCTCTGAACACGCCTTAACCTCAAACCACACATTTGACTTTGACAATACCTCCATTCTTGCCACAGTACCTAACCACGACAAAAGACTACTTACGGAAAGTGTTTTCATTCAATTAGACTACAAACCACTTAACTTAAAAACCGACAAGCAAAATCTATCACTCGCCTACTCCCAAATCATCAACATTTTAAAAAAGTCTCGATCATAAACCTCTATTTAATCTTCTCACTTCCATTTATACTTTCTTTTACTTTTCCTTTATATATATATATATATATATATATATATATATATATATTATATGTGTGTGTGTGTGTGTGTGTGTTTGTATGTGTATATATGTGTATGTATGTATGCGTTTATTTTTACTAGAACTTTTTTTTGACACTGCTAACTAGAGTTTTTGACACTGCCAGTGTTTCAACCGCCTCCCGCAGTGCCACCATAGCCCCACAGTTTCCTAATGACATATTTCTTATTATTTTATTTATTTTATTTTATTTTCCTCCCTACCCTGCCTTTAAGACAATACGGGAGTTTGCAGCAGTGACTTGATACACATTGTATAACAAATCACTGTTGCATGTTTATCTATTTACATTTTTAAATTGCTGTGCACACAGCCTGCTTGATAATTTTGTCACTTAGTTATTGTTCTCCATCTTCTTCTCCTGTCCTAATTAGCGGCCTTCCAGGTACTGCTTCTTCACGCCTTCCCAGGGAGAAGTGGGTTGGGCCCACAGTTTTTTTCCAGCCGCATAGACATATTTCTTATAAAAAAATACGTCGATGACCTTCTTCTCATCGTCAATCCTGATACTATTCCTGACATCCTTTCCGCCTTTAACTCATATCATCCCCGCCTCTCTTTTACAGTTGAATACGAAGATAACTATTCCCTCCCTTTCCTCGATCTTCTCATTAAAAGACATCCCAACAATACTTTATCCACAGACTGGTACACAAAACCAACATACTCTGGCAGATTACTCAACTACTATTCTCAACACCCCTTTCACCAAAAACTTAACGTTGCCAAAAACCTCATTCACCGATGTTTTTCTCTATCTGACCCTTACCTACATGAAACAAACACTAGACGCATACAACGGATACTATTGTCTAATAACTTCCCCTCCAACACCATTAAAAAACTTATTACTGACTACAAAACCCGCCCCTCATCCTCCATCCCTTTCTCTAGTTCTCAAAATCAGCCCCCCATTCCTTTATATAGATCTCTACGATACATCCCTTTACTTTCGGATAGAATTAAAAAATCTTTACGTTCCTCTATTCCCAACTTGCGAGTTGCTTTTAAAAACTATAACAAACTTGCCAATATTTACTCCAACTTAAAAGACCCCATCCCTCCGCAACACCGCTCTAATATCGTATACCGCATTCCTTGCTCTACCACCAATTGTAACTCTGCCTATATTGGAGAAACCAAAAACCAACTTAAAGACCGCATCAAACAACACAAATACTCAATTACTTCTAAGAACTCTACTGCTTCTAAACTCTCTGAACACGCCTTAACCTCAAACCACACATTTGACTTTGACAATACCTCCATTCTTGCCACAGTACCTAACCACGACAAAAGACTACTTACGGAAAGTGTTTTCATTCAATTAGACTACAAACCACTTAACTTAAAAACCGACAAGCAAAATCTATCACTCGCCTACTCCCAAATCATCAACATTTTAAAAAAGTCTCGATCATAAACCTCTATTTAATCTTCTCACTTCCATTTATACTTTCTTTTACTTTTCCTTTTATATATATATATATATATATAATATATATATATATATATATATATATATGTGTGTGTGTGTGTGTGTGTGTTTGTATGTGTATATATGTGTATGTATGTATGCGTTTATTTTTACTAGAACTTTTTTTTGACACTGCTAACTAGAGTTTTTGACACTGCCAGTGTTTCAACCGCCTCCCGCAGTGCCACATCCAACGGTATGTTTTGACTTTTATTGAGATTCCTTTCTTAACACACCTATCCTTCAACTATACACCTTATTATTATCTTCATACAGCCTACCATTCCATTACCGCTTTCAAAAAACTAAATGTCAATTGTCATCTATATATAGTACAACCTGTTTTTTGTTTCTTTATCATCATAACCTTGTTTTTACATTTATTCTTACATTTTAAAGTATTCTTTTAAAATTATTGTTTTCTTATAGAGTTATTTATACTTAATAATCTATCCCAACAATATTACACTAATGTTACCCTATTAATCTTTCAATTTCTTCACTTCTTAACCTTTGGTCCCGTTATCTGTTTATTTACAATTAAAGGTAACCTCCACTTGCTTGTTATCCACTGATATCTTATTATTATGTTATCTTATCCATATTTTAACTTTACTGTAACAATAGTTATTCAATTTTCAATCTATTTATTCGTTAACATTCATTTATTCGTTAACATTCATGTATTTATTTTCTTTTATCTATTTTCTTATCATGTATTTATTTTCTTTATCTTTTATTTCTGTATCTGACAACTTCTTCGTAATTTATATATACTTATATTTATTTTTTATTTTATTTTTATATTTTCAACATGTTTGTATCTTTTGTAGCCCTGAAGACGACCTGCAAAGTGGGTCGAAACGTCGAAAAAAATTAAAATTATTTATATATTTTAATTTTTTTTATTTTTTTGACCGCACCCTCGACTAATTCCTTCTCATATCATATCAACGGTCAACCATCTCTACATCATTACAACGGTTATATACATTTTTATTTTCTCAAAAAACGGCACCAACGATTTTGACTAAACTCATTGTATAATTAAGTGGTATTTAATATCAATCATGTCTTATTCCCATTGATGTCCGCTTACAGAGCTTAAATACCTCAAAAGTACCTTTAATATGAATTATTTAAAAAAAATAATCATCTCACTTTATTCAGAGTTACGAAAAAATGCTAAATATAACTTTTGAAAGAATTGATTGATAATTGGATAAAGGAGAAAAAATAAAACAAAATGCTTATCCAGGTCGAAAATGAATCTCCGGATATACCAGTCAGAATGTATACGTATAATATATTGTTGGAAAGCGGAGAATTGTAGAAAAAATAATATCTAATTTAGAAAGTTGTACAAAGTAACGGAGAGTGACGAAAAAATTATAAATAATAATTTTTGAAAACTAATGTTATCTAACGTTAATCACACGTTTTCAAGGGAATTAAATAAAATTTACTAACTAAATATAAACTTTTAAAATATTTTCAAGTTTGAAAAAAATATTTAAAATCCATCTAATCAAGGCAATACCATTGTTTAAAAAACTATTGCATTATACTTGTATGAAAGAAGAAGTAAAATCTAAAATAATTTCATGGACGTATAAAGGTATATGTTTATAACCTTAAATACATTTACTGTAGTTTAGTAATTATAGATCTGACGTAAAAGAGTTTGCTGCACCACTTTTACAAATGAAAAATTTTTTAGATACCACTTTTATGAGAATCTAGAATCTAGTTTTGAGAAGAGGGGTGGGGAAATCTTGAAAGTCTTCGAAGCTCATGCGGGCTCCGTCATGAAATCCCCAATGAATTTCTTGTTCCCATAGATATTTATCGATGCATCGAATCTAATTACCTGCCATTGCTTACTAAATCATGCAAGATGGGCCTTGAGGTAGAGAAATCAGCTGATGTTCCTATCGAGAAGAAAGCGAAGGAAATAAGGATTTAGGGACGAATTGATTTCCCCGGCGGTTCCGGTTCTTCCGGGAGGAACTCTCCGCTTCTGGTTAGTAGTGATTGATCTGAATATCGTTATCAGATTGCCATCACTGATGATGATTAGGTTGGAACAATTACTATCGGGTACACTATAACGAGCATATCTTGAGGACCGCCTCTGCTCCTAACGATTGCAAGCGGTCAAAGAAAATCACTAGTCTCTTTTAAATTATGTTTTAAGAATAGAAAAAAAATCTAACTTTCTCAACTACGATGGGGATAAGAAGCCGAGGATGTTGAAGCAAGAATCCAAGAATTCCTGGTTCAGAACGATGTGGAATCGATTTCAGCATAATCGAATTCCAATATGTTGGTTGTTTCGATTGATAGTGTAGAAAACGAAACTTGAAACTCCAATTTCGAAATATTTTAACTCAATACGGGGCGGCAAGCTCTAGGTAGAGAAGTAGTCATCGTGGGCTGACAAAAAAGACAGTGAGACTTTCTATTAAAATTTAACTTTGTCTCTGAACTTTAACTGTTAAATTATTAAACTTAAATGATTAAACTTTGAATGAATTAAGGCATTTCAAAACCGTGATATATGAGTAGAAAATAGAAATATGACTTAAGCGATAAGTTAATAATGGTTGTGGTGATCAGTCAAAATAAAAAATAGTTAAAAAAATAATTATATTTATTTGAAATAAATATTAAAGGAAGGAGATGGTCCGGGGTGGCGATAATAAATAGGCTAAACAGTGGTAAAACTATTTTATTGAAAGCCGACGTTTCAACCCGACTTTGCAGGTCTTCTTTAGGCTAGAACGGACAAGATACAAAAAGATAGATAATTGTGGCAGTTACATAATATTTAGACAAAATTTATAAACAATGTGAATAAGCTTATTAAAATTATAAACAGTAAGTACATTAAAATATGAACAAAGTAAGCTAAGTAACAAGATCCTAAACTGAAGTAAATAGATGCTAACAATTGTTGTAGTGTAATATATAATAAATGCAAATGTGAATATACTTCTACAGATCTACTATCTAGTATGATACCGCTATTCTTTCAAGCAACTCAAATTCTAAAACAGCGTCATCAAACCTACAAATGCACCTATCCCTGATTAAACACTGGTGTAAGAAATGACGCATTATGATAAACTATTCCAAATGTAAACTCATATTCTTTACACTCCGACAAAATTTCCTGTCCAGCTTCTTTTCTCGGACACAGTCCGTTATCTTGGCTTTCTTTTAGACCGAAGACTAACATGAAATCCTCATTCTAGATTTAAAAGACAAGAACTCAAACGACGGTACGGCCAACTATACAGACTACTAAAATAAAATACTTATCTACAAGACAATACAGAAACGTACTTTCGTAGACCTTATTCCAGAAAAGTTCTCTTAATTTCACCAGAACCTTACGTATCATCCAAATCCTCTTTCAAGAGGATACCCATCCCTATTATTCTCCAAGAAGGTTGAAAAGGCAATGGCCCCGCTACCTTTTGTAGATTGTATATATTGGAGTTATGGAAATAGTCAGATTCTTCACTCAAGAGTGTATGTGGCTAAAGTGCTCTCGATCAATCTCCGCTGGCTTTAGTACCAGTGATGCGGTTGAGAGGTAGCGTAGGGTTCTGCTGGAGTCCAGCTTTTTCCTCCATAGTTGGAGGGACAAGCCTTCTTAGGAGTTCCCTCGCCTGATTGTAAATAGTGCATATAGGTATGCATGTGTTTTTTTTCTTAGGTTTAATTTTCTTATATTTAGGTTATTCTCTTTTATTTATATTTATTTTATATTTTTTGTACATATCCTACCTCACTATAACTAATGTCCAAATGACAGATTGTGGTAATACTCAATAAATAAATAATAAAAAAAAGTAATTCTCCTATACGCGAATATTACTCTGATGTACATTATGAACTAAACGTTGCTCTAATTTTCTTGAAAGTGCATTAGGAAATAGGATAATACGATATAAATATCATAGGCATAAATATGCTAAAAAAAGTCTAAGAAATGTTAGAATTACAGAAGGTAGTTCGAATACAGAGTTGACCTTTTTTTATCGTTAAACAATTTTTAGCATGTTGGGTGGTGGAAGGTTTGTTCCATAGGTACAACCAAACCTGTTCTAACAAGTGTAAAAAGATCGAGGTTAATTCCGTAGATCTACCAAAATATAAATTTAAACTCGCCCAGGTCGGATTCGAACCGTTTCCTCTAGACTCGAGAATATTAAAGCGGGTAACACATTAACATGACCACGGCCTCCTGAAGTTGTGATCAAATTGTATTCCAAAAAAATTTTTAAAGTCAAATTAGAAACTTTTATCCATAGGCTCAAATAACTAGTGTTGGGAGTCGTTGCCCTCCGCCAACACATTGGTTGTAGCTCGTTGGCGGGGGAGTCACTTTTGTCTTTTTATCCTGCAATAAATTATATCATTTTGAAACAAAAAGAATTCGTTTAAATTATGGGTGTAATTTATTTTTCAAGTAGACGTGGAAACCTCTTAGTTATTTTAAGTTCGCAAAAAAAAAAAAAAAAATGTAAGATATTTATAGTCTTATTAGGATACAATCTTTACAGAAATAGAACTGCAGTTTTTATTTTGTCTAACCTCTGACTGAAAATTACAAGACTCCGTACATAACTAGTCTGAAAATGACTTATTATTTTTTTTTTTCTGTAAATTTACCATATTTATGTCAACAAGTAAAAAACATATTTGATACTACACTACTTTTTTAAATTTTAAACCTAAGTATGAAAATGCATTTTTATTTTTTCTCCTTTACTCAATCTTTAAACATGAAGATATAAGAACAAACGTTATAATATTCAATAGAGATAAATTGGACAGATTTTTAAACTCAGCGCTGAGCTCATCGTTGACATATTTTTGCCAGATTAGAGCCGGATCCGTTGCCATCCAAGAGCTCAGCGCTGAGTTTAAGAACTTAACGAGTGAGTGTACACAAATATTGAAAATTAATGAAAAAGCTTTCAACGTCAAAAAAAAAAAAAAAAAAAAAAATGGAACTAGGGAAGATAAAATAAAAAAGGCCCTCCTCTTCAATTTAACAAAATGCGAAACACATTATGAACGGGGGTTTCATAAATGTTTATTGAAAGAAGATCTTTAAAGTCCAGTTATTAAAAAATTACAAATCAGTATTTAAATCTTCATATCAAAAGTTAGAAAACAGTTTAAGAAAAAATTGTGACAGATTGACTGCTTATAAGTTTGTTTTTTTTTCTTGTATTTTAAAATTATATATTAAATATTTTGAATTTGAAGTTTAAAATCTCCAAGATAATTTTATCGTTTTGTCATTAAGTTGTCCCCTCTCTCTCTCTCAAAATTTTATAACGGGCCCAGCTAACTAGCAAGGACAATATTTAGAATGTTTCCTGTTCCTGCATTCTACCCAACATTAAAAATTCAACTTAAAATCACTTCCCGATTTTTCATTTTATTTAACTTAAATATACTACCCTAAATATAAGTATATTTATTTTTTTTGCAAATGGTTATGCCTTTAGGAATAATATTTAAAAATACTTTTTATTCTTCAATTAATTTTTTCAAAAAGCTATAACAACGTTTCAGACTTTTTGTTCCCATTTTTATGGCAACGCTTATATTTCAATGACTGGTACAGTTGTGCTACTTTATAGGATCTGATACAGCTGTCTGGCTCGTGCAACTCTTTCACACTAATATAAACTTAAGATGCGTTTAGACATTTTACAAACTGTGCTACAAACAGATATATAAATGGTTATTTCACTATTCTAGTATTTTAGTTTCTTCTTTTTTATATTTTTCATCTGCTGTCGGCATCAAGAGAAATATAATAAATAGTTAGTTTGGTTCAGTCGCTGTAAAGTCCCTGTTTGTTAAGTTAGATAATTTTGTTTCTCACAGTTTGTGAAATGCCTAAACGCTCCTTTATAATGTAGCTTGAAAATTCGGCATTGAATAATTAATTGGCAATTATTTATGCTCGATACTGGAACCATCTCTTTATTAATTTTTCAAATGGTCAGCCATCTTTAAATATAATTTAATTTGGTTAGTTTAAATAATTTTGCATATTTTGAGTTTCATTTTGACTGCTTTCTCCGCGATAATCATTTCCCAGATCTCAAAAGATAAAACTTTACAATTACAATCCAAGAAATGTCTTTGGGATCATTACTTTATTAGAAAGGACCGTCTCTTGATCAAAGTTATTATACTTAGAGGGATATGGTAAGTATTCATGCTGAACAGCCAGGTCAGCTGTTTCCAAATCTACAATGTATATAACACGGTGATACAGATTTATTTTGCGGCTTTCAGGAGTGATAGATTTTGATGAATGAGGTAACAAAGGAAAAGGAATTGCAAGAAGAAATGGGAAATGTATATTTCAAAAGTTAAAACCTTACTATTGTAGAACTCAATTTAAAATCATTGAAAAGACAGAGATTTCAAAAATCGACGAAACAAGACTCGATAAATTGTGTGATGCACCAATCCAGTGAAAGGACAGGTGTCTTCTGATCCCAGAATTGAGCAATCGGGCCTGGGACTACTGAGTTAACCCATTCTTAAAAATTGAATTGGTAAAACTTTTGAGCAAAATATACATAAACATTATTCTTTAAATAGGTAAACAATGCTATGTGGATTCCGATGATTCTCTTTTGATCACGTGATTCATTGAGTTGAAATGGTGACATTGGGAATATGTTGATTAGATATGTAGATTCCAAAGGCACTTGTCCTTCTACGGTTTGTGAGGAAAGTGGGAAATCCGGCCGTTTCCATAAAATTTCAGCTCCCTTGAACTTTAGGCGAAGAATTTCATCAATCGGATTTGGCTCAATTGTCTTCTGCAGGATCGAGCGGAACCGAGTTGCCATTTGCCCGGGCCTGCTATCGGGGTCGATTGGAGATATCGATCTTTTCTTTCACTTGGAACTCGAAATGTGCATCAGATTGTGAGATCAAATGCTTCGATTACCAAAATGAAACGATCGGAAGAAGTAAACAAAACCAAACACGCAATTGTTTTCAAATTGTTGAGAAAATCGTTTATCACTCGATTTTCAAAATGTCTAGAAAGTCATTCAGACCGCTTGAGAAATTTCAATGTTTTGCAGAGGAGTCAAGTTCAATCTTAATCTACAAATTTTTTATCTACGAAAATTTTCAGAAATGGGGCGTTCTCTCATTAAGTTAATACTCTCCACAGTTGGAGGGATAACTCTGGTTTGGAGTTCTCTGGCCAGATTGTAAATATTGTATAAAATTATGTATGTGTTCTTTTTATTCATTTATTTTTAGGTTATTTTATTCTTATTTATTGTATATATATTATTTTTCTGTATAATTTATTTTATTTATTGTAAATAGAGTGTGAATGTGATCTGTGAACACTATTATAAATGTCTTTGAGACAGATTGTAATATTTTTAAATAAATAACCAAAAAAATTTTTTTTAGTACATCAAATTTGATAGAAAAAAAATGAGTTACTAAAAACTCATAAATATTTGTTTTTTACTTGAATTGTAAGATGATCTGATAAAAAATCGAAAATAAAAGAGGTGGCCTACAAAAATATTGGACCGTTTGGCCTATGTAATCTCATAATTTTCACATATTGAGGTAGGAGGTTACACCAAACGGCCCAATATTTTTGTAGGCCACCCTTTTTCACGTATTTATATTATCACATTATCTTACTATTCAAGTGGAAAGCAAATGAATGTTCATGAGTTTTTAGTATTTAATAAAATAAATAAAGTTTTCAGATCTCCAGATTGAAACCCTCCTCCTCCCCTCCCCCCCGATAATTTTCGTAAATAAAAAAGATGTTGGATAGGATGAGATGAAGCTATTTACGAATTTTAAGGTGAATATTATTAATTTGACAAAAAGATGTCTGTACGACCGATTATATCGACAATAGCTATATATCGATTGCACTGTATTCCAACAAAGGACATGGGCGAGTCTGCAATATGTTGACAAGGACGTGATCAATCCTTCACCTTAGTTACTACGAATTTCCATCCCTGATTATTACAACAGGATATACCTTTTGATTATATTCGATATTAGAAGATTTAACTCTGAATGACCAGGCATATAACACATATATAGGTAGGAACACTTCGAACGACTTCCACTTGTGTAATGTATCACGTGTGGGGTCCATTTCATAGGTCTAGGTCACACGTAGCCAAGCGAGCAAGGATCATGTGACATTTATTGTCTTTTAATATTATGTAAACTAAATGGAAACTTTATGCGATTTCCTATTCATATATTAATTGTAACTATTTTATTAAGTTTTATAAATTTTTCTCTAAAATGAAACAAAACAGTTTGTCAGACATCGAATTATTATACCACTGTTATAATAATCGTTCAATATTTGAGCTTATTCAATATTGCTTCATACTTTACTAAAATTATAATGATTGATTTTGGACTGAAAGGTTTTTTTTTTTCTTTTTTAAGAATAATACTTTAAAAGATCGTTACCAAAATAGATTCATTTAGTTCAAAAAATAATTTAAAAAAAAATCTTTATTAACATAACATTTTTAAAAAATAACAAAAAAAATCTTTATTTGCAGCAGAAGTTATTGATAGTACCACAACAAACTAGGTAACCTGTAAAATAAATTTAAAACAACGCGAGACCTATTACCAACTTTTTTTGCATGGAAATTAAAATTAGGTATGTAATAAACAAAACCTTGTAAATAGGATATACGAGCTCACAACAGTAAATGAGAAATTTTAGAAAAATTGGCTTGGGCACAAAATTCAAATTATCCATACTTTCAACTATTCCAAACCTTACTAAGGACAGATAAACACTTGTAAATATTTCTTCAGGCTAAAGAACATAGCAAATAAAAAAATAAAATTTTATAGGAGTTCTGATTGTTTGTTAAGAATATTAAAATAAAATCGTTAAATATATAAACATTTTAACGAAGGTAGATGCAGGTAGCAGTTACTAATATAAATCTATTCATATCATTATTTGATTTCTAATTTTATCATAAAATATTTATATGACATATCCCAAAGCATGCTGATGTGTTTTTATTTATATCGTGTATCAAAAAATCATGTAAAACGATTGAAATACTGATATTTTAATAATAATTATGTTATAAATTTCTAAAAATATTTGAATATAAAACGATAAGGAAAAATAAGTAAAATTTAAGACAAATTAATACATATAATTAGACCGATATAATTAATATAATGTCACAGCTAGTGTTGCCAAAAATCGGTCTTGGTTTTGCACTTTGCAAGACCAAGACCAGGACTGGTAAAAATAATTGATTTAAAAAAATAAAAATTAAGGCAAAATAGTTACTAATATTTGACAATTTATTTACTATATGTTAATAATTGATAACAAATATACTTATGCATTTAACTCCTCTAATATTTTATTCGGGCTTAGTTAGGTTTCTCCTATTTAAAAAATTACAGTAATATCGCTATAGTAATAACCTAATAAGTAACTGCAAGACTGTTGCTGGACTCTTGCGCAAGACCAAGACCATGACAAGACTGAGTTTGCAAGACCAAGACTCGTCGCGGTCTCGCATTTGGGCAACACTAGTCACAGTCATTTTCTTATCTCATAGTTCACGAAAAATCCAGTATGTTAGAAATTGATGGTATTATTGATGATTAGGTATATTTATAAAAAAAATATAAGTGTAGCAAAGGCCTGATCTGAGCCCGATCTGCAATGGCGACCACTTTCTACGTCCTCGTGTGGACCTTGGGCAGTCTCTGCCACCTCTTACCGGATCTACCAGCACACACCTCCATATGCAATCTATTCATAAATAAATAATTTATATTGAAATAAAATTAATTTATCTTCGCATGATAAAAATAAAAATAGATTACGGAGAAGGAAATTCAAGGTTAACAATCAAACATCAAAAGGGCAAAATGCTGTTTTTTATCAAAGGTCATAAATGCCTCGTTAGAAATTCGGATTTGATCATTGATTGTCAGCTGCAACTAATATATTGTAATAATTTTAATTTTTAATGAGCCTAATTATCGGCTAGTTCCACTTTGGTCTCAGAAACTACACGATAACTGTATACTGAGCATATCTGCAATAATTCAATGTACGATCAACATTCAGTTGTGCCATCAACTATACATAGCACGGTATTTGACTGGGTATGGCACGCGGGATTGCTCTTCTAGCTTAAAATCCATTTATCGCAGTCCTTGTACCTAGTCCTCCTATCCTACCTCTCCAACCGCTCCTTTCGAGTTCGCTGCGGAACTGAATTTTCCAATATCTATCCAGTCATGTCGGTGTTCCCCAAGGCACTACCTTGTGACATTCCTGTTAATCCCGATACCTTTCTTGCAACATTCGCTGATGACACCGCAATCTTATCATCCAACTCTGATCCCGAAATAGCATTCTCAAATCGACAAAGGAAGCTCTCCGTGATTGAATACTGGTGTAACAACTGCCGCATTAGAGTGAATGAATCCAAATGTCGACATATTACCTTTACACTCTTACGCAATTTCTGCCCACCAGTACACTTTAATTCCATCCAGCTTCTTTTTTTCGGACACAGTCCGTTATCTTGGCTTTATTTAGACTGAAGACCACATACTAGACTCGAAAGACAAGAACTCAATCGACGATAGGACCAACTATACAGACTACCAAACAGAAAATCTATACTTTCTATTGAAAAGAAATTACTTATCTACAAGACAATCCTCAAACCTATATGGACATACGGACTTGAATTATGGGGACAGTAAAATTTTCTGACATCAAACACATCCAATCCTTTCAAGTCCTTCGAACTGATTGATGCTCCATTTTATGTTACCAACAAAACCCTACACCATCACCTTAATATCCCATTTGTCTTAGACCTTATCCCAGAAAAATTCTCCCAATTTCACCAGAACCTCACTTATCATCAAAATCCTGTAGCACAATCCCTATATTGTGCTCATTCTATATAGAACGAAATTGATTTAAAAAATAATTTTACAGTTGGATTAACTTAAAACTTATAATTGAATTGAAGGTGATTCCATATTTATAAGGAGTACTGAATTGAAGATATTGAGTTGAAAAATGCAAATAACTTGGCACCACAATAACTTCAATGAATGACCAACGGTCTGAAATAGATCAGCGCAAAAAGAGGTTTCTTTTTTTCTTTCAAAGATATTAAAGTTGCGAAAAATCCATATAAATCTCTAATTAAGTGTGAGATTTCTATGATAGAGCCAGTTCTTGGACACTAACTAGAGCCTTTTAAAGAAGTATTGAATGGGTTGAGAGAAACATTGATCATACGATAACTGGAGTGATCTGAGTAATAAGGCATGAAGAAGAAAGACTAATGAAGAAGAAGTACTGCTTCCTGAAACTGGTCAATCATATCTTACGATGTGAAGGAAAGGAGGTCGAGTGGGACATATAGCTCGGAGAAATTAATCAGAAAACAATTAATTCCTCAATAGTGGGCATGAACCTACGTGGTTAGTCAAAAACTATATAGGCAGGTCGAATTAATAAAGCTGCATGTAGATAAATGGAAAGAAACCCCAAGGTAGGCCTGAGATGCCCAAAATTGGCCGAGGTGGGGTAGGCTGGTTAAGGCGGCAAAAGATCTACAAGGAATGTAAAGCCAGCAGAAAAAGAAGGACATTTCATCAAATATAAAAAAACAAACTCTTCAAGAAGAATTTAATACGGACATAACTTTAGTTTAAGCTAGGAATTATAAAAATAACTAATACAATTTTATCAATTAATAAATAACGTTATCTTTTCAAAAATTGTGTTAGCATTTGAGTACGATGAAATTGATGCGGTCTCTAGTCCTTCCTTAGTATCAGTCAAGGTTGTTAGGAAAAAAAATATAAAACTTGACCTTTAAACCTATTAAATATGTCTTATTATTCAGTATGAAAGAAATGAACTAAATAACAATTTGCTAAATGAATAATTAGTTTTATTATTGAAATGCTCAGTCGATTGAAAACTCGCAACTTACTCATTGTTTAAATTCATTTCTGATTACGCAAGTCATTCACATATTACATAAATATATTTTCTATTATAGTTACTAAATAACTAATAACTTAAAATAATACCACACATATCGGTAAGGAGGTTGCCTTCTCCCTCTCGAGAAAACGTTACACAATTGTAGTATTCATGGATTAGAATTATTGCCAAATACTCACTTCCGGTCACGTCTTGGCATTCCCTAGTCTCCTTCACTTTCCATTCAACAGTGGAATAAGGCACAGTGGCCCTGATACCGGCCGACCCACATATATGTATGTGTGTGTATATATATATATATACACTTCAAAGTACCTATCCAGAAGGATTTTTGCTCATAAATATAGCATTGAAAGCAAAAAAGATGAGATGATTTTAGCTATAGTATGAAGAATAAGCATAAAATTCCATATGATAAAGTTAAGGTACTGGAATCAACAATTATGTTTATTATGGAAATAATGCACATAGAAAGAACCAAAAACATTATCCACATCCTCAATAATCTGGAAAAATAAATTGTGTGTGTAGCAAAATTTTAAAATTGGCATAATTTAGATGAGAGATTTGGTTTTGGTTTTTAGTCTTGTTATCTATTGATGTTCTGTTTTGTTTATTTAGTGATTGTTCGAATACAATTAGAAAATAGGAGTCATAATTATGATTTTTTAGTATTGTTTCATATGTTTTCTAAAGTTGACAATTTTTTATGAGATGACTATTGTTTGTATATTTTTACTTGTTGATATTTAATTACATATTCTAGCAACTTAGGATTTGTTCAATAACATCTATTTATTTAATGTTAATTAATTTTAATACTTTAATTTATAACCAAGAGTTGTACATGCTATTGTTATTGATATTGTTCTAGTTATCATAGATGCATTTTTCATCGTTTTTTTTTATGTTGTTTTTTTGGCTCAAGACAGAGGGAAAAGGGAGGGAGGCGGACGCCTTACAACCCAGTAGCTTGAATATCTGAGATCGGAGACAGTGATTTTTTTCACTGTCCTTTGAGGAACACTTAAACATTGTATGTTACCGTAATAATTAAAAGTAAAGCCCCTGGCCAAGACCTGATCAAATCCCATATCCTTAAACTACTTCCTTGAAAAGCCATTCTGTTCCTTACTTACATATATAACGCCGTACTCCGTTCCACATATTTTCCTGACTCTTGGAAACTATCTATTGTCAAAATGATACATAAACCCAAAAGCCACCAGATTACCCATTATTTTACTGTCCTATCTCTCTTTATCATGGGCAAAATCCTGGAAAAGCTCATTTTAAAACGCCTGTGTTCCATCCTAGATTCTAACCACGTAATCCCTGATCTCTAATTTGGATTCCGCACATCCTATTCTACTATCCAGCAATGCCATCGTGTGGTAGACGTTGTCCCCTATGCGTTGAAGCACGGAATATATTGCACTGGAGCCTTTCTCGACGTTGAACAGTCTGATCGTAAATTCCTTCCCTCTACATACGCTCTCATCATCAGTCCCTACCTTACTGATAGATACTTCAAAGTAAGTCACAATAATAACTATTCATTACTCTTTTCTCAATCCGATGGTCCTCAAAGTCGTATCCTTGGTCTAATCCTTTACACAGTTTATACAGCTGATATCCCAACCCATCCTAAAACTGTCGTCACCACGTATGCCGATGACATTAGTATACTATCAATTGATAACGATCCAACACTCCACACTCCACTTATCACTGTTGAACAGATCCGATTCCTAGGACTCCACCTGGACAAACGTTTCACATCGAATCCTCATACAAGACTGAAACGATAAGAAACTGCTCGACGTTTCCACTTACTCCAACACTTACTAGACAAACGCTCTAAACTTCCAATCAAATACAAAAGACTCATCTACTTAAGAACTATTTGGACTTACGGTGTTGATCTATGGGACTCCACTAAACCATCAAATTCCTCTCTTAGCCAATCCTTACAATCCAAAATCCATCGTAAAATTCTCAATGCTCCTTATTTTGTCACAAATAAAATGATCCATAAAGACCTTAATGTTCCATATGTTTCCGATTTGGCCCAATCCACATACCTATCCTTCCATAGTAGGCTTCATAACCATCCGAATCCTCTTGTTTCTAGCCTTGCTTCCTCTTCGATTCCTGATAGCCCTCCGAGGCGTCCGAAAAGATGATTTATAAATGGGTAGTTTCTTAACAAGCGTTTTCATGTGATTATATTTCCTTGTACACAATTACTTCGTGTATTTATAGTAATACAGTTGTAAATATCATAAATGAATAACAAAAAAGAAACAATAGTCCCCTCACTCCCCAAAATCCTGGGTCCACTACTAATACTCTTGAATTTCGAAACAGGTTTTTGCCATATCACATTTCGAATCATTAAAATCCTAATATTATTGAACCAATTTTTTGTTCTTGTCGTGTATGTTTATCTCATCTACTGTATTATTTTTTTATTTTTTTACATTTTTACTTAAAAAATACGAAATATCTCTGCTATCTTATCACACCATTGTATTCTATTATATTCTTTGGTCATTATCCAGAAATAAATATGGAGTTTTAATAAGTGGTTTTTGTTGTTTATTTGGTTCAACGCCCTCGTGCACTCCAACCAAGCCTCTGTTTACAAGTCATTTTTAAGTTTATCTTAAGCGGTTTTGAAGTGAAAAAAGATTAAAATTTGTTTATACATTCTATAACATAAAACAACAATATTTATTTATATTGATAAGGATGCTGTCAAATTCTTATATACTTAGTTATAAATTAGTTAATGGATATTGTATGTATCCTGCAAAGTTAAAGCATATTTATGCAAATTACGGATCAACTAAACAAATCAAAATTATATTATATATTATAATAAATGTTCGTTGATCACTTTATTTTATTTTATGGAAGATCTTATTTTGCTAAGAAAAAAATGGACCATTATATCTTATATGGCTCATTAAAAAACGTTAATTAATTAATTAATAATTAATAAATAAGAGGTTTTTTTATTAAGTAAAATATAGAATGTAATAATATTATTATTGACAACCAAAACTTTTATTAAGTAACAACAATATTTATTTATTTTTAAGATTTTGGCCTTATTTTTGTCATTTTAAAACATATTATTTTTAAACTGTTTACTGTGTGCATATTTACTGGTTGTATTTTTATAAAGTTGTAAATTTCATTAAATAAATTTAAAAAAAAAATACTATTTTAGTTGATATACAGTATAAAAATAATAGTTTTGAAAATGGCCAAAAAGATAGAAATGATACCAATAAATAAACGTTTGATGTAACTTGAAAACTGTTTTTATAATGCTTTAAATCTTTTTTGTGATAAAGAAAAATGGCTCTATTCATTAATATTTTTTTCAATGACATTTATCGTATCCCATTTTTTAAAGTATCATAATATAAAAAAATGATAAACCCAATGAAAGAAAAAATCACCAACATTTTCTTTTTCCGAAAGTCTTCTCTGAGTCCTTCTGTCCTCTAATCCCATTTCTTCAGAAGGGTCCGATTCATATGCTTATTTTATCTCAACCATAATTTTCGTTGTAGATATGATGATATGATATGAGAAAATGATGATGATATGAACGGATCCAGTGCTTAATTTGGGGGATCTTATATGTTTGTGTTTATGTATACAGCTCTAATTAATCTGTTTAATTAAAAAGTAAGAAATTATACAAAATGATGTTTAAGTATTCCTTGATGTTCAATTAAAAAAAAAAGAAAAGAAGACAATAAAAGGGACAATAACAATAATGCTTTCAGTTATAATTTTTTGAAATATTATTATTCACATTTGCTTAAATTTATTAGCTTTATTTGTATAATAATTTGAAAATAGTTTGTTTTAGCTCAGTTCATTCACAGCAACAAACATGGACCTATTTTTGGAAGGGACTACAGCTCTTCTGCATATATCCGCTAGTTATATGAATTAATCTTTTTAACTACTAAAAAAATGCTTGGTGAGTATGTGAAAAATGCCAATAAATACACAATGAGGGTTACTTCCGCCGCATTATCTCACATATGAAAAACATGAGATGAAATACCGAGACGGTTCGATAAGGATTAAGAGAAGAAAATGTCACGGAAGAAGAGATAGAGATGCAAATCTCAACTCAACTTCGCAATACTAACTAAATTGCTGTATCACCAAGTCCGACCACGGAGGAGTTCTGGCCGATGGAGCAGACATCTCAAGCAGTGCATGAAACCGCAGAAGGATTCTGCAGTTATTTTGCATAAATGTCTTTTTCCTACTACGGTGGATCTCTTCCTTCCTCAGGATCTTCAGCGCGAAAGCTGCCGCATCGACTTCGTCACGGTTCGAACTATCCATTCATTGCTTCCAGATGCATTCATAATCAAAACTCTGGATTGTTCAGTTTTATTTAATCACTTGAAAAGTAGTAGCTTATTTGAGCGAATGAAAATGGCGGACAATTTTTAGCAGTTATTGACACATTGTTATCTTCTGAGAAGAATCTTAGAGAAGCTGCTCATTCTCAACCTCTCTTGAGAATTGTTTAAAGAGAAATATCACAAAGTAATAAATGGAAAGTTATGATTTGTGAGCTTCATTTCATTTTTACTATATTTTAATTTTATTTAAGATATCAGCATAATGTGTTCCCAAATGTTTGGTGTCTGTTTTTTTAATTTACTGCTATTATATTGTTTTTTGTGAAGTAGTTGTAAACGTCGAGTAATTTTCTATTGTTGTTTTTTGGTTCTGTGCCTAATATCTGTGTTTTTTTTTAAATTGAATTTCTGTTGTAATTTTATGCCGTGGTGTGCTAAGGCTGTGACGTTTATGTTTTTTGAATTTTTGCAGTTGGTAATGTATTGTGAAATTGTGGTCCCTAGGTATTTGTATGTTTTCCTAATGTAGATTTTGGGACAATTTTGACAGTTTAATTTGTAAATTATTTTTTCTAATAAACAGTTTTATAGCCATGAATAGGTAAGAAAATATGGGATTGTAAGTTTTTGAGAATGGGAATAAATTTCCCGAAACGTAAACTCAACAGATAAATCAATTGTTCTATATTTGGAAGTTATCATTGCCAAAAACAGAGAATATCATACAACTTCCCAGGAAAAATAAGAAAAGAAGAATATAATAATTATGTTTGACGTTATAATAAATTTTGAATGTAAAAAACAAAACATATTTTAGTGTTAAATGAAAGATCGTGAGATAAAAAAAGGGTTTAACACAAAAATAGTCATATATAGATTAAATATATACTTTTTTAATTGAAAAATGTTACAATCCGTCTCAAAGGACATTTATGATAGTGTTCAGAGATCACATTTACAATAAATGATTATTTTATTTCCTCTCTGGTCTCCCTTCAAAACGGCTAAATATTTCTCCTTTTACTAAATATAAAAATTATATAAAATAAATCTCACACAATAAAAATGAATAACCTAAATAAGGTTGTTTATCATAAATCAGTTATTTAAATAGTTTCGCATATCAATTATTTTGTATATAAAAGTACATATTGTTATACATGGAAGGAGACGAACCGGCAGCAAATATATAAAGGACAGTGGGGCACATAGTAAAGGCCACCTGCAAAACGAGTTACTTTTTTACACAGTTAAGTTCAGAAACGAAAATATATTAGCAAAGACCGACGCGAGGAGTTCCAGTTTTCGGTTTCAAAACAAAAACGAAAGTGCCAATGTCCATGGCGGAGAGGCCGGGATCCGAGTTCGTTGCGTGACACATTTTGAAAGTACCTTATTGAAGGCGGAGAATGTGTTGTCCAAACCCTTTCTAATAGTGCGTTTATGCCTTTCGGTGTGTTACTGATTGGCGGTTTTCTATAGCACTGAAATATTGCAAAAAATGCAAAGATATGATATAGGCATGTTTTTTACCGCGTTTAGTGAATGGCTGAGTACAGATATAGCTTTGTGGATGGTCATTGGTAATAAAATTCTACTATTAATAAAACTAGCTATCAAGGCTTTCAGGCCTTAAAAGAATTACAACATAGGAATCGAAAACGAAGCGTTATTAAAAACTAGTATGTTGTTTATATTGCAAGTGCTGCGCAAGATTTATGCTTTCATGCATACAATTTTAAATACGAAAATAAGCCATTCTTCCAGGAAGAATATAACGCTCTCTAAAGCGTTTTGATTTTTCCCATTAATGACTTTTGTTACAAAAATATCTCCATAAAACTTTCTCTAAAATGGATTTTTTTTTTTTTTTTTTTTTTTTTTTTTTTTTTTTTTTTTTTTTTTTTTTTTTGTTCTTCCCTACCTCGCCTTTTAGGCTATACGGGATTTTCCCGGGCCGGGGGGGGTGAGGGGGAGGGGAATTTAAAATTCCCTCCGGCACCGGGACGTGAACTCGTACTTTTTATATCATCTCAAATCTCTGTTATCCGGTTGCCAGGCAACTACCCCGTATGCCAGAAATGGCCAGGTAGGGGGATAAAAAAAAAAAAAAAAAAAAAAAAAGGTTGCCAGGCAACTAGCGGTGCTGTTACACACGCTTTAGCCTATTCGGCCACCCCGCCCCCCTCTAAAATGGAATTTAGCAACACGGTAATTATGCGTAGACTTAGGGAGGACGAGGTGGAGGAAGAAGAGGGATAGTGCGAGAATATCGGTTCGCTTACTCCCACTCGCAAATATTTCGGGGAAAAAAAAATCAAATAAAAAGACTTAATCTACATGAATGAATAAAATATGTAAACTAAAATCAATTAAGGAAATAGGAAATATCGACTAGATGGCTTAGAAGTAGGTAGGCAAATATTTTACTACGCTATATGTTCCTAATATTGAAATTTTAGTTATATTCAAAGATGATTATACACTCAGTTTAAAAATGTTAGACACGTCCATTGAAATTAAAAAAAACTTTCATATTTTTTATGATGTTATGATATTGTAATGGGGACAATCTTCTCAGACCTTGAGGATTATTCAAATCCAATATCAGTAAATGTTGACATTTTATATGCCTCAAAAAATAGAGTTAAAGTCATTAAAATACCATTTCTACTTCAGTGCAGTGTTGAATTTGTTTCAAAATAGACCTAAAAAGAACGTGAGTCATGGGAAAAAATAAGTGTTTCTCCGAAGAAGAGCGCCGTTTGATTTTTTCACTCTACAAAGAATACAAGAATTGTTCGCCGAATCAAGCGGAGTTTTTCATCGGTCGTTTTTTTAGTAGGCACGGGGGGACATATGGAACTCGCTGTTCTACAAGGAGGCCCCCTGCTTTGACATTACGTGAGAAACGGAATATTCTTCGAATTGCATGTAACTCTTGTAAAACAAGAGTAAGCTGGAGTTCGAACAAAACTAAGTAATGTCCAAATATTATTAAAAAACTCAAAAACAATAGTTAGGAAAAAATTGAAAAGAAACCCAATTTTCGTTTATTTATTGATTTTACTGCTATTTTTTAAAATTTATTTATTTATAAATCTTATTACCTATAAATGTCTATTGCTAACCTTATTTATTTATTTTATTCTGTCAATCCATTTCTTTATTTTTGTTTTTATTTATTTATTTATTTGTATTTTTTTTTTTTTGTACCAACCATCCAAATAGTATTAAGTGATGTTATTTAGCTGATCAGGCTCTTATGACCTGGATGTTTTGAGCCTAGACATCGAAACAAACAAACAAACACAGTTTTGAGTAACAGCCACAAATTAGTCCGGATGGCTAATCTATGACTATTCATCTTTAGTGCTGAAAAAAAATTCAATCTGGATCGACCAGATAGATTTTCGTATTTTTTTCGTGACGTAAGAAAAGAAGAAAGAAATGTATCAAGGTGTCGAATGGGAGGAGAAAAAGTTATGATTTGGATATCAATTGGTTACCAAAATAAAGGATAGTTGGAATTGGTTTCATCAAGAGTAAACTCAGTTGAATATAAAAATTTGTTAGAGGAACAAACGTAGACTTTTAATGACATGTCTGAAGGAGAAATTATTAAGGACTAGTTTACTCGCAACAAAATTGCCAAATTAGACTTTCCTGCTGTTTCCTCAGACCTGAACATTATCGAAAATGTTTGGGGAACTCTTTCGAGAAGAGTGTACTCCGAGTCAAGGCAGTCCGGAACAATTGAGGATTTGAAATCTGCAATTCTGGCTTCATGGGAACAATTACATCAAGAAACAATCAAACAATTGTACGATTCATTACCAAACACAATTTTTGAATTAATAAATGGTGATGAAAAGGCCACGAAATATTATAATGAGTTTTATTTATTTTTACCAGGGAGCGTGTCTAACATTTTGACTAGCCATAAATTTAATCTGAAAAAAAAATGTATGTACTTTTGGCTTCAGAACCGAAATACAAGCAGGCTGCTGATTAACTTCTGGGGAGTGATAGATTATTTTAATACTGTTTTGAAAAGATGGGAGGGTAGGGATAACAATTTTTGAAGTTGATAAGAATTTTGACACTGAGTGTATGTAGCAACATATCGTCGATACGAATGCTGACTATCGAATCTAAAAATGACCACTCATCATCAATTCAGTCCAAACAACGAGGATGTTTTAATTTCCACACTAATACCTGCTTATAAGAATGTTTAAAGATTTTGTACTGGCCGTTTAAAAATTTTAATTATAATTACAATCACTCGAATGCTGATTTGAAATAATGACAATTTTTCATATTCGATAGCATGTGTATCGAAGATATAATAAAAATATTCGTATATAACAACATATCCTAAGATTTTATGTGCCTCCATCCATTTTTACACGAAGATTTCATAACATTTCCCACGGCAAATTTGATGTATTAGAATTGAGAGTTCATCTCACTGCCTCAAACCTTTAAATGCAAATGCAATAAAGATTCAATTTCTTTGTTAACCTATTTTCAAATATAGCTATATGCAAAAATTAAATAAATAAAACCTGGTGTGTCCACTCACATGACTTTCCTACCAATTTCAGAAACATTTTTATATTTTTACAAATGTCCATCAATAAACAAAGAAAAAAATGGAATTAGATTTATTTTCCTGAAAATTGGTCAACGAAAAAATTTGAGTACGATTTATTCGATAAACTAAAGCAATGTAAGGAAACTGAATAGCTGTAACATCGTTAATAGTTGTCCGAAATAAATGATTTTTATATAGTTTTACAGGGAATTTCATTACCTTTCAAAACAACAGGCTAAACGGTGTATTTTCCGAATACCCTGTATCATCGCTGGAACTGGTTCGATTCCGAAGACTTTTTTTTCGTTTTGTTGGTAATTTAATTACCTTTCAAAGTTTTATTATAAATTTTGCCGTATAATATGTACTTAGGAAATTAGGCCCTATAACATTTTTGTTTTTTTTATAACTTTTTTCCTGAATTTTCTTGGGAATTTTGTCTATATACGAAAATTGAAAGGACAATTATCAGAACATTATAGGAAAGTTTCATCAAAATTGTTATAGCCGTTTTCGCGCTACAGTCCATAGAAAAACATGTTTTTTATTTATTGCGCGCAAGCTATTGCGCATGGAGCACCGAATTTCTTTTACAGGCATCAGTAGTCAAAATCCTACAAAATAAAAAAAGAAGCAACAAAATCGGTTCAGTAGTTCCTGAGAAAATCTTGGCGCAGACAGACAGACAAATGTCTAAATATTTGTCTTTCGGCTCTGAAACGTATAGATCCGTCGAAAACCGCATATCGGAAATTTGACCCGATTGCAATACTTTCCTTACCTAGTATAGGTAGGAAAGTGATAAAAACTAACATATCCAATTATTTTTACTTATAGTAATATATTATTGATTTTACAATAACCATGTTAAATGTAGACTTACCTTACTATAGCTATTGTCCACATAACAAAATGTTATATTACTCAAAATAAAAAAAAACTTGTGCTTGTAAAAATGGTAATCGAAGTTTATAGAAATGAACAATGTTGAGTCATGATTTTTTTTATTCTATTAAATTTTTTAGATTAAAATAAGAAGTTTTTTTTTGTTAATACTTTCCGAGGAATGGTCTATATTTAAATAGAAAGTAGATTTAAAAAAAAATGATTAAATTTCGTTATTTGGATTTTATAAAGGAATTTATAAAGCATTTATTTAACATAGTTTATTGTTTTATTTTCGTTTTTTTTCTGATAAAATGATAACAATTTTTTCCTTTTTTTATAATTTTTTTTTCTATTATTACAATCTAAGTAGCGATTAATTTGCATTCTAAGAAAAGAAAAATCAAGGTGAACCTTATGCACTTTCCACGTGACCTTGGTATAAAGATAAGAAGTACTTGGAGCAGAGATATCCGCCTTTGCAATATTATAAGATTATGCTAACAGAAATATAATCTGCTTTGAAATTTTTTTTAAATATATTTCATTTCAGTACTTTTATTTTCTTGCAATCTTATAAAAATTGAATTGTTTTTCTATTTAATTATTTTTTTTTCTAAATGAGCAATATATTCAAATCCTAGATTCAAAATGATCTGAAGATGGAAATATAAATTATTGAAGCAAAAAAAGAAAATGAGAAACAGATTGAAAATTTACTTGGAATAGGTTTCACTATTTTTTCTTTGTGTAATAATGACAAAGTATGACATATTTGTAAACACAATGTCTTAATATGGCAGAATATCAATGAAAATTAATGGTATGATTCAGTGATTGCATGTATTACGTTCTAATCGTAAGGTGATCCTTTTGGTTTCCGACGATATAATGTTTCAAGTACAAGGATGCAATGGGAAAATATGTTATGTTTTGCTCATGACTTTTAACTATAATGTGAACTAAATCAGTCATAAACACAATATAGGAATTTGCATGGTGTACGTAAAACTTAGGTATTAAACTCATCATGCATAGGGTCACCATGCAAGAGATAAAATAAATAGTATTTGGGCAGCACTGCTCATAAATATAGCACCTTTTAATAATATTGTTTTGACAATAATCTTGTAATAACATGGAAAAAAAAATGAAGGTACAAAGCGCATCGTCTTAGATTAGTCCTATCGAATGCACTCACTCGCATTCTTCATGAAACGAGGCGTAGGTGGAACTCTCCAAAATAGGTGATGCAAAGTACAGAAGTGAGTCAGATAGCAGTCCTAGCAGTTATTCTATTACTATCTCGGCAATAAATATAACGGTTAGATATGTGTGGAAGTGGGTAGTAGGGGATGGTTCAGTGCCCGGTGTAGGAGTGTGGTGGGACCAGGATTTGGAGCTTCGGAAAGGAGTCGGTGACCTGTGGCCGAAGGAACATTATATCGAACACTTTAAAAGAAGTAGGAGTCAACTAGTGTGGGAGTTCCAGGATCTCCAAGATTGCTCCAGATTCGCGGAAGATACATTAGTGTTCTCTGGTACCTCACATGGTATCTCCAGAACACAAATAGATCAGGGTTAGTAAAGATTTTGTCTTGACTACATCCGTAACCTGCGTTGTGAAAGAACTGCTTTAGGGAATACTAATTAAGTATTTTGAATTATATATTAGGTGATTCCTTTTCAAATTTTCTCTCTCTTGCTCGAAATGTATAGTATTCAAGGATCAACCCCTAAGAAAAAAAAAAAACACAAAATAACCAAACCACCATTTTATCTTCGTTTTATACACACCAGTTTCTGCAAATTTGATGCTGTGTCTATAAAAGTGAAACATTTTTAACTTTATTATTGCTCGAAGAAAGAAAGCCTAGATGAGCTAAACATATCTTCAAAACCTGATGAATAAAGGATGGAGGATATGGAATGCTGGGATATTCGAGGGATCCCTAACGTTTATTTTCATCAAAAGTGAGCATGTGGTTAAATTTTAATTCATAATCATATTATCAGACTTAAATTTCTGCATCATTATATCACACCAGAACCATCCAAATTTCAATTATATAATCTATGGTAATATTTCGCTCTCACTTACCGAGATCAAATATGTATTATTTGTTAGTATATAATTACTAACATGTCAGGACAGACATGATCTAATACGCATCAAATACTCATCAAGTACACATTTTCTGTACCATAAAGAGCAAGAATAATAATCAAACATAATACAATCTATTTCATACATTAATACGCTTGTAAGAGGCAGTGAGGGTAAAATCTCGTGGAAAAGTACCTCTGCACGGAGTACTTCTAGGGTCAGTAGCGGTGCTAGTTCGAATCAAGTTGGTTTCGTATTTCATAGAGGACTCATGATTGAAATCTATATCTTCTCTTTAACTTTCCTTAGTTAGAGGACAGACACACACACACACACACACACACACACACACACACATACATATATAAATATATATATATATATACTTATATTTATAAAGCAGCAAAAACCACGTGGTTTGGCCACGTTTGTCGGATGGAGGAGGAGAGAGATCCGCGGAAGATTCTGGAAGCTCGGCCGAGGGGCCGCCCCAGAATTTCCTATCATTTAGCCTATGGAGAGAAGAGAGACAAAACTCTCCAGGAAATGAGGCGACTTAGTAGGGACTGAGAGGCATTGCTGCAGTGGATAGAGACTCCTCGACGCTAGTGATCGCACGAAGAGAAAGACAAAGAAGAACAAGACCAACTGCACTTTGGTTCGTGACCAACGGAAGTCATTTACTCTTTGTACCTTCACAGTTGACCAACAAATGACGATCATTTACCAATGATTTTATAAAAATTAAACGGACAATAAGAGACATGGCTACATCATACATACTCCTGAATATGAGGAGGATATCACAAATGCGCTGGAACAGAGATTATCATTTCTCTTCTGCCTTGGCCTTGAAAAATACCCGTATAACCAACCGAAGAGGCGAGTTATAGGAGGCAAACAAATTGCAAATTAATATATCAAAATAGGCTTGACTACAAACATCGAAATGGACTTTGAGTTACAAATTTAAGCTAGGAGCTATCATCAAGTATGGTTTGAAGAAGATGGAAATGGTCAGTATTTTCTGTCTTTTCGCTCTACAAGAATTTAATAACGCTACTCATTTATCATCTCCTAAGAAAAAGTAAAAACCATATAAAATAAACACATCACAATTCATTTATATAATCGTTCTCCTTCCTTAATAATGAAACGGTCAACTATTAAATATTCAATGAGTCTACAAGAATTTAATTTAATCGCTTGTTTAGATAAGATCCACGAATCTATGTAATAGGCACAATCTAAATTTAATCAAAAGCCATTTTGTGCCATAAATCAGACGTGCAGTTTGCCTTAGTTTTATGAGGTGTAAAACTAAAGTAAGAAGAATGAAGTATTGGAGGCACCCTCGAAAAGATTGAAGCCCAGCGCAACGGCAGAATGTAGACAATAGACCAGATTCCTTAGTTATATAATTAATTAAGAGGGTTATTGCAAGAGCGCGGCATTGCAGCAGCCGGCAAATAGAGCGTGCGTCCTCCAGAGGTAACCCTTGGTCGGGTGGTGGTCTGCGATTGCGGGATCATTCCATCTTCTTGATTGCTGATGATCAAGAACCAAGACGATCTGTGTTCGCTCATCATCAGTCGGCGTCTTCAGTCACCAGGAACGTCTGCTTATACTGTTCGCTGATCTAAGCTAGCAGTAATCCGCGGTTTTAAAAATCCCTCTTCTCTGTCTTATTTTCTTAGATATTAGATATTATAGGTATTATTTTTTTTCGTTGGCATCATCAAAACGTACATAAACAATAATAGACAACGTAATGATAAGGTATTGTAAGTAATTTCATAAAGTAGGCAGAAAAATGTTTTGGTAAACTTTTAACATTTTAAGAAATGCATGATGGTAAATGAAACCAACACAAAATGTTTTCCTTGAACGACGAAGTGGTCACACAACCCCTAGCAGAGGAAAACAGTCAATATTATAATAAGAATTATTAATTCGACATTTATAATATTGCTGTAAGAATTTTAAGACTATCACGACGCAGGTTTTAACTCCAAAAACAAATAAAATTTTATACATAATTAAAGAAAAAAAAGTTTAAATACATTTACTATATTTGAAACATTTACTATCTGTCCTAATGAAATATTGAGTCTTTGTGACGAATACTAATAAATAATATATTAATGTCTCTAAACCGAAAATTGAAAGCTTTACATCATACAAAAATAGTCCATCACTTTAAAAGAAGGATACTAAGCTAGAGGTGCTAAAACGATATAACGAAACGAAACAAAATCGATTGAAAGAGAGGACACAGACATTTTTTATACATATTCTTTTTTTTTTCTTTTTTCTTTCGTCGGCCTTAGACTCCCACAGAAGTCCTATACTGCATACATATTCTTAATATATATGTGTATATATATATATATATATATATATATATATATATATATATATATATAATATATATATATATATATATGTATATATATATATATATATATATATATATATATACATGTACATATACATATGTATATACATACATATCTATATACATATATAAATAATGTAGCACAATTATATGGCGAAAATATTCCATCAGGCTCTAGCGATGAAACTTAACGTGTTGGATGAAAAGGTGCCATGTTATAAATACAATCCGATTAGACTTCTTCAGAAAGGGTCCTTCAAGTTTTAATGGTACGAATATATTATAACGGATCATACAATGTGCCACAACAGTGGGGGGAAAGCTCCGTAAATACCTAGGATTGGCGATTGAAATAAAAGAATTGTACCATTTGGAAAGCGTATTGGTTACACCCATAATAATATCAACAAATAGTCTGATCCCTAAATCCACAGATGGCTTAGAATTGCCCCTTGGTTTGTTAAGAAAGGCTGAGCATGCAGTTCTCTTGGACGAAGCCAGAATCAACAAATGCTAGTTTAACATCTCTTAAAACGAATTCCATTATTTTCATTGAAAATTTGAAATTATGTCCCGGTAAACAACACGCCTACATATTCCTACCTATTAAAAGATACTTATACTACTCAAAACGTGAAAAACATGTTACGACCGGCATTTGTTACATTTTAACAATTTGTTTATAACGGCATCAATTTCAAGATATGGAAATTTTAGTACACCATTGAACAGACAAGGAGCAGGGTGGTCAGTGAGTACAGCGCTGTATTACTATTCTCAATGACCCAAGAAAAAGTTCGACATTGGCAGATAATAATTATTCCATCTCATTAGCCGTGGATAGACCCTGGGTTGAGAGACTCTAAAGGTTGTACACTCTAGCTTATCTAAAGTAGTTAATTTATTCCTTAATTAATTTATTGAGAGAAAAAACCTAGCGTTTGAGAGCAATTCTTGGCCCAATGATATCTTTGACAATAAATGGCTTTGAAATACTACTACCTTAAAAAGTACTAAATCCAAGACCCTTTATGGGTTGTAATAGTACAGAAAAGGTTGGACCGATACGAGCTTAAACTTAATTCCTTACTCTTATGAAAACGTTGAATCTTTAGAGAATTAAAAAAAAAAAGGTTTGTTGGTGACTTTTTTATACGTCAGTGATACAGATTTTGTATTGAATCCATTGTTAAATATATTTTTTTTATAGCATATTTGACACGTTCCTTTTTCGACGAAGATTGGTATGACAGTTGCTCGTTGCCGATTGAGTTATTACAATTGGATCGTTGGCCCGTTCGTGATTCATTCATCAGGACCAATACATTACGTGATAGGAGACGCATTGTGATTGGTCCAATCCGTCACGCCTCAGCTGAAACAGGGAGCTAAGAGCTACGCCCGGCAACCACTCAATGTTCCGTATTATAACTGATGGAAATAGATTTCAGAACCATCTTCAGTCTGATTGTCCTTATTTTGCAAGAAGTTGAATAGTTGACCTATAGTTGTTGGGATAATGTAATCATTATTAATCAGGTTTAAACATTATGATATATAGTAATTAAATGATCAAGCAATATTTTAACACAACATCCGGGCAGCGAAAAAGTTTTCATTAAAATCAAGCAATAAAAAAAAAAAATGTATATATATCAACACTGCGGGTTGTCAGGTAATGAAAAAGCTGACTAATTAGCAAAAGATGGTGCCAAAAAAGATCAGCCAGATATGCCAATCACTTTCTTGACTGCAAAAAAGCTAATCAGAACATTAGCAGTTGGAGTTGAAGGGGAAGCAATGGGCTTCATTACAAGAAGAAAAGGGAAGAGTGCCAGTGGATCTCCCTAGAAGTGAGGCCGTTGCACAGTTTAGGATGAAAACCGGACATTACTATCTCCAAAGCCATCTATACCGTATTGGAGTTGTCGAATTAGCAACATGCCTACTGTTTTGACAAGGATCCATGACAGCTCTTCATCTACTTACTTGCCCCGGACTTTAGGAAATTAGAACCAAAGCCAGGACTGAAAGTGAAATATATTTAGCTGCTAGACGTCGCATGGCCGAAAGAGCTTAAGACGATCAAGGCATACGATAGTAAAAAAAACAAGTCCTTATGTATACAATCTCAGACGATACAATTAAAAATTCTTCAAGTCCCTACGTTCTTAAACCGACGTTTAAATCTCCTTCTGCCATAATAATAATGACACTGGAACTAGTTTTGCAGAACAACTAGCATCCTTTCAACAATTTATTACTTAAACCTCAAGCATCATATGTCAAATAAATTTCAGTTATAGTGACTGATATGACGCCTAAAAAAACTTCTCTCATCAATCTTGACAGTTTTTATTTCTTTTTTTTATTACAATTTACAACTATATTTTCCACTTTTTAGAAGCCTTTCCTCTAAACTCCCCTTATAGTCTATACATGTTTTTCCTAGACAAGAGGAGAAGGCGAGGGATTAATTCAAGTGTTTCCCCCTCATCCGAAATCGGGATGCGAACTCGTAATTATTTTACCAAGTAAACTTCGATTTATCAGGTTACTGGGCAACGCGTATGCATAAGAATATTAGACCACTCGGCCACCCCGCCCCCATTGATAGAGTCTCAAGATGTTTGGGAGGGTTAGACTGTTCCTCCCTTGACCGTACCCCTCGCACTCTATGCTTTGGCTATTTATCAAGTATCTAATTATCCAATTGACATATTTCAGTGGGCAATAAAATATATTAAATTACCGGATTTGCTATATCATATTCAAAATCTAGCCTGTATGCAATTAGAAACCAAACTATATTGAAAAATGTTTGGCCAACTAACAAATTCTAGGCTAGAAAACGGTGGAAACAAACACTGAACTTTCTAATTAAAGCATTATTAAAGTTCTTGGTATACGGTAAAAGTTTAACGTGTATTTATTTAAGTTCTTTAAAAAAAGTTCAGTCATATAAAAAATAAACAGTAATTGGGTTTAGATTTTATTTTTTTAAATTCTTTATTAAGTTAAATTACAATCTGTCACATTTAAGGATAATAGTGATAAAGAGTAGCTCATTCACTCTATGCACGATAAATAAAGGTAAATGTAGAGCTTATATTAGATTATAATTTGTTTTTAATGAATTTCACATGATTCTAATGTGTCGTTTGTTTGAACAGCTGAGAATAAAAGTAATATTTATATCGAATTTATAGCGAAATCGATATTACTTTCAAATAAAAGTTCGTTAAAACTTGAAAAGTTGCAAGGAAAAAAGTTCTAGTTCAAAAAAATAAAACCAAAAAAAAACTAAAAAACTATCGACAGTAAAAATTCCTGTGATACCAAAACTTTTCCAAAAAATTTTTTTTTTCCCGTTTCAAGCCTGGTTAGGCTGATTACCAAACCCGAGGATAGAACCAGACGGAAACAAAAACTGAACTTTCTAGCTGTGACGCCACTTTAAATGACATATTGTTTCGAGTTGTTCCTTCAGGATCAGATATTTTGGTGGACCAGCGAGGGCGTAGGTGTCATTCTCAAATTATTTATAACTCCTACAACTGGAGCTGTGTAGCGAGTTCATTTATCATTAGTAATGGCCGAGGATATGGCCGTGCTGCCTGCTCCAATTCGCTCTGGTATCTGTAGCCGGGGTGTAGCAACGGCCGTCGCTCTGTTGACGTCGATCAATCATACGTTTCTTCTGGAGTGTGCCAATTTACTCCTAATGGTATCTAGTGATTTGGTCTTTTGCCGTCATTAAAGCTTGTCATCAGTCTACTATTTATTAGGGTTTGAGAAATATTATAGATTTTGCAACTAATTATAATGTATTATTTGTTATATTAATGATAAAATAGTTGTCATCTTAGAATTTATTCAATTTATTAATCAACCGCGGACATGATACAACACTTCACAATCTAATAATTGTGTTGAGCTATTACAAGATCTGTAGTAATAGTAAGGATCTGGAGAAAATGAAGAAACATTGCCTGAATAGAACTGGGATGTAAATTTTAAAAAATCAGTTTTTATTAAAAAGTTCTTATTAAATTACGAACTTTTTTTAATAGAGAAATTTTGTTAAATTAAACAGATATGCGAATTAAGTATTCTAATTCGTAATTTACCTAAATTATTACAAGCTATCATTATTATCATGATTATTATTAGACGTGAACATCATTCGAGGAATTGCTGAGCAGCAATATAAACACTAAGTTAGTATGGTAAAAACAAACAAGAGGTTTTTGAAGAAGAGGAAATCAAGGCATTTTACTGGGTTTTTTCAATGAAATAAAACGTTCTGCCAAACTTATGGAAAATAATTAGTGGAGCTATGTGTGACTCAATCATAGAATTTTCACAAAAATACATTAAAAAATATTAATCTTAAATTGAAGAGTTGAAATTAAAATGTAAAGGTAAATTAATTATAATAATCACTGAAATTACCGTGAAATATTGACATAAAATATATTAAATAAAACTATATTCATAGTCAGACTAGGGAGCTCCAAGTTAGGCTTCTTCCTCTATGTGTGAATGACATTGTCAGAACTGCAATGACATATTTACGAAAGACCTGCCAGGTTATGTGCAAACCATTATCTTTTCAACTAATAAGAAAGATAGTATTAATGGTTGGAGATGGATAGGGATTATGCTAAGGGATTAGGATGGTGGATAAGGTCCTGAGTTTGAGAATCTGGATGAAATGACGTCAAAGACATTACGGATGTTGAGGTTACGACGCAATATTTGGTTAGTAATCTAGTATGAACGTCTGACTATTGTACGATGTGCTTGAGCTAGGAAGGATGGAAGAGCTATGATAGAAAATGTTGCTGTCTCCCACAGTTGAAATCTGTAAGTATAGATGAGTTTCAGGTTTCAGTCTGGACTTTTTAATAGATTACAGTAACAGATTAATGGTTTGCCTTCAATTGGAATATGAGAGTTTCTGTTAAGTAGAGTAAATAACTAGAAAATCGTCATTTAAGTTATTTTCTTATGTAAGTCTGGTGTGTAGTTTCCTTGTCAGTCTTTTGTCTAAAAGGAATCATAGATCTAGGATTGTGACCGAATTTTATTTTAAATCACCAAAATTAACAATGGATAATGATAATATATATAATTTATTTAAATATACCACTAGGTATAGCGTATTTAATTTATGCAGTGTAGGATTATGGATGGTTAGTTGTTTTGATAAACCTAGATCATCAGCGCCAAATCCATAAAATATTATTATTAAAATATTTAGCTAGTAGGTTTAATAAAAAAAAAAAAAAAAATCAATAATAATAAGAGATAATATATATATATATAAAGGAAACAAATTAAATAAGAGAAAAAGATAAATAGAAATATATTATAAATATTATTATAGCTCTTTCATTAAATTTACCCTTGTTAGAAATGTTATTATTTTGTCAGTTCTATTGTTGACGTTTTCTAAGACTAGTGATATATATTGTGATTTTTCTAAGTAACCTATTTATTAAATATATATATATATATATATATATATATATATATATATATATATATATATATATATATATATATATATTCACACCTTACTTTAAAAATATCACAAAATATATTCATATATATATATATATATATATTTTTTTTAAAGTAAGGTGTGAATATAATCTTATGAATGTCCTTCATTGCAGAGATGCGGAAATGCTACTCTGAATACTGAGTGTCGAGTGTATTACTGAAATACTGATCTTTTTTATTATTTATTTATTTATTTTTACTATCTAAGAATTCAATCACTACTTCAGTTGATGTAAAACGGTTAACTGAAGTAGTGATTGAATTCCCAATATTGATACAATTTGAATAAAATACTTGGTGCTCGGTACTCTGGGTAGCTTTTGTCCATCTCTGCTTTATTGTGACATTATGTAATATTATGCAATAGTATAATTATATATATATATATATATATATATATATATATATATATATATATATATATATATATATATATATATATGATCGGAAAGGCAAAAAGTCAAATTACAATTTTTAATTTTTTCTCATACATAGATGTTTCTCAAAATATGTTAGTAATAAGTCGATCTTTGCAAATAAACCTTAAACGTTAATGTTCAAAATGACTAACTAAAGACAAAAAAATAATTAATAATAACATGCTTGATATTAAGACTTTTCTAAGCTGAATGACCCGACAAAAAATTTGTTATTAATAATAATATTACGAGATAGCTATAATACTTGCTAGATAGCTATAATACGAGATAGCTAGAAATAACTATAACAAAAAGATGCTCAAATACTCAGGTTAATTCGTCATTCCGTGACAGTTATGGAATCGAAAAAAATTACTTTTGCAAGGGCTGACAAAAAAGTATATTGGAGTGCTAGAGGTTAAGTGTAAGTAAGTAATCTAGACTTTTTTTGTTTCCACAAGAACAAGTTACGGAGCTAAGTTACCCTGAAATCGAAGATTAAACTTGGAGTGGCTTATTGATATTTATTTTTGCGGTTACAGCGATGGCTAAAAATTAAATATTTATCCGGGTAATATACCTCCTCAGGATTTCAAAAGCGTGTTGTTGATAGCAACTCGGCTCGAGAAAATTATATAACCCCGATAAGAGGATGCCGTTTCATAATGCCACTGTGCTTTATGCTCTTTTAGAGAGTTTCGCAACCCTTTTGTAGTGGGTGAGCTAGCGAAAGGGGGTGAATTTCCACCAGAGAGATGTTAATGGATTAGAAAGTATCCAATATCTAATAGTATTGGCTGCAAGTAAAAATACGCATAGTTATTTTTTTAAAAATTATTTAGTTATAAATATTCAGTGGTGGACTTAGTTTTTTTTTCAGGGACGAGGAGAGGGCCACAGAATGTGGAGAAAATATTACTATATCTATGGGAAAAACAATTAATAAATCGATAATCTATCTTATCTCGATAAATTAAAAATCAATGTTGTCATAAAGGCTTTACAAGGACAAAGATATATATGTATATTATGTTATATATAATTAACTATATATGTATTTGTTAAAAAATAAAATGGAGGATCAGAAAAAAAAATGTGCATCAATAACGATCGATTTCTCACAGTTTCTTTTTTTTTATTTTTCTCTTTCTAATTGTTGATCATTTATTCACTAGTGTTGGTACGAGCTGTTACATTCTAAACAGCCATATTTTATTTTTCTCAATCGTAGTGTTGGGAGAAAAAATATCCCATTTTCGTTTCTCGTGAATTATACCACTCCCCACTATCGACTTTATAACCTATTTAAATTTGATGATTTCTTCAGCTCTTTATCCTTAACATTAATTATAAAAAAAAAAAAAACAATGTTATCAACAAATTTTAGTTTACCAATGGACCATGTCACTCCAAACTTCAGTGGATTAAGCTATTCAGTGCTCATATATAATTATTTATATTCTAGATATATAGACGGTGTTCAGGTCAATGGATCTAACCCCGAAAACGAAAATTTTACGAGAAAGCATAATTAACTTTTTTAATTCTTGAATGTACTCTTTTCTCACTATAAACATAGTTCTTATTGATACGGAATGTTATATTACCAATTTTTTTTAGTAATTAGAGTCTAATAGCAACTAACCTCTGCTTTATCAAAGAAATACTGCTAAGAAGAGGAATCAATAGTCAGTGGGTCACCAATTTCAACCAATTTTATTTCAATGTTACTATATCGAAATATATTCGACACATTTCTCGGAGTTCGGTCTGTACATTTATATGTACTATATATACACTTTATTACTCATCCCTTATATATTGATATAGTTTTTTGATTTATTCATAATTTCGATTGAGAAGTAAATGCTACTGTCTTGTTGGTTGTGTTATCTGTGAGAGTTCTGAGTAAGTTAATTGTTAAAACGGTGCCCTGGAAAACGGATCTGACAGGGAAATTTGGTTTTAAGACCAATGAACAAAGTTTATATTCTAACAAATGACACGTTGGTAACATTTTACTTATCATTTCTTCTTTTAAATTCTCCAGTTGTGCAAACATTGAAATCGTTGTTGTGATAAAATTCTCTTAGTTTCCACATGACTATTATTCAAAGCAAGAAGTTTTATTGTGATACCATTCTTTGGAAAACTTCCGTGTTTATGGCGACACCAGCGTTTTCATGGTGTAGCTTTCTAGATCATAGTCCACATTCTGGACGGAAATTTTGTTCAATACATACATACATATTTGTGAGTATACAATATTACTCTGTGCTGGAGCCCTTACATATATTCCTGTCCTACCTCCGCACGAATACATATCTCTTAAGTCATAAAAATGTTTGTCCATCAATAATCTGTAGTTAACCACACTCTCTTTCTCTCTCTCCCTCCCCCGGAACAAAAATAAAATAGTGAGTATCAACTCACACATATATAAATCACCATTTACTATTAAGCAATCCCTGAGATATATAAGTAAGAAGATTGTGTAAAGAATTGAAATGGAGTACATTCATCTAGTCTTATTCGAATATATTATAGTCCGTGGTACAGACCCCTTTTTTATGAAATTATTAACATCCGGCTGAAACTTCGTAGATAGTTTCATCTCATCGTAGCCTACAAATATTTTATTTACGAAAATTCTCGGAATTGGAGCGTTTCCAATCTGGAGGAGGGCAAACTTTGTCTATTTTAATAGATACTAATCACTCAGCTTTAGTACTCCACTCAGCTTTAGTACTCAGTGCCCTTAAATGTGGCAAAATGTATTATTTCTCAATAAAAAGATTTAAAAAAAAATAGATACTAAAAACTCTGCTTTCTGCTTTCTACTTGGATCGTAAGATAATTTTATCATAAAATCGAGGCCTACAAAAAAAGTGGCCTACAAAAATATTGGGCCGTTTGTTCTTTCGAAAATTTTGAACTTCGTTATTTTGAAAGTTTAGGGTCACGCTAAATGGCTCAATATTTTTCAAGGCCAGCATTTGTCGAATTTGTGATCAAATTATATTACGATTCAAATAGAAAGCAAATGTGTATTTACGAGTTTTTAGTATCTACTTAAATAGACAAAGTTTGCCCCCCTCCGGATTAAAATGCCCCAATTCCGAGAATTTTCGCAGATAAAATATTTGTAGGTTACGATGAGATGTAGCTATTTACGAAGTTTCTGCCGGATGTTAATAATTTCATAAAAAGGGATCTGTACCAAGGAATATTAATTTTTTTTCACTTTCATTTTTTAACCAATACCTGCTAATTACATCTAGTAACAATCAATAGAATTGCTGGCTAAATAATGAGATAAAAGAAATAAATATAAATAATAGATTTTAATAAAAAACAACAGCTTAAAGTGGCTTGATAGACATGAGGAAAAGCAGTATCCAGCGATACCTTCCTTTAATTTGCTTACATAATCATATAAGTAGGTCCCTAATCCAGACCCTTTTCTGTCATCTTCTGGTATTCTCCGGTATTAAAGCCCTCACTATTTCATTTATTAACTGGTTGGAGTATCCTATCAACTTATGGAATCTTTTTCATTAAAAATCAAATCCATTTATTTAAACTTTATTCCAGTCAGCTTTATTCCAGTCAGGGAAGAGCCCTGAACTTCAGGCCGAAACGTCGGCAAATGTTAAAATAAATATTATTATTTATTTTTGCCTTCTTATTTCTGACTGTTCACCCCAACCATCCTTCTCTTCATTATTCACAATAGTCAACCATTAACCCACAATTGTTTATTTAAAGTCCAGAAGTACTTTGTATTTCCATGAAGTGCTTATAGTTGCTATATTCAGTTCTGTATAGCAACCAAGTCAAAGCCAAATATGGCTGATGTTGCTACACACGAACCCATGGGATGCGGTTGGCCCGCAACCAAATCTTCAAGTTATGCCTCGCTGTATTCAGTAATCCCGGTATTGTGTGAACGGATGAGTTGTTATGACGCAATGCCGAGTGAGTTCGAAAAGGAAGAAAGGTTAAATGGCAGTGGATTTCGACCTTTTTGTGACCTATAATTGGCTTATGATGGAGGAGGATCACTTTAAGTATGGTGCTTTCCTTTTATGGTTCTCTGACATAATATGGCAGACCCGGAGACAGGAAGAAATACAATTTGAACATATTACTATCTATATGGTTATTTTATGTAAATTATTATATGAATATACTTCCCTAGATGTTCAATGATAAAATGAATGTTCAAGTTTTAAAATTGATTATTTGTGATGATATTATTAACAACCTGATTTTCTTTCTTTATTTATTTTTTTATACAATGATAATCAAATTATTAGTCAAATCTAGAAATAAAATATTACGCCAATGAAGCAGCAATTTTTAAAAGAGAGATCTTGTGTGGGAACTCAGTCCTAACTGAATTAATATTAAATACATAAATTAAACGACTGGTTCAAACTATTGAAAATTCGACTAACATTTACCTTTTAAGAAATAGCTGCCCTCTGGATCTATATAGACATCAAGTTAATTACTTATTGCTGTTATATTATATATAGATATGTATGCGTTCTTTTTATTTATTTATTTTTAAGTTATTTTATTCTTATTTATTGTATATATATTATTTTTCTGTATAATTTATTTTATTTATTGTACATAGAGTGTGAATGTGATCTCAGAACACTATTATAAATGTCCTTGAGACAGATTGTAATATTTTTCAATAAATAAGTTTTTAAAAATATTGCCACTGTTAGTTATTTTACTAGTCAGAATAAAAGAAAAATATAAAACAGCCAGACGCAATAAAATAATTAAAAATCTATATGGCTGGGCTGAAATGTCCTCAATATCCTAAAGCAATTGGAAACAAACATCCTAATGTGGGCTATGGGAAACGAAATAAATGAGATAGGTAATGCTCTAAGTCATGTATGCACAGAAAGGCTTAGAATGATACCTGTTGGCCAACAGTTACATTATTGCATGTCCATCAGTGTATCCAGAAAAGAAACTGAATCCTGGTAAACAAAGAAGAAGGAAACATACTCAGATTTAAAATGGAACATTTCATCACTTTTTTTTTTTTTGGTCCTCCCCTTCCTCGCAGTTAAGGCGATACGGGGTTTTCCCGGGCCAGGGGGTGTGAGCAGGGTTTTAAAAGACTCCCCGGGTACCGGGACGCGAACTCGTGACTACTTTTATGTCATTGATTCATATATCAGGTTGCCGGGCGGTGCAGTGCACAAGCGTTAACCCATTCCGGCACCCCGCCCACACCTTTTCATCAATTTATAAAGCTATGAAGAGTCTTGAGATAAGTACTTTGTTGTACAGGGAGGTGATTGAGCCGAGATCACTCTCTACCACCAGGTTTACCTCCTTAAATTATTATTTTATTAAGAGTACACACTTTACAGAGGCTAAGTGTGTCTCCTGGGGGAGGATCTCCTGATCCAGAGCCAAACCATGGCTGATGCAAGAGAAGAAATAATTAACTGCCAAAGCAGACTCGAATCTGGGACCATGAGCATATGAAATCAGTCCTTACTTATTGTCCTGCCCAGCTGCCGATAAAAAGAAAAAAAAACATACACAGCTTTAATACTTGAACATTTTCAAAGTTTTCATCAAACATTTCTCAGAAAAGCCTGGCAAAGAATTTTTTGAAAAAAGATCCGCTAAGGTATAATAATCGGATGAAATTAGTAAACTATCCCACCTGACAATCTGTGCCTAGAGGAGATAGAAAGGGATGAGCACAATTTGCGTGAATGTAAAGACCTTGTCTTCTAGATACTGCTTCACATAAAACAGGCAATAAATTAAGCATAATACATTACTAGATACATTACTAAGGAGTGGAAGCACATCGTAAAATTCCTGTTGGATCTAAATATAAACAGAGGGAAAATATCACAGAAGATCCTCAAGGGTTATGATGAGAAAAGGTTTACCAACCTAACAACTGTCATGTTTAGCATATTAGGTTTATTTAATTTGTTTGATTTTTTTTTGGTCTATAAAAATGTGTTTGCGCCTGTCAACTTATTATTTATTTATTCTTCCCTTCCTTGCCTTTCGGCAACACGGGATTTTGCAGGGATGGTATACCACAACCTCTACGTCATTCCTGCTGCCTGTCAACTTATTGTTAACAATCAGCAAATGTGCTGGCGATACAGAAAATAATTAAATGGCAGGCATAAGGAAGGAAAGTACTCATCAGAACTTCTTCCCTCACTTGTTCCAATTACTTAGGTTGTTTAAGGAAGGAGGTCTCTCATCCAACCCCGTTTTAGTTTCCTCCTCATGTTCTGAGGTATGTCAGCTGTGGCCATGTCTCTTATTATGTTAGTTTAAATTAGTGTAAAATCGTTAATAAAGGATTGTTATATATATATGTTGGTCAACTGTTGGAAGGTAGAGGTCAGTATGTAGAGTTTTATTTGTCACGTACCAAAGTGCTTTTCTTATGATTCGCAGTAATTTTGATTGGAAGGTTTGAAGTTTTTTTTTTTAGTGTGTCTTTTTAGCGATACCGTATGGGTTTAAGTAAATATGTATATTTGTTCAGTTTCAGTCTTTTTTTTTTTTTTGAAGATTTAACAAATAGAAAGCAAGGTAATTTGTTAAGTGTCTTACGTTTCATTTTAGCATGCGGGCCCAAGTCATCCTTCTGTCGAAGGTGAGCTCACGATAAAGTACCGTCTCTGTTTGAGGATTTTGATTGTTGTCAATATAAACTGGAGGGCAGGTGTTTTTTTCGAAGAGTAAATGTTACATGTTTGGATTTGTCATGATTAAGTTGCATTTTCCATAGTTCGAACAAATCTTGTAATTTATGTAAGTGATGTTGTGGAGTTAGTGAGGCCTGTGTAGGGTCTTGATGTTTTGTAAGAATTGTATAGTCAGCATAAGTAGCTGTCAAGGTGTCATCGTTTATAGGTATATCGTAAGTGTATCCAATGTAAAGTAGAGGGGCTAGTATTGAACTTTGGAAAAGTCCTACCAAGATTGGTCGAATCTCTCGGAGAGGAATAGTTGAAGGAAAAGGTAGCTCGTGCATGGCTGTATAGCCTTAAGCTTAAAGAGAAGATCCTGGTGCCGGAATCTATCAAACACCTGAGCAACTTCCACAAATACTTCAGTTGCATATAGTTTTGGTTCTAAAGCTTCAGCAATGTGGTCTGTAACTCTATGTAATTGATGTGTCGTCGAATGTATAATTTATGGTTAGGAATTATCTGTTGGTCAGTCAATAAATCTTTTGTATATTAATTTTTCAAAAACTGTGGAGCGTATACGAAATAGGCTAATGTGTCTTTAGGTTGAAGGATTGTATATGTATTTACTGGATTTGTGAATCATTTTAATGAATGAGTGTTTGTTAAATTTTTAAATTATTTATATTATAATTTTTTTTATTTATTTTTTGTATTTATTGAGTATTACAACAATCTGTCTCTTGGACATTGGTTATAGTGAGGTAGGATAACATTCACACTATATGTACAAAAAATATAAAATAAATAGAAGCAAACGAATAATCAAAATTATATACAATAAATAATAAAATAAAATAACCTAAAAATAAGAAAATTAAAACAAAGAAAAAAAAAACATGCATACCTTTATAAAATCAGGCAAGGGAACTCCAGGAGAACCCTGCGCTACTCTCTCAACCGCATCCATCACTGGTGCTAAAGCCAGCGGAGATTGATCGATTCTCTAAATTAAGAATCTATTCATCGCTGCTTAAATTAGAGGTCAGTATAAGTACTAATTCTGTAATTTAAATAATTATAAGGATTCTTAATTAATTTAGTAACTGATATTAAGACAGCTATTGATTAAATGAAAAATACTTAAGAACGAAATAGTTAATTAAATGTTTCTTTCCATAGAACTAATTTCGTATCTTATTACGGATGGTACCTGTTAGGCGTGATGACGAGCCTATTCCATTTCCAGGCGGTCATAATAGCAAATAAGAAGGAAGGTATGATTGTGAGGTGCTGAGCTATTAACTTTTTGCCATCGTCGGCTTCTAGGATTCTCTTCAATAGAACCTTTTATCTCGATCCTCTTGAGGGGAATCGATTGGCAGAAAATAATACTAACGACAATAAAAGGAAACAGATAAAAAACGAGACACAACGGACACGTAGACGGAGGCAGATGGACACGGAGCGACAATAGACCACACACAAAGCGATTCTTTGTGTCGGGCCAATCACGCTGGCTCCTAGCAGTCCGGCTGGTACTGTCTCTGCGATGGTACGTCATGCCTTCAGGATATCCGAGATCCTAGATACCATTGCACCGCCGTTATGTTTGAATACCATCCGCGAAAAGAGTTGTTTTACTCAATATCGTGAAGAAACTTGTTTAGCTTACGCCAGGTATGCATACCTGAATATAATTTCGCACAATTGATTGCGCAACACGGCAGTACACCGCTTATGATTGGGTACTGCCCGCGATTTGGTTTTATTTTGGAATTCTTAAAACTGTTTAACATTCTCTGAAGGTCGTAACAAAGTCAGACTTTCATTTCCTCAGACCAACTGTCTACCTCTGTGAATATATTTTCTTAATGATCCTAAAAGGAAGTATCCGTTTTTTGTATAGGAAATATTATATTTGTATTTATATATGCATTTCTAAAATATTTAGGAAGTTGTTTTTAAGAGAATGATGCATGGCTATACTCTTTAATAATATCAACAAATATCTAACGTTTAAATATACATGATTAGGTAATTGAGTATGTAATATTACCATACGATTCGACCTTCACTCGAAAAAGGAAAGGTCCCCATTAAGACTATCACCGATTTTGACCTTTTTTTTTTTTTTTTTTTTTTTTGCCTGTGATTCTACATCGAAATACGAGTACATTAGAAACGTCCCGAAAATCGGAACTTATAATATGTATAATACTTAAATGTGGCAAAGTTTAATGAGCTCTGGATTCTTCATTAGTATATCATTAGTACGAAAGAAAACTGTAAATTCATTCAATTTATGTACATGGAATGAAACAGTATAAATAGAGAAAATGAAATTTACAAGAGCTAATGGTAGCCTGATTATGTAAATATGTTAGAATTAAGTTGGAGCGGTATAGCTCAGTGGTAGGGCACTAAGCTTCCAATGCTGAAGATCCCAGGTTCAAATCCCGGCTTATAGGAAAAATATGACTCTGTTTCATTGGCTGTGGGGTGAATCTGGGGTAAAGAGATTCTCCTGAGGCACACTCAGCCTCTTCAGAGTGGATTCCGCTATCCATGGATTGGCATTTTGGTTTGAAGCAGCATTTGTGGGCTCTAAAGAAACTGTTTGGCTGTCGACCGCTCCTACTGAACCACTGACTCATTGGTATCAAGTTAGGTGTTTGTTGCAAAATCTGGACAACGTTTGGTTGGAACTGTTATCTTAACGGCCAATAAAAAACAAAGCTATGATATATTTATTGAATTGGCTATAGAAGGGTTTGAAGACACTAAATCATTCAATTACTTAGATTTGAAGAATTCTTATTTTCGTTATGCGTCTCATACACCTACTGTAAGCACAATATCACCCGGCGAAGCATATTGGGCTCACTTAGATCAGCAGACTTCATCCAAGCAAGGTGCCAATTTAATTCCGGAAAATCTTGTTGAGGATATCTCATTAGATTTATCTGGTAATTCCAATGTTAGTAACTCAGAAAAAGTGAATTACATCACTTAATAATAATTGATTAAAGAGGAAAACCTGACAGTTGAGCGTGATCCTGGCCCGATCCCCTCCCTGCACAACGGTATACTTTGTAACTGTACTTTCCCTAAATAGTACTGAACCCAAGACCCTTCATGGGTTTTAGTGGTACATGTTAGAATTAAGATTTATATTGAATGTTAGTGTTTTTCACGATTTCGAATTCCACACACACTCAAAAATAATAATAAATAAATAAAAAATCGTTCAGAGGATTCTTCCGTCTGTTAGCTAACAGGATACTAGGCCTGTGGTAAATCAATTGCAAACTTTAAATGTTTCAAAATAAGTAACCTTTTTGCATTTAGCTCTTCAATAAGTTCCCTATTTCTATCGCTTATTCCTTTTACTGCGTTGTAGTAAATGCTTTCTTTAAAATAATAAAATTACTTAAACTTCCTAAGACGGATCCTCTCATAAATACAATTAGCCAATAAAATTTATCAACGTGTGTTTAAAAAAAAAAATCTGTTGTTTTTTGAAAAATGATTAAGCGTCAACAAATTAAGAAAAGGTAGCAATTTATTATTATACGCAAAGAATAAAGATAGTCTTTTTTTATCTTGGAATTTCTAACATATGGGGTGGGAAGAGAGGGGATGTTCTAGAGATATAACCACACATATTCTAACCAGACAGGAAAGGTCGAGATTCAGTCCCAAGGTTTGCTTCGAAATAAATTTTAACTCGCCCGCGCTGGATTCTAATCAGCGTCGCTATACTCGAGAATGTTAAAGTTTACCCTTTAGCAACATGCCAGTCCATTACAACCTATCTTGTGAACGGTTTTACAGCATTAACATCGATAATGTAATCGATAAATGGTGATTATTTCCAGTTCTTCTCTTGGCTTTATAAAGATATTATAGATTTCTCCTGGTTTTGTCTCCGTATTCTAGAAAAAAAAAACAACAAACAACATAATAAAAATACCAAAAAAAGTTTAGCTATCAAAAAACAATAAATTGAATTAACAGTTCATAAAAATACGCAACTTCCATAGCAAGAGGATTGAGGGCTTGTTAGTAACACTTAGTTGTAATGGTTCTGATTTTTATTGAGTGTAAAGATGTCAGACACCTATAATTTCATTTAAAAATGACAAGGCATTATATAAATAGATAAATATTACATATGATATAAGTATAGCATTCAATAAGGCCTATCGTAATCGATATTGTTAATTGATAAAATACTCTTACTCAACAGGCTTCGTGGGAGCCGGTTATTCAAACCGCTCCACCCTCAGTACTTATATAACGTTATGTCCACTTCTCAAATTTGGTATTTAACTGTTACATTATTTTTGTATAAATCTGAGTGAAAGAAGGCGAATAATCGGTTGACCTGATATCGAGAGAACTGGTAGAATTTTCATCATACTATTCCATGCACTAAAAAAATATTATAACTTATTAATTAAATTATTATATTAATTCAAAGAATTACTGAGAAATAAAAAAAAATTCTAATAGACAAGAGCAGACTTGTGTTTAATGTTAGGTTAATATAATATACCGAAGTACAGGGAAAGGATTGCTTATTTATTAATTTTTTAGGAGATGACGATGGAATTATGAGTGAGACTAGTCTGGGAGAAACATTACATTTTCTATAAGAAAATCTTTTAATAAATCGGATGTCTAACTATTTTATATTACGAACTATTTTTGGAAAACTGTTAACAAGTACAAGAGCATTTGAATGATAATGAAGTACAAAATAACTCTTGAAAACGATTCCAGTGCCGGCCGAAACATCGTCTTTTAAAATTATAAAATAGATAATAACAATCATGATAAAATGGTCTTGTAACTGGGAAGAATAGAATCGATGTCGCCGTCGACAGGAAATGTGGATAGAAGTAATATAAATCAACTTTGCATAAATAATGAATTAATTCAATATTTTTTCTAAATGATAATTTATTCACAAGTATTAGTACTAGTATTTTTTTACTCAGTGGTTAATTTTGGATGGAAAAATTAATTTTCTATTTTCTCCTCCAGTGGAACCACAACTTTCGATATAACAATTCTTTTAAGAAATTAACTGTCTGTATTTTATGATAGTTAAAAAATTCATTCCTCTTAGCCTACATCTTTAAGGGACTATTTTGATATTTTTTAATAATTATATTATATGGTGAACTTGAAAAGGTTAAACATTACTTTAGCAGACCAATATAGGGTATATATTAAAAGAAAAATTTCTATTTCGGATTATTTTTAAAATTTAGTTTTATTTATTTTAAGATGTCGAGTACACCTCATTAAGGAAAGGTTAATGTTCGTTTCTCTTCGCAACGATTAGCATGCTAAAGTGATTGCGATTCGTAAAGCTCAGTCAATTAACAAGGGAGGAAGTCGATTTCTCAATTATATAAACATTTAAGAGGAATAAATGATTTAATTTTTTTTTGTTTAGTCGTTCCAATGAAAAAAAAAACACCCTCTTCAGAAAATAATTAAACGAAATTTCATACGTACAAATTAGTACTAACATTGAATATATTTCGTTGCTCTTAAATTAAACAAAATTTAATTAAATTACTTTAAACAACGGAAGAACTTATGCCCTATTGTTGGGTTTGTAAAGCCAATGGTTAATAAATTTAGAAGAAACGTAGAAATCAGACAGAAAATAAAATATCTTCGGAACGGATGCGTATAAAAAAATATTTAAGGGATTATATTTTTATTTTTTTAGATTTGTATATTGAAGCTACTTTTGTGTAAATTCCAATAAAATAAAAAATTATTTAAAATAATTTATTTCTAAAATATAAATTATTTGAAATGGATAGAGGACGTGGAGGAATGCATGGCAGCCAGAGGGCTCCGTGAAGATGATTGGATGGACAGAGAGCAGTTTCTTTTGGGTGTTGGGGATATGACTCCTTAAGTTGTTAAACCAAATAAAAAACAAAAAATTTCTCAAATATGCAAAAATAAATATAGATATTGAGAAGTAAGAATTTAATTATTTTGCGGTAGGCGAGAATAGTGAATATATTTTCTAATTAGGTATTAAATAAATGACATTAAAAAGAACTAATAGTCTATTTTTTTAATACAAGGAAAAATTCAGATGACATTGACTAATTAGAGTGCTTCAGAAAATTAATTTTTTGTATCTTTAGTAGTTTTTTTAACCATCTTAAAAATTATTTTCAGATCATTTATATAACTGTACTCCCACTCAGTCAGTCATTAACGAAAAATTACCTTAACACGCTAATGAATTCATTTATCCCTCCTACGTTAATGACTGGCTTACCTTTCATAAGGATAAATAATATTTAAATTATACCTACCGATCTAATATCGAAGCAAAATTGATATTATATAAATAATAGATAAGTCTGTTTTTTTTTAGATTGTCCGTTTCACCATTAGTATTGACTTTATTTCAATCCATTTCCTTTGGGCGTTTACGCTATTTCGCTGAATTTAATAAATTTAATAGCTGGATTTAATAAAGTAAATAAAAAATTGGGTGACTGATGGTTTAAAAACTTGTCTGCTATTTATACCTATTACAGTCCCGACGAAACAATACATATAAAAATAAACATTTTTATAAATACTGTAAAAAATAATCGCTTACTAAAATGAATAAAATGAGCAGTTAAGTAATGATTAAAGATATGTACATTTTAATTTGTTTATTTATATATTTTTTAAAATTGACTTGAAAATGGCTCTAATACTGAAAAAAACGTTGTCCTGACGTTGAAATAATGCTTATGTTACAAAATAAATGAAGCTATAGTGATATATTTATGAACAGAAGAAATTCGGATAACAATAATCGCAATAGTGGATAGAAGGATGTATTTTTTAAAATGTTCAGTCTATTTTTTAATAAATAAATAATTTATGAAGATCGAAGGGACGGGTATTTTAAAAATATTTTTTTAAAATATTTGATGACGCTAATTAATTTTAATATTAAAATTAATTAACATAAGGATAGATTTAATTAATGTATATGGCAACAGGTCCACATATGAGATGTATTTTTTAACGCAGAAGTTCAGTTCGCTTAAGTACATTTTTATGCTTCCCCATATCAGCTGATAACATAACATTAGTTCTGTGTACTCCATTTTTCTCACCGAATTCCAGACCAGGAGAAGCTTCCGTTTAACCAATCACTTAGTGGCTATTACAACACCTAGTCCGAGCTGCTCTCGAGGTAATTAAAACATCAAACCGCTTAATTGTTCCTCAAGCAGCTCTCTCAATCACACACAAACCTCAGACTAAACTGAAACAAACCTCAGCGAACAATTATCTAATGGAATATTACTTAATTAAAAAAGGAAAAGAAAATTCCTGAAAGAAAGGGGATATGAAAGGTATTGGAAATGCGTGGAAGGCTGCAGATATGTGGGTCAAGTTCCGCAGCCGTTAGGATAAGACTCTTATACAATGTGCGTGTTGTATAAGAGTGGTCCCAAGCCTGCCCAATCCGTGGCCCACATACACAATCCATTAACAGCCCTACATGTCCAAGGATTACGGCGTAATCATAATAGATCATGAGAGAATGGTTTGTTTAAGTCATAGTTCGTTCGGGGGCAATTTCATTTGAATAGCCGGCGGGCGGAGATATGAGTAGTAGTCAATGAAAAGCCAATATAGGCTGATATCATTCATTAGAGATAATACGCTACGGTATTATAAACCACATTATTATTTATTCTTAGCCCATCTTATAATTTAAAAAAATATTACATAAAAATAAAGTAATGGTAATTGTCAATTATCTTATAGTTATTTTTGATTTTAATATATAAATATTTTTTTGTCTTGTAAAAAAAGTTTTCTTATAATTAATTATTGTATGATAATGCCAGAAAAAAGTAATTTGAACTATTTAAAGTTCTTCTCAATTAATGCAATCGAAAATCTTTTGGGCTCACTTTGCACAATTTGCAGTGAATTTTCTAAAAAAAAAAAAAAAAAGATTTATTGCACAATAAGTTTTTTATGAGAAATTAAATAAGTGAGAAATTAGTGATATTTTTTTATTAGACTGTAGAAAAAACTTTCTGTAATTTGCTATAAATATTTATTTTAAATTAAGTGATTGAAGGGAAATTCTTCCAAATCCTAACGGCAAAGGTATGAGTTTTAACGAAGGAGCCCAGAAGTTTTATATAACAATACTTTAAAATGTTAATACATTTTATTAATATTACCCATTTGTTTTTTATTTTTAAATATATTAGAAATTTTTATTTTTTATTTATTCAGGATATTTACAACTTTTTAACTGAGTAATCTAATAACAAAAAGGCATATATTTAATTTCTAAGTTTTTGCAAAAAAAGAAACGTTGGTCGTTGATAGAAAAACTTTTATTCAAGCTGGTCTGCCTCCTATTATAGTGGAAATGCAATTTTTGAGTTAATTTAATTTAGCCATATAATACACCTTCCTTAAATCGACTTAAAAAAAGATAATGGGGTTATCTCTTAGACGTAATTATACACTTCAGTCACATAACATAATTAATGCTCGGTTAGCATTTGGCATTGAGAAAGAAAATTGATGTCCTTTTAAGACAAATCATTCATCCTATAAATTAATTGGAGAGAAACGCGTGGTCAAGATTCTTTAGGATATGTAGAGATTCACTATTAATTTCTACTGTACAAGTTTTAGATATAGTTACACTTGATAGTGAGATGTTCCCAAAAAAAAAATCACAATAATTATAAGTTGACTTGTCACAAATTAAAGTTATGCAGTAGGTTATTATAAGTACAAGAATCTAATTAAAAAAAATACATTTATAAATATTATACTATTTTTGTTTAGAGATCATCACACTATCAAGTCTAACTATATCTGAAACTCGTACCTTATAAATTAGTAATAATTCTCTACATACTCTAAAGAATGTCGACTGCGCGTATCTCTTTAACTAATATGTAGGTGAAACGATTTACCGTAAAGGAACATCAATTTTCTTTCTCAATACCAAAAGCTTACCGAGCTCTAATTATTTTATTCGACTTACAATATTTCATTGAAATAAGTTTTAATTAATACAAAAAGATTCTCTATTTTTTTTTTGTTCTTAATTTATATTTATTATCCGATTTGCTTCTCAAGCTAGGTGTGGATAGAGAAATAATCATTCAGGAAATTTTGGAAAGGTATCATATATGTTACTGATGTATACGATATTACATACATATTTATACATCATGACTTGCAAAGGCCTCTCCCCTTTGATTGAGTACAACGGCGTTGGATAATGATGTTTAATCAGAATTATTTCAGAAGATCGATTCTGAAGGCCTAACTCTTCATCCTTCGGTATTCAACAAAGCCTCATTCTGCGTCAGTACATAAAGACGAATAATAGGAATCTTTCACCAATCGGCAATTACAAATTTCGGACCGTAACAACGAGTTGTGAATGGCTCTCTTCGATTGTACCAAAACATTCACAATTTTCTAATGATACAGTTACAATCGATACTGATTACGATATAGCTCGATTCATCACGCTACAATTCACAAGCCAGGCACCAGAGAGGGCGTAACAGCCGGAGGATCAAAGGTTTGGTACAGACATATTGTTGGGATGATATATGGATAATCGGTCATCAAGTTCCTTTCGCTGGCACTTTCACGGTAGCTCCTCCCGAGGAAAATGCTCTTCGTTAGTAGTCGCTATTGATGGGCACGACTATTGAGATAATCGGTTAGGTAATGTTAATCAAACTGAGCCTGGATCCTTTCCAACTGTTTACAATCTTCGGAGGAAACGCGGTTTATGCAACTAGCTTAACATTCCGTTTCCTGGGATCTGAAATTTTCTAGTAAATTATGCAAAAAGTTCTGGTTCAAGAAGTCTGTTAAATAATACGAAAAATTTGGGCATCTAACCAGTGGAAAAAAATAAAGAAAAGAAATTCTCAATCCATTACATTAATAATTGTCGCTTACTCATCCTTCACTGGCTTTCAATACTGATGATAGAGATGAGTGGATGCTTTTCCCTAGCATGTGGTATGACAAGACTGGTTTGCAGTTCTCTTGGCTGGTTGGTAATTGTGTATTTTTAATTTATTATTTATTTATTTATTTTTGGTACTACAAGAATACAATCTTACATGAACCTGGGCCTTTCATATAATTCTTCTCTCACGGGCGGGCATTCTATTTTGTCGGATTCCCATCTTTTCAGGATGTAAAAGCAAGTTAGATTTGTTTTTAGTGTTCTTTGAATCCCATAAATGAACTTTTATAGAGAACAAACATTTTTAATTTAAATACTTAATTTTCTTATAGCATTTTCTTTTCTAGGCGTTCAATAATGCATTTATAGCGTCTCATGATTTCAGTAACAGAAATTTGCTTTTTCATAAAAATAAAAACAAAATTACTTGGCCTACTTTACTGGAAGTGTCTTTGGGCTTTTGTAGTTAATGATACATTGTAACTTATTTAATACCATATACAATGTTTTTTCTTATTTTGCCCCCAAAAAAAGAAATAGATTGGTATATAATAACCTAAACATGCGGGAAAAAAAGAGCATGATTTTTTAAAAAATAATGGCTATTTTTTGTTTATATGGTCCATTGTAACAAACATTGGTACATCTGTCTAATATTTTTCATTATAGAAAAAAAATTAGGTTGAAATCGGTGACCCAATGACTATGGACTGCCCTTGTTAGTATAAACAAAGTTATCACGTTCATAATTTCAACATATTTTTTACTGATTAGTTTAAAATGTATCGCAGACATATTCTCTGTTTTGTAAGAGAGATTAAGTACAGACTGAAGAAATTTTCCACAAAGCCATTAAACCAGTGGTAGTGTGTTACGAGGTCAGGCAATGCAGTTCGCGGTGAGCCAGATCGCTAATTCGATAGAACACTTTGAGAATATTAATGAGAATCGACCCTAAACCTGTGATTAGGCGAACAGAAGCCAATGCGAATCGCTGGCTACCGCGCTGAACTTTTCTTGGGCAGCTACTCCTGAGGACTACGATATCATCTTATCCATGCTATTTATCGGTGTAATGGAGCAGTTGTTGCTGTATGCGATCTATAATAAGGCAAATGAAATTATATCTGGCTACGGAATAATGATGAAATGATTTAAGTAATATAATTGTATATTGTAGCATATTGAAAAAATAAATTAATAAACTGGAAGTTCTTGTGGTTCACACCAAAAAAGAAATTGACTTGAGATAGAAGTCACTATGAAATTACGAGACAATGAAAAAGGAAAAGACTATAAATGAGAGTAAATACGAAATGAAAAAAAAATTAAAGTTTAAAAATAGTGGCCTACATGTCAAAATGAAACGAAAGACTTTGAGCAAACGACTGAAAATATTATACTCCCTTTTTTCCAAATCAAAATTTAAAATTAGACAAAAACTATATTTAGTTACTTACCTACTCAAACCCATATGGACATACGCCTCACAAATTTACGGTCCTTCAAAAAAGACGAACATACAAAAACTACAACCATTTCAATCCAAAATTTTAAGACTAATAACAGCAGCTCCCTGGTACGTAAACAACAAAACTTTACATACTGACTTAGAACAACCAACTATCGACCAACATATACGTACTCTCTACTCACGATTTCATCTAAAACTACATAGACTTATCAACGACATGGCCACAGCTGACATGCTCACCAGGAGATGACTATAGAGGAACTGGATGAGAGATCTCCTTTCCTGAATTATGAAGTAGACCAAGACCAGGAAGAGGTACTGCTGGGTACTAATCTTCCTCATGCCTTAAATGCCAATTTTCTTTACAATGAGATCACATCTGCTTATTGTCAATACTATGACAGGTGTGGATAGAAGTATGAAGAAAGAAACAACAAATAGTGAATTTATTAATTGTTAAGTTATGATTTGGGAAATGTTTGGATGTCATGGAGTGATGTTCGATTAGCTGTTTCTTTTTTATTCTGATGATACCTTAATTAGCAAAACATTGACAGTTGTTTTTTCTTTGCCTACATTTTGGCTGTGTGATTTGGAATTTTTCCAAATTATAACCTAACATTTATTTTCTGTCTCTTGATTAGTTTGTTACTAATTTATATGACGCTGTTAATATTCATAATTCTAATGACAAAAATTATATGGCTTTATCAGTAATTAAATTTGAATTGTAAGCATGATTAACTTTAGTTCTTAACTAAGGTGTGTTTATAATTTGTAAACTATTTTTGTTACTTACCACCGTGATTTTATAGAAACCTCCAAATCATTGTATATTGTGGGTTTTATTTCCTAAATTCTTTTTCCCTGAAAAACATTTACTGGGATGCTGAGGGGAGGGGGAGCTTTTCGTTTATAATATCTACAATGTATGCATTATTTCAATATGCCACAGATTAAAACGGATATTATCGAGAACTTTGGGTTCCAAAGACGACAGAAAATGGCACCAAGCCAACCTGCGTTAAGAAATCAACAACCGAAGATCAGTGCCAGAGCTAAGGCGTGGCAAAGTGGACACTTGTCCCTGACGGCATAATTTATATTGGTGCAAATCTTGGAACCTTTTCACCTAAGTGAAACATTTTTATTTTCAAATTTTTTATATTTATATTTCTAGGCAGAGTAGAACTTGGATTTTCCACCATTTTTTTTTTATTATTGAAGAATGCTACAAACGAAGCTGACTTGCTTTTCACAACAAAAATTGACTTGACCTATTTTATTAGATATAGTTTTTTTTGGTTTGTATAGTTTCTTCTACATTTGAACTAATTTAATACTATTTCCAATATTTTTTTTTTAATTCTCCTTGTAAGCGCCAAGAGTAATAATAATAGAACATATTAACGTTTCCATAAACTTAAAATAGTTTGTAACAAATATGCCAAGCAAGCATAATACTTTATGTATTAGTAGTTTTATATATATATATATATATATATATATATATATATATATATATATATATATATATATATATATATATATATATATATGTATATATATATATATCGGTTTATTATAAAAAGTAACTTTTAGTAGAGTCACTAGCGGATCCAGGATTTAATTTTGGGGGGTGGTGAAAGCTTTTTTTTTCATATATATATATATATATATATATATATATATATATATATATATAAAATATATATATAACGATAATGCATTTGTAAAAATGAAATAAAATTCCATAACCTATATGGCATGGCGTTTAAGTGATTCTTGAAGTCCTATTAAATGCAATTACATGAAAAATAATACTTTAAGAGATAGTTTTTAATCTTTTTTCCTATAAAACGTGGTTATATTTTACTATTTTCGGGAGGGGGCTTCAGCCGAAAGCCCCCTCCCTTCCTCCCGTAGATCGGCCTGTGAATAGAGCTAAACATTAAAGAATACATTTGTATATATAAATTAAATTATATATTTGTGATATTTAGGCCATATTAATTGATTCAAATACTCATTAAATGCGAAAATATAATAGAAACCGTATCAAATTCAAAATATATTTATAATAAATGCTGAATATTTTTATTTCAAAAAGGAAAAAAAATCATCGAACTATTCAGTGGTTAAATTTCATAAATTGTTAATTAATGAATTTTCCGGATAAACAATATCTATTCGATTTATTTTTAATACATTTTCGGATTAATTTATAGTTGTATAGCTGAATCAGTTTTCAGTGGAAATTTGATAATAATAATCCCAGTACTATATTTATTCAATACATCTTCTATATTTCTGAAAAGAGCCTTAGTATGATATCTTGTTACTACTTAGTGGTTGCGCCAAAGGATTATTTCGAAAAGGTTAAAAATAATTAAGCGGCATTACTAAGGTTTCTTCGGGTACTATCTTGTTTCTTGAAACATCTTATAAGTTCGTACAAGCACAATATATAAATTTTCAGGCTTCATATGATAATCTTCAGTCATTCAAGATCACAAATTAACAAATCATTTATTATTTTTAATATTTATTTTAGTCATGAAATTGACAATAGTATTAAATAAAAATACGTGGAGATAGAAATATGACGTGAATAAGTATGCGGATTAACTACGTACTGGTAGCTGCTCTAATACAATTTCTACATTAGGAGACCAATTCTCTTAATTATTAAATCAAGAAACTAATAAATAGAAATTGATTGTGCATTGTGTTCCTTAAGGTAAATACATGGCAGATCATTAGGAAGTAAAAAAGAATTTAATGAAATTCTATTTTCTTTTTCCACTAAAATATGTTAATTTATAACAGAATTTGATTTGAACTTTATTAAGTAATACCTCTCATCATCACATGCAAATATTTTATTTATGAACTTCTCTGAATTGGGACATTTTCAATCTGGAGATCGGCAAACTTTGTTTATTTAATTAGGTACTAAAAACTCATGAATACTCAAATTAGTGTTCGAAGCAAATGCTTTACACTTGAATCGTAAGATAATATGATTTTTTTTTTCGATTTTGTGATCATATTATCTTTCAATTCAATTAGATAGAAAATGGGTATTAATGATTTTTTAGTTTCCTGTTAAGCCGAAAACGTTTTTTGATCGCCCGATTGAAAACGCCCCATTTCCGAGAATTTTCGCAAATATAATATTTGTAGTTTACGATCAGATGAAGATAATTTGATAAAAAGGTGTCTGTACCATGGGCCATTACTTATTAATTTTACTCACAGCTTATGCTTCACTTGTTAAGTATGCACCGTTAATATTCAACATTTCGTTTACTGCTACCCAAATATTGAAATATCTAACCTTTCATATGGTAATGTCATTAAGGGCAATTCCTCTGTTGTAACTTTCGAACTCTAGTGAATGGGAATAATGTAAAGGTTGGCTATGAACGCTAGAAATAACTTGACCTAAGATCTTAGTTTGTGGTATACATATATGCTTCCCACACAATAGATATTTCGTTTAAGAAAATAATTATTACTTTCAAATATTCAAAATATATCTCTACACCATGTCGTCATATAATGATCGGTAATCTAATGTGTGAAATAAGATTTAGACAGAACACCCTAAATTTGATTAATCAGATTAATTTACTAATATTATAATATACATATATTTTCTTTTATATAATACAAGTATCTCTGACCTTATACTAATCCATTATTGTACTTGCTCGATTCCTATTTATTTGATGCAAAAGAGCCTAGATTTTTAGTTCTCTCACTTAGTAAGAGTATATAAGTCTATTACAGAGAATATTTAATTATTATAAGATACACATATTTATGAAAAGATAAATTTGCTATATACTACTGTATTAAACGAACATGACATTAAAGAATATATGTGATTTAAAGGAGGACACAGCGAAGACAGACTAAAAAAATTAATGCAATAAAGAAGAATATGAATTTCAAAATTTGTTAAGAAAAAAAAAGTAAATTATAAAACTTAACGAAAAATAAAATAACATAATAACACAAATATAACACAGCAAGTAGTTCAATACAGTAGTTAGTTTCTTGGCCAGTAAGATCCGAGTTGACTTAAGGATCTCACCAAAACCATTTTAGATTTTTTATTCCGTAGAGGACAATCATAAATAAAGAATATAGAAGCGATACTAAGATATATTTTCATTTATTAAACATATCGAAATTTATCTTTCTATATTATCCATTTTCCTTCATCTACCGTTCCAGTAGAGTTTTATTTCGTCGAAGCCTATCATAAATAACAGTTAATAATAAACATATTAAAATTATCTCATAGCTAATATATCACCTGAGAAACTATGGCAAAATTTATGGTTTTATTTCGAAAACGGAACATTGTAGGGTTTTTAAGTATTGAGCCCAGTAAAATTTCTTTGAACCTATAATGTGTCCTTAAAATAAAATTAGAACTGTTGATTTTTTAAATAATCTGACAATAGATTTTAAAACCTATCAATTTTTCAATGATATTTAAAAGTTATAGTAGGTATTCAAGGATCGAAATTTGGATTCGTCGCTTCTCCATAAAATTCACTTTCAGTCGATACCTCGTCTATTTAAATTTATCGCTTCTGAGAGTCAGGAAGGGATCTTTATTACTGTATTATATATATTTTAGATTGACATAAAATATTGTTTTCAGCCATGGGTAAACATGCATCATATTGCAAGTTACGTTTCTGTCCTATTTAATAAGATATCGTGTGGTTTACCTGAAAACTAAGCAATGACTTTACAAACATAGCACAGAAGGTCGCATCCTAAACTGGAGGCCTTGTTGGAACCACAGCTGCTTACTTCAACCACAACTAGAGGCCGCTTTTTTGGTCTATGGTACAATAGAAACCCACAAAGACCAATCAGTTAAAAACAGAGTGAGATCGTGTTGATATAGGGAGGTTAGAATGAGATTCGTGCAACAATTTACCTTGTAGCTATCACATACAATGAGATTTCATGGGAATGGGCATAATCAATGGTGTATCTAGACCATTTGGAGTTTTTTGGGGAGAGGGTCCTTCCCTTTCTCGTTTTTAAGGCTATACGGGGTTTTCCCGGACCAGGGGGTGAGGGCGGGGATTTAAAAGATTCCTTCGGTACCGGGACGCGAACTCGTGACTATTTTTATCCAGTTATCAATTGTCAGGTTGCCGGGCAACGGCGGTGCTGTGCACACTAGTTAGCCCGTTCGGCCACCATCTTTGAAGCGAAATTCTAAAAACAATCGCACTATTAAGCGGTCAAATTGTTCGCTTATTTTTTCTCTTCCCTATTCCTTTCATTCGCTTCATGGTGAACTGTAAAATATTGTCAAAACTATAACTACAGTTGATTGCCGGTACCTCGTCGCTGTTTCCCGTGAAATTTCCTTCACTTCATGTAATGTCACAGTTTTCATATTTTCTGATGAGGATCGTTTTTTGGAACTGCTTATAATTACAGCTTTTATTCTGCCATAATTTAAAACTGAACTGAAAAAGATTCCTCAAGTTTTCTTGTAACCTAAATAAATAAATAAAAACAAAAACACCCCATGGAAAAAACGTTATCAACTTAAGAAACAAGAGAAATAGATGATGCAATTTCTATGACCATGACGGTATGGATGCAATATTTAAAAATGTCATAATTTATAGAATAGTGAAACACTTTACTAAATTCAAGTGGTTTAAATATTAGTGTTAATTGCATCCATTTATAAAATATATTTACTAAAGAAAAATAGGTATATAATTTAATACATAACAAATATGATAATGATAAGGAATAGCAGAGAATACCGAACACCAAGTATTTTACTCAAATTGTATTCTATTTATAAATGTTTTGGGCTCTTCAGCCATCTGTGTCATTTTTGCCTTATATTACAATTTGATAAACTACTACATAGGCATAGGTAAGAAAACTACAGCTAACATATACAATTTACAGTTTACAAAGTTAAAAATAGTAACAGTTGAATATGGTGGAACAAATGAATTAAAGTTATAAAAAAATTAAAAATTAGAGATTAAAGGAAGATAAGTTAACAAAGGCAATAAAATAAAGTTTGATGATTATGATCAATTATTCAAATTGAATCACTATTGGAAATTCAATCAGTAGTTCAGTTAATTGTTTGACATCAACTGACGTAGTAATTAAATTCGATGGTACTCAAAAAAGGTCAGTATTTGACTAAAACAACCGATACTCAGTACTCGGAGTAGTATTTGCCAATCTCTAAGAGATAGTAATAGAATCATTTAAAAAGCCATTTTTTTTTATGGTAAATGGATATTTTAATTTTAGTAGAATACTCCTCAATCGGGTTTGAGTAGAAAAGAATTAATATTGGTCATACATATAATAAATCACATCACGGGCGGATCTACGGGGGGGGGGGGCTCTCGGGCTGAAGCCCCCCCAAAATGGAAAAATGTAACCATGTTTTATGGGAAAAAAATTTTAAAAATACCTCTTAAAGTATTATTCTTCGTGTAATTACAATTAATAGTACTTAAGGAATAACTTGGATAACTATGGAACACCATTTCATATAGGTAGTTAGTTTCTTTCTGTTTTTCCAAAGTAATTATTGTTATTTTTATGAAAAAAAAAGGTTTCGGGCTGAAGCCCCCCCAAAATTAAATCCTGGATCCGCTAGTGAATCACATTAAATTGACTGTATTTAATATAACAGGTCGGAGATTCATTCCAGCAGGTGGTTTTTTCAAAACCGAAACAAAAGAACGAGTTGATTCAAATATAATCCGAAGGTCGTCCAGGCTTTTCACGGACCCCAGTAATCAATCTGTTTCTTTTTATTTTATAAATTTCTTTTATTTCGATTGGTTCATATCTTTGATTTGATCTCATTATCTTTTACATTTTCATTAGTCTACGTGCGTCCGAAATAGTTATTATTCTATTTAATGGTCATTGAAAAAATAATAAATAATATACCTGAGGTAGAAATTTAATGAACAAGTTCTGCTAAGGCAATTTGTTGATTGAGAAGTTAGTTGTTGCTTTGATAACAATACAAAGAGGCAATAATAAACATTCGGACATCATGAAGACGTATATACTAGACAATATATAGATTAGATGATATATATGTTTTGTTTTTTCATAATAATGTTTAATCGGACGAATATTGCTACTCATAAATACTATAGGCCGAGTAACTAACTAAAAAACAACTAAATAATTCAACTGTACCTCATTTGGAAGATGGGAGATTCAGAAACATTAGAAAATCTCAGTTCATTTAGATCGAGTTTGATAATAGGGTTATTATAGGATACTCATTAATAAGAAAATAATCACATTCGAAATTAAAATGTTTAAATATACTATGAATAAGTAATCAAGAATAGGGCCATGCGTCAAATTGTAAAGTAAATCTGTAATGATTTATTATATTCCTATGGCTAAAATAAAACTACGGTGATATTTCAGGCCCCTTTTCGATCTGAAGTAAAATATATCATACGAATGACTTTCTCCTAATGAGGGTTATTATAATTATTGTGTAGAAGCAGCTTAACTGTTTTCGTTATGTAACGTAAGTTTAGAAAATTGAACTTCTTATAAAGCTACCAACGGGCTAAGACAAAGCTTCCATTATAAGTATAAATAAATAAAATAAATATCATAAATTGATGCAACTACAAAGGAAGTTGTTTTAATTCATCTCATGCGACTTGCTCGCTTTTAGTTAATTTCACATTTTTCCCAGCCGATGTGGTAAAGAAAGAATTCCAAAAGCAACACACCACACCTCGATCATGTGATCTGTGACCAATCAGAATATGATCAAACCAGAGCGTGAAATATCGTGAGCACCCCGTGTCCCAACAGCCCCACCTTAGTCCAAATATATTCTCCATCTCATATTTAGTAGCTTATAGAAGTAATAATGGAATTTTACAAAATCACCCATAAAGTAATAATGCACACACACACATTTTTTGTTTCTTTCTGTTATACTCTATTCCAGCTTTCCAGCAAGACTGTGTACAACAGTTGGATGTTTTATATATGTGGTACATAGGTATATATATATATATATATATATATATATATATATATATATATATATATATATATATATATATATATATATATATATATATATATATGCGCATATCTCATTGCAGTGATTGAAACAACTAAAATAAATAAATTGCGATATAATATATATATTATCAGATTTGCAAACAGAATAAAATTATCAGTTTTCGGTTTGCCATACGTTTGCTTCAACGCCCCTCCTGTACGGTGGCCTTCCAGGAGCGGGTCTCTGTGACCAAGGTTGAAGAGGGTGACCAAGTCCAATGAACACACACGACTACCAAATGAAACTTCCAGAGGTGAGGGTATTGTAAAACTTGAATTTGTTTTAACACTGCAACAATCCAGACAACATAATGAAAAATCGAAAATACTATATTTTTTATTGAAATTAATAAAAAGTTAATTCCGATTATTTGCCTAAACATTCTTTTTTCATCATTTGTAAATTGCTTAAAAAAAAAAAATTGCTTAAAACACATCTAGAATCCGCATCTTTGGTTCTAATTGTCCGATTTTAACAATTTTTTTTTTAAATTCCGTAATCTTTTTAAAAGCCACACATATATATAAAGTCCAGTCAATGACCTTAATTCCTTACGAAGAAGGATAATTGAATCGTGTGAAACAATAACACATATCCATTGCCGTTCTGCCTCTGATGCTGTTGAAGAAAGATGCCGAGCCTGTCTTAATGCTCAAAAAAATCACCATGAACAACATTTAGTATGAATGTTAATGTTTAAATTTAATTAATGAATAGTTAGAACAAATAATAGGTTTTATTTATTTCATATAACGTAAATAATTCTTAACAACGAAAATCTTTAGGTGTGAATGTGTCCTAAACAAAGCGTTTGTGGACCTACCTTCAGGGGATTTTTTTTTCTCGTTTTGAAGTCCTTCGTTTATTTTTGTAGTTTTGCCACTTAACTCTGAAACACTAACTGTGTAACTAGGGAGACAAAAATAAATTCAAAAATGATATAACATATATGAAATAAAAACAATTCCATATTTTATTAAAAAAAATTATCCGGATGAGTTTGACAGTTTTCTTTAAAACATTAAAGCCAAAAAAAAATTAAGATCCATTTTTCTGTGGGTTTGTTTTTCCCAACATTTTTAAAAATAATTATATATATCGAGAGTCCAATTTTTTTTAATAAAGATTTGTAAGTTTCTCCCTCACATTGAACCACCAAAGTTATACACCGGTGATACAAGTGCACTTTAACTATCGATAAGAATAAGAGTTCCTTACTATCAACGAAGGTGTAGTGGAATCATAATGATAAATTTTAAATCTATCAAATTTGAGAGAAAGCATATTTGAATTTAATTCAAAATTTTCTGAGCTGTAATCAGAGGCAAAAAAAAAATAACGGGAAGAACTTTCTCCGTTCTAAATAATATTTTTGAAAATAACAATTTTTAGATTAATTAACATTTTTAAGTTGGAAATGAATTGGGTGGTGAACTGCGGCTATCAAACACACCTTAACTGACCGGCATTGAACAGCCCAACCCGATGCCCTCTCGATAACTTTGACCTACTCACTCCCATGAGAGATCTTGTAGATTGAAAAATATTTTTTAAAAATGTATCGATACAGCCAGCAATCGAGCTGTTGTTTTACACTTGTCTATATTAGTGTTACAATTTATTTTATTAATCACTCAAAAATGAATAACAAGTTTTATTAAAACAAATTAACTGTTGTATTAAAACAGATAATCAGTTATACCGATCATTGCCAAGATTACAAATATTTTTTTTGCTTATCGGTCTTTCATATTTTTTTTCTTCGTCTTTCTTTTTTTATATATTTTTAATTAATACTTTTTTATATTATTGTTTTCCATCTTGTCTTGGCATGGTTTCCTAGATTATAATATATCAATCGATATTTTATTTACTTATTTGTTGAGTGCAGAATAAGAAAAATATATTGCTGATTGTATAAATGAATTCAAATATTTAGTAAATTACAAAATCCAAAATATGGTTCCTATAAAGGAAGGAGATGGTCCCGGGTGGAGGTCATAAATACGCTAAATAGTGGCAAAACTATTTAATATAGTTCAAATAGTTTTACCGCTATTTAGCCTATTTAGGATCGTCACCCCGGATCATCTCCTTTTTTTATTATGAAACGGTCAACTATTAAATATTCAATATGGTTCCTATAAGGTAAATTTTTGTCATAAAAAAGCAATTCTGATTCTATTCTATCGTCCTTTAAAAAATTTAAATATGAATTTGTTTTGAAATAAAAATGTTAATTCTAGTCTTGATTTTTTGGAGGTTTTTATTATAATTAATTTTTTTTTTGTGCATTTGATACTTTTCATTATTCCACGCAATTTACTTCTAATTCAACGTTACTGAGCTGGATTATTGTTTTTCCAAATTATTTCAGTAAGTTTTATTTTTTATGTTTATAAGGAATAAATAAGGAAAAACCTCTCAATGGTTTTTGTTTTATATCTCTATTTCTAATTTGTTAACTGAAATTTGGTTTGTGTTATTTTTAGTATTTTATAGAGCCTTAAAACCCTTCTAATTTTCGAGTGAATAGAATGTTAAAGTTATTAAATTTAAGTTAAAAAAAAAAATTGGTACGAGTTCTCACACCGTCTTGAAGATGTGCCTTTATGCCTTCTTTTGTTGCCTATATGCCACTTTTCAGATCCACTCAAAATAACTACAGCGATCTCGGATCAGAGTAAATATTATATATGCAAACAAATTAAAATCTCCCATCAACAGTCTTAAAAATACTGATTAACTGGAGACAGTACATCACAACGTTACATAAAATATTTTGTCTGAAGATTTTTGATTTAATTGGTTTTTTCGTCCTGATCATGTTTTAACACCAGAAAGAGGTCCAAGAGTTTGTGTTTGAAATTTTCAAATTATAACATTTATGTCTCATTTTGAATTTTATTCTTCTATATCAGTGCAAGGTCATGCTAGAGGAGGGAAGTTAAGAGTTAGATAAGTGACACCAGAAGCAGCCAAGCGCCAGCCGATGCTTGCAGCTACCCCACCTTAACATATCACATTGCGCACACAGGTGACCCCGGCATTTGCCAACTAACCGTACCGTTACATCCCCTGTAACCCTAGATACCACGTTCACTATTCGGCCTAGATACGCCCCTTAACTGGATACCTTGGCCTCGATATCCAGGGGATCATGAAGCACAAAGGAAATATTCGGGGAAACAGAATTCCCCTGGATTGCTAATTACGTTTGCTGCGACCTTGCGGCCCACTCAGGGAGCGGCTACCAGATGTTGCGCTTGTCTGCGCTGCACTAAATTAATTTTATCTTTACTTCAGTTGTTTGTTGAATTATTTATTGAGCTAACACCTGCATCAACAGCCCTTAAGGGGCCAAAGGGGTCAGTAATGTAGATAAAAGGTGGGTTTACTCCGGAGATAACTATGTTCGTAACACGAGTAAGTAAGTAACTTATTACTAATATTTTGCAAAGATTGCCTCTTACAAATTTCGATTTCATTTAGCTACATATACTCGTTTAAAATATTAATAACGTTTCATTATTCACTAATGTTGCAAAGAGGCGTAAAAAAAAAAAGAATAATGATGTCACAGTAAATCTTGTGTTTGAAAAATGGTACTGAGTATCACTGACCTTCCTGTTGACTAGTATAAATAGTGGGCATAAAAATGTTAATAACATAAATTTTTTTGCCGTTTTTCCAATAGAAATGTTAATAACAATATGTAATTTATTCGATTTTAACTGTCATGCCGTTTGAACGATTTGTGATATCTATGACACCTGTGCATAGAATTGAAAGTTTGAAATTTTTATATGATTCTCAAAGGAATATTCATTTCTGTAATAGCTGCGAAGCTTTGCCCATTAGGCACAAAGAAAGAGAGAAAAGATTAGGTTTCTGATGATACCCTTTAAATCTACGAAATAGCACTTAACACACTGTTCGCAGGTCCCATGTTATAAGGCATAATTTTTTAAAAGTAAAGTCATCAAAATATTATGAATATAACTGTTTTTTACTTTTTACTGGAAAAATCATAATTTTCACCCCGAATTAAGAGAAATTAAAAATGAGTGACTTATTGGAAGTTACTTATTCACAAAATATACAGATATACTTGGATAAGAGAAAATGACATTATTCTTAACTTTTTGGAAGTCCATTTTCCCATGGGTATATTTAAATCGTGTAATATTTTATAGTGTTAACCCTTTTTTAATATAAGCCTCTTATGTTTTGTTGTACTGTGATAATTAACTAAATTGTTGAAGAAAATCACTTTTTTTTCTTTTAAACAAAGATGAAATTAAAGTACGTATGTTTACAACCATTAGCTTTACTGAAATAAAGGATAAATATCAGTTATCTTAAAAAAGATAATATAAGTCGATAAGTATGAAAATTCTTAAGTAACAAAAAACATTGTGGAGATATTCAGTTTATTTAAATTTTTTAAATAAAAATAACTTTAAATGCATAATTTTTTGCTATAAGGTTTTGGTGCGGATTATCCCATACAGACATACTCCAATATATAATCATGATTGTTAGGAATAGAGATATACCAAAAAATAAAATAATTTAAGCAACACTTCATTGATACTTTATCAAAAATTATTTCTCTATTAAATGTAGATTTTCCCGATTTAAATTTAAATACCGATTTTTATTAAAATGTTTTCTCTGACAAATTCAATCAACCAAATTTGAATAAGGACAAAGAGAAAGCAAGCCAAGGCTATCACGCGTCAATAATATTTCCGAATTCCCGGAAGGTTTGGTCAGCGATACACGCCTTCAATTCTGACCAACCCTGAACCCTCTGGGTACAAGGGAATATCAATTTCGATCAAATATATTACAGTCCATCGAACTTCAAGATGACGAAGAACATGAATAGTGATCGACCGCCGTGCCAATGGCTGCAAGACATTAAGAAAGAACTGCAAGATTCTTCAGAAGGACGGTGAAGTAATGCTGATGCAATGGCCTCAGTCCAAAGGTGGCCATTCAGAGACCAAGAAGTGGTTGGTGACAAAATACCATGGAACCAACGGTATTACTTTCAATTATCAATTAGGAAATAATGATACTTGAGTAAGGTTCAATTGAAATGATAGGAAGTCGATAACCAGATATTTTCCATTTGAAATTCATCCATTGGAATTCATGAGCAGATACATTTCTCGAATTATTTTTTGTGATTTATTTAGTCAAATAAAAACAAATATCGTATGCATTTCTGGTATATTATCCTTTTTTTATTTTATTTTATAGTTTACTTTTATGGTAATTCAATTATTATGGTAGAAGAGTATTGTACGAATGCACAAGATATTCGTAGTCATTAAATATACTCTTTTAACATGCCTAGGACAAATGGAAAACAAAATTTAAAGTAAATAAATTAATATGGGTGCTAAATATTCAGGACGCAGTCTTTTTTTTTTTTTAAATAAATTTTTTATTTATACCAACGTTTCAACGCAAACATGTGGGTCATCTTCAAGACGTGGTTTGAGTACCCTTACGAGTACGAGTACTTGAACACCTTCAGAGCTCACACCACGTCCTGAAGATGACCCACATGTTTGGGTTGAAACTTTGGCATAAATAAAAAATAAATTTTTTTTTTTTAAAAGAGGCTGATCCCTGAATATTTATCACCCATGATATATAGAACAGTCGACTAACTTCCTTCAATAAATAAATTAACAGATCTACATAGAATAACTACAAACACTCTTTACACCAGAAGGAAAGAAAGGAAACTATCAGAGCATATTAGTTCCGATAATACGAGAGGATCTGGATATATATAAGTGAGTAGTCACAATTCCCTCAACTACCTCCTTCCCTCGATGCATGGGTGTTTGCAACCAACTCATTCCAAGAAAACAAGAACTTGAAATAAAGCTAATAAACCTAAATGGATCTTCAACGATGAATTTTTGGACAATGTCTTTAAGAATGCCAAAGAGTGATTATTTAAAACACTGTTTTCAGAAGTAACCATTTCTTAGGATGTTATCTTAATAAGATAACAGAGGTCTAGAAGCCATTGAAAAAGGATGACTATTTATAAATAAGTTACTAAAATTCAAAGGGATGATCGAGTTATACTTTCATTTACATTTAATAATTATGTATCCATATCACAATTCAGTAGCCGAAATTTGAATTAAAGGGACGAAGTTCCTTCTAAATATTTATAATTGGTCATAAATAAAGGCCAAAGTTTAATGGATGAAAATCATCTTAAAACACGAAACTGATAATATTTTATTCTCATTTGAAGTTGTATCTGAATGTCGCATCTAAAATATCCTCGTAAAGGATATCCTGTATTTGTCATTGAGCATACCAACTCCTAGATTTATTAAATATTTCAGCTGTTAAATAATTTTGGTCCTTAATAGATTATTTCTGATGTTTATTGTTCTCCGGTAATGAAAGAATACCATTGCTTTTGTCGATACTCTCGTAAAGTTAAACTTAGATAAGGTCTTAAACCAGCTCGGCCTGTGAGGGACTCCAGTTTCGCAAAGACGCCCAATGCCGAGTTAAGAAACATATTCCAGAACGAGGGATAGGAGCTAGTTATGTTCCCATTGCCTCACCATGATTGGAGATAATAGGCATCGTATAATTATAAGGAATACTGCATTTAATTAATGTAGCCAGGATCTTGTTCCTTTTATTGCACACTGCTTAAGTTCAAACTGTTTTATTATTCTTGAAGTTGATCAAACAGTCTGAATCTGAATAGGTCAAAGAAAATTTTATGTCAGTTTGTAATTACACCCTTTAATAATAAAAAAAGTTTTTTAAGGTTATGGAAATTCGTTTTGAGGAAGTTTTCATATATTCAAATACAATTTTTCTTCATATATTTCTTTTCTGGGGCTGGGGTGGCCGTACGGGCTAAGGCGCTAGCAATAGGTAATCAAAGTTATGCAACGTCAAGCGAGATTCATACTTGGATGAGTGACCGCTCGATTTTGGTGACCATCCATCAGGGAAAGACATGCTACCCGAGCCTCCCTCGGGTATGTGAGGCCCGTCAGACTACTGAACGTCACTCACACCAAGTGTGCGTAGGACTGTTGACCCTACCCCGTGTACTTAAACCGGGAATCGGGATGTAGCTTACCAGGATGTCATCCTGAGGTTCGGGCCATGGACGGTCTGTTTCGGAGAAGATTTGGTTGAAGTCGGTGAAACACTGACTGTAACATCTAATATTAAGTAGCGTGGATTGAAATTTGTTTCAGTTATATTGACAGAGAGGTGGGATATTCATTTTGGGTACTATAAGGTATGTTACAAAGCATTATCGCTAATGTCAGTGCAAAAGGTCGTATGTAACATTATTTTCTTTGTGCCAAATGTGATATTTTGAAGTTAGCAACTGTTAAATGTAGTCTCCTAAATAAGAAAATAGAATATGAAATTATAAGAGTAAACGACAATGAAATAATAGGTTTTCTTGCTCTTTTGTTAAAAAAACTCAATTTTTACCTACGAACTTTTGCAATGATAGTAGCGATATGTTTCAAATCCATAGCTTATCAAATAATATTTCATTACTATTTAAAAATATTGTAAATGAAATAATAAACGCTTTCAAATGCGTTAAACCCAATTACCAAAGTTGATCTTCATTCTGCCATAAGAACCGATTGAAGACAGTTGATACGAGTTTCCTGCCCTAGTAGGATATCTGCTTTGATGCCAACAAATAAATCTAAAATCCGTTCCAAAATCAGGTAGGCTCTGTTATGTTCACTGACATTGAACACGCAAAATGTTTTCTGTTCTTAAGGAGAGGAAGTACTCAACTTTCTCTTTTGTGTAAATTTTCTGCTTTTCGGGTTCCTTGACTTTTCCTATCCTTGTCCATCCTCCAGATGGACGTTAGATCGTGGACCGACGTCCTTGATGCCCAAGTTCAGCGGACCTAACTTACCCCACCACTTCGAGAGAGAAAGTAAGGTCGCTGCCAAGGAGGGGGCGAGGGGGCTGCAGTTTCAGTCAGTCTTGTGTTCGGTGTCCAAGGAGAATGGGGCTGCCACCGATCGCTACGCTCGTAATCACGCTCGCCGTCTTAGTATCAGGTACGTCTTAGTTGGTACTAAGTATCTTGAGCCATGTGTCTGTGATCCTGAGTTGTTTAAAGGGTGTATTGTAGCAATTCATGGAGCTATCTATCTAACAGTACAAAAGTGACAGATGAATAAATATTGACAGTTGAAACATAGTGAAGTAAAATAAAAGAAGTTTCCTCTAAATTTTATTTCTACCGGTTCTACATTAAGACAGAAAAAAACAATAACACGTTTATCCTGCTTTTAAGGTTTATGATTATTATTGTAAAAAAAAAGTTCAAAAAATGAACAAAAGATAACAAGGAAATATGAAATAAAAAAACAAAAACAGAAGCAATATAAATTATTTGTATCTATTAAAATATATTAAATAAAATAAAGTAAAAAAAAAAAAATTAAAAAATAAAAATAGATAAAATTACCACTTCAGGCAAATGGCCGTTTAAAACTAAATAAAATAAAATATACGAATGATCATCAGGTTGTTCAAAATATAAAACAAGTAAATAAAATGTTAAAAGTTTGACAGTTATTCCCTATGACAAATATTGAAAATTATATTTTTTATGTTAAAAGATAAAACAAAGGAATATCTTTTAGTATAAACATTAAATTGAAAAATGTAGTGTTAAATTAAAGTTTTCAAAACTGTAGTTATCCTTGTCAAGAAATACAATCTGTCACACCTAAGTGCTATAGATAGGTATGCGTTACCTAAGCTATACAGTGATATACATTACCATACATACAATATGATCAGACAGTAAAATAATACAAAATATAATAAAATATAAATATAAATAAATAAAATTAATAAAAAAGTGATAAAAATAAATAAATTGAATAATGAGAAAATAAGTACGCAATGAAGATAAGAAATTTTAAATTATGTAAAATATGAATATCCAATTTCGATTGATTAAAAAAGAAAAAAAAAAAACAATAAATGAAATGCTATCGTAGGTTTATTGCAAAAAGTCACTAAGTACATTTTTGATAGAGGTTCCAAATATGTTTTTCTGAATTTCAACATACATACGAAAACATAGTAAAGTTTCACTACGTACAAAATTTTCTGATTTTTCAAAGATATAATATATAAATGTTCTTAATTATTTGAGACTATGAAATGTCACTTAATGATATTTATGCTGTAGGTTTTTTGAAAATTATACAAACTTAATTTAAAATTAGGAACATTTTTTTTTTTATCGAGAAATGTATTAATGTATATTTTATACTAGTTTATATTAATTCATTTCAGACAAACGCAAAAACTACCAATGTCATTTTTCTCAAGCTATAATTTATTTTATAATTTTTATGTGGTAAAATAGAAAAAAAAAAGGAAATATTTATCAAAATATTGTTGCATTAAAAAAAAAAATTATTATGATCAAAACTGCACACTTCTCATATCAAACACCATGAGAATAATGCCTATCAAGAAATTATTATTATTAACTTTTTTTTTTTTTAATAAAATAGGTACATAAAAAAATGAAATATTGAAAGTTTGTTGGATTGAAGCCTTATAAATAATCATAAATATAAAAACGATAATATTGCATATATAAAAAAGATTGTTTATCGCTTTGATGCCAAAGTAGAACACAATACTTTCGGCTTAAAAAAAATAAATATTTATATGAAACAACAAAATAAAATATGACAAAAACCTGCGTTTGCTAAGTCTGCTTATTACGAGACTTAGTTAACGGTCTTATTGCAGTCCATGCAGAAGTTGCGAAGTCTTGTCCCACGTTTTGTGTTACATAAACGTCTTGCATGTGAACATTTCAAAGCCAGGTTTTCATGTAAACTAGGTAATGCACATCACTGAATCCTTCATACATTATGAAAATTTCTTCAAATTTAGTTTTTCTGATTCATGGTTGTATTCTCGTGTTCTGTTGCGTCTTCGTTTACTATTCTCGACCCTGTATATACTTACGGTTATTTATAAGTTAAATGAATTATTTGCAAACTTTTAGATTCTTGATAGATTAGACTAATTTGAAATAATGATTAACTTTATTATATTTTTATAGTAAATTGCGATTATTAAAAGTATTAAACAATGAGAATGTTACGTCTTGATCTGAATGGTTTATATTATATTTGTTTACTTTCACTAAAAATAAGTTAAAAGATACAAATAATAAAAGCTGAATACCACTGACAATAAGTACCTACTTAAAGTATTTTATTAATAAATATGAATGTATTTACAGTAATTTGAAAGTTTGCAAAATTTTTGATCCTTTTGAAATCTAATTCAAAAGATTTTATTTAACTTAAAAGCATTGTTTCAAGTTCAAAGTCAACAATAAATAAAATTATTGGTACGTAAATGGAAAATGTTTGCACCATTAGTTTGTTCTGGATTGATTTAGCCAAATAGTGCATACACTACCATTAAAGTCTCCATCTTGGTGACATCAACTTGGCCGGCAATTTAGAATCACTCGAGTTAAATGCAACATGTTGATGGCTGACTTCTATAACTTCCTAAGTCTGTCTCACATCATTGGTAGATACAGATTTTAGGGACAAGTCATTGAAATAATGCAGTCATTTTACATTATGTTTAGACATTTTCTTTCATTACCTACGCATCTAATTTACAAAATGATTATAGCATAATTTTTTATGGTGAAGGAGATATTTCAGTGAGTAAGACTCTATACTCCTATTCTCCAGTTCTTGGTTTGGATCCGGCTGAGACAGGTATTTATTTATTCTGTTTTATTAGCGATGGTTTGATATTAGGATCAGAAGACACTCCAATATGGGGCATGCTGGGCCTTCATCCATTGGATAAGCTTATTTAATTGATTTTTTAAACATTTATTTAGACATATAATAATCTGTCTCGTGGACAATAATTATAGTGATAATTGATTGATCAATGAGAAAGTCCGGGAGCGTGATCTCGGCCAAATTACCTTATGTATAGCTATGGTTTAGAAATATTAATTTCCTGAACCCATAACCGTTCATTCGTAAGGTGTCCATGGTACAGGATTTTTTTAAAATTTTATTAATAAGATACCTATCTACTGCTTGATAAGTTAAATAAAATAACAAAAAAAAAATAGTTTTTATATTATTAAGACACGGTTACATTAATAGTGATTTATTCATTAATCATTGTGATTGAAAAGAAAATTAAAATCTGAATAAAATAATTCAAAATTTACATATTAACTTTAATTAATATTCACTGATGATTTTAATAACAACATGTTCTAAATTATTTCCAAATAATTTATAATAACTTAAATTTTTCTTTGCTAATAAGTTGCTGGTTTACGGTCTGCCAATAGGAGGAATATCTTTAAAACAAATATTTGGAAATATAAAGAATTAAAAAATATATGATTTTATTTTTAATACAAAAAAAATGTAGCAAAAAAGAAAACATATTGGTATAGCACACAGGTTCTACATGATAAATATGTTCTTATAACACGGTGATTAAATGATCTGATTTTTTTTCTGGTAAATATTATTTTCACTAATTACTGAAATTATTCTTAAGAAAAATATAGTAAATAATTTATCAATACCTATGCAATTAGCTCATTTTTTTACTTTATTGCTTTCTCATAACGATAAGTGAGTTTATATTTAGCACTACTATCATGATTTATATGTAATTTTTAATTAATCTATTTTAAAATACTAATTTTAATCAAAACGAATAAAACCGTGATAAAAAAAACTGCTTGAAAGAATTAAGTAGTTTTTAAAGATTTTAATAATAAAAATATTGATCCCTGCTTTGTTTTAATAAACAGCCTTGTTTTATTTTGCTTTTTTTAGTAAAAAACAAAACAAAAACAAACGGTAAATGTTATTTACTATAACGTATAAGAAGTGATAATTTACCTCCATCAAAAATACCATGTTGATTAATTTTATTATTTTTAAAGACATCAATTTTAATAAACGATAAAAAACTTGACCCCCATTCATTTTCATAATGATTTAATTAAACTAATAAGGAAATTGTCACGGCCGATATTGCCATGTAAAATAAATAAAATTAAAAAAAGCGCAAGTGTTAGATTATCTTTATTGGCTATTTATGCAATTACCGGTCCTGACTTTCCCTCTTGATTTATAATTATTCCTTGGCTAGGTTAAAAGGGTTCCCGTGGATAAAATAAGACTAATTTTAATAAATAAAAGACTTGAAAGTACCTGTTTCAAATAAGCCATTTAAAGTCCGACCCGCTGGCGAACGGACTTGTAGCGGTCCGGTTAGGGGAAAGTAAAAGTGGAAGAATTATATCTCTTGTCACTGAGAGGCCGCGGAAATTGTGTCAGCTAGGGGAGTTGTGACACACCTCATTATCCACCGCCAACTCCTCAAAACTTATACACCACTTATTGGTTTTTTTCTTTATGAATGGCACAACTACAGTGGTATAGTTGAGGGAAATTTTCTTACCGGAAACGGCGAGTTTTCTCTCATTTCCATGACGGAAGCCGGAGGGGAAATATGTCTCACGCGTATAAACGATAAATAACTGTAATTATCAAACTTTTTTTTTCGACATTTCTAGGCCTGTAATCAAAACTTTCGAAAATATCTTTAATAGATATGGTATAACGAAAGAAGTGTAATTTACGCGATAAGTCCCGTCGTTCAGCGATCTCTTTATCAGTATCACCGTAGAAGATCATGCTCTGTGACAGTGATAGCGGAATAGGAAGTAACATATCTATATCGGTGCGGACGGCAATATCGCTTAGCCGGTACATATCATGTTCTGTGTATAATAGCCTTAACCTTCCAACATTATTTGTATTAATGAATTGTACTTATTATTCATATAATGGATACTTTATTATCTAAAATAATTTAGAAAAAAATCATGATAAAAAAAATGTTGCTAATTTTTAATAAATAAACAAGAAGGCTTAAAAAATTGACGTGGTGAAAATTCATGAATATTTTCGCTTGTTCGAGTACAACTGTAGAGAAACCTCTAATGTATTCTATTAGTATATGCGTGATATATTTACATACCATTCTATCATGTATTGTATTTTGACTACATTCATGCTTTTTCTTTTTTTTGTAAAACATATACTACCTTAAAAAGTTTGTTTGCTTTAGACAATTTGATGAATCAAACAAAAAACAAGAATAATAACCGTAGGCAGTACTCCAACTACGACGGTGTGACAAAGTTTGCCTTGAATAAAGTCACTGTTATGCTTATGAAACGGCATGTAAATGAATAAATTATCACTAAGATTTCGTTCATTTATTAATGATCTTATCAAATTATAATAACACAATAAAAAATAAACCGATTATTTTCAACGTAAAAACTGATAGATAAACAGAGACTAAATTCATACACATATATGCTGAAACCTATATGGACATACGCCTCACAGATTTATGGTTTGGCACAATTTTAAGACTAATAACAGACGCTCCTTAGTAGGTAAATAACAAAACTCTAATACGTAATAACAACAATCAATACAGACTAAATGATTATTTCCTTTAATATATAACTAAAGTTTCAATAATAAACATCATGGACATAACAATAGACCGATAAACAACATGATCATGGCTGATATGCCTGTGAGAAAGCGACTAAAGAGGGTCTGGTTAAGAGACTTCCTTTCGTGAATCGAAGGACTTAATCAAGACCAGGAAGAAGTATTGCTGTGTATCATTCATCTCTTTGCCTGAAATATCATATGCTTGTCATTGATTTCCAGAGAATATTCTTACTGTATATGAATCAATATACACATGATAAATAAAGGTATAAGAAATGAACCATTACCGAACCTTGTAATACACCATGAACTATTCCAGTATTCCTAACAACTTCGGAGCCGCGGATAGCACGTTCGTGACATTTACGAATAGGGGCATTCGGCTCAGATCCAAACTGGAATTTGCATTTCTCAGCTGTCTTTCCACTAACCTACAGCTCGATCTTCGAACACGCTTAGTATTCCATGTTATTTGCAGTTATAGCTGTCAATCTTATAAGTTGATTTCATAAATTTGACTTTGAAAATAATTTTAGTTGCATTTTTATGAGCTTTGATCTGTAGGAAGAAATTATTACAATCATTATTGGAACCTTATTAAGAAATACAACTCGTCCAAGAAATTAAAACTCGCATTCTGCGAATAACTACATCTGCATTTTTAAATGTATTAATTTACAATTCACGGTGGATTCATAAGACTTAGGCAATTATTACATTTTTTTTCAGATTGATGAGTATTTAAATGATTACCTTTTCTTTACTTTTTATTCCTTTTTGATTTGATTTTACCAACCCATTAAGAATTTCCTCAAAATAAAACTTCATCTTACGCATGAAGAGTTCAAAAAATATAAAAAGCTGTTTTTTCCTTCTTTCTTCATACTATTTTTTAAGAGTTTATGCAATGTACATACTATCGTTTGAGTACATGAGAAATAAAACTAACAAATATAACTGCTCCTGAAAACTAATACTTTCTATCATCTTAAAATCAAATGTGGGGTCTGAAGTATAAAACTATCACTTTTTCTAAGACGGTTAAATATATTATCCGCTTACGTTTGACCATTATCTAGCCAAAGGCATGATATGGCTTTATATGATTTATTCTCTTCCATAAACATCCAATTATAACTTTATTAGTGTACTTTAGATGTCATCGTGTTTTGCTATCAACGGTTAATTTCAAAACTTGTTCTAGAATTCAATCGGCTATTCAGATTTGAAATTGAATTTTTACTTAAAACTCACACCAGCTGACGATTACAAAATTAAACATTAACCCGCCAAATACTTTTTTTTTGAAGAATGGATAGACAGTGAACACAAAGAGTGGTGTTATCGTTCAAAATTTTCCAACACGTCGAAACAATTGAGCCACAAGGTTTATCAAAACACGTTTTCGCAGTAATGTTTCTTGACCATAGCGAGTTTCATGAAGAAGCTTGTACATAGATTATCAAATATAAATTAAAATTTGAAAAGTAATACCGTAGATGGTTCCATTCAATTCCTATAAGACTTATAGTAATAGAAATACAGTGGTAGTTTATTTTTAATAATACCGAAGTAAAAACATAAATCACATACAGTAAATTAGGCATGGTACAATAAATTTCATAAAAAACTAAAAGAGAAAGAAAGATATTTATAGGTACGTTATGAATATGTACAATGAAAGACTTGGTAAATATTTTTGTTTGCTTCTTGTCCTCTTCAAACTCTCACGATGGGCCCTCATCAAAGCAAACACTGTTGAGGGTCACAAAGCGATGCACGAGGATTCATTGTAATCGGGTATTTGAACATTCATTATGTATGAACGTTACTGATGCAACAGCATTACATCTTTTCATAAGGTCCTTCGCTTAGAATCTCACATCTCTAAAACAGTGCTTATTTTATTGTGAAGCTGTCTTCACGGCGATTACATTATAATTTATAATTTTGGTGAATGAGTGACAAAATAAAAGTTTCTAGTCTTAAAATTTGTGTTTAAAAAAAAAACCCTGCTGATTGCTTCAATTATTTTAATTAAAACGTCAATATTAGGATAATGAGCATTTTATTTGTCACTTATAAATACGGATCAATTCCTAAAATATTAGTGATTTGAGAGATCTGGGTAAAAAACACAGTTTATAACTGATTTACCGGGGATAAAAAATTGAAAAAATCAGTATTTTTTCAAACTATTTTTTTTAATAAGTAAAATGTGTGTTTAGACAATTGAGTTTATTAAAATACATTCCAAATGAAAGAAAAACAACCAAAAAAAGCTTTTCAACAATTAATTGTCGTCATTTTTGATGAAAACAAGGATACTTTTACTTGACATAATAAAAAATATAATTTTTTGTTACAAAACTTTAGCTGTACTTCTTTTTTTTTCATAATAAATCTCAACTTAATTAATACGAACATAAAACTTATTATTAAACGCAGAAGTTTCTATTAAAGTGGCGTAACTTCCGTTTAGTTGGATGATGATAAAAAAAAAAAGAAAAATGGTGAATAATTTATAATTTTTCTAGAAACAGAATTTAGCTTGGTTTAGCCTCTAAAAAGTCATCTGTAAATGGTTTTAACAACGATAAAATCTTTATTCATTTAAAGTAAATTTCATCTTGTTTACAACGAAGCAATTATTAATTACTTAAAATAAATATTGTCTTTAGTAATTGTTTTCGATTCAATAAAAAACATGACTCACTTAAAAAACCACAATACTTGGATTTGTTACTTTTTTGCTTAAAATTGGCAGTATGAACTTTTTTGTAGCTCTTCAAGATCTGCTATCACTCCTTTAAAATGTTTTCTCTACTTACGAGACACCCCCTATATACTTAAATAAACTTGATCGGCTATATAGGCTTGATTGATAAAATACATCGGCTTATCCAGCGGTTTTAAAACGCTGAGATGATTTTTATTGAATCGTTTCGTACTTCATTCAATTTTTAAAATATATTCCTTCAAGGAGCATTGGACAGTTTCAACAGGACATTAAAAAAAAATTGCCAGTTTGAGCTGGTTAGGGTAAATGAACCATGAGATATCTCCAGATTTACCGTGAAATCGGAGACACCTGCTTTCTTGTGCCCAGATTTTTTTCCCTCCATGATACTTGTATGAAAAATTAACTCCGGTGGAGTGCCTAGAATATGGTGGGCGACAGAAATCAATTTTGCGTCCAGCGGAGAGCGAAAGCTCTTGAAGTTGTACTATTCTATACGAACAAATCGTTTTATAATATTTTATAATTTAATATATTATTTACCCAAATATATTTTTCAAAAGAAACAAAAATTTTCTATTCATAAGAAACTTCTGAAACCGTTGATGAATATGGAAGATGGGTTTGATTGACTTGATATTAAAATACATGAAATTTTCTATTCGTCATATATATGATGATTCCCTCTCGACTATTTAACTTATATGTACGTCAAATAACTTACATTTTTAATTATTTAGGAACAAATTTTCGAAATTAATAATAAATGTGTATGCTTTTTTTTCTTCAGATATCTGAAAGAAAAAACATACACCTTTATTATTAATTTCGAAAATTTGTTCGTAAATAATTGTATATTCTTTTAAAATACACTGCAGATTTGGATCGAAGAATTATTATATTATTGTTACTAAGTTAAATTAAATCGTTAGATGTCAGAAGTGCTGTTCGTTATTGAATTTTAGACTTAAATATATAAATACATTAATAAGATATTGCGAGAACGAATAGACGAAGTTGAAAATAGCGGTTAATGTAAGATGGTAATGATAACACTATTAATATTTACATCAGTGAAAAATTAATGAAGTTTTGTACAGCTATAATTTAAGATTTGACGATACAATTAATAGAACATATAAAACAATTAAATTCAACAATGGCACATGGTACAACGATAGATTTGAAAACACAATAGGAAGAAAAATACGGAACACTATACCGTCAATTTATTGTAAAAAGTCATTAAGTAGCATTTCACAATCTTTAATCATTTTTAATAACCTCTAATTAATATAATTTAATAACTTTGACGAGTTTTCTCTCTGTGGAAATAGAAAATTGTGCGCTATTTGTAGCTATATATTGTATTATGTAAGATAGCGTTTAGGTTATTTTAGATTACTAAGTTATTTTTTAATTGATAAATATGATCAATATTCTCATCAAAGTTCATAAAAGCACAGATCCGTCAAAGATATACTTACTTTAGAAATGTTAATTCTGGGAGAGCTCATTGTGGAACATTTTTGGGTTTAGTTAACTTTGGAAGTGAGCATCATTGCGAAAAACTCCTTAACAAAATAGTTTCTGCCTTATATAAGCTTTTAACACAATGCAGTAATGTTTACTTGCAACAATAAGCAATTTTTTTTTCGTTCTTGGATATTGAATTTTTATTAGTATAATTTACTAATCAGAAATTTAAGTTAATTTTATTAAGTGCTTATAAAACAAATTTAAAATATAATGTATTAAATTTATTCCACTTAGATGATAATTAAATATTTAAGTTTTTATAACAGAATTTTTATAACATCCTTAATATTCGCCTAAAACCTCCAGAATGGCTTAATTAATTAACTACAACTTTTGTATTTACGAAAATTCTGGGAATTATTCTGTTACCAATCTATAGATAGGTAAAATTAGTAAATTTAACGAGATAATAAAAATTCATTAATATCCATTCGTTTTGTACTTGGATAAAAAGATGATTTCAACATAACCGAGAAAAAAGGTAGCATATGAAAAAAATTGACTGTTTGGTTGCGACCTCCACTTCTACTTGTCAAAAATAAAGAACTTAAATAGGCCAAACGGTTAAATACTTTTTTAGACCTTTTTTCGATTATGAGATTAGAATATCTTGCGATTCACATGAACAGCAAATGGTTATTTTTGAGTTGTCGATGGTTTATTAAATTGACGAAGTATACCGATCTCCGGCTTGAAATTACCCATTTCACAGTTTTTTGGTTGGTTGCGAAGAAATAAAGGCATTCAGGCGAGTGTTAACAATTTTATAAAAATGCTTCTGTACCGCGGGATAAAATAACCAATAACAAATAAAAGCTAGTGTATTATATTATGTTGAAAATTAAAACCAATAGGTATATTTTATTTATATCGTAGAATAGTAATTAACTACAATTTATTTCTTGTAAAAATTAAAATTAGGCTTAAATTGGAATTTTCGTTTATTCAATCCACCTATGTTTTATGTAAGATGCGTTCTTTATAATTGTAACGATAGCCTACACGTCTTTAATTTTAATTGGAACTGGTCTCTTGTTTGTGCATAAACGAAAATAATTAAATAAGATCTTAAAAATATTTGGGGAGATTACAATGCATCATATGTCCAAGAAAGTTGAGGAAGGTAAGACAAAATCCTGAATAAATATGGCAATTCATTAGTCCAACCATCTCTAACCATGAGTCAACATTGTGTAACCTGAAGGAGTTGGTTAGTATGTCACTTCTATTGACCCACTGCTTGATGAACTTTCCCCAAGCTGAGGACTTCAATCTGACAATCCTGACACAACCAACTTACGTCTGCCACGCTAGTCGACGCCGGACGGCTCAGCAAGGACCTGCAGGAAGCGGTAGCCAGTCGTCCGAGGATAGGCTTATGTCAGTGCGCTGTCCGAAGTGGAGCAACCCCTGTCCACTTTACATAATAGTTGTTGTCTCCTCGGCAACTTTCTAGCCGCAGTTAAAGTCTTTTGTGCGCTTACCTTCTCGGTTGTTCCCATGACTTATTGCCAATGGACCAACCAATCATGAGGTTTTAGCAGAACCTTATGGCATCCAGAGCTTGTAGAAGTACATTATAGCAGGCATTAGTAAATAATATTCTGTTTGCAACATTTCCTCAAAAGTCGTTTTTGTCAATACAGAAAGATTGCATACAATGAATTATTAATTATAGTTTATGATAATGAATGAATCCGGAAGAATTCAACTAGTTCATCGAGTTAATGACAGTTTCGAAATTCATAAAAGGCTACCACATACAATTTTCTGATGGAGTAAAATTCACTATAAAACTCATTTTTCTTTGCTCCATCCTCAACATTATCACGTTAGCAACAAGCTGTACCAAAAGCCAATAAATTCCAGCTTCAAGCAAAAAAAAAGTAATCTCAATTCACTCTATTTAGTAAACAACACAAAAAAACAAATATTTAGCTATTTATGAATTTTGAAAAACATAAATGAATACACCCCAGTACTTTAAAAAAAATACAGAAAACAAAAATATCACCGTTTACCCAAAGCAAAAAAAAAAAATCCTTAAAATGATGTGCCACTACAGAAAAATGAGTGAATGGAATCGACGGATACTATACTACGTCTCATAAAACAATAATAAAAAAACAAATACAACTTTTTTGGTCTATGCAAAAGTACAAAAAATAAAATTTTAGGCGAAACTTATTGAAAATATCACTAAACTAAAACTTATCACTAAAATATCGGTGAACGAGTGGCAAGCCAGTGCCTTTAAACAAGCCAAGCCTTCAGAACATAAAACAAAAAATCACATGTATCCAAACAACATCACCTGTTTACACAATACGTATCACATCTGCAATAAAAAAAGACTCATCAATTTGGGCATATCCCAGGCGGACGTCCGCGTCTTGTAAGGAATTAAATAAAATATTACAAAGTCAATTAGTTTTAGAATATTAATACAGTAAGTGAATTAGGGACATATTCAATGAATAGAAATTGAAACATTACTTGATGTAAAACTGCTTCAGAAATAAGATTAATATTTTTTGGAGGGCGATGGCGTTGACCTCTGGGCGCCAAATGTCTAAGGTCGACATTGACAACTTCTCAACTGCTCTAGTTGGACCATTTTTTAAACATTTTACATACATATAAAATATACAATAAATAAAAATAATATAAACTTAAAGATAGGTAAAGTAAAATAACACCTTAAACGTAGACAAACCGATATAATAAACCATTTACAAAAGGGATGAGGCCTACGAAACCAGATTTGTCCCTCCACAAGTGGCGTCCATATAAAGCGGACTCCAGAATACTCTATCTTAACCAAAGCTGGCTCTAAAAGCTAAGAAATATTTAAAATAAATTAAAAAAAAAACAGCGTTTCACTCGTGAACGATACATTGAATTCAGTAAATAAATACATACTGGAAGTTCATCTATGATCTCATCAAATAAATTTCCTTATAGTTATTTATAATATTATAGCTATCCTGATTACTATTCTCAATATCATACATTAATAAATTATAATGAATAATAATTAAATTATCTATATTCTGATTCAAATCTAATAACGTTCGTCAAATACATCTCGCTATGCTTATGTTTTCTTAGTAAACTACACTTACATATATATATAATAATAATATGATACTCAAAGTCGAGGTTGATATATCAAACCTAGAGAAGAGACTAAAAACAGCTGGAAAAGAGATCTGCGCAGTGACCTTATCTAACTGAATCAAGTCCGGAAAGAGGCGCCTTTGTTCTTGCATATGATGTGGAATTGTATTGTTTTTAATAGTCTTATGCGTTGCAAATTTAACTCTTTTCAATGTAGAATAAATAGCATCTGTATTGCATTGTATTTAATCTTTTTTTAATGGGTTTCGATTTGTGTTTATCCTTTGTTTTGAATGTTATTCAATATAAAAATTTTACCGAGAACCATCGGATCCATAGAGACCTAGTTACTATAGATAAAGCTGCTCTAATTGCAGAGGCACACCGCTCATTAACAGCATTCTTAGCCGATCAGCCAACGACAAAAGACCTGAGCATGAATTAAGGACATCTCACCAAGGATGCCCTACTTTCTTTTTCTCAAAGCAGGATCTCAAGGAAACTTATTTTTGCAAATGTATGTATTATCATACCTGACATTTGCTCTATTCATATTTAAAGCTACACACTCAATATATCGTAAAGAAAAAAAAAATCATTGTCAAATATTTAAGAAAAATAAAAAGGTAAAGTTTTAAATTTCGTTTCTCAACAAGCAGAGGCAAACCAGGTTCTATCAAGGACCAACGGTTTGTAAAGGGCATGCGCCTTCCTGTGTAGAAAGCCTCATCGTTAATTCTGGGCATATTAACTTATGGGATGGTTACGTCAGAGCAACCTCTACGTATTGGCCAGTTGGTATTTACATATGGATTTAATACTTGTGTAACATAACATTCTTTTTATGAGCACAGATATGTATTTCTTCAAATGAACATGCCTTTTTTATTTTTTCATACATATCTATATTATTTTTTTTTCCTAATTTTTTTTTTTGCTGAGGTTATTCTAGTAGTTTGTTGTAACTTCTTAATTTTAGAATCTAATGTTCTCACAAAAATCAGTATGTTAACTGGTGACAGTGTATTATTTGGAATTATACAAAACAATGTTGACTCGAGTAGTTGAAAACAAGTGTTTACATTTTTTATAATTTTTTTTAACCTAAATTCTTCACCCACACCTGTCAAAACTACAAACAACCAGATAATATGCTGCCGAGTATAATAATAGTAGCAGCATTGGTCGACGTGAGTGTGAGGAGTGCCCGGTGGCATTCCATCCTATCTTGATTTTAGTACGCATTTTTAAGATAGGAGATCCCTCATCGAGTTTCTTTTGAACTTTCTAAGCTTGTTAAGGTATATTTGTTGTAGCCATATTCTGTATGAGTGTGTAAGTTATCGTGAAATCTTTAGTTATTGTTCCGAACGTTTTTGACTGAAAAGTTTGTAGGTTTTGTAGTTACGTCCGTTTGGTTATCCCATATGTCTGTGAAGCGTAAGACCATGTCGGTTTAATCAGTTAAATGCAAGTGTTCAATTTCTGATTTAGTTATTATTTGGAACATCTTGAAAGAAGTAAGTATAATAGATTTTAGCGTTTTTCTTTTTTAGTTGATGAGTAGACCCCATATCATTCTTCTTTCAAATGTCAGTCCAAAATATTGCATTTTATCTCTTTGAGAAATATGAACATTGTCGAGGTAAATAGGAGAACAACTTTCATATGAGTGAAAGTAATAAATAAGAGTAAATAATAATAAGTAATATAATAGGATATAATAAAGAAAAAAAATTCTGATTACATTTTTTTTTTTGGGGGGAAATTTGATTCTGACTCAACGCATCTCCTTGATATGATCCAAAATAATAATTATTGTTTTATATCTTAATTTAAATTCGAGATCACAGCTACATATTTAAAAAAACATATTAAAATCTAAATAATTTGAGAGTGAAAAAAAATATATAATAATGGTAATATATTTTTTTTTAACTATAGAGTCGTAGAGTATTTTTGTTATACGTAATACGGTATACTTAAAGAAATTTCCTTACTAGATGAATTCAAATTATTCAACCTAATTTTATGAAGGTTGATCTTAATATATAATTAATCTTAATAATTTCAACAATTATTTAGAAGGTCTAAATAATATCCTTCCTGCCGGAGGATATCCTGTGTTATGTTATCTTGGCTATATCCGCCCAATTACTGTCCAAAAGAAATGATAAACGCATCCTTGTATATAAATATTAGATACTAGAAATCCTTATCTACTCAACTATTATATCTATCAATCAACCCATCACTCTTCTGAAGTCTTGGATAAGAATTATTCCCTACTTAACCAGTTACCAAGTGTTGTGGAAAAGTTCAGTAGATATTGAAGGCAGTGGTTTTCTACTTCGATGAATATAAGTTCAGCGTGAAGTTGAATAATTATGGATTCATAATTCTTTTCGCTAGAATATGAACGAAAAGAAAAAAAAAAGACAATAAAAATGCATTAGTTACAGGTGTTCCATCTTATTTTTATTTATTTAATTATACATTTCAAAAAACTGGCAAACTGCTGAATTACAGGTAGTAAACAACTAAAACTAGGACATATATCTACTTCATCTGAAAAATAAAAAAAGAAACATAATAAAAAATAAAAATTTATTGTAAAACAATACATTAATTATGGAAAAAATGATTATTGGCCATAGCTCTGATATCTCTTAGTTTAAGATATTCATGAAATAAAAATAATAATAATGTACTTACTAAAAACATTTTATCAAATTATTAACATACAAAGGAAACTCATTAAATTATAATTTATTGGAATTCTATGATTATATTTTATAATATAATTTCATTTAACAAAAGCCCTCATGTATTAAATCTCACCTATAATTCATTTATTCTTATTTTAGTTGTTAATCTTTTCAAATTTTTATTTAATTTTTTTATTATTAACTAGTGTAACATGCAGATTTGATGTTTGTTTTATTATATATATAAACTCTAAGAAACATTTATTATTATTTAGATGTATTACATAAAATTTAATTATTATTAAAATGTATTATATAATACAGTATTTAATTTTTATATGAAAGAGGGTACATATATTTTTATTCTATTCAATATTTATCTTAATTGGAAGAAATATTCTATTGTAGCTGAGTCTTTGTATGATCTTTTCTTAAAAGAGATAGTTTCCATTTTCATTTAGATATTTTTTAATTATTTTATTCACTCCATTATATATATTTTACTCAATCATTTATTATTATTTTTTCATATTAGTATCGTCTAATATTTAGGATGAATTTCAATTATTTTGTTTGTATTATATATAATTTTAAAATTAATTACTTCATAAATTATCGGCTATCTATTTTCATTCGTTGAGTTGATCCTATCCTAGATGAACTATCCTTACACTATATCTACTATACGGGATATAGGCTCTCCTAGAAAACACATTAATATACTGATATATGTATTTTTTTCATTTCCAAAATTAAAAAAAAAAAAAATATGGATCAGGTTAACACTGAATGACGACAAATGATCATATCAAATGCCTCTGAGTTTTGGCCCCTAACAAGACACGGCTCCCGAAGCAGATACTTTCCCTTCTACGTTACGCCTTTGTAACCGTAGCGTGAACTATTTCAATAGGAAAAACTTTTTATATTTTCATTCTGGCAATAACAATGAGGCACCTTAATAACCGAAGATTTCGAATTATTAAACGACTTTCAGTCTAAGCTTGTAGCTTTTTATTTTTCTGCGGTTTTGATGAGAAATCTAGAAGTCAATAATTTCATGTTATTGTTTTGTTATTAAAATAATCTATTTAACAATAAACAAAGACACTAACTATACAATTTTATAATATGAAATGATTTAAATATTGTTTCAATTTTATAAACATTGAATTATTTAAGAAACGATGATGTATCTTGAATCATTTTTAATAAATTAATACTAGTATCGTTCACGATACTGTACGAAGTTTACCTACCGATATATAAATCAGTATCTTTATTAATATATAAAAATGAAAATTATTAATTTGAGCATGCTAATTTTAAGTTTAAAAAATATATACATTTTTTTCGTTACACAGATCATTTAATGTGGAAGGTTTTGTATTTACATCACGTTAAGCTTACAGAAACCCAGCAGTAACTGTAAATCTGTAAAACTGTAGTCAACAACTCTAACTCAGTTTCCCATAGATATATTAGAGGAATAAAAGCATACTGGAGTCGACTTAATAAAAGATTGATTTTTAAACGGACGAGATAAAAGATGATACATCAGGGGGTGAATAAAACCGATACTATATCGCATGAAAGAAGAAATAAAAGTATCATTTACGTGATTACGCGAGTTTTTTTAGCTATGTTTTAGTTTTTCCACACTAATTTCGAAAATTATTTATTAAATTACAGTTGCACTTGATCTACTAGTCATCATGCATAATATATATTTATACAACAGGCGATATAAACTCTAAATAGGTGGAGGGGCACAACAAGTTGAATATATTACATAATAAAAATCAGTAATACAATTTTTAAGTTAACATATAAAACGAATATTCCTAAGCTTTTAAGGTAAATTTCTAAAAGTAATAAGTAAAATTAATCTCAAAATCTCCTCAACGTTTCGATAATTCAGGCATCATCACAACAGAAAAGAAAACAGAGATCACATCACGCTATAATATCCCCAACTGTATACTGGCAATATTATTAAACGCAGATGTTGACGGATTATTTAATTCTTTCTCTGAATTTTAGAGATACACAGTCGTGTAGTTGGAACTTTTCCAATGATAAGTTAACGTAAAATTTCTGTCTCTTGGTTAGTTTTTACTAGTTTACATTATTCATACGGATGGATAACTAAAATAAAAAATATAAAAATAAGTATGTTTATTGATTCACAATTGTATATAATAGTGGCTTACAATTCTTTACCATTATTTAATTTTTTGTTGTAATTTATTTCCGTATTTATTCAGTAATTAATTTTTTTATGAATTTTCTTCATATTTTAAATTGTCTTTCTCTAAATTTTATTTGTAATTATCATAGATTTTTACTAAAAACAATATAAATTAAATTATAAAATTTAATATGAAAAATCTGCAGATGTGATTTAAAAAGGTATGCTAATGGACTAGTACGATAAATTGAGAGAATAAATATTTTTTCTAACTCAAGTTATGACATAACATATGCTCGTAGATAATGTATTCCATACACTTACTGGAGGCCCGGTAAAGATACCAAAATGCCGGCAAAGTCGTGAGGGAACGCCCCAACGGACGTAGCGAAGTGTTACCGATATTTTGAAAGGAGGAAGGACTCGTGACGTCCAAGTGTTTCAGGACCAAAGTTTCGTGACCCGGCCTCATAAAGGTATCATGAGACGAACGGCGGCTTAGAAATCTTGGAGCAGACAATTGGCCCATTTACATATATCAGAAGTCGAAACGTAATCTGCAATACTCTTTGTCTACATAACTCCTCGGGCTTCATTTTGGTACCCGCTTTCACTATAATTCTTACATTTGCAATTCGGAACATCGCATCGGAGAAAATCTTAATTTCATAGATGTAGCTAACCTCAGAGATAGAGACCCAGTAACGTTTTTATCTAACCGAAAGATGTAAACCCTTTACATTAGCTACCAACCTTTTAGATCTATTGTATTTACCGTCCTAAAAAATGAAATAACCCTCTTTTTTCTTTTTTTATGGGAAGTTGTCTATTTATTTTAGTTGTTTGGCAACAATAACTTCCAATTGGTAACAATTGAGTATATTTTTATTACCAACGTTACATGCTAACAAGTTAGTTGACGTTTCGGGATATTTATTCCCATCTTCGGAAATAACCGTCTGTTATCCCACCATACCCGAGGATTTCAAGTCGAAAATTTGAATTTATGTTTCAAGTTCACTTTTTTTCGATTTTCCGGCTTATCGGGAAAACAATGTGTTCTAGTGATAACAATTTCCTTCATAAAATGAAATTTGATAAAATTTGCAACAAAATTGATTATTTACATTTTTCTGTAACTTGTATAATTTTCTAAATATTCGACTTCATAATTCGCTAATGTCGAAAAAAAAATTGTCTCGTGTTTTTATTTTTATTTCAAATATCTAACTATTTATTATTTCATCTAACGAACAAGTCACGAGGAAGAATGTTTTCGAATATTGAATTTCCTTCAAACATTAATTTAAATTTACTAATTTATCATCAACGCATCAAAATTTTTAGCAGTTATAAAATTGTATATAAATCGCGAAATTTTGGAGAAAAACGTAGCGTTCATATTTTTCATTACTAAAGAGCTCTTAATCTTTATATACCGCATGCCAAAATATATATTTAAATAAAACTTATAGCCGAACAATATTCATAAATTTGTAATTAACAGCTTTTTCACATTGAGACCATCTGATCAGGCGTATGGTATCTTAGATTATACGCCCTGTAGCAGAGAGGGCGTTAATCTTTCTTTTTCTACATGTGGATAGGATGAAGATATGCAGGAAATCAGTTTTCCACAAAATATTCAATCCAACAACTAAACAACTAATGTTTTAAGACGGTAAATGACATAAATCTAAATATTTGGTAACTATACACCTTTCGGTTAAATAAACACATTGTTGGCTCTCTATCTATTATGAGAAACCAAACTTAATTGTTTGGTTTATTTTAGAGTCAAACTTCATAAAATTTAACATTCGAATAAACAAAGAGTATAATAATTACGTCAATTAAAACATATATAAAAAATATATTGAGCTATTTGGTGTATTATATACTGAAATCCAAGTCCAAATTGGCTCTTTCATTAATCATGAAAGTTGTAGTGTTAAATGAAAACCTGATTTGTTTAGTGAAAGAAACTAATGTTGGATATGCTGATTAATCAATCTTAATCGCAGGGGTATCCCCTTCTCTTCCTCAACTTCGGATTCCCTTTTCCCTCAAGTTCCGCCAAAGAGATGCCCACCAGGACCGCTCCCAGCTGATCCAGTTACGCTTATCTAACAGAGAAAAATTGCGGCTGTGGTCAGTCTTCCTGCTCGATGGCTTTCAAGCTAGTTCTTGTCACGAATCTTGATGAGCAACTGGTTCTTGATAAGTAGCCTTCATCCATCATACCTTTTATGGCTTTTAGGAATAATAAATCAGTTGTAAATTAACATTCAAAGTTTTTCCCGGATTGAATTCGAAGTTAAAGTTGTGTGTATGTATTAAAATGAAATATTTCTAGATGCTTCAAAGATGGTTTGCTAAAAAAAAAACTTAAGTAGAGCAGAGGCTATAGAGTATTTAAACAAAAAAAGTTGGTAGGTCTTGTAAGTTATTCTAAACAAGCATGGATGTACTGATTTCAGTTCAAGTCTTTATTGGATAATTATTTATTTAGAATGTTATTTATCTTAAATAACATACATAATCTGAATATGAGTATGGGTCCTTGTGATCATATTGCTATTGTTATATATTTTAATATTGACTTGTATTTTACGTGAATATAGATATAATATATATACATATAATCAATGATTATTTAACTATTGTTTTAATATAATATATGCTGATTGGTTTATTCTCTGATAGCCTTTGGCCTAGATTACTTTTCATTATTGCATGTATATATATATTTTTTCTTAATATATGGATTATTATTATATTATCTTCTTTAGTCTCCAATTTGCGTGGCTGCATTGCATTCGAAGCTGAGTAATGCCTCTCTTAGCCTATTAAGAGGCATTTCCAAGCCATATTCCACTGTTGTATTTGGAATCTGACCATTTGTTGGTGTCATTGGCGTTGCAACTGAGTTTTCCAATTGATATAATTCTTTTATTTCAATAGCCATATTTTCTGAGTTTCTCACCCACAATTGTGCTTATTTTATTAAAATTCAGATTCGTCAATAAGGTTGACTTTATTTGTTCCAAAATTTATATTGAGGATATCGTGTCGATGGTGTGTGGTCCGTGATAATAGACTCATCCCAATACATCTTAAGAGAACCTTTCTGATGTAGCTGATTTGAGATTATATTTATATTATTTCATCTTTTCATCCAATAGGTTCATTATCATCACCAAATTTTGGTGATTATTATTATTCATTTTTTTTTGTGTTTTTAATCTTATTTGCCTGTGAATCAAACAATTTTGTAATTTTATTTTCTGAATACTTTGACTAGAAGAAAAACTGATTCTTGATACAATAATCCGTCCTAAAAAATCCGTAATCATATTTTTAAATTCACCCTTGGCCCCAACTCACCCGGCTCTATTAAAAACTTTATAACAAACAAATATCGGCTTTGTAACATGGTAAAAATCTCTGGCAACTAATCAACGTAAGATCATTTATAGAGCTTCTAATTTCGTTTTAACTTCAAAAATTTTGATTTTTTTTTAAGTTGTTAAAACTACATTTATTAATTTATCATAAAAATGTTTGTTTTAATATTTATTAAAAAATCTCTTCATTAATTATGTAACTCGATATAAATTACTTCTTATCTTCAAGATCCTTAATTTATTGCATATTGCATTTATTCCTTGAAAACATTTATATATGGAAAAAACAGCTGATGCTGTTGTGATAAATGTATTGCGAAGTAACAGTGTGTACATCCTAGGAATGTTTACGTGGACACGCGACCGGATTCTTCAGCCATGGATAAATATAAGATAGGTAAACGACCACGACTCAAACGTTTCGACACAATCCAGCTTTTCAGCATCAGGTCCCTCTGAAGGAACCAAAAGGAAGTTAACAAACCCAAACGTTTAGCCAGGCTATCTATAATGATCAGGGATGGGTTGCGTAAGATACGCCGAGTTCTTCTGGCTCTAGGACTAATAGCGTTTATATTTCATAGACGTTGAGTTTATTTCTTCATCCTTTATGTATGGGTTTATGTATTTTTTAAATATATTTTATTTATTACTGTATCATGTGGTAGCTTATTTTTTATGAACTCTCTACTATGAGTTACCTTTACTATAAATTATATTCATTGAACTTTCTTCAGTCATTTTTTGAACTTCATTTCTTATTGAGAATCCGACAGGGAAAGTTCTATAAATAATTTTTATGAATCCGGTTAAGTAGAATGGTAGAACGTTTTTTATTAGATACAATTTTATTTTATAGCAGTGTACAAATAAAAATTTTAAAAATGTCGCTACCTATATTTTAAGTGAGAGGACTTTTTTTTCCTGGTTTAGCTTTCTAAATTCCACTATTACATACAGTGCATCAAAAGTAAATTTGGATGATCGTGAGAAAAAATATATATATTATATAAGAAAATATTTCCCGTGAAAATAATGTATTTTTCACATTAATTATTATCGGAGTGACAAAATTATTTATTTAATAAAATAAAATAAACGGTATCAAAGTGTTTACTCATTAGCTTTTCACTTTAATAAATGATAAAATAATTCACTATTTAATTATACGGAAGCCCATTACTTTATCTTTAAATTAATATAAAGATGATATATAAATACAACTATGAAGCGTTCCATACATATTAACATTGAAAAATTATTATAATTGTTCCATGAATAATTATTTAGTCTCTCTGCTTCTCAATAATAAATTAATTTTGCTAAAATACACAAAAGATACAACATTTACTTATATTTACTCAATTTTATATATTAGTAATAATACACAGGATAATAAAGAAGACCTTATATATATATATATATAAGGTCCTGTACATTTTAATTAACTTTCACAATTTTATTATTATTTTTTATTGCTTGCAACAAGGGGTGAGCAAGCAATAAAAAAACAGAATGTGCTAAAAATATAAGATGTGAATTTTAATATATGATGGAAACAAGTGAATGAGATGTCTTGATTATTATTATGTAAAGAGTTATACTAGTAATATTGTAAAGTATATGTCATTGGTCAATAATTTTAGAAAGTAATAGTTTTGAAGAAGACCATTATGATCCCAGGACGTTAATATGATGAATTATAAAAAATAATAATGAAATTATGAAAGTGAATTAAAGTGTCTATCATTATACATTATACATAAATATTATACAGATCTGAAATGGCTACCAAATACATTTTTTTTTATGAATATATATATATATATATATATATATATATATATATATATATAATTTTAAAAAATGTCATGTAAAATTGTTGGATGATGAATAGTTTATCACGATTTTAAATGTTACATTTGATCTAAACATCCCTGGAACAACTATTACATAAATATCAATGAATAATTGAAACATAAAAATTAAACTCCTAATCAGATTATAATAACAGGAATATACTGACAGAAAAGATCATGGACATCTTAATTCTCGTCAGCCTCTGTTAAAAGGGCCCATCAGACAGCCAAAAAAGAGACAGAGAAAAAAGAGAAGAAATGAAGCCAGCCGTGAGAACGCTTCTATTATCTGTCAATTATAAGATGAACTAGCTGCATGGCTTTTATCTACTTCGGCTGGCTGAGCCAGATAAATGTAATCGACAAGTAAAAAAATACTTCAGTATCTCTAGCGTAAATTATTTTGGTAAAATTAAAATTTCAGTTATTGTGACTAAATGATTAAGTCAAAAGCTTGAATTTACAACTTATTACAGAAATAGTTGCTCAACGCTTCAGAAATTACACGATGATTAATTTAAAGCATGACAACTAATTTTTTTTATTATCTCTAATATTTATAAGTTGTCTTCTTTTTATCTAGCTATTATCCAAAAAGTTCGAGGATATATTCTTTCTTCAGAACAAAAGTATTTTTAAAAATAACGGACATTAAAACACTTATCATCATGTACCCCTATTAATTTCATAATATTATTTTTATATAATTTATTGAATATATTAAAAATTAAAAATTAAAACAATTTAATAATCTTTTTCTTTCCATCCATTTTCACTAAGGCAATAACAATATATTTCTAATTCACTATCACTGCATAACAAACGCAGCACGGTGCGGAAAAAAATCATAATAAAAGGATTTATAAAATGAACATGTATAACTAGAGAGGTGATTGAGAAAACTGCTTACTAAATGTTTAGTTACTTTTTATTTGGTTTAAATTATGTTTTTTATAGGTCATATAATTTCAATCTCAATATTAATTTTTCAATAATTATTTAATATTATATTTACTAAGGATGTTATCCAAGCAACATGCTAAATTTCAGAGAGCTATCTACAAATTTTCTATCTTATTGAGCCTTCTCCTGAACATTTGCAGTTCATGGGATGGACCATCTATGATTAATTTCTCGCTTAAGACTTCGAAAAGCTAGAATTCAATTGCATTAAGGGCAAGTTGCTAAACTCAGCGCTAATTCATTGATGAATTGCCGATGCTCATCAATGATCTCATCGTTGAGTTTAGGAACATGGGTCTACTTAATATTTACGTTTCGTGCAGAATGCAACGGGCCAGGATGCTCCCGTTGTACGTGGCCTGCTACTGGGCTCAGGAGAAACAACAGTTGAAGTGGTAAGCATGTTCATTCTTCTGACTCCACTTAATATTTCGTCAGAAAGGAATACTTTTATGGAACTCAATGAAAAGTACTCCTTTCAGCCAATTTGAAATTGAACATGGAATAAATACTGGAGTTTACGGGACTGTTTCAATTTTTTGTAAATTGGATTACAAATTTAACTTTTTAGTTTTATAGAAGCTTCTCTGTAAACGAATTGGCTAAAAGGAGTCCTTTGTTATTGATTTTCATTAAAGTATCTGTTTACGATGGGACTTTCATGAGAAGTTCGAGGAATGAATATACTTGCAACTTTTAATCTTTCCATAGTACAAGAGAAAAAACCTCCAACATCATTTATCAAGAGACGATAAGATAACACTATTCTTATTGATATATTATTGATGAGTATTTAAAACTAAATCTGCTCTATAAAAAAAAATATAATAATAATAAGAAAACAAGTGCTGTAATATCATGCCTAAAACTTTCTTGTTGTATTTTGAATGCATGAAGAACGATGTTTAATGTTAATATTACAGTACGATGAACGGGTGCTCGCAAATGAAGCATTTCTCTCTTCAGATTCACCCGCTTTTCCCGTAAACTCCTGAACATCAGAAAGGAATTGCGGAAACCATCCGGGGGTTGGTGAGGTCCTTAAAAAGCGGAAAAGATATTACTCGCGCTATCACGCCCAACTACAATGTCAGATATCAGGGCTACGGGAGATGAGATCGTCCATTGTCTGCAACTTCGGCATTGCAAGAACGGACCTTGTCTTGATCGGTGGCAGTGAAAGAGAAAATGGCAGCGAGATCTGGTGAGAGTTCCCCTTCACTCTTGTTTGTTTTGCACCAGTACCAATCTCTAATTGCCATATAGGCTTCATTTCTCGGGATGAATATCTTGAGATATCATCCATCGGATGATGGAACCTTCTTGAAAGGTTTTGAAGGTTACATCTCTATAAATAACTTGTTTACGCAAATATTTTACTTAATTGCCTGCTGGATAAGACACGCGAGACTGATAACTAATAGTTCCTCAAATGTGAACGATAGTTTTATTATAAAATAAATAAAAACTCAGTTCTTAGGTCCTAGTTGCTACAGGTTGACCCATTTATTTATTCTTTTGAGAAAGAAGTATTGCCTCATTCACTAGAACGTAGTGTATAAGCCATTTTGTTTAACATTACGTTAATAAATAAATCCCATTTATAAAACCCTTTTATAACGCGTGGCAAAGATATGGGTTCCCAAAATTAAGACAATTATATCTTCGCATCTTTCCTACACTCTTCCACCGACACAATGTTAAACAGTTTTTCATTTCGGTTTTCAAAATGTTATTACTTGATTTATTTTCGATATAGATTAAAACAGCGTCATGAGACGTGCTGTCTAATTTAGGTTTAATCATTATTTAAAATGAGAACAGTTAGGAATAATTACTACAGGAAACACATCAATCGAGCATAAATGACGCATTGTTCAGTAATAATCAATGGCCTTAATACATGAATATGAAAGTGTTAGTATGTATGTCGATTAGAACTACTGCTGCTAGAGGTAACGGACATAAATTTAAATATATTATAGCATCAGCAGCAAAGCGAAAGTACATGAACATCTTCCCATCACAAGGAGCTTTGATCAGGTCACACAAGGTATGCAAGTCTGTAAAAACACCGTATCCTCAAGTCAAAGATCTTCATGGTCTGTAGTAAAACCTGAAGAAAAAAATTGTGGTTGAACTATTCTTTTTCTTTTCATAAGAAACAGTTTTATAACACGCTGTTTCTTCTTTCTACTGCATTTTGGATATAATGCGTTATACTGAAAACATATTTCTTTTATAAACGTTCTCGTTTTAATAAATTCTTTACAAATCATCTATTTTCTGTATGAACACGTTAAATGCTTATTTATTTAAGGTTTCATGAATTTGTTAAACTAGATATCTTTTTAGCTATAGCGACTAATGTTCGTTAAAAGATGAGAGAATATCTGTTTTTAATCTTAAAGAAAACATTAAATTTATTGAGTAAATGTGAACTAACATCAGACAACGCTCCCACGAATGAGGTAGTAAACAGAGTATTACATCAGAGGCAACGGACGAGTCGAAATAGACCTAGAAACGTCCCATCAACGATAGTTAATCTATACAAAGTTATAGCCTTAACCAACCAGGCCTCTTGAGTTCATTGAGGAGTTTTACGAGGAGTCCTGACCTCTGTAACACGACTATTATATCTTGATTCAGACCAACTATAAATGGATTGTGGCATTAAGTATATTTAATTTTAGAATAAAATAAATACATCGTATAAATCATATAAATACATCATACATGACGCATTTATATGACGTAAATAAATACATCATATAAATACATAAATAATGTTTTTTATTACAAAAGTAAATTATTGAGTTCAAGCTTTTGACATTATTATCTGTAGATGCTTGCTGATTATTACCTGTTATCATGTTGAATCTATTAGTTGGGGCATCGCCATCCCACAGGAATCTAGTTCTTATTATTATCATTGTTGAGCATGTCAACTTTGGTAAATATCTTATTAGACTTTGGGTGGTTATGTACAGTTCACGATTGTAGCTAAGATAATCAGTCCGTATTTGTTGTTCAGTCGTTGGTTGGAGTTGGAAGACAGTTCGATGTTCGACTAAACCATACGAAATAGCTAAGTTATAAGCTTAGGCGGTGGTATAGGAGAAGCAAGGCTCTTTCTGCCTCTCCAGTATTTTATGAAGGGCCGCCTCTTCAATATTTTGTCATTTACTTAAAATTAAATGAAAAAGTTAAATAATCCGTATAGTTAATATGTATATAAATCTACTGGTAATGGAATGATTACTGAGCTACTAATTTACATATGCATTGAAAACTTTTATGACGGTGACGTCTATGGTCACAACATTTTTCTTGTTTTTTTTATTCATGATATTTACAAAAAAAAATACACTAATAAATAAGAACACAATAATATAACGACATGAAGAATAGAATGACACGTTTTTTCAGACGCCTCGGAGGGTCATCAGAGATCGAAGAGAAAGCAAGGTTAGAAACGAGAGGGTTCAGATGGTTCTGAAATGTATAATGGAAGGATAGGTATCTGGATTGGACCAAATTGGAAACATAGAACATCTTTATGGTTTTTTTTAATTTGTGACAAAGTAAGGCGTACTGAAGGTTTCACGAAGGATTTTGGATTGTAAGGATTGGACAAAAGATGAATTCGATGATTTAGTGGAGCCCCAAAGCTTAATTTATTAAGTCCGAATCTGAACCACTGAGGTAAACGCCATATCCATTTTTGTATTTGTTCAGGGGAGCCAATTTTCCATAACTTTGAGCTATTAAAATTTGTTTCTTAGTTACTAAATTTCTTCTCCAGAGGTAAAAGGGCTTTATTGTAGTCATACATATGAGTATATTTTTGTAAAATAATTGGAAGCTTAGAGCGTTGTTCTAGTGGTGGAGTAGTCGAAAATGTAAATGGTTTCTTGTCCTTCCAGCCTTGTGTATGGGGATTCCAAGAGAGACGTTTATGAGGGTGGAGTACTGGGTATCGGCTTTCTTTAACAGGGTTAAATAGGATATTATTGTAGAGTAGTACAGGACAAGCAGTCATAGCTTTACTACGAAAGGTATAGGCGATTTGATGTGATTTATCGGAATTAATTTTAACTCTGCAGTTTTTATACAAATCTTCAAGGCTTGTGATGTGTGGTTGAAGAGTTTGGGATGCAATTAATGGGTCGTTATTAACTGATAGGACACGGTCACAACCTTAAAGACAAGAACAAAAACTAAAAAATAATGTTTAGAAATTTTTAATAGAAACGAAAATTCTGAATTATACGTTTGATTTTATTGACGTTACCTTTTTCTTTTCTCAAGATGAAGACACTCGAGAAGGGGAATCACCTGTTACAGACTTTCACCAAGCGCATGTTGCACTTCACAAACGCCATAAAGATTGAAGGGAAGCTCATTAAATATCGTTCTGTAGGGTAGCATTACCTTGCCCGCACTGACCTCCTCCTTGCGCTCAAGTCCTTTCATTACGGCAATAAATCTATAAGTGACACTTCCATCAACCACTTGCTCTATGATTCAGCTCCACCACTCTCACTTAGTCGCTCTCGCATGATGGTGCACAACCACCAATATTTGTCAGGGAATCGTCCCATGTCTGTATAACCTCTTCGTTTTCTTACCTGAAAAAATCTCAGGATGACTCATTGGATTCACCGAGGGAAGCGATCACAATTTTCCAAACGTTCTTATAAAAGTTCTGTTTCTTGACAAGATTCAATTTCTAAGTTGCCTTCTCGTTATTTATCTTGAATTCACAGAAACGGATTTAGTTCATGTATAACGCAAATCATAGAACTTTTATTTTTTATGAGAAATTTCACCTGTCAATTACTTGCAATTTAAAGGTATTAAGAGCTTTCGAAGCGGCGATGATTTCTCAACCATCATATCACAATGTTTTTTTTTAAATATATACCATCATTCAAAATAAAAATGGTGGCATGGTTTGAAAAAAACATTTTTCGAACGAAGAAAAAAGATAAAAAGTAATTTTTCTTGCGATTTGATTAGATAGTTGTATGTCTTATTCTGTTTCAGCTTGTTTTCGATCTGGAATAAAATAATACAATCATATAAATCAAGATAGAATCAAATAATATGGAAAAAGGTCAATTTCAGAATGACCATTCATTAAAAAAATAACTTATTTCCTATCTTTGAATTTATTTTAACTATTTCATTATGATTAATTTATTTTTTTTTTTTTTTGGCTCTACGGACCGTGTAGATCTTTTGCCGTTTTAAAAAACCTTAACCATCACTGCCTGTCTTTAAATATTTTTTTCATGTGTCTGCATGAAGCTCTGAAGCATAATTGTTGATTCGGTCTATCTGTTTTTTTGCCTTCAACTTGGTCTCTTGTCTATTATTCGGGCATTTATTTTTGCTTGGAGGTCTCCTGATCTATTGCTCTGACTCACATGTTCTGCCCATCTTAATCTCTTTTCCTTTATATCGTGAGATATTAATTGACCACTTTCTTTATTGGTCCTTGTACATGCCTTAGTATTCTGATCCTAGATTATTCCATTTATTATACGGCGGATTTTCCTTTCAAATTTGTCAACACTTCTTTCTAGGATGCTGGGTAGTGTTCAGATTTCGCAGGCGTATATCAAAACTACAACATTTCATTTTACAGTATACTTTTTATTTTTTATCTTTGAACATAACTTTTATCTACATGCCGAAAATTGCTGGCAATCAGCAGATGGTCTGATTAAAGTAATGAAACTGACATGTCAGGCATGGGAAAGTATAGCACCCAGCAGTACCTCTTCCCTAGCTTGAATCAAGGAAGAATGTCTCTCATCCAGCGCCTTTTTAGTCTCCTCCTCATATTGATGGGTATGTCAGTATACCTTAATTTGAGATTTTTGAGACCGATACCTTCAAAAGTAAGAAGAAAAATTTGTCTGTGGTTGTTATATGTCGCTCTGATTCTGGTTGTTGATTGTTTGTTGAGGTAATTGTGGAGTCAACATATATAAATTACAATTAATTATTTTAAATATTTGAATTATACTAATTATTTTTAAAATTCCCAATATAAAGAAAAATAATTAAAATTACTATTGTTAATTATATTTAGTATTATAAATTATTTTAGTAGGTTGTGGCAGCCTTTGAAAACAAACGGCTCAAAAAAGTATATTACCTCTCACTTATACTTGCCATAATTCTATGTTTCACCAAACGAAATAAATAATTGGGGCAGAGATATGCTATAAAGCTGCAACCTTGACATGTCACACACGGATCTATTGTTGCATAGTTTCTTACGGCCAATGCTTAGGTGTTTTGACATAGAAGATAACTCCGGGAGTCCCGCTGCGAATATGTATTCCTGCCGAGTCGCCCGGACGACACCAGACTCCCGACGAACATTGTCCCGGTGAACACTTTCTCCTAAGATCGCGGGTGGTTACATCAGGTAGGAAGTGTCCACCCACTATTCAGCAGCTGGTTGGATATCGATTCTCTATGATAGTTTTTTTTTTCTGCATCGACATTTCTGAGTAGAAACCTTTTAGTAGGTACCCTTTTTGCGACATTCAGTCTTCTAACCCTGTTTAAAAGTTATATTTTAACAAGATTATTAAATAAATGTTTTTTTTTTCATATAAAAGAAATTCGAGAATTTGAGTTTTTCTCATTCCCTAAATGTTATAAGTTACTAGAAGAATTTGGTCAAGGCAAGGGGTATATTTAGTTATATGGATTTATTAATTTAATTTTATTTATTTAATATTCCAGTCATATTTTTCGGTGTATTATTTTCAATAATAATTCATTGTAATCGAACGAAAAATTAAAAAAATTTAACCTCCTCACAAAATATGAAATTTTACGTTTCAGGATACGTATAATTTGAAAAACGAATAAATGTATTTTTGTCCGTCTACCGTCCGCCGACCGCGCATTTTCTCCGAAACTACTGGACCAATATTTTTCTAGTTTAAATTCAAATTGAGAGGTCACCCAAGGAGGATCCTCCTTCATCGACATTACAATACGCCTTTTCCTTTCAAAATGACAGTCGAAAAATCTGCGTTGCTATAGATTGTAGTGCCTAAACAAATGCACCGATTTCTATGAAACTTGGCTAAAGTCTTTTTCTCGATGCCATTTAAATTTATCTATATAACATACTTAAACGAAAAGAACCTGGAAAAAAAGTTACTTAAAGGGGTTAAAAGGGGTAGTAAAATTATATTCTGAATAACTCAAAAAGTATACACTTTTTTGTTGATATGGTGATAAAATGTTTCAAAAGCATTTGAGATTTTTAAAAAAACGAAGGAAGTTTCATCAGAGCACTGTTAGTGAAGATATCGCGATTTTTTAATATTGTTGGTTTATTATTTTGAATAATGAACCATTGTAATCGAACAAAAAATTCAAAAACTTTTTTTTGAAAATTTTGTAAGTAAAAATTGAGGTTTTACGTTCCAAGATAGATAGAATTCGAAAAACGAATAAAAATTGTTTTGTCCGTCCGCCGTCTACCGTATGCCGTTTTTCCTGCAATTTCCTAAAAAAATAAAAAAAAAATGATTAAAATCAGACAATTTGGAGCAAAGATATGGTCTCTAGATGTTTTTTATGTTCGACAGCAAATCCTTTGTTTTGAATTTTGATTTTTGAATGTGTTACTGAAGCAATGCAATTTTTTATAAAATTATTAATGATGAAAAAAATTGTTTTGGAATGAACTGTTTATTTCTTTTAATTTGTTTCTAGAAATGAACTAATAGGTATCAGGTTAGACGTATAATTGTTGGAAAATAATAAACCATTGTGAAATAATTTAAAGCGTTTTTTATATTTGGTACCACGTTATAATTTAATTTTTTAATGATTTTAAACCGACCGTCATCAGAAAATTCGTATTCTTTAATATAATTTGATTGTTGCCGGTGTTTCGGCGCCATTTTTATGTATCACGGGTTTGTGGAGTCCTCGGTTAGATTTTCTTGAAAATCGTAAATGAGGCTGACATATCAAAAGTTATAGTTCCTTTTTGAATTTATTTAGAAATAAAGTTGTCATAAACTCTCAACGAGATCTAAAAAATCTTGAAATATGGTATGATTATTGCCACTTGAATATGATTATCAAAATGCCTAGTAATAAACTAATTACGATTAAGACATCTACGGGAGGGAATAAAAAATAAATTATCAACTTGCAAGTCAACATACATCGATGTTGTTGTTTATATGTTTGTACGTATTGTAGATTAAACTGGGCAAGCAAGAACGGGATATCGTAGATGGTATTAAAGTATTCAAAGTGAGAAAGTCGAAATTTATCCCATGGATAAAATTAAATTCCTCTTATTCTTCTATAATTAACTTCTGTCCTAATACGTACTATCACTTATATTTTAAGTGTTTTGTGAATTTACACATAGTATCTTGTAACGCTCCGTAAGATGGAAAAAATGCTATGAAAATTTAAAATATGACGTAAATTGTCATTTTTTTTTATTCATGATCTTGGGCTCTATTATCATAAATGTTTGATCTATATAATTAATCATAAGAACGTAGTTGATTCTTCCTCTGAGCTATTTTGAATTTAATTTATATATTTTCTGTCTCTTGATTTAATTGTAGAATCGAATTTGGTTGAAGAAATTCCACCCCTTGATGATTTGTGATTGATAATGTTACACTTTCAGCATAAGGGTGGATTCTATACCTCGTTAAAGATGTTCATGAATGATCTGTGACTCACCATTCGATATCTCATTGTCAAGGAATGTATTATTTGAGCCTTTAAGTTGACAGAATGACTAACTCCAATTTAAACATTTTTATTATTAATTTTAGTGATATTTTCAGTGAGATAATTTATAACTTTATTTACATTTATATGATTCATCAATGCAATCGCCTACTCTGGAATCAATTTACTCACTGTCTGCATAGATATTATAAAATTTTCAACTAGAAATATCACAAAAATGACATCACTCAAAAATTGTGAAATTGGAATTAGCCATTCTGTCAACCAAAAGGATTATTTATTTCTTTGACTAGTTTGACACTTTTTAAAAACATTTTTCTGATTTGTATTATTTTTTCCTGTGTTATTTTTCCGAATATATTATACGTTGTTTCTTAATATATTTTAACCATGATAACTATGATTTTAACCATGGACCGCTAACTCTCCCTTTCGCTTATCAAATGGAATTTTTAGATACCTTTCTCGATATCCCTGGAACAGAACCCATATAAGTCTATTGTTATGATTATTTTATTCTTTTTTACTCTACTTAATTAGATACTAAGTCATGATAGGTGCAACATTCCCTGAGTCCATTACAATTGAAGGATAAATTATAAACTGATAGCAATTAATAATATGATAATTTAAATTGTAAAATCTAGTTTTTGGATTGTTTCTTCCTCGGAATGGTGCCGCTTCTCTAATTACCTTTTTTGTTTCTTTGGAACAATAAACAGAAACTGAAGCCTTTGTGATGGAATCACTTTCTCGCCTATGAAATGCTAAGAACCCATTAGCTATGCAAATGACTAGATGGAACTATCTTCAGCCTTTCTGCAACCATTCTCTTGGGAAACTCTGTTCACAAACAGATTATTTCCTAAAGAAAATGGATTGTAACCGATCCGAAAGATGGTGAAGATATCACAGATTATAATTTTATTTACCGAAAATTACTTAAGTAGAAAGAACGTTAGGAAAACTACCTTCGAAATCACTATATATTACGAAATGTTATAAATGATAGTTTTTTAATATTTTCGAATTTGGATAAAGTGAAAGTTTTTTTTTTTCTGAAGTGAAGGGAATTGAGAAATAAGTTGGTTATTCGGGCATTGTTTCAGATCTCCAAATTACAGACTTTTTACCACTGACCCACAAATAAAATAGTCTTACATTTCAAAACTTTCCTACAGTCCTATCCTGCCTTCTAATTTCGATGGTTTATTTCGCTTTCTTTTCAATTCGAAAACTGAATAAATTATAGACCATCGTTTTAGAAAACTTCTGAAAATAGTTCGATAGAGCATCACTATGATATTTTGATTTTAACAGCTCTTAAAATTAGTTTTATTAAAATTATAGTATCCAATAATTATAACTAAATAATAATATTAATGGTTGAAGAACCATAATAATTGTTATCAATATTATCTTTATTGGCTTACATTGCAAGTCAAATTTTTGTTATTTATTGAAACTGAAATTTGAATAGTCATGTTTATGATGGACATGTTCATAAAAGGTAATTGTTCATAAACTTAGGTTCTTGTTTCGTACTTATTTATATTAAATACAGTACATAATTTGGTACATAAAACTTATTATGATCATTTATTAATATACGAAGGTGTATCGTAGATTTTTGGCGTCCAGTGCAACAGAAAAATTGCATCATATCTCTTCTCCCTCCATATTATTATATTTATTAGAGTGAAGAAAATAAATCAAGCTATATAGTTATTCTTTTTTCTATTACTTTTATTTAACGAGTAACCCAAAGATAATACTGTAAACACACGAATTTTAGCATTAATAAATTATTGTTAAAATGGTATTGTTTCTTTAAGAATTTTTTTTAACCCGTTAAATTGTTAATCATTTCAAAACTACAAACTATTTTAGTATGATAAAAAAAATTATCACTGAAGAATATCATTTTCTGAATAAACTTAAAAGAATAAATAAAAATGAAGTTTTAACATGGATAAGTATGTCTAAACATAGTTATAAGTAGCAAGAAATACAAGCATGTTACTTGTGAATCGCCAATGTTTTGTGAGATTTAGATATTTATTTATCTGATGCGTTAAGTTTGATATTTGCGAAGTTAACCTAATTTTGTCGAAATAAGCATTTCTTTCATTATATACCAATTGTTAAAGGGACTTTAAAGTTTATTAAAATGTTTTATGTAAAAAGAGTATTGTAATTTTAAAGGTTCCACGTGTAGGGTCATACTTGCATATATAATGAATCACCAACTAGTGATGTTATAAGTTAATCGAATAGAGTTTTTGTACAATTCTTTTATATTCTTAAGTATTACTTGGGCGTAAAATAAGACCAGAACTTGATGGTCTGGATATTAGTAATCTGCTGGGAAGATAGACCCTGATAAAGCTAGCTAATGGTTGCCCACACCTCTGCTTCATATGGGCTGCGTGCGGCGATGTAATGGAGAAAGCAGAAAGTATTGCATAACCTGCTACCTCCGGCAACTCGGCAGATTCGCTCTCATTTCCCCGCTATCAGAGGAAAAAGGAAAAAAAAATGAAGTGACAAAACGAAACTTGGACCACTCTTGGATGAGGAAGTGAAGGGAGGATGACAACCCAGCTATGTGTGCTAGAATGTTTTTACATAAATATGGATATGAACGGTAATATAAACTGTCGAACATACTTTTAAAAAATAACATACATTAGTTTCACTAAGTGGATGAAAGCCAGATATGAAACATCTCAAACTAACAGTAAAAAAATACTAACAAAATAAAGACTGTAGGTTCATTATTTCAAGATTAGCATTTATTGAAATTTTCATATGATATGAGCTACCTCTGTTTTATGATCCTGTGTCATACTATATTATACTGTTCATTAGGACAGCATCAGCTGTTTCATTCGAAGAAACGTTAAATGTATAGCTATTTGTTAATTTTTAGTGATTTAAAGCTTTTGAAGATATTACTGTCTTAAAAATTCTCTAGAAATTTCATAAGGGTGCATAAAGCCAGTACTGATGTACAGCTTTGAAATCTGGACACTAATCGGTACCCAAGAAATAAATATTGAAAGATTTGATAGGCAAATACTAGTACTAACGCTGACAGGAGGTGCCCACAGTAAGGAGGTACATACCAATCAATATTTTATGATATGTAGGCAAGGATGTTAAGGTGGGTTAGACATGTAGTTCAGAACAATCTATCAGGAAGTTTCCATATAACGATGAATACCTCAATAGGAGGCAAGAGACGACGAATAGATAGATCGAATCAACAAATAAGTTGCAGAACATTTGTTACCTACTGCTAGGATTCATACATTTCTGTCACCCGCTTACAACATACAAAAGCTAATATGGTATATATGGTCCGGCATATTGAATAGTAAAATAAAATATTTTCGTAATAACATTAAATATGAGGTAAAAAAACAAAACGATCTAAAGATATCATTAATAAGGTCAATGAACGTTACTGATTGACATTTGACTGATTTATGAGAGCTAATTTAGCGGTCGGCAGTAGAGTCTTGGCAGTTATGTCATCCTCGTTAACAGGTGATCTACTGCCGTTGTGGCGGCACTAACTTGCTTTTTGTGTAACAGCTACTGGGCTGGTAACAGCTCCGTAAGCCAGGCTTACGACCAATGTTGCTTCTTTGAGGTTAGCCGGGAGTTTAAAGTTTTAAGTCACAGGTACAGGTGAGTGCAGACTTGCAGTGACCTTAACAAGTGCAGTTCATGGTGGATTTGAAATCACTCCGTGATAGCTTAAGGGGAGTTGTTCATCACGTCGGGGAAGGTAATAGAAGTTGTAGGTCAGGATTTCGAATCAGCATGTCTCTGTTCTACACTGGATATCACTCAACTCAATCATGACTCGCGAATGATCATTCCTGTCATATAATGATAGGAATCATGCAAATTTAAACTACTTTATTGTCAGTTAATAGTACTGAATGAGTTTGGCACAGTTTAAAAACAAATATATCTTTAAGCAATCAGTGATCGAATTCTCGTAGCATAGCAATTGCCGCCATGCTTTACCTGATTTTGGTGGTTACTATAATTTATTCCGATAATAATTAATGATTTAAATTAATTTTCTCTTTTACTTTGGTTAATGTAAAAAATAATAGGAATATTATATAGGTATACAGAAAATATACCAAAGAGATTAAAATAAAAGAATAACTTTGATCTCATCAATTTAAAATATTTCAAATGTCAGTTATGCTCAACATACAAATAAATTTATTATTGTTTAATCTAGGAGTTTTAGGAGTTGGGAAATTAACCTTTTTTTAGTCAATTAATCTCGAAAGAATTGATTGTAAATTGTCGTTTTAAAACTTAATTGGTACTTGATTACTAGGTTCCTTTATTGCGAAAATGTTTCATTGTTTGCATAAAGATTTTTCTTCTCAAACAATATTTTCATTTAAACTAACAATTCGAAAATGAAGATATACAATGTTCAGTGTAGTTCCAATCCAACAGAGCGAAGTATACCACAACCAAGTAACTTCAGATTCGAAGAGTCCACTGGGTACCGCTATATCAGATTACCGTGGCATGAACTCTGTTAAGATGCTATCTATCTACCGTTTCGTCTGCCCATGTTCTTAATGCACAAGTAGTCTTGATGGGTTGGGCATTCCACGCTTTTGAAGGGGTTCCTTTTTGCATGAAATCTGAGACCACGATTTAAGTTAAAATGCAGATATTGTAACAGTCGGTTTGAATGATCTCGTGTATTGGTGGTTGGTTGGCAAGATAGTTACATCTTTACTTCAGGAGCGTGATGTAATCTCTGAGAACGATACTTCAAGTATTGCTCATCTTTTAGAAAACATTTACAAACTGTTCAATTCCTTTTATGAACAGTGATGATATCAGAATTTTGTTACTTAAACTTTTACGTATGCGTGATTAAAAAGGAATAAATAAAAATGACAAAGAATAAGTAAACAGCAAAAATGAGGAAAAAGAGAAAAAAAAATTCTTTATTTAAGCAGTATGGAACATAAAAGTAAAGCAATCACATATGCTTGCGAAATAGTATTTTGATTACAATCACGAATCCAAAAAAAATAAGTTATATTTCATTTATGATATAATGACATGTATAACTATTTATGATGTCCATATGTGGTCATGCAGATAAACTATCCATTGGTGTCACACTAATAATAGTTGTATATCAAGAACTAAAGTGAAAGCAAAATTAGAAGCTAGTGGGTTCGGATGGGTTTGGAATTGGTTCTTCATTATTTTTCATATTATTTTATTGGTAAGAGAAATATGCAGATATGGTTAATTTAATTTTCTCGCCACGGAATATATAAATTACCATGTATGACCAAAACATGGAAGGGATAAGTTAATATTATGAATTTTGAGTTTAGCATATAAGCTTTAACTACTTATTTTTATGACTTTAAAAAAAAAAAAAATTAACATCACTATATCCGGCTTTCTAGGCTGTAGGCGTCTTAAATTATTATTTTATGCTTGTAATTCAAGAAAATCTATCAAATAAAGAATTTCATTTCCTGAACTAATGAAGAATTCATATTACTATAACAGATATCAGCTTGGTTTCGTTACATAAAACCATAAAACACATGGAAAAACCTTTCATAGATTAAGAACATTGAAATAAAGAAGCATTTTGAGACGGACTGATATAACGAGGATGAAGTATAAACCCTAATTACGATTAAATAACTTAAAGTTGATGAAAAGGTACCTTTACTACGAACGCTTGATGGATGTGCGTGACTGCTAAAGAAATAAACGTTAAAGGAAGACAACAATATAAGAGCTCTCAACACCAGTTAGCGTGTCAAGTGCGGTCAATGGATTACATCTTGTACACCAAATAACTTTTTGATTCATTTCTATTAAAATATGCATTTTACTGAATGGTTTAGTCATGTTATTTTGCCCATTTCATAAGTTAATTTTTAAAACCGAATTTTCTTTTATTCAGAAAAGCTAGAGCCCGAATTAGTCAATATTAATGAGGTTCTATTATAATACTTATATTTATTACAAACCAATCTAACAAAATATTTATGGATTTTTTTTTGTTTCAGGTATGTTGGAACTATTCACACTATCCATGAGTTGCATAACAGTAAATGGTAAGCTATTTATTTATTTTTATTTTCTCCTGAAATGTAGGAGCTGGAATATACATTTACTGTCAAATAAAAAATATATGCATAAATAAAAAAATTGATGCACATATATAAACAATAAATAGCTCAATAGGTTTAACAATGGACTAACTCCTAACCACTAACGGATTTAGGATTTAATTTTGAAGGGGGCTTCAGCTCGAAAGTATTTTTTGTGTATATATTAGGATAATTACATCGGAAGAAAGAAACTAACTACCTATATGAAATGGTGTTTAAGTGATTCTTCAAGTTCTATTAAATGTAATTAGACGCACAATAATACTTTTATAGATAATTTTTTTAAACATGGTTATATTTTACCATTTTGGGGGGGCTTCAGCCCGAAAATCTTTTCTCTCCCCCACCCCCGTAGAGCCGTCTATGCTGCTAACCATACAATTTTATAGAAGATGCAAGTTATTATTATATATGAAAAATATTATTAAAATTGATTGTACCAGTGTAAAGTTCTTCTAGCCATTGCGTATATTTTCGTTTCTATTATAATATGACCACGAATCGATTAACATGTCTTTTCAATAATTATGACGTCATGAAACATTTTTCCAAAATGTTACAGAATTTGAGAGAACTTCTATAAAAAAGTAATTTTACGATTACTTTATCATCCCGTGAAATTATTTTTTTCAAGTAGGTGAGAAATCCATTCACCAAAAGAGTGATTGTTAGGGATTATTTATTATGTTCTAATTAAAATTTTAAAACGTTGTGAAATGATTCCAAGTTCACAAATAATATAATGAAATTCATAATTGAATTTAAACAATAACAATTTCGAGAGATGCTGCACTGCTTGCTGGTAAGAAAAACAAAACTAAAAACCAACCCCGTATTTTGGTACGTGCCTTGGTTTGTCTTTTGTTAAAACGCCGAAATCCCATGGCTCGAGAAAGTTCGGCCAATTCACACTCGCTTTCCCACGAGATAATTACCAATATCAATCATTTAGTTTTGTAAATGCTATGCGATCGAGAATATTATCCGATTGCCACTCACGTTATACAACCTAATTAATTTATACTGCGTGAAAACTGACAATTAACCGTTCTCAGATGGATTAGTTGTGTTATTCCTAGTTGAAGGACTGTGGGTATGGAAAAATACAAGCAGGAAAAATGAATGGTCATTAGTCTTTGTATTGTATAGAGTAATTAAATTTCAGAATATATCAAGAACCTAATCACAGAAATATATAGTTATAATTAAAAATACATGCAAGTTTAAATGCGAGTATATGCTAATATTTCTGTGCAATTTGTAACTTTTAAAAGATATATATATATATAGTTTCTCTACTATCTATAAGAAGCAGAGTTTGTTTTCTACTTTTTTTTTTACTTAAGTGAATTCACAGTTATTAACAGCTCCTTAAATATGTGAGTAGAAAGTAAACTTAACCTAAAAAAAAGGATGAAATGTAACAATACAAATATAAATTTATTAAATATAGTATCAATTGTGAATAATATTATCAATTGTGGATCCCGTTTCATTTAAGGAACTGTTGAGTTTTACTGGTTCGTTTGAAATAGAAAACAGCCAAAGTTGGTATGAGTTTTATTTTTGAATGAAATGAACGGTCAAAAAATTGTTTCATTTATCTCAAATTAAATAAACCAATCAAAATATAGACCCTGAGTCTATAAACATGTCTTGACAAATTGTTAAAACATATTTATTTTCTATTATTTAAAATTAATTTTGTATTGATTATATAAGTTTTAGTGTATAACTAAGATCATGTCATAAAACATGATTTGGTTATAAGATAATACTTTTACATCAGCAAAATTTATATTCAATAAATTTATAATATTATTTAAGGTATAAATTAAAAATCGTAATAGTTTGGAAAACGTTCGCATATTAGTTTTAGATTACTTAAGCAATGTGCGTACTATTTGTCTTTCCTGATAAAATAATGATAACACATCTACTTTGCCCGTTTTAATATCTTATGAATTGAAAAAAATCTTATATGAATTGATCATAGTAAGAAATTATCTTTTGTTGATATTGAATCCGAAGGTTCGATACTGATGTCATCAATCTTTTGTCCTAGAATCCTCTCTCTCCTTTGACCACCCTCAAAACCTTGGTCGCTGGATCAGCATTAATGCAATTTTCAACACATTTTATGGAAAATTAATTTATATTTAAAATATAAAAAAAGGTCTTGGCAACAGATCTACGTCACTAAGGGCGTATTTCTTAAACTTTTTTTTTTAACCAGCAGAAGTTACTTAATTGGTTTATTAATGCTTAACTAAGGGAACCGAATAGAATTATAATATAATAAGAACTACTGATTTTTATAAGCGTTATGGAATTCAATTTATCAAAATGATGTAGAAAAAAGTTATAACCCCGAAAGACATTTCTCTTGCACCAACTAAGAGGGAAACTGGGTCAAATTAAATTGGATCACAACAAAAAAAAGGTATCACACCATTTTATCGAACGGTTATATAATTGATGTAGAGGTTGACTAACGAATGCTCTACAAACCACACCTCCTAAAAAGCATTACATGAATCGCTTCCGAATAGGAAGTGGTCTCCCCGATCCTGTGTACACAGTAGCGATGTGTTATGTGGCCCAATGGGCGCAGGGCTACAACCTGTTTGTTATGGCCCTCATGGTGAAATCGTTCGGGTCCGAATCTCGCCGACTAATTAGCCGAACGGGGGAAAGCTGCTCGGTGGTAGCCAGTCTTATACGTGCGAAAATATTCCTCCTGTTATCCCAGTCATCGCGATATCGATGCGGTATCGTGGTTTGTCAGTTGAACGCTGCTCCTGATATGGGTACGGTTATATGTAGTTTCATTCCGAGGCGAGTTCAAGTGGATAACTCCATCCATCGGATTCGCAACGTGAGAACATGCTACGTGCAGTATCATCATACGGTTGTTCCCATCCATCTTATTTGTTATCAGTAGTGGATTAATCTCACGCAGCATCGTGTGTGCACGTGTGCTTGCAAAAGTACAACATGCAGAACACAACTAGAACATTATGATGATGAGGAGATTAACTTCTTTGGTGGTCTGAAAATAAATATTACTTATTTTGTCAAAAGCTCTATTTTAAAATAATGTACAACTTCGAGGGACTTGAATAAATTAACATAATATTAAAGTAATCCTGTCACATTAAAGCAATATGTTTACATATTTTATCTCAATCATGAAACAAGATGGCTTAAAAAAATATTGGACTCGATCTTCATCTCCAAATGTCAAAATAATGAGGCAACATAGGTCAAACGCTCCAATATCTTCATACGCCATTATCTTACGGCTCAAGTCGAATGGAATTCATGGGTTTTTTAGATGGATTGATAGAAAATAACTTTATTCTGGGACAAAGTCCCTTTTAGAATAACAAAATAGAACATAATTAAAACACTACATCTGGCCAAAATAAAACAATAATAAAAAAGAGAAAGTAAAGAAAATATTAGTTAAACAAGCTATATACAAAAAAAAAAAAATCTCTATACAAAACACTTAAAACAATGGTAAAACACTTGGGACTATGTACAGTAGGAAAAATTATAATTATACTCTTTTAAAAAATAAAATAATAAAAAATACATTAAGTTCTTCTTTAAAATGAGGTGTGTTTCTGCTAACAAAGAAAAAACAAAGCTGACAATATAAAATATCAGTGTCTTTAAATAATGATTAATATGTAGACTCATCATTGTCAAATGCTAGAGGTACAGATTTAATTATATACCAATAAAAAATAATAATAAAAATAAAAATAAAAAAAGCAAACAATAGATGCGGTCAGTGGCATTAAGAGCCAGAAAATATTGTAATATCCCTAGTGAAGTTCACAGTATATAATAGCACTATCGTTTGATGATGACTAGAAATTTTAGTACTTTATTTAATAAACGTAGCTTACCGACTAACAGCTTGAAATTGCTTCATTTCCGAATAATTTCGTAAATAAGATAGCTGTAGGTTACGATAGAATGATGCCATTTAAAAAGTTTTGGACGGGAATTAATAATTCGATAAAAAGGGATCTATACCGGGGCTACTAGTATCTTTTTTTTTTTCTTCAAAATAATTCATGTTAACGCCAAAACGTAATTTAAAACAACGTTAGTGTTTGTTTTTTGAAAATTTGTATCTTAGATTTTTCATAAGATGTATATATATATATATATATATATATATATATATATATATATATATATATATATCATCTGAGAAGGAGTTGGCGTGACTAATGAAATACTATTCTAGCTTATTGTATTTATTTGACCGCACTCCCGACCAACTCCTTCTCATATCACAATCACGATGAACCATCTTTGGGAAAAATTTCTGGTTTATCGGGAAAGAGCCCCTCCTCACCTCCAGAGAACCTTGGATTTTATTGTCGGCGGTTTCGAGGGAAAGTCGCTAGTTCCGATGAAGTTTCATAAAATAACCCCCTTTGATGCAGCAACAAAGCTTTCATTCCGAAATGGCTTGTCTCCAACTTTCTACCCTATAATTCAATCTATCCTATCAAAAGATTAATGACATTCACGGCGACACTCGATTGCTTCCTAGTCAAAGCTTTTATTTTACCCCGACAATCAGGGTCAGGAGTGAGGAGATGGAATCAGGGATTCGGAATAGGATTGGCAAATAGAAACAGAAAAGGGTACGAACATAAACCCCTGATCCGAATCAACATTATTTGTTTTTTGAATGAGAGAAGCATTACAACGCGAAAAAAAAGAGAAGGCATTGCACCAGAGCTGGCGCATCAGTGACCCGTTGAGATCTCAAGGATGAGTTGTGGTGACCTCCGAAGTCGAGTACGCAACATCTGTTTACCTCAGCGAGAACCGTTGCGGCAACCACTACAGATTGCTGTTAATAGTCATTGTTCAATTGGTAGGTGCTACAATGGGAGTTTCTATGGGAAAATTCACTAATTAAACATCTCGTACAAGTTGTGTGAACCCACTTTTCTCCGAATTTCTTTTAATTGCAAGGAATATTACTGGATTGCATCAGGTCATAGACTAAGTCTGTTATCATAACCAAGTTTCACAAATAGCCTGTACTTGATTCATACTTTAAGTATCTTAAAAACTGAACGAAAAAGAGGAGTTTGTCCAATTGTGTGGGTGATACAAATTCCGTAGTGTAGTTTAACCATTTACTTTTTAAATACATATGAAAGGGTTAGAATGATAGTTGTGTAAGACAAGTTTCCTTTTGTTTAAGAAGTGGATTTATTGTAAATGTACTTTTATGTAATAAGTATATTACACATATGTCATTTATGTATACAGCATGTATTTAAATTTGATATGGGTATCTTACATATACCCTTAAATTATATTCACAAAAAGCATTAAGGAAAAATGCAAACATGACTTACATCGTTATTATTCTTACGTCCTAACACCTATTCTCATCCTGCTCGTGGACACCCGCTAATATTTAGTTTATGATGATTCCGTGGTGGATACATTGTGTTGGTTCAGTCTGCAAAAACGTGCTTTGTGTAGGCATGTACTGCGCTACTAACTTGCGGCACAGTGCTCTTGAGGCACAAGCGAAAGTTTCATGAAAATAAGAATTTTGAAAAAACAATGAAATAAATAAAATTTAACTGCACATCCAGTGTAGTGAAATAGGGTTCTCAAAGTGTCACAAGATAATAGCGCAATACATGATAAGACAAAAAACGTTTTTGCAGACTGAACGAACAGAGTGTATCCACTACAGAATTACCACAAACTAAACTCTACTTACTGTCCCAAAGTTACCCACTGAGTACCAAAGTTCATTACCCATTTTCAAATTTCAAAATAATGATATTGTGTAAATTTTTATTGTCGTCTCTTTTAAATTACCAATTTAATCATATAATAAACACTACGTACAGTTTTAAGTAAAATAAAATAATTCAAATTAAGAAAGAAGTTCTTGGTATAATCATTAATCATGTGGTTGTATTTTATTAAATGCCTATTAGACTTAGTTAACGTTAACTTTAAACCAATTTATGTTTTCTAATGTTATTAAGTAATTAGTTAATGTGTTATTGGTTTTTATATTATTCTTTCAATAAAAAAGTATTTAAATATCTTTTCTATAAAAATTCGGGAATCAGAGAGAAAATAATTTTTCAGAAAACATTTATTTCACAACGCAATTTTTAGTTTAATAGCTTTTTTAATAGTAGCTCAAGTTCTTATAAAGAAATAAGGTAAGATCTGATTGGTTTGGTGGGTATTGAAGGACTATATTTGAAAAGTCTTGAAGGTCTTGGCACTTCCGCGATAGACTATCAATTATCGTCTAAAAGAATCGATTTAACATTGGACTAAATGATTAAAGAAACGATGATTCTGCTATAGTTATTAATAATTTTTCAATTATCGTAATATTGATGTATAGTTTATTAATTTGATCGAAGTAAAGCCCACCCAAACAGCTCTTGTAAATTCTAAAAGGAAACGAAATGTTCAGGAGTTACGGCAACGAGGTGGCCAACTCACGATTTTTGTTAATAATATTTTTCAAGAACCCTGCAATCATCCGGTTTCCAATTTAAGTTCGCGTTCAGCACGATACGTTTAAGTATCGTTTGTAAAAAATTGGTATCGAGATGATTATATACGTTTGATTTTTTTTTAAACAAGAAAGCATTGTTACAACATTGTTATATATTAATTTGAACAAGAAGAACTAAACTATTAAAAACTTAGCAACTATATCATACCGATATAATGACTAAGCTATCATCCTTAGTAAGGATCGTGCATCCTATGGGATGGTTTTCCACCACCAAATGGAGTAACGAAACGAGAATATTATTGGCCAATGAGGAAGAGCCTCTTGTATAAATATTCATCGGAGGACTCTTGTAATATTTCTGAAATGTAAATTTTCTCGACTGGAGTTTCTTTCCCAAGACTGGAGCAGTTATATAAGTTCAAAAGATGCAGGGAACTGTTCAGAGTGTTCGTTCCGTTCTGTTTTACGTTTTCACTTAACGTTACGATTCCCACGGTCTTCGGACTCTTTTAGAGATGTACCATATTTTATTGTTAATTTTTCTCACAGTAATTATAATTCGGCTATTAGTGAGAAAGCAAAATTATCGTACGAGGAACATTAAGAGAAAAGATAATATTTGTTTTGATAATTAAAAATGTCAAACTGAAAATTTTAAATTTGGCAAAATAATGTTAATGCTTATGTCTATGTTAGTTGTCTTTTATTTTATATTACCAATTTTCTTACAAAGTTTTCATAGTGTTTTGAAAATCAATTATGAAAAAATAGGTTTTTTTTTTCATAAATTGACTGAATATATACAAATAAAAAAAACATAGCGTAATTATATATAACAGAAATATGAAAAAAATAAAATGAAATAATCAAGGCTAAACAGATTTTAAAATAAAATTTTAAAGTTGTTTACGATAAATGGTCGCTCAAAGTGGAGAAAAATTGAAAAAAAAAAACGACCAGGCAACCTTTTTTATTTATTTTTTTTATGGAATGTGATGAAACATATCAATATTAGTTGTAGGTTTTAACTTATTAACTTTTTCATCATCACTAAATGAAATAAAACAATTCTTTACTAAGATATCTTAAAAAAAATAATAATAATTAACCATGTGTTAAAAAAAAATCTCTAATTCACTAAAGTTAGCAGTTTTATATTTTCTAATTTCAATATTGATATTAAGATGTATCGAATTAACATTATCAAATAAAAATATTGATATCTTAAAAATAAAATATCTATATATTTTTTTTTGTCAAGTTCATTGTAACCCGTCCTTTAGTCTCTGGATAAGGATAATATTGAGCTAAGATGAAATCAATAATAAAACCAATACTAAACTATTTCACTCGAAAGCTAAACGCATTGCGGCAATTTTTTTTTCTTGTATTACAGTAGTACGTAATATTTTTTATTTATTTATTTTATTTATTTATTTATTCAGTATTACAACAATCTGTCACATGGACACTAGTTATAGCGAGGTAGGATAACATTCAGACTATATGTACAAAAAATATAAAATAAATAGAAGCAAAATAACAATAAATAATAATCAAAGAGCATATACAATAAATAAACTAAAATAACCTAAAAATAAGAAATTTCAAACTAAGCAAACAACACATGCATGCCTACATACACTATTTACAATCAGGCGAGGGAACTCCAGGAGAACTCTGCGGTACTCTCTCAACCGCCTCACTGGTACTAAAGCCAGCGGAGATTGATCGAGAGCACTAAAGTAGGTAATATTAGGTTAGGCGGGGTGGCCGAATGGGCTAACGCGTTGTGCACAGCACCACCGTTGCCCGGCAACCTGTATATGACAAATGTTATAAAAATAGTCACGTTCAAATCCCCGCCCACGCCTCCTGGCCCGGGAAAATCCCGTATACCTTTAACGGCGAGAAAGGAGAGGACCTCCTCCCCCCAAAAAAAAGGTAAGATTAGGTTTATATTTATTTTTTTTAACGATATTAATCTAAAGGAAAAAAAAAGTCAATAAGACTTGCCTTACGACGTCTAAAACTCTTTATTCAGTAAAACTAATCGCTTAATGGGTTTTTCGTTTCCGAATGGGAATCCATCGAACTCCAGAACTTTACAAAGATTCGGCCACCCCTGAAGGGAGAAGGGAGGACAACTGACACTACCAACTCTCGATTAGAACAGAGTAAAAAGGTATCAAAGAAAAGAATGTTACAGATGCGTTACGAACTACAATGGAAAGGCATCGGTAGCCTGTGTCCATTGAAATTGATTCTGGATGGTCTGTCTTGCTAAGTTATCCTTCTGTCACGTTATAGAACCGCTGATATACTTTTTTATAATATTAGAGCCGAAAAGTTCTAGGCAAATATTTATTTCGGTTTAAAAGTCTAGATTCCATCACTAGTTTACATGAAAAAAAAATCTTAGTTCTTCTTTATTGTATGTAGGAACTCCGAACTGCCAAAGTATGATAAAAAACCTTTATCTAAGATAGGTAATTTGTGAAAATATGAGTTCTGCAGGAGGCAATGACCTAATGGCATATTTAGTGAGAGGATTTTCTTCAATTATTTATTTTTAATAAGGTGGTATGATATTTTATGGTTCAATGCTGTGGCTGTAGCACTGTTACTCAGCCTTCGCTAGTTTTAAATACCAGTGAAGTGGTTGAGGAAGAAGCCCAGAGATCTCCTAAGCCTCGCTTTTCCCTCGACAAGTGGGGGGGACAAGTTGTTTCAGAGTTTCCCTGGCTGATTAAACGGTGTATATAGGCATGCTTGTGTCTAAGATAGTTATTTTACTTTAAATTTTATTTTTTTAAATTTATGTATATATATATATATATATATATATATATATATATATATATATATATATATATATATATATATATATATATATATACTCTTTTTATTTCTTTCTCCTTATAATATTTTATTTTATTCTAATTTCTATGTATTCTTTTGTTATTACTTTATTTATTTATATTTCGTTATTCGTTGTGAATGTGATCTCTGAACTCTATTATAATTGTCCATAAGTAAGATAGATTGTAGCAGTGCTCAATAAAAAAAAATATTTCAATGCATTAAGTTATATTGAGGATTCCATCATCATTATGTGGATTTATAATTCATATGTAACAGTTTTAAATGTTTTTCTCCTTCATGGAAAAATTATAACTTTCTTTTGCACTTAAATCTAATGAGGATATATTAAGAATAAAGATACATGCGAGTTGATGGTAACAGGACATAAAGTCAGCAAATACTTGAACCAAGTGATGTAATCATCCCATTAATATTTTAATTATTAACATCGGAAAAAGTTATACAGAGTTATTACAAAGTCAGTTTATAGTAATTAAAAAAATATATTGCTTTTTACTCAGCTTCATTAAATGGAATACTATTATTTTTATCTTAATCTTCCCATATAGATAGAAATAGGCTTCAATTACATTGAAAATGTTAATTTAATTTTTTTTGTTCTGTCCTTAAACATTACGACTTTCTTTTTGATGGAGTTAGGTAATGAGATATGTAAATATAACCTTGACATAAACGTATAAAAAGGAAAAGGAAAAATTATATCCGATTCGTTGAAGAATAAAAACACAATATTTGAGTCATTTATTTTCAAATTGAATCTTATTATCAAACGCAAAAAATATATTTCGCATTCTAATTTTAACATCAAAACCAATATTTGTTATCAAATAAATTAAGGAATTGTTTATTTGTAGTACAAATTTCAGAAAATCGTTGATTTTTTTAATAGTAATTAAAAATCATTTAAACTTAAATAGGGCCGTTTTTGGAACTAACAAAACTTCACGTTTCGGTTATAACAAAAAAAATTCTTGTTTACAATAATAGGGCAATAAAATAAATTGATATTTAACTTTTATTCCAATAAAAAGTTTAAAAAATCTTCTGATAACTAAGCGATTCATCTCATTTATGAATAAACCTATTGTATGCAATTACTTAGTTGATGCAATTGTTTTACTGCCTGTGCAATTGTTATTCAGTTATCTGTTTATCAAATAAGGTACTAAAATTCAGTATCCTACTTGATCTAGGATGAACAGAAGAAATTATGTTGTTGCTTAAAGGAAACATTAGAGTTCGAGTAGTGTTGATCACCAAGGTAAGAAAATGTAAGAAGAGATTTTTTTTTTTCGATAAATCTTTTATGCCTGAATAGGAACGGAATTCGTATATTAAAACTTTCAAATATGAATTTAATAGGTTCCGATAGCAATAAATTAAATATAAGATGACTGGTTGATGATTACACAGTAGTTGAATGCATTGTTGATAAGTTGTAAGTTGTAGAGGCTAAATATGTTTCTGAAAATCGATACTGAAAGAAATTAAAACAATAATTGATTTATAACAATGCAATAGAAGCAACTAGTTACAAACGAACCCGGTTTATCCGGAATAATGCCGGCAGGGTTTTTATCTATGAATAATTTAGAATTGGTTTTTTCTCCATCTGTTTTCCTCCTCTGGTTTCTTTTTATATAAAAAAAGGTCTGAGGCCTGATAGAGCAAGATCCAGGAAGGCCATTCCAAGTCACAACTTCTTGGTTCATTCTGATCCAGTTCCAGTGTGTTGGAAACAAACCAGTTCCCTATCACCAGTTTCCAAACAGCTATAACGTAATATTTCTCATTAATATCTAGGTTGCGATGTGTATATATACATATTTTTTTTATTGGAATGGCAAGTAATCAAACTTTATATTAATTAATCATAACTTTCATTATTCAATAGGCTTTCACTCCTTTATCTAATAAATAACGTTTACTGGTCGTGAGCATAAAAAAAAAATCATGTAGCATATTAACTATATAAGTAATCGTTCCTAACATATAAAGCAGAAAAGTTTATTTCTTTAAACGGCCTATTTTTAGGAAATACCAATCTGTTTTGAAAAAAAAAAAGATTAAATATATCGTTTATCGAATAAAATTTTAAGCCTTATAACACCATAAAAAGACTCTTAGAAATAGATCAGTAACAACATATAGTCGTTAATTTGGTAAACTGGGAAATTACGCTAGCACAGTTTCTGTAATTATGAATATACTCTCTCGAAAAATTTTAAACATATTGTATTCGGCATAAGAGAAGTCTGTTTTTACCATTAAAAGTATGTAACTATTATACAAAATAGAGGTTAGGTTGTGAAGAAATCTGTTATGTACGTGAACAACAAGAAAGACAACTTAACAACTTACAATATCGTTTTTTCAGCATATTTTTTTTATAAATTGCTTAAAGCATAAAACGAATTTTTAAAAACAATCGTCAGCCCTCAATAAACAACAACAGAAAACCATCAAACTAAAAATGTTTTCAGTCAAATCAGAGGTTTCGCAGTGATTTTATAGATTACAATGATAATAAATGAAACTTCATCTATTAAGTTATATAAATATTAAATATAGTAAAAACAAAAAGGTACCAACATAAATGTTCAGGTTTTGAAAAAAGTCAAAATAAAAAAAAGCATAATAAAAAAATACTATTTCTTTGATGGAGGAAATAAAAATACACTCTACATTGTGCACTTTATATTACCAATATTTTTGTTTTCTTTTTGAATTCTCATTATTTTCCGAGATGTGATTAAAAGTTTTTCCCGATGATCAAAACTATCTCTGTTGTTTCATTTTCAATGCATTGCATGGAATCGATGGACGTAAAAGCTGAAAAAAAAAATCAATTAACTGACCTTTCTAATGTACTTATTTCTGCTATAGTTTTGCAGCATGGCTTTAAAGGAGAAAACATGAATAAGAGCCGAACTGGTCTTAATGAAAAAAAAAATTAATTAAACGTTTAATTTTATAGGCGTCCTTTAATTTCAAGCCTATTATAAGAGTTTTACAGCCTGAAGAAACCATTTGATCCATTCACCGTCTATTTCCGAACAATAGTAAAAGGTTGATTTCGTATTTGAGATAGTATTTATGGTAATGAGCTCACCGCCACGCGCCTAGGAGCAGATTATCGGAATGAAAGCTGTTCGCTTGTCACTGAGGTCATCTTCGTGTCACGGGAAAGGATCGATTCATAACGATTTACCATGTCGGTGTAGGCTGACAGTTAAGACTATTGTTATATCATAAATTCCTGTGATTTGTGTTTTTTTTATATTTATTTTCGTGACTATAATTAAATAAATTACTATTAGATAATATTTATTATTAAAGTTTATTTATTAATTACTACGGGGGTACACCATGCCCTACTGACGGCAGACCCACCCCCATTTTACTAATTATACAACTGTTCATTTAATTGTACTACTCGTTGCTCAAATTGTATAACTGTAGGGGGCGGGGTGGCCGAATAGGCTAAAGCGTGTGTAACAGCACCGCTAGTTGCCTGGCAACCGGATAACAGTTTGAGATGAAATAAAAAGTACGAGTTCGCGTCCCGGTGCCGGAGGGGATTTTAAATTTCCCCGCCCTCATCCCCCGGCCCGGGAAAATCCCGTATAGCCTAAAAGGCGAGGTAGGGAAGAACAAAAAAAAAAAAAAAAAAAAAAAAAAAAAAAAAATTGTATAACTGTAATTTACGTCTGCTCTGTAGTTCAGATTGTATTATTTTTTATCAACATAAAATAAACGGAACAAAACCATAGTGTGTGGGAGAGCATGATCATGAATATCTTACCATGGCAACACTGTGTAAATACATTTTCCTTAAATATTTACCAAAAAAGTGGCAAGATAATAATTTCTAGTTGTGGGCGGGGTGACCGAATGGGCTAACGCGTGTGCACAGCACCGCCGTTGCCGCGCAATCTGATATATGACAAATGATATAAAAATAGTCACGAGTTCGCGTCTTGGTGCCGAGGGAGTCTTTTAAATCCCCGCCGACACCCCTGGCACGGGAAAACCGCGTATAGCCTTACGGTAAGGAAGGGGAGAACAAAAAAAAAAATCTAGTTAAAAAAAAAAAAAATACCATCGACATTAAATTTTAGTGATATCGAAACCTCTTGAAAATATCAGTTTTTTTTTCTCCGTTTCGAGCCCTAATGTTCATAATCCTAAACTAAACTAAATTATATTACTGTTTCACTATAATTGTTGCTTCAATAGGATGACCTGATATCCAAAATTTACAGTAATCAGGAAGTATTTTTTCTTTACCACTCTTACAAATCGCTTAACCCTTAGAGGAGAGTGAAGACATTCTACCCGAAGAATGAAACCCAGAACTAGTGGTACTCGCTCCTGAAAAGGATACCGATAATCCGATTGTTCGGACCCGGAGAAGACTTTACATAATCAGTGGCAGAGTCGTGCGATTCTCACATCAGTCCTGTTTCGAGTGCAATGTGTGGTAATGGAGTTAGTCCCACGGCAGTACATTCCAAAACAGTACACACAATCAGCTTCATTTAGTAACGTCCACTCGGTGATAGTGGAAAGGAGTCCACGTTTGCGAACGAGGGTAAGAAAACGAAAGTGAGATAGCTGATTAGCCAGAACTGTTCTAAATGCTCCATATTATGTAGAAAACAATACCTTATTAATGCATAAACACCTCATTGATACTTTACTTATCTAAATAGTAACCACTAAATACTCGAAATTCTATCAAACCTTTTTCAATTATATTATCAATCTTGCACAATCCACTTCTCTTAACCCAACAATCTTCCCGAAAGGTTGAAAAAGCAGTGACCCTTATGACTTTTGTACGTTACTATACGGGTTTTTTCACTAATAATCAATGCCAATTAATATTAACGTTTCTAATATTATCAGGGCTGTTTTCGGAAAGATCAAGGGCGGGTCAGGTTCACCTCGATATTAAAAAAAAAACTGTAGGAAATGTACAATTAGGTTCAAGGTAGAATTTATAATTTTCATCAGTTCCGTTATGAAAATAACAAAAACAATTCCATTCCACACAACCTCTCGCAATGACAAAGTTTATGGGAAAATATTTTTCAATGAAATAAAAATAAAGTAAAATTTATAGTACACAAAACTATCCAAAGGACTACTTGACATAATTAGAAATAATTTTATAATATTATTTATTTTTATTGTATATAGGTATGTATGTGTTCTTTTTATTTATTTATTTTTAGGTTATTTTATTCTTATTGTATACATATTATTTTTCTGTATAATTTATTTTATTTATTGTACATAGAGTGTGAATGTGATCTCCGAACATTATTATAAATGTCCTTGAGACAGATTGTAATATTTTTCAATAAATAAGTAAAAAAAAAAAAAAAATGAGTTCCTTTACTGTATCCATGTCTTTACATTATATTTAAGTTCGCACGATTGAATTTGTAATTGGAAATAAAAAAACATATATATATTTCAGAAATACATTCATTATTTCAGAGAATTATTTTTTATGTGTGTTTTGCTTTTTACGTTGTCATACAATCTGATTTAAGCCTTGTATTTATCTTATGGATCACGCAATAAATAAACTACATTCATAAACCAATATTATTAGGAGAATATTAAAATATAAATTAACTTAAACAAATTAAATTTTGTATTAGCCATAATACAAAGATCTTATACTATAGTTTCGAATCAGCTACTAGTATATTTTGAGTGTTCGAGTATGGCACAATACAACCTCAATATACTTTAATTTGAGAAATGGACGATATCTCGAAATTTAAATCACGAATAGCTATTAGATATAGGTCGTCAAGTTTATATATTTTTATACCTATGCGGACTTTTTAGCCGTGAAACAATATTTATATTAGACAATATAAAAATTAACAATAAATTTGAAGATATAAGCATTAGAATTTACAATCACGAAACAATACAAAAATCCAGAAAAAGATAGTTGGGTTCTTCAATGTTTTTGTAATGATGTTTTTTAAAAATTGTCCCAATATCGTTCTCTAACACTTTACTAAGATATGGTTCACAGTTAAATGTACCCTTTCTCACAAGGCACTCATGTGTTATACTTGATTGTCCTACTCGAAGATGTGTTTTTATATCATTATTTAAAATTGAGATTTTTCTCAGTTTTAACTCTCCATGGACCATTAGCTTAAATATTCTTTCATTTTTCAACTTTCAACCACGTCTCAATTTTCTTAATGGCTCAATCCCGGGGTCTCTGAAGAAAAAAAAAAAACTCCAGCGAGTCTACTCGGACTGTGAAATCCTTAACGTTTCGTGCCCGGAGGCGTCAGTTAACAAAGAGGATGATACATCTCTTGCCAGGGAAAGTGAAACTCATCCTTGGGTATTAAAAAATCGTGCAGTCTCTCCATGTTGCAGAGTATGTCGCAATTGTAGTAGATTACCCTGTATTTTTTTTCGTGTTTCGAGATATCTCGGACACTTAAAATTAGTTTAGGTGGGTGTTGGGTCTGTTTCGTTTTGACTGGTAGATTGCAGATGAAAAGCTCGACTGATATAACTTTATCTTTGGTGTGAAGTATCATGTATGGATTATGAAAAACGCTTTTATCGTTGTTTTCTTTAATTTCAATAAAAATTATATCGTTAGTACTTATTAGGAATAATAGTTTACAGTGAATTCGATGAATGTAAACCTCAGATAATTTGCTGTGCGCTATTGTATACCTAAAGCGCCTGTCATGAAAGGAAGAAATTTTTGTTCAGTATGAGGCCATTTTAAAATCTTAAATGATTTAATCGAACGGTTTACTTACAATATATTTTAATAAAATACTAATAATAATTCTTACTTTTAAGAAATACCCTAAAAATCAGGCCTTTAAATTTAATAGTAGTTACTAGTACACTCCGCTGAGAACACTCGCGTGGATAGCTGTCCATAATGCATTTAAAGTATAAGCTAGATCAGTGAAATATGTGTATACAATATGATATTAAGATAGTCTATACAATACAGACACAATAAGTGAACCTTCATACTTAACCATGACTGTTAAAGTAACAATTTACGTAATAAGTGATTAGCTTATGCCACTGGAAAAATAAAGGCTCCTTCACAGATAAAGCGATACGTCCTGGCGATACGATAAACTTTGTCGGTATCGCTAGGGATTATTGCGCTGACTTCTATCATAAAATAGATAGTAATACAATTAGGTCACCATATCGTCGCCTACAGGAATATCGTAACGCCGATACATATCGCGTCTTGTCTGTAGGAATCTTAAGATACAGCTGTACCGAAACTGAAAGCTTCGATTGTGGTGTGTCTCGGCGATACGATAATCCTGTCGACCTAATATAGTGATATAGTTGTAATATAATCCATTGCATTAAAGCAGTCACGCGGAATTCAATAATACTAAACGATATAGACAAATTGTATCGTATCGCTGGGACTTATCGCTTTGTCTTTTAGTTAGAAGCCTTTAGTGCTAGTTGTATTTCTACCTACTGCATTGTAGCAGTCATACGGAGTTTAATAATCCGCAGCTGTATTCCGACAGAAGAATCTCCGGAACATACGACATGTTCTGGGTCCAGGATCCTATACACTTATCCATTATTACAGTATCTCAAGATCTATTTATTTGGTAGCGAAAATCTTTTTGGTTTGTTGTCAAACTATACCGGGTCTTGATGTCTGCGTTAAAACTTCTTTCACCTCGATCTACCGACTTTTTAAAATTTCTATTGTAATGTAGAAGGGTTTTTCTCTTTCGTTTGATACCTGATTCATTAAAATCCATCGTTCCCAAGAGCCGGAAAAGGCATCTATCTATATTATATATACTGTAGATGTAGATTATTATTGATAAAAGACTTTTATTTAATGATATAGATATTTATTAGATACAGACTGTATTCTTATTCGTTAAAATTCGTATAGTCTATCCTTTCAAAGATGATAAGATTTTTGGTTCATTATCGCGTTATACTTTAAGATAGAGACTGGTTTGTTTAAGATCCTTCACCTTCTAATGATCAATGAAAGATACAGCCACTTAGTAGGAAGTGTTCCTCTGGAATTTCCCAGACGTCGAGAACAACTTAGGTGTGGCGTCCTTCGCCAAGGCTGTCGGATGTAATTCGTCCAAACCGGTCCAGGCTATGTACTAGGAAGGGAGGCACTAGAAACCAGGGAGTGGGGTACCGTTATCTTTCAGAAATCGTTTCATTATAATAAATAATTTAGTTTTATTGGCAGAAAAACATTTCTTGTTTCCAAGAAAAAAGTATATAAATATCAATATTTAATCAATATATTCATTTTATACTTTCAAAGTGACAGAATGTTATATTGCTCTATAATCTGAAAGGAATAAATATGCTTTTAATACTATTAGTCTTCTAACAAAGAACTTGTATCTCAGTCAATGCAAAATATATCTTACTGATATTTAGATAAAAATAATATGATCATCATAAGTGATTTGTTCATATTTTAGATTCATGGTACAATCATCCATCCATGGTGGTTAAACATCCAGTCACTGAATGTTCGAACTAGATGGAAACACGAATTTGCAATTTTTCGGTTAAAGTGTGATTTGGCATTCATTGTAATATGTACTAAATTTTATTGATTAATGTGTTTAATATTCAATATTTATTTAGATATCAATGTTTATTTCGGGAAGCGGTATACGACGGAGATATTTTTTCTTCTTATTTGTTTTATTTTATTTTTTGAATTGCCATGAATTTATTTCCTAAGGCGTCCTTCAGTAGGAAAACAAAACATCCTTATTTTAAAATCTTGCAACATTAGGAGCTGCTTGAGAAGTCAAGGCGATCCGCCCACCGTTTGTAATTCAGATGTCCCACGACTTCTAGTCTCTTTTGGGTACTGAAGAGTCCTTTGTTCTAAGGGCACTAAAGTATTCTCTATGATTTCAACATCTCGACCTAGAAAAAATAAAGAGAGATCAGGATGGATTATCTATAAGTTTTTTTATTATGAATTCTTCATAATTTATAGAGTAATTGTGGCTCAATGAAACTAGTTTAACCTTTATAACCCCTCTTTAAGTCATTTTTCATTTTTTTTTTTCAGGTATTGATATAACGCTATATGGTTGTCGTAGTCCGCCCGAAATAATATAATTTGTTATTGTATCGAAAACCATTAGGACATCATGCAAACGTTTTTAGTGATTTACGGTGAAGTGATGTGTATATTTTTCCCTCTACATTTTGGTACCTCAAGTGCTTTTTTTGGATCAAACATCAAGTTAATTTTTGGACTGAACAATTCCTATAAAACAGTTTGTCCTAACAGTTTTTTTTCTCACATTTTTTCCCTTGTTTTGTGGAAAGCCTCTCCAAATAAAGTTCGAAGGTTGATATTTTTTTTTGCCACTAAATTAGTTTATGTCGGAAACGTACCTTTCGAGATAGCATCACTATAAAAAAATGTGTGTTTTTATATACCGTCACGCTAAATCGGTTATAACAATTTTGATCAAACTACCCTAAAGTTTGTAACATACCACTAATACATCACCCCTAAAAAAACAGGAAATAAAGTTAGAATGTTAACATTTTATTTGAGAATAACTCCAAAAAAATAAGTAGGTACTCAATATTTTTTAATATAATAATTTATTTATTTTATCATTGTAAGAAGCTAGTGAATAACTAATTACCCACCATTTGTAATATGCTGCCATATCGCACGTGACGCCCTCGACCTGGATACTAAACGCATATAAGGGTATGAGGTAATGAGGAATGCTTGAAGAAAATTACATGTAAATGGTGCTTCCTCTAGAAGATAGCTAGCCACCTCAAGGGTAGATGGATTCCTTATTACATTAAATAGTTTTATCTATTAAATCTTCCACACCTCGTTGAAGATTGTCCTCAGAAAACATCTTATGTTTTATCTTACAGAACATTAATCATTAATTTAAGTGTCGAAAATAGGTGAATAATAAAAAAAAATATTAAGAAAAACTGATTGGATACCTTAGCTATGAGTAGAATAACAGTAGTAAGTTATAGAAATCAATGTGCAACTGTTCACGTCTCAATTAAAATTAACTAAAACTTGTAATCTTCCTCCATAGAAACCCAGGATAGTAGTTACAATATAACAGTAGTTCGGCAGTCCGAATACTTCAGTATAGTGTTTTATTTTAATCACTGTATTCGATAGGAAATAATCCAGTCATTTGATATATGATCTTATCCTTCACCATTTCTTAGGGAAGCAGCAGTAAGAATGATCTTTCAAAAGTCAAAACAAACCAATCAACAATCAACAAACAATGAAAAAAATAACCTATACGCTGATTTTTATACACATACATTTTTTGTTTTCTAGTAAGCATAAATGTATCTATTCCAGTCCTCAAGTTGTATGTACTTTTAGAGTTTTATTCTCTTATTATAAGTAGTTTCAGCGAACAACTTATATGGTCCTAACTTTACAGTAGTCCGAACCCTTCCTCCAACAATTAGTTCGGATTACTGAGAATGGACTGTTTATTGAATGACTTAATTCTATTCACTTCTTGAACATAATTATCCCTTAATTTTTATGTTTCATCGTTCACTTATGGCTTACCTAATTCAAAGGCATCATCTCGAAAATATTTATTTTTATTTTTAAATTTTTTTGAACTTGCGAAATATAATTTGATGAATTCTATATTTATATATCCACTCCTGCAGCTTATTATTTATGTACTATACTGTTTTTGCGATATCACATACATGCCAGTACATCCGAATCATCCAAATACCATTTTCTAAACGTATTATAAAAGAAATGACGTATTTTATTTCATTTATGATCGCTTAGTAAATATTCAACGGCTTATTAACATATATTACTTACATCAATATACAACCATATTAATATATACATATTTTAGCCATTTCGGGTCTACAACTTCTGATTATCACTAAATCGTTTTTCATAAGAAGAAAATAATGATTGGGTATTTGTCATCAGTTAGCAGATAATTCAAGAAGTTAAAGAATAATGTTGACTAAACTATATTTATTTTTTATTTTATTTTATTTTTTTTGTACTATCTAAAATAAAGGCTTTATTTACTTATTTATGTGAACTACATCGAATCCCTAAAATATGAATAAAAACATTATTGATATCTCATGTTCCATAGGCACTTGTGTTTTATTTCTTATTTCTTAATAAGAATTTATTGAGTTTCAAGTAATAAGGGAATAACATTTTAAGAGGAGTGTAAAATAATATTTAATCTTTAAATACTCTATATTTTTACAACTTATAAATTGGAAAAGAAAACCTTAAAAATATATCCTCACTAACATTGACTTTTCCTGATGAAATCAATTCTATAACTTGTATTTCTTTGGTCATGTTACACAAGTTTCATTATTCACTCAACTATTTCAACAGTTCACCTCATTTTGGTTTTTCAATAATACTTCGTCTAATCTCTGTAGATTGTCAATATATCTCCCGTTTTAAAAATCTATAAGTAGTAAATTTCTCTTTTTACCTTCAATCGAACTATTCAGATGTCACAGTCTGAATATTTTGACTGTATTTTACACTATAGATTTATAGATAACACTGAGACAACTGTACCGAATTTCAACAATAAGAATAAAACGATCGGTGAAATATCGTTCCCAGAGTCACGAATTGCAACAGAGGGATTGTTATAATCTTTTGATTGGGAGTTTCTGATTTAACGACAGTAATTAATCTTTTCTTAAATATTAAACCAGTTTCGTGATGAACTAGCAATATCGAATAACAGAATACATTTATGTCAGCATATAAAACTCAAGTTACCAACATTTTACTTCTGCATACATTTTATTACTATTTAACTAGGGAGGAAGTTGTGAGAAACGTGACGATAGGAAAAAAATTCATGGCAATCAAAAGGTTTAATTTATAACCTAATGTTCGACATTTTTTCAATACTTACCTTTCTTATATCCATGCATTATTGCCATTATAGAAATTACTGAAAAAAAAATCACCAATAAACCTAATTAATATGCTAAAATAAGCATAAAAATAGAAAAGAGTCATAAAGTGGTTATGTTATTAGTGGTAAAATACAAATTAGGCAGGTTAACTATCCACATGCATGTTAGATACACGCGGCTTTATAATTCAGATATTTTTTATTACATATTATTGGATTATTTATAACATAATCACTTTGTCTATTTTCTAGTTTTATGGTTTATTATTAATATTATATGGGGAATGGCTGTGTATTCACTAAATTTTGTTGGGATTAGATATTATACATACCTTTGAACTATTTCTTTTCAGTTTATTAATTTGTTATGTTTTTTTTTATTTTAATATAAAGAATTTTTTTATTGTTATATTTTAGTTATGCTTACTTTTCCCCCCTCTCGTATCTCTGCTAATCAGCTGTTCCATAGCTGTTTTAATAGAACATTCTCTTTCGTTCAGTATGTATTTGGACTGCTTCATGAAATGCCAATAGATTTTTTTTTTGCTTTTTCGTTTTCCTTTCTGTATATATCTGATCTTGTTTTTTACAGACAAGGTTAACTATTTACCTGTACGTTGGAGACTCGTGGTTTTATAATCTGTATATTTCATCTATAACTAAATAATAAGATTTTAAAATAAAATACCAAAAATTAAGCAGAAGCAATGTAAATACATTTTTATAATTAAAATACAACGGAATTTTTATTAATTGTTCTTACAACAAAGTTAACAGTATAGTAGAATAATTAGTATGCTAATATGTTGACATCATAATCATTTAGTAAAATACAATTAGTCATAATGTAGTGAAATTAACAGTTTATGTGTAAAACTAAGTATATATAAAACAGAGAATCCCTAATTCGAACAGTTTAACACATGCGAATTTAAAGATTTGTGTTTATTCGTGGACCGGTTCAAATAGCCGAAACTGGATCAGAATTGCTGATTTCATTATATAACGCTGGGCAATTTGGTTAAGGAGTTGCTAAAGGCTGGCCTGATTTGTAAACGAGTTTCTAGAGGCACTGTTTCCAGCCAAATTTAAGTAAATATTCTGCCAAATGTCTCCATCGACCTTAAAACGGAGTTTACTCCAAAATAATCGTATCTAGTCCGTTAAACTAAACTTTAGCTTTCATAGAAGAAAAAATGTACTTCCTTGTCCATGCGTGTATGTAATACTGTATATACACACACTGTATTCCATAGGTAAATATATATATATATATATATATATATATATATATATATATATATATATATATATATATATATATATATATATATATATATATATAATATATAAATAATTTAAACAGGTCACTGTAGACTTTGAAATCTTCAATGAAATTCATATAGGCAATGGTTCCACCCCATATAGAAATACAGAAAGTTTTGTGGCTTATTAGTTGTCATGTTTTTTTAATAGTATAAGATAAAAAAAAAGAAGTTAATTAAAGTAATTACCAATTGTATAGTAAATTAGATATAATTGTATAACACATGTAGGGTTTGTCTTTGCTGAAACCATTTTAAGTAAGCTTTCATAAAATAATGGATCATTTTTTTTTATCAGCTTCCCACCAGGCTACAAATGTCCAATTTCTGGACAAAAATTCTAATTTAATGTTCGTATCAATCGTTTTAAAGTTTCTCTCAGGATATGCTCCAAGAAAAAAATTCTGCAAAAAAAAAAAAAAGAAAACTAGCTTCCTTAAAATGGGTTAAAAACCCAAATTCCACTAGATCTATGAAGCTATAGGTTATCAGCTTAATATTTCTTCCATTTTTGTGATTAATCAGAACATAAGTGTATATTTAATTTTGTGTTTATATAGTTCACATTTGTTTTTAGCACTCTTAGTGAGATCTACTATCACATGTATTAATATTACCTATTACATAAGACATACTCATGTTTGTTTATTCCTATTGAACATCTGAAATAAATCATCAACATCGTTATAGAATCACGATACTGTAATAGAATAGTATTTTCTATGAGCTTACTTTCCTTATTTCTTTTTCTTAAAAGTGAAAAGTGAGTCTTTGCTTTCACTAGATTTGCATCTTTCAGTTACATAGGGATAAGTGCATCAAAATTACATCTTGATGATCCTTCTGGGTTTATTCTTTGTAGAGAATTCTAAATTAGACGCAGTGAAAATTATTAAATTAAAGTATTGATACTTTCGCCCCAGAACAAGCCACGGTTAGACTTATAATGTTTTAAAATATTATACGGGAGCCATTTGCAAATTAAATAATCAAACATAGGTGCAGATTATAATGTTTTCTTGTATTGAAATTGTTTATTCAATTATATAATAAATTATTAGATAAAGACCACAAGGTCAATGGTCTGTAATTAGTTTAATTATAATTTTAGTAATTTATCGTTGTCAAAGTATAGAGCCGTGAGTAACAAAGTTCTGAAATGATAATGATAATGTCAGTCAAAGAGCAATATTTCGATATAGAATTTTCAATTTTGTTAATTGGTTAGTTTATTTATTTAATAAATGCATTTACCTATATCGGGTAATTAGTATAATTAATGATAATTAGCTATGTACTATATTATTAAGGTTATGTTAATATAGTTGCATAGTTTATGATAAATATTACATAGTTAATGTTGTATTTAGTTCTATTTCACAGATAAAATTTTAATGCTTTATTTCTTTAAATAAGGTGGCAGTATTTAAATATTTTTATGAACTTAATTAAAATTTCAATAGCAGTTTCTGTGTTGCTAAAAGCGATGTCCTTCTGTTTATGTTACAATCCCTCCCTTCTTCCGTTAGGGCTTCGCAGGACAGCAGAATGAGTTCCACGGTGATAGGTACCTTGTAGGTAAGATGGCACAGTCAGTTTAGAAGGTAAGAGGCTTTTAGAAGATATATAAACGTTCGTTAATGATTATATAGGCAAGTCTTTGTTTTGCTATGTTTAAAGAATATGTTAATAGATTTTTTGTTTTGGATTAGTAACTGAAAACGTGATTTATGGCCTATGGTTGATATTAGTAAGAGTAGAACAAGATTCTCGAAATGGCGTATCGTGCTCAAAAAACGCCGCTCTGTAACCGTCTGAACATTCGCAATCTCCCATTTACTGTGAAACTAATTGGCTCAGATTGACGTGGCATCCATTTGCAGGTCTATCGTGGCCTGCAATCAAGGTGGCATTTAACGGCCATTATTAATTCGAGGATTGACAGATGGCAGTAGTTCATCGACCTCTTGTATTATCCTGGTTGTCAGAACCATTTGGAGGGAGGCTATAAGGTCTCTAAAACTTTATCTCGAATGCTCAGGCACTTCGCAAAGCCATTTTCGGATATCGCATTCATGGCCATTGCGGCAATGTTTGAATCCTTGAAGTGAAACATGACTCATCTTGAGGTTGTTGATTTATAAGGGAAATAACAACGAGATAGCAGTAGTGGAAAATCTGAGCTCTGAAAGGATTAAAGGGATGAAAGGTTTAGCTTTTTTTTTTTGTTTTTAAGTATGTCTAAAGCAAACTACGAATTAATAAATATTCATAACGTAAGAACAGACGAAGGTATATTCTGTGCGAATTGCTTTCCTCTCAAGTAGACAGTTACTGTCTACATCAAGGCATATGGTCAGCAGCTGCTTTCACTAGACTGTTTACACGAGCTATTTTCATTATTATTTGCGAGCTTTTCCATTTTATATTAGTTTATTATTGACTATTTTACTAACCTCTGAGAAATACGTCAAATAGATTTTGTTTATTATCTATACGTTTTTCTGTTTTATATATAATCCGTTCATCCAACCCATCTCCCTTTGATCTCTCTGCTCAGTTTAAACTGATAAAACATGCTTAGTGTACAAAAAATGTATATAAAATAAACAAAAAAACAACAGCTAAATAATAATCAAAAAGTATATACAATAAATTAAACAGAATAACTCAAAGATAAGTAAATTATGTACGTAACACATACATACCTATATGCATTATTCACAATCGAGCAAGGGAACTCCGAGGCATCCTTGTTCCTCCAAATATTAGGTGAAACGCAGCACTGAATTAATAACTCAAATCTTAATCATACATACTAATTAGTTAAAGACTTTATTAATATTTGTAAAGATCATAAATGTTACGTAAATTTCAGAAAGACACGAATTTTATCGATTCTTGTAACTTTCAAATATAATGATTCATATTAAAAAATAGTTAATGTAATTTTATTTCTATCTTTTATTCTATTTGAAAATTTCAATATAATTCATAGAAGTTAGAATTCTGTCTAACAGGACGTTTTTAATTGCTTAGATTTTTGACCATCAAATCAATTTTCAAAGTAATCTTTACTGAATCTATAGAAAAATTTGTTTGTAGGGAATAAAATCATCAGAGACATTAAGTGAAGGGATGTATTTATTTTTTTATTTTATTTTTCTTTTTGGTTAAATTTGGCCAACCTACTTAATCTCTAACTTAATGAGCAATTATTTTCGGATTTATCGTATTTATCTCCCTGGAATTTGTTAGTGCTGAGTATTCATTTGGTTTTAGTCCGACCAGTATTTTCAAGTAAATACAAAAAAAAATCTAAAAACAAACAAACAAAAAATTCCTTCAAACAGCCTAATATCGGAAAGCTTTCAGTTTATGTTTAGATCTTGTTGTTTTAGTCCTGATGATACCTGAATTGGTGAAGCCTTGAGCGGTTAGATTGTTTCATATATGCAGTTCAGAGACACCCGATTCATTGGTTAGATTTTTCTGATTATAACCTAAATAGTGAATAACGATTGCTTACATTTGTATTAAGCATTAAATATGTGATACAATTGAAGAACCAATTTTATACTTGATTAAACAAAGGTAGAGAAATTTAGTAAATAATTGTTTATTTTCAAAAATATAAATATAAAATTCGTTTAATGGTCGTTTTATTTAGGTTTCAATTAAGTTCCATAATTACTTCTCTAACAAGGTTTTATTTAAAGACTATTATTGCTTTACTCATGTCATTAGTAAATGTAGGGTAATACCAGTGAGCTATGTTGCCATAATATCCCACGGGTCTTGTAATAATCTACCTGGAGAATTATGACTGGGTGAACTTTAGGATTAGGCAAGGTTTCCCATCAATGCCGCCAGCATCTAAGCACCGGTTGTTCAAACACTAATGCAGGCTACAGTAGTTAATGCTTTAAATTTATTGTAATGACATCAAATCGCTTAAAGAGAAATTATTAATATTTCCATAACTGTCAATGGTATGTTTAATTATTATGTTTGTGTAAATAGTATGTTACAGTACATTAATCAGTACCGTCAACACTATCTTTTGAGGAATATAGAAATCCAAGAATAAAGTAGATACTTCAAAAAGAGTCAAACATCCGAAATCTTCAAGTATAATTATTAGATTATTTCGATTTCCATAAAATAAATATCAGTATTTAATTTCCATAATTTCTTAGCTTCCTTGAGGTAATTTACTTGGACACATTATCTACACAGTATAGCTGACATCCCAACCCATCCTAAAACTTTCAGCACCACCAATACCGATGACACATGTTTGCTATCTGTGGGCCATGTAAATGTTCCCAAATGCATCCCAAACTCTTCCATGACGTATTATAAAAGAATGATATCAAAACCGGAGAATCAAAATAAATTCTAATGAATCTAATCGAATCAGCATTGCTTTTCGTCATAACCTTATGGATTCCTGTCCTACATTAATAATGATAATATTTTTATTTATGTTGGACATATCTGATACTTTAAATTCCACCTAGAAAATTATCTAGCTTGGAGCCTTCATACAATCGTGATGCAATACAAAATATTTTCTCCGCGTTTATGGCTGCTTCAGCAGACAAACGCTATCAATTAATTATGAATGGCTGATTAACAATTTAAATGACATTAATATGGCCTATTTGGATTTAAGGAGCTGATTGGGCTTTGAGGGTGCACCAACTAGCGAATTGCTCTCATATTACATCTTTCGTAAATTATTTAAATGCCCAATTTACAGTAATTTAAGGTTAAGAATTTACCAGGGTATTAGCATTAGAGGATAAAGAAAATCTTGAAGGAATAGAAATATTTAAGGCAACCACTGAAGAATATATGAGAAAATTATATTTTTTTATATCAAATTATAGAGAATTGGTAGGGTAATCTGGAATATTGCCCTCTGCATATTATGGCAAAATTCCATATAGCACATCGGCATGTAATCTGTCTGGGTATTTTTCTTGGTCGCACTCTAAGGTATAGGGGTAATTTTTTGATTTAATTTTAGAACATAGTTTAATATTAATATTTTTTTTTAAATATGTATTTATTGTTTTATGTGTATTTATTTATGTATATCGTTGACAATTTTAGATTTTATATTAATTTGATAATTGGAATCATTTTAACTGTCTGATTTTTATCGAATATGATTGTTAATTTATGCTTAAGAGTGTTGTAATATCTATAATGTAGTATAAAAAGGAATGAATTTGTATTTCCACAAGGATAATGATGTTTGTTTTTTTATGATGGACTCCATTTGTATAGTGTTCATCCCATAAAACAAATAAAGATTGAATTGAAAAATCTTACGTAAATTCTTAAATGATATTTATTATATGAAAAACGAAACCATCATGAAATGGTTTAATTTTTACTTCTTCGTGGTGTCTGAAAACAAGATGGCCATGGCATCTTCTAAATTAGAACTGTTCGTGCAGTGCTACCAATGGATAGTTTCCCTAAAAGTATTTTCATACTATTATTACTGTTATGTTCTTATTTACTAATTGTATTTTTATTTGTAATACAGTTGCAAATTTAAATAAATATTATTAAAAAGTATTTTTGTTATTAGCAACAATAAACTACGGACTTCTTCAGAAATAATTGGATTAGTGAAGATAGGGGGTCTGATCAAAGTGTGACATCCTTGCGTCAGTTAAAATTGTTTAGATCGTCAGGATCTTACACCCAGCCGAAAAGCTCAGTTTTTTTTTTCTTAACGAGAGTGCGGACGTCCTTGTGAAAGATTTATTCTGACTAAATTGGAAAACTTGAATTGAAGGCAGCGTTCCGGAAGCTAAGGGGCACACAGGAGCAAGAGAAATAGCAAAATAAACCAGCAGATCTGATTTAGTTCGCTGATATGTATTGCTAGTGAAGGGCCAGGTTATTCGGTAAGCTGAATTCTGATTGGGCAACTCTTGGGTAACCAGCATAGCAAACTGCGCATTTTCACTTTTGCAATATTAGGTACATACCGAGAGATATTAGGAGAATTAAACGATTTGAGGGAAAATCGTGAAACCATCTGTTCCCGAATGGCCATGCATCTCCTAGGATTATACTTCTCCGACACGAGATTTATGACGCAGTCTTACTATTACTGCCCTCTTAACACCAATCACACATTTCTCGATAATGGAGGGGAACTTTATAGCACAGGGGGAGTTTTATCCGAGCACGGGATTGAGGTCAAACGATTCTTTTTTGTATTTTTATGTTTTATTGACCACCCTTACTCTGGGTTTAAGTTTGTTTGTTTGTTTCGATATCTAGGCGCAAAACATCCAAGACATAAGCGCCCGATCAACTAAATAACATCACTTAATACTATTTGGATGGTTGGCACAAAAAAAAAAAAAAAAAAAAATATAAATAAATAAAGAAATGGATTGATAGAATAAAATAAATAAATAAGGATAATAATAGACATTTATATGTAATAAGGTAGAATGTAGAAATAAATAAACTTTAAAAAATAGCAGTAAAATCAATAAATGAATTGAGATTAATAAACAAATGAATTTAAAATGAAATGAAATGAAATGAAAAAAAATAATAATAAGAGAAAACAGAATAAAAATAAATAGATAAAAAAATTAATAAATAAAAAAATAATAATAAATCTGGGTTTTAGTGCCTTATCGAATGTCTAACTAATCTTTTTTAGCTTGAAATTTCCACAAAAGTATAGATAATTAGTGTTTAGCGGTAATATAGAAAGTCAATTTTTGTACAAAATAAAATGTAACAGCCAATTAGAAATTACTGATTAAATAACCAAATTTCTAAAGTTGTATAAACTATATATAGTTAGTAGCATAATAATTATTCATTTAAAATATCAAATGCACATTTTTTTATTTTAAAAATAAATATATTAGCTGTCTACTTACAAAAATTGTAGCATATATTTTTTCACTTAATGTAAGTCTTTGCAAATGGACATCTTTCATGATATATATATATATATATATATATATATATATATATATATATATATTAAAATAAAACAGGTTAGTTAAGAAAACCTTTTTATAGAAATAGCTTTTTAAAATAGTTCAGTACACCTATACATTACGGTAGTTGTCTAGTACGTTTTAAAAAAATGTTTCATTTATCAATATTAGTTTTTATTCATGTCATTATTTTCAGTTATTTTTTTACCTAAATTATAAACTACTCAGGTTTGGAGGGGTTCATGGAAAAAATCACACATAGAGTCTATTCAAATACTCCAATCTAAATTTTCCGGTGTGCAACTTAATCATTAATCTTTAAAAACCACCCATTTCTTACGAAATTAAAAATATTTATGAAATACTTGCTAAACATACTAAATCCCTTATTATAAATATTAATAATAGAGCGCACCACCACAGGATCTGACTAGGATAATGAAACGTCTCTGGAATCGAGATCTGCTAAATTAAAGTTGTAAGTATATACCTTCACCAGGAGAGGTTACTACTAAGGTTTCTTCGTATTCAAGCATCCAAGCTAATACCATATGTTAGGTTTCCCAATGATGGATAAACACATTTGTACAATATGCCAAAAATTAAGAGTAATTACCAATAAATACTTAACGTGTTATAATATTTGACAAATTCTCTGATTTTAATAAGTTGGTTATCATGTCAACGCCTACAGCTGATGCATTGATGTGCAAGTATTTAATGATATGGTTGGACCACACAGATAACTTTAACAAGCTCCAATTACTGGATCGGTACTTTTTATTGCAAGAGTTCACAAGATTTACGAAATACTCGTAATCTCGTGGAGGACCGTCTTATTTCCCCTGCTTTCCGTGAGCCCGAGTTCTCCATTAGCGTCCAGGTCTCCTGTCAGCGACCGGCGAAGGGTCATTTGGTTACCCGGCCTGCGGTGATGGGCGTGGTCGTGTGGTCGGTTTACGTAACGTAGTAACCGGTAATTTCGTTAGATGATCAGATAAGGCCCTTCGAGCTTAGTTGTTATACTGCTATCAACGTACGGGCATTCACACGGTTCGCTTTACTGCATTGAGTAAGCGCAACATCACTGAGGAATGGTGGTTGTTGAAGAGCTCAGAGATATTAATTTAAATGATTTCTCATAAATCGGTTACCATCATGTTTTAGATTGTGCGTTGTGATTAGATAAATACTTGGTGAAAGATCGTCAGTCTTTCACGTAGCTTATGTGGTCGCTGATCCATTGCACATTGATTTAATCAGCTAATATGTAAAATGATTAATAAATATGACGAGAAAGATAGTATTTTCAGACACCAAACAGTAATACCTGGAAATGAACTCGTGAATATAAGAGAAACACAAAACTAAATGAAAGAATGTCATAATCACCTACAACTATCCGATTTTAGATCTTGAAGATAAGAAACCTTCTAATCATTTGTCAGTAAAAATGAAAAGATGATTCCGAATGATTGATATATATAAAAAAACAAAACATAAAATACACACTAAAACAAAAGAAAGAAGAAAGTGTAATTTTAGTAGTACATTGTTAAATTAATAAACTATCAACAAAAACCCATCAACCTCCAGGAATCTGACAAACATTTAAGTTTTTCATAAATTTATTATGGTACAATTAAAAATTAATTATTCTAAGATTTTCAGAATAATGAGATTTTTATTTTATTCTTTGTTTCTTACAGAAAATTTATAGTCCAATTTCTTCTTTTAATACTTTTCTTTACAACCTCAGCATTAATGGCTCGCCTTTTCAAAACTTGAAATTAACTAAAATGAAGGTGTGGCATCTCGTGACTTATCGAATTTTCGGTATACTACAGAACTATTTAAAGTTAAATCATCCTCATAATAAGTTTTCGACCCTAAAGCGTAAAACACAAACCTTTAGAATCAAGCTAAATATATTAAATTGTATGCTTGTAAAAAAAAATCTGGTGTATCCACTCTCACGAATTTCCTACCTATTTCAGAAAAGTTATCTTTACATATGTCTATCAAGAAACAAAAAAAAATTGTATTAGATTTATCTTCCTGAAAATTGATCAAGGAAAATATTTGAGTACCATTTATTTGATAAACTAAAGCAATGTAAATCGGCTTGAGGTAGATCAGTATAAAGATTTCAATACCCTCTAATATTATTGATCAAAAACTCTAAAGCCTAATTTTGTCAAACAATCGGTTTAGTAGTTCCCGAGAAAATCTTGGCACAGATAGACAGACAGACAGAAGGACATAACCAATGGCTAAAAATGTATTTTTCGGACTCTGAAGCGTATAGATCCGTCGAAAACCGCATATCGGAAATTCGACCCGATCGCAATAATTTAATTACCTACTATACGTAGGGAAAGTAAAAAAATAAAAAGAATATCTAAGTTTGTTTAATTATTTTAGTTAAATAAGAATAGTATATTCAAAACATTAAACCATTCAAATGAATTTAAAAATAAAACAATACGATTTTGATCTCCACTGACTTTATCAAATGACGCGGCTGAGAGAGTAGCTCAAAGATCTCCTGGTGTCCTAATTTATCTTATGTTTAATTTTTTTATTTTTTTATTGCGTTTAATTTTTGATTATTATTTAGTTGTTATTTTGCTTCTGTTTATTTTATACTTTATTAGAATGTTGTCTTATCTCATTATAATTGTTGTCCATATGACTGTTATATAACTCAATAAATAAATAGAAAATAATGCTTTGACATATATCTCGCTATTTTGATGTATTTTTTAGAGAGGGATAAAATTTTTTTTGAAGACCACTCACTAATGCAAAACGAGAAGTAATAAATATTTCTTTTGATAACACTTTTATTCCTAGTGAATTCATAAAATACATTGGTCTTACAAAAAAAAAAAAAAAAAAAAAATTAGATTTTCATTTTTACCTTAAATAATCTTTCATGTAATTGTATGAGTTTTATTTACTATTTTTTAAAATTCAATAATTATTTTAATACTTCTCATGCTGACGGTTTGGACATATTGATAAACTTGTATGTAATATTTAAAAATGCCCACTTCCTCATACATTAGTGCTTTAGAACGATCTCGAGCTGAGCAGGCAGAACTAGTCAGTCATTAGTCATTAGCAGGAGCAGTTACAGGGAACAGTGACGCCAGTAACGTGACTTACGGTAACAATCTCGGTCGCTACCTTTCACGTACAGACACGGCCGTGCATTACAACACTGTCATATTCCATAGAGTCACAATGACCCCCCCGGCTTCCACATTTACGTAATGTCCGATCGACCATCTCCCAGTAGATTACCAATCGATACTAGGATCTTCCGTAGGTGTTTCCTCCGTTACGTGTGTTCGCATTACGGAAGAGGAGGTCGTTTCATTCAACTTCCTAGTTTGTTTCTGATTTGTTTTTTGGTATGAGGAGGTGTTCGATGAATTTTAGAGATTGGGCATTATGTTGCCAAACAATTAACAGTTTGGGTACTATTCAATCATAAGCACCATTAATTCATTAAGGAATAAATAGTACATATTCATTTGAATTTGTAAAAGGTATCTCGGTGGTTTAAAGATATTTTAAAGAAGGCAGATAAGAAATTTAAAATATATAAAAAGAACCCTTGATTAATAACATTGTACAAACATTTATGATTTTCACCTTTATTTTGGTTACTCATTTTCTCTATAAATAAAAAAAAAAAAAAAAAAAAAAAAAAAAAAAATATATATATATATATATATATATATATATATATAAGCTTCATAAAAATGGGATATATTAATAGTAATTTATAAACAATTACCCTATTTTTCATCCCAAAAATACAAAAAAAATTCTTCATCAACAATAAATAACTTTTATGTGGTTATTTCATACATATATGTAAAGTTTTGGCCTGATTGGCCATTTTCATACATTTCTTTACAAACATTATATAACATCTGACTAAATTTAGATTACAATTTTATTTATTTATTCAGAAATATAATAATCTGTCTCGCGGAGAATACCTTAATTATAGTTTATATGAACACATTCACACCATACAGAAAAAATAAAATTAATAAAAGTAAAATAATAACTAAACAATAATAAAAAACTATATATAAAATAAATAAAATAACCTAAAGATAAGTAAATTAAAAACATAAAAACTCAATCTATATACAATATATACAATCAGGCAGAGAACCTCAAGGCCGGTTTGTCCCTCCAACTGTAGAGGGAAAAGCAGGACTCCAACAGAGGACTCCAACCGCTTCAGCTTCTGGGCAGAGCGTCATAACTTTTTCTTATATTTTAATGGTTAAAAAAAAAAAAAAAAACCTATACCACTACAACCCATGAAGGGTCTGGGGTTCAGTACTATTTAGGAAAAGCACTGTTTCTAGGTTAACGGTTGTGCAAGGAGGTGATTTGACCGAGATCACGCTCAACCGCCAGGTTTTCCCACTTAATGAACTATTTAATTAAGGGTACCCACTTTATAGAGGCTGGAAGTGCCCCAGGAGGGTCTCCCGACCCAGGGTCGCCCCAAGGCCAATGAAACAGATAAATAAATTTTCTGCCATGAGCCGGGGTTCGAATCTGGGACCTTTGCATTGGAAGTTCAGTACCCTAACACTGAGCTACCCCACTCCATAATGGTTCATAAATTATTCGAGTGCTAATTGAATATTAATAATTAACAGAATATTAATAGAAATATTTATCAATATTGATAAATTAACAAATTTCAATATATTTTATGTTTCTAATGTTTAAATTAAGTATTGCATTATTTTTTAATATTATTATTTTTTATTTGTTTTACCTATCCTATTCTTATAATTAGTAAATTAGTTATTTTATAAACTTAACTTGGTAGCTAAGGCAAGGACGGTACAGAAAATGAAATCAAGTAAATGCATTAATAATTATTGAAATAATTACAAGAAAACTACTATATCAATTATACATTTTCAGAAATAAAACCATCAGAATTTAATCAATAGGCCCCAGAGGTTACAAGCACTGCAGATTAATGGGCTCTTTCAATCCAAGGAGATATTCTTCATCTTGAGAATGATTAAAACCGTCATAAAACATTTTAATGATCTCTTGAGCTTTAAAGCAAGTCATAATCTGTTAACTCTGGTACAAAGGGATTTAGTTAGTACCTACTAATGGAACATAATATTTATTGTACATATATTAAAGCTTGACATTTCCATCAAACACCAACAAACAATTTTTGTAATTTCTTAAACAACTGATATTGTACCGTCTTATGTTTTATCTAATTGTTACTGCTACTTTAGCCCATACGTATTAAACATATTTACATACGTCTTGATTTACAAGCTTCTAGTAGCCAACAATCTACTAATTTAATCCAGAATTAAACCAGAAGATTTTTGGCTGGTTTAGGAAGATTCATAAAAAAAATATTTAAGTAATTATATAATATTTAACACATATATTTATTTTAGTAAATAGTTTCATTATATTTCTTATTTACAGGAGGGTAGGGATGATGTAAAAAAAAAAAAAATCAAACAATAAAAATGTTTTATAAGTATAAAACATGATAAAAAACTGTTTTATTGATCATTATTTCAGTAATATAATTTTTGTTAATAATACGAACGTAAGTTATATAGACAAGTTAAAGCAATATCTAAGAATGAAAACGTTAATAATTAAGTTTTCTTATAAAAAGAAAACCTAGTCGTAAATTATAGAAAAAAAGAAATAATAAACATTAAAATACTTTAAGAATAAGTTTAGATTAATATCAATATGAAATATAATACATCATGATAACATAGTAAAAAAGTGTTAAATTTAAAAAAAAAAATGATAACGATGAATTTGGCTGCGTTTGGAATCCACTCTCTCATATTGCTTCGTATGAAACTTACACACGTTTCACAAAATAACAGCATTCTTATTCTAACACTCAATAGTTAATTAAGACGTCACCGTAAATGTTATGATTTCGAATATATAAATCGATCATATTTAACCAATAGTATTTTTTAAGTCACGAAAAGCTTGTGAGATGGGTAAACATCAGTTGTTTTTATGTCAGTATAATCTACTGAAGTATTTTAAAAATTTACTCGAATTAAAAAGGAAATCGAATGGTGTTATCCAAATCGCCAGAGTTTAAGAAATAAAATAGTATAATTGGCACCAATGTATAGCTATTTTGTAATAAAAATTATAAACCAATGAAAATAAATTATTTTCCTCTGTTAATAAATACACTAATAAACAAATACTCAGAATGTGACTCAAGTAATAATGAGATGATTACGTAACAGTTAGTAAAGAGTCTGTCTTAATATATATGAGTTGACATTTTCTTTTGGAAGTAGTTTGAGGCCATTTTTATTTTGCACACACCAAACGATATATTCAGAAATACACAAAGTGCTTCCATTTCCACCAGTATAATATTTAAATTTAAACACAGTGAATAATTTTTTTAAAATTATTTGAGTTCTAGTATTGATTTCGTTCGGATGTGAAGGCTTTTAAAGGTTCAATTATGTATTTTGATATTTTTACAAGACCAGATTTGTTTCGAATTCATTCGCTGTTCATTCAGGTTTGAATTAATTATGAAGAAATGAAGGATGTTATTTCTTGTTGAGTTCGGAGGATTATACTAGAGGTACCAACAAGTTTCAATAAGGCATAGTAATCTCGGAGAAAAGAAAACATGCGGAAGATATATATATATAATTTTTTTTTTTATCTACATATCTTGAAACTACCACAAATGTTTGAGGAGAAGATTAAATTATCTTTTTCTTGGTCGGTTGCAAAGCTTCCTTATTAACCCAATAGATGTTAATTTCACATTTTAAAATAATGAATCTAATGAGTGATAGGCAATTCTTTTTTAATCTTCCGTAACATATTAATATTACCGATATTTCAAATGTAAATATTTACTGGCTGTTATCACCTTTAAAAATACAAATAATTAAAAAAATAAATAAAGGGAAAGAGATAAAGAAAACACCGTTTCACAATAGAAACCAAAAATTCTTTGAATCACTGCAGAAAAAGATAAATATGAATCAAGATGTTATGATTCAAACACTCAAAGAACAATGTTTTGGAATTAATGAAGAAAAAAAACCTTTATGTAACACTCACAGCGGGTATAACAGTGATTATAGATAGCATTTAATTACGTTCATTTGAAAAAAAAATTACAATAATAATTTTTTTTATTATTTTTTTTATTTATTTCTTTATTGAGTATTACAACAATCTGTCTCTTGGACATTGGTTATAGTGAGGTAGGATGACATTCACACTATATTTACGAAAAAAAAAAAATAAATATTAACAAAATAATAATCAAAAATATATACAATAGATAATAAAATAAAATAACCTAAAAAAATAAGAAAATTAAAATTAAGAAAAACAAAAAATAAAACACATGCATGCCTATATACAATCAGGCGAGGGAACTCCAGGAGAATCCTGCGCTACTCTCTCAACCGCGTCACTGGTACAATAATAATTAACATTTTTCCTGATTTTTATCATTTTTCTTATAAAAAAAAGAAATTGTCGCGTTATTAAAAATCCGCATTATATATATATATATATATATATATATATATATATATATATATATATATATATATATATATATATATATATATATATATATATATATATATATATATATATATATAAACTTATATTATTCCTAATGATATTTTGAAACATAAAATAAAATAAAAATTTTTAATTAAATAAATTTAATTTTTTTTAAACAATTCACTAACTATTTCCTGAAATTTTATAACCTTTTAAAATTTAATAAATATACTTATTAACGAGTATTCAAGTTTCAATCTGTCATCTCATACTTCCACCACTCTATTACCTAACAATTTTTTTTTAATTTACTCACAACTGAAAGTACCGCCTACAGCTACTAAATATTGTTTTTTATAAAGTGCTTAATTTAACTTGTAAAAAACGTCATAACATCGGTCACTCAGTTGCGCAATTAACCTTAAACGCTGGGCATATCTTCTCCATTATAAAACATTCGAGAAAAAAAAAGATATGAAAAACTTAAAACATATTAGACATAAAAGAGGAAGTAATCGTAATATAAGGGGTGTGACGTGCTAAGAGTAGTGATGGCGTAAAAACTGCGAGTGTTATTAGCCTGGAAGCAGTCGGTAGTAAAACCATCGCAGATTAGCATTCCGTCCAGCGGGTGAAAGTGTTCTCGGTGGGTTCTGGACGATTTCCTACTAGTTTGGAGCCACGACGAAGAAATGCCCATGTCCGCACCTGCGATTTATGGAGCACTTCGCTACCTGCTCTGGTACTTGGCTGATAGATGTTAATATACATTAAAAAATAACATAATTGGTAAATGGTTGACTGTCGTGAATAATGGAGAGAAGAATAGTTGGGGCGGTCAGTCAAATAAGAAGGCAAAAATAAATGATACTATTTATTTTGACATTAGCCGACGTTTCGACCTGACGTTCAGGCCATCATCAGGGCTATGAAAAGAACCAGATAACAAGGTATGAGAAACATAAGTAGTGTAGGTAAAAAAAAAAAAATAAAGTAAAATTCAGTTGTTGGAATAGTGACAATAGTAAGAACAAAGAGATAAATGATAATAAGATTTACAAAGTGTGGAATGACGAAGTAAACATAATGAAAAAAAAAAAGGTGACATAAGTATTAAAATGGGAATCTTAGAATAAAATGTAAAAACAGAAAAATATGAAGTTATATAAGAAATGGAAATAAATAAAAGTTAAATTAAGATATTTTGAATAGAATACTTAGATAGAAAATTAAGATGTTGTAAAGTCTATCAAGATGCATAGACAACGTATAATATAATACAGAGTTAAAACAGAGCAGAAGGATAAAAGGAAAGAGGAAGGAAACTGAGAAGAAGGCTGAAATAAGAAAGACAAAGAAAAATGAAGAGAAGACCCACCTGATTACGGAGATGTAAATCTAAGCTATGAGGGTGTTCGTCAAGGTGGGGGTGGAGAGAAGGGATGTATAGTGGGGTCATCTCCAACGGTTACCTGACGAAGTTTGAACTAAAGTAAAAAATAACATACTTCTATAAGTTAGCTACGCGATAGTCTAACATACTTACTAAGAAACATATATAGTCCAGAGGAATATAACACTAAACGTAAACCACTTTTAAAGTATACCTTAATAAAAAATTCTCCGTAAATCCGGAATTTGTGTACAAATTACTTGCGTAAAGGTAAAGTAATTTGTAATTTGTAAACGCCACAGCGTTAACTTATTTTATTTTTACAGTTAAAAACGCCACAGCGTTAATTCAATTTATTTTTCACTTAACTAGTTTGATTAATTGTTGATTTGTTTTATTTTAGCAAAGTGAAATCAATTAATAATATGTATATTTATGTATAAGATAGGTGTATATTAAGTATTATAGGCCCATAGCTTATATTGTTTATATTAAATAAATCAATAGTTTATACTTGGACTACTTTGTTATGGATTGTAGTAGAACTAGCTATAAACAAGTGCTAGGTTCAAGTCATAAGGCGGTAGAATTGACAATAGACGGTCTGACTCCGTCCGTCACTGAGCTGAGTACTGCCAACTTCTACACTGCCCACTGAAGTCCTACTGTGATGAGACGTACTTCTCTCGTCGTGCTCGCTGCTGCCCATTTGCAGTTCGTTTTGAGCACGCTCATTGAAGAGTTACAATTGGTTTCTGCATAGAGACAGAGGTTTACGAACGTACTGCTTCGTCCACGTAACGTTGTACAATCTAAATATTTGTTATATATATAAATTTCATATTGAGACTCTAGAGAAGTTGTTTTTTTTTTATTTTAATTTGGGCCATAGAAATAGTTTTTTTTTTATGATCAAGCATGAAAATATTTCATTTATATTGTCACAATTGTTTGTTCAGCTGGTCTTTTTTTTATGCTAGAAGTTTGTTATTTTTTTACCTATCTAACAAGTGTAAAATTGATTCATTTTGTTTTTATGTTTCCAATATTAGATTTCGTAAATGTTCCAAAATAAATATTTGAAGATACAGTCCTCTTTCGTTCTTTTTTTTCTTCTTTTATTAAATCACAATTAAATAGTTAGGCTTCATTCGAAGTTTGACATAAACTAAGAGGAAGCTAACAATTATATTAGTATATAATAGTAATAGTATATAATACAATAGTATATAATCTATAAGTTAAGTATATATTACACAAAAAAAAATATATATATATTTGAAAAAAATATATATTATTATGACTACAAATTGTCAATAAGAATAATAATAATATGAATAGGCAGTAAGGCGCGATGTATAACATAGATTTTTAAAGAAACCAAATATTTCTCCCAACTGTAGTTTCGTTACGTTTATTTTATGTTGATAAAAAATAATACAATCTGAACTACAGAATCCATGTAAATCACAGTTATACAATATCAGCACCGAGTAGTACAAATAAATGAGCAGTTGTATAATTTGTAAAATGGGGGTTGGTCTGCAATCAGGCGGACAGGCGGATTAACAACGAGAGGAAAACCCAAGATTTCATAATATTATTAGGATTTTTGAAAATTTAATTTTTTAATTAATCATAAATATTTTATTAAAAAATATTTTTAAGTAGTAAAAAAAAGTAATCATAAAAACCTAACAAGGATAGCAAACTATCACACACAAAAAATTGCATAGTTGAAATTAGGTGAATGTATACTTTAATTTCTCCTAAATATATTGTTTTCTTCATTTCTGTATGAATTAGATTTCAAGATGATTCTTACCATAAATTAGACAAACAAAAAATTGTGAGATTTTTAGAAGTGTGGATAGTAACCGTTCCGAGTAGTCGCTACAACTTTATAATACTATACTTATATTAGAACTTACCTGAATAAGTTTAGTGGGCACTCATGAGTGAGTCATAATGAGCTAGTACTCATTTTGAGCCATTATAGAAGGATCGCCGGCATAAGTTACACCAGAGAAGTAAGAGTTGAGAACTTCACTGCCTCTAGTATTCAACTTTCGATGTTGGTTTAAGAGATGGGAGATCCGATAGCCGTTACGTATTAGATTTATGTAGCTAATTTATCAGTTCCGAAATCTATTTTAGCCTCTGTAATTTATTTATATAATAACTTCATTTGTTAGTCTGTTATATTGATTGAACAGAACATTAGGTGGAAGGAACAATTTAAGTATTAAGTGATGCTTTACAAATTATACACAGTACATCACATCGCTTATAGAGATAATTACAATATATATTGAAAACAAATAATAATTTATAAACAACAATATTTAGAATAATAACAAAAACAATATATTATGCAGTACAACACAATACTCGTATATAATCCGAGTGTACAGATATGAAACGAATCTTTTTAATTATTAGCCATTTCTTATTAATTAAAATTTTATAGATGTTTTGTTACATTGATACGATTTTTAACATAATATATTTCTAAAAGAGGTATGTCCTCAAAATTCCAAGATAGTTGGCACAGATTATTATTATGGGATCTTAATCAGCAAAAAAAAATGGCTTTAAAAAATCAAACCAAATTAAGGTAGTGATCTAAGAGATGTTAGAGAAAAATGTTGGAAGAAAAACTCCGGAGGGTTCTAAGTAAAACTTTTGAAATTTTTAATGATTGTTCTAAAATGGATATGCTGTCTGAGTTGCGAACATTTTCTTTTGGTCGGGCTCTTTCTAATGTACATTTTATTAATTTTTTTGAAAAAAAGTGGCATAATTCACAAATGCCTCCTCATTAATTATTTTTTATCTCGTTTATTCAGAAATAAATTCCTCAAACCGTTCATTTTAAAGAATAATGTTATAGTCACATCAGTAACCACTTAGGCCAATGAGCATACGATTTTTAACAAATATAATGTTTTTTCATTTAGATTATTTAAATCTTTAAATATAATTTTGTAGTGTATCTTTACCCATGTAATTAATTAACTTTTTATTTATTTTCAGGTATGTTTTTCATCCTTATTGCCATTATGTCTTCAAATATTCAGAATTATTTGTGAGTACAATGTTTTTCTTTTGATGAAAAATTAAATGTGTTGTATAGCTGACATATTTATGATATAAAGAGAGGAGTGGTATAATTGTGATTACTTGAAATGAAATGAATCACTAAAATCTAGTAAAGATAATAAAGGTGCTTCATCTTTGAAAAAAATGAAGTTTTAATATTTCAAATTATTAATATTTTTAATATTAGGATATTAAATATCCTAGAAAATAAAGTAATATTATCTTAAAAATAAATTAAGAGATTATTCAATGTTAAATGATTTTTTTTTTTAATTTTATATTCATAATATATTTGTGATTACATGATAAATAAAATTACACATCACATTTATTCGTGCTTATTTCCAAATTTTCTTTCATAATAAACTATATTTATTTACGAATATATTGGATAAATGAATCTGCCTAAAATGAGTTGGATGCAATCTCCATAGAGACTCTCTTTTTTGGAAGGCCTATTATTGAATGTCATAAAAATCTAAATTTATGGAGGTAATGAATTAATTAAAAGACAAATAAATTAGATCAATACTTTACTTATTATCATAAAATTCACATGTTTTTATTTCGTAAATGTTTGGGAAAAGAAATTTCTTTAATTGTTCTTCAATATTTAAGGTTTGGTCTTAAACTTCGGTACTCAAAAGGTGACCTCACCTCCATTTTTTGGATTACGAAAATAAAAGAACTAAATATGTGGTTATTTTAGAATTTTATATCTTCATTGACAACCCGAACAAACGAAAGGGAAAAAAAATAAGTCTGTACATATATTTAACAATAATTCAAACAAAATATCTTGACGATTAGTGTTATTTCATTTTGTTTTTTATGTATTCAAGTTCAGTGAATAATAATAAGATCTGCTACATTAAAGGGCAACAAGTATTATGGTTACAAGTGTTCATTCATACAAAACATACATATAAAAGTTAAATGAATAATAAAATAATAGCAATTAACAATGATAATGATAATAAATAGTAATAAAATAAAAATGTAATCTTCAGTGTTATTAATTATTAATGACAAATTGGTATGGACCATTAATCAACCATAAGAAAGATTTGACTTGAGATAGGAAGTCATGTATTTTTTAATTTTTTATTGATTATATGAGTTTTCAGTTAAATATCAGTACAAAATAACAAACTTAGGTAATTATGCTTCTATTAGCATGACAATGTTACTAGGCCAGGAGGTAATGTGGTGTATAATAGGAGCCACACCGTGTACTTCTACAAGCATTATCACATACCTCAGCGTTCTGTAAGCAACCTACCGCAGGCAACCGAGTTTGCCAATATGTGGGTTATTTTGGGTTAGGCAACTCATATGGAGTGGGCAGGTTAAGTGTTAAGGAAGGAATGTAGGAAGGTATAAGAAAATAACAACAGCTTCTAAATAAATTTCGTAAGCTTTTCGAGAAATCTGTACGAGATGGTTTAGGCCAATTCTAAAGTATTGCTATTCCCAATAACCCAATGATAAAATAATAAATATTAACAATATTACTCAATTCTTCTTCGGTGCATACTATTTATTTTCAAGTTAATTTATTATTAGCCATATTTACACCAATTTAAAAAAAAATTTTGTCACTTAATGACTACTCATCAAAATGACGACGTTTCGGCTCGTCGAGCCATTTTCAAGTCTAAAAAAATTTTTTCATTTACAATCATATATTAACTTTAACATATTTCAAATTATAAAGATACTTATTATGTACCTAAAATACCCATCATGTACCTGTCATTTTCACTTATGCGAATTGCAAGCGTCTACTCATAATAAAATCTTATATTGTCATGTTCACCTTAATTATTTACGAATTTATTACTAAATCTATATAAATGAAAAAGTTAAATTACCGTCGATCAAATGTATCACTTTTTATGGAAGGAATCAAATTAATTTGCGAAAATGGCTATTTCTCCTATAATAATAATTATTACAAAATGAAAAATGGTCTACCGATGGGCGGATGTATGTCAATCAATCTTTCGGGCATATATCTGAACAATCTAATAGATAATGCTATAAGTAAATGGGGGAAAAAACCGAAGCTTATTATAAAATACGTTGACGATATACTTGCAATAATAAATAAAAATGAATCTGTTAATTTTCTTGATAAACTAAATTATATATAAGATAAACTAAAATTCACAATGGAAATTGAGAATAACAACAAAATAAGATATCTTGATATGTATATTCACAGAAACGAAAGCGGCAATCTTAGCACGGCATGGTGCAAAAAAACAATAACTAGTGATAGAATCCTAAACTGGCACAGTAACCACAAGAAACATATAATAATTAACACAGCTAAAAATTTAATAAATAAGGCAAAATTAATAACAGATCAAAATCATATAAAAGAAATCAAAGCACAAATATATCAAATTCTATTAGAAAATTGGTACCCCATTCGATTAATAAATAAATTATGGTATAAAAATAAAAAGTTAATTATAAATGACAATAGTAACAAACAGATTATTGATATTAGCGATGATAGGAGTGAGAAAGTGAAGCAAAATATTAAAATTAATAAAGAACCGAATTTAATAACAAATTATTTTAAAACTGAAAATGCAGTAAAACAAAAACCTTCCATGAACGATATACATGACATTAAGACACAAATTGAAAAATGTAATGGGAACAAACAACAACCTAAAAAATATTTTAGCGTCTCATATATTAGAAACTTAACTGATAAAATTGAAAGAACATTTAAACAATACGATGTAAATGAAATTAAATTTGCAAGCAAACCAATTAATAAATTAGATACAATTTATTCGAAAACTAAAGATAAAGTACCTATCGATAAATTAACGAATATTATTTATAAAATAAATTGTAAGAATTGCAACAACAAAGCATATTTTGGACAGACATCCCAATGGTTTGAAAAAAGGCTTAAACAGCATAAACAAAATTGTAATTCAAAAAACACAAAAATTAAATTAGCTACTGGACTCTCGCAACATAATATGCAAACTAAACATGAATTTGATTTCAAAAATGCCAAAATCCTACATAATGAAAGAAATACGAATAAACGTAGAATTAAAGAATCAATATACATAACTAAAAACTTAAAAAACTCAGTAAATAATCATACAGACGTGGATAATATGAATACTTTTTACGCTAGTTCTATTGAAAAAATCAAAATTTGAAATAAATCAGCTAATATTACTTAAAATAGATCCACATGTAATATTGAGTAACAGCATTATATATGTTCATAATAAATAGTCTTCCCCTACTCCTATAAGAATAACCAGTCACTGAATAGAAATGAGATGGATGACATGTGGGTGACTCAGAAACAAGGTAAATTTAACTTATTTTGAATCATTTAATAGTAAAGAATTGAGTAATAATAATGTTGTTAAATAATTAAAGGTGAACATGACAATAATAAGGAATTTTATTATGAGTAGACGCTTGCAATTCGCATAAGTGAAAATGACAGGTACATGATGGGTATTTTAGGTACATAATAAGTATCTTTATAATTTGAAATATGTTAAAGTTAATATATGATTGTAAATGAAAAAAATTTTTTAGACTTGAAAATGGCTCGACGAGCCGAAACGTCGTCATTTTGATGAGTAGTCATTAAGTGACAAAAATTTTTTTTAAATTGGTGTAAATATGGCTAATAATAAATTAACTTGAAAATAATAAATATTTTGAATCTATGTAACACATTACTGTGTTCTTAGATAGAAAAAAAAAGTTTATCGTTTATGAATTATATAGGAAAATGTTCATGTTAATGCTAAATCGAACTGTATTCTTTATAGCTTTTTCTTTCTCACAACTAAAGGTAGGGAAACTTCGAATCCTGACATGAGGTTATACAATAAAACTTAATCTTCATCATCAAAAATTTCCTTCCGTACATTTTAGACATCAAGGAACAATTTTGTCTGTAGATAAATTTAAAGTCTGTGTGGACCATATGTCACTCACAAGTGCTAATTCTTTCACGATGAAATTTTTAAGTATTTACGTGTTGTTGCCTAAATTATATTAATTTCATTAAATTGCATTTACTACATTCGCTTGTGGATGAAAATTCCACTACTTCCTTAGACACACTTATGGTGCATGAGGAATAAAAAATATAAATAAATAAATAAAAAAAAAAGAAAAAAAAAAAGAATGCAGTGCCCGATTAATGGAATTCCATTCGTATACGAATTTTATTCGCCGTCCTTATAGTTTAAAAAAGCTCGTTCCATCTTCCACAAGGTCGGAGGATATTTGGAAATTAGTAAAAAAATAATCTAGTATTATTTTTAGCAAATTCCACTCCTACTTCCGTTTAAGGATTCTCATACCTGTTTTTCTAGAAAAGCCTATATTTCAAATGAGGCTCAAAGCTAAGAAATAATGTACGTATCAATATCAAATATCAATTCCATCAAACACCATTCCATAAATCAAATTAATGTTTTTTTAAAGAACATAATGGTTATTAAATGTGTAAGCCATATTTTGTTTTGAGTTTCCATTACAAATGGAACAATTACAAAAGGATATTGCCTTCGTATCTAGTTAGATATTGGTTGAACTATCCTTTTAAGATTACCAAACGTACGAAAAACTCAAGGATGTTTGAACAGAAAAAATAAATAAAAATGTATATAGGGGAAACTAGTATTGCATAATGGTAATTAATAACCAATCGTAACAGTGAAACCTGATTCGCAGGAGTCATTACACCAATAAGAAAACAGAAGATGAAGATGCGGAAGAAGGTAGCCAATAAGGCTGGTTAACCAGGAATGCAATATGCTGAGGAATGCATCTGCGAACTGGTTGCGGCGGTCAGTATCATATACACCTTTAGCCTTTCACCTGTCTGCCATCTTCACGCCTGTTGTAGATTTTTTTTCTTCAATAAATACTTCATGCCGTATCAATTCTCACTTAGTCGACTTAGTTTGGACCAAACCTTATAACTACTGATTAAAATGATGACCGTGTAGTAAATCAAAAAGAATATAGTGCAGCCGGCTATGACGAAAAACTTCAAAATAGTAGAAATTATTTCGTAAACGGCGACGTTTCGACCTAAATAGTAGGCCTTCTGCTAAGGTGGAAAATAAAATGAGGCAAATATGACAGAGTCAAAATCGGCCAATAATCAATTTAACTCATTTTCTTTAATATTTTCAACAAATTTTAAATCATATTCTCTCATACTTTGCTCTTTGTAGACCTCAAACTGCAATGTGAGCCATCAGGTCGGCATTCATTGAATTTTGTCTAGTACTTGGCTGTTTTTTTACCATTAACCTTTAAAGAAAAACGTGTTTTCAAGTTTTTTATTCTACAGCATGTCATATTATATTCTAAGCTACTAAATAGTTTTTGATGACACCTTAGGAGTAAGTATATAGCGCTTTAAATATGATTAAATCATACCCAATAAATTGGTCATTTGGCATTAAAGAAAGAAAAATCCTCTTTACGATAACCGAAGCGATCTGAGGTCAGAGTACTAACGAAAGGGAGAGAGGGACCAATAAAAAACTGCTTAAAGAAACTATTTAATGATATAAAGGTAAGGAAATTAAGAAGGGCGTAAAATGTAGCTCGAAGAAATCTTTCTGGAAGCCTCTGTGCAACAATGTCCCAATAGCTGCCAAGTGGCCACGTGGGAAATCTAAAACCAGAAAGATAGATAGGATGTACTAATAACTGCAGTGCTGCAGGTGGAAAACTAGAAAGCAATAGCCCAAAATAGGCAAAGTCGGTGAAGGTTCGTTCAAGCGAACAAATATCTTGAAAGCTTATACAGTCAACGGAAAAAAAACATATGTGATTGAAAAGTAATGCAAAAAACTGACGTTTTACTCGCAAATACTATTTGAATAAATGTAATACTATTTCAATAAATAAATACTACTTTAAATTTTCAAAAATTATCATTCTAATGAAAAGGAAACCTAAACTTTAATGACAAATGTGGTTTCTTTATTTTACATCCTAATCAAAAGATTTCAGTCAATAAACTTTGAAAGTGCAATTTTTATTAATCCATTAAATGTTGATAATCTATATTGGTAATAATTATCAATCGGTAACAAGTATTGTTACTAATTGAGCCATAAAACTCTCGTTTCGTAATCCAAGTAAAGAATAGTAAAAATGTCGCCAAGCTGACACTCTTTTGATATAGGTGCGTGAATTGACTATTGCTGTAATGACCACCAGCATAGTTGTCGAATTACTGCCTATAACCCAGGAGCTGGCGTGCTCCCTGCCACATTGCCAACTGTTGCGAAAGGGCGTTCCTTCCATTGTGCGAGTGACAGTAATATGATCAGAGCCTTGCTGACCTTTAGATCCCGAGCAAGTGCGTAGCCACAATAGGTTACGCTTAACCCCAACAGCGTACCTGACGTCGCAAACAAAACTGAACCCCAATACTTCACAAGCCATGAACAGCCCATTTCCAGGACGGATTGTGCTCCACTCCCGATGGAGTCGTCAATGAAGACTGGTATCTCAAAACCAAGGATCTTGAGCAACTAACCATCGCCTACTTCGAGAAAAGGTTCCGCCGGGTAACAAAGACTGGTAATATGGTTCGCATGCGGTCCACGGCAACTCCCGCGGGACGGGTTCTGTTGCAGAAACTTGCTGACCCAGATAAAAGATCTCTTACAAATATCTAGAAAGTTGTAGGTAGGATGTATAAGAGGCTTGGGGGACTGGACACGACTTTGTGTAATATACGGATAGTTAGGGTGTAACGAGCTTTAGAAGGCTTAGTTATCAACTAACTTATAAGGCAAGTGCATGGTCCGAATCTACAGTTTCAAATTATGAAGAAAAAAGATCAGGTGTAAATATACTTCAATTAATTAAAATAGATTCAATTCCACATAGAGAAAAATAAATCACGAAGAAACCGTGGGTAATTATTCTATAGGTAATTACAAAATAAGTATAAACTGAACTTGAATTACATTAAAATAAAATACGCTAATTATGTGAACAAATAGAATTCGATAAAAAGGACAAACAGATATGTTTTATCTAGACACACAATTTTTATCTAGATTTCATTTTGGCATATCTTTCAAAATAATTAAGGATTCAAATATATGAAAACGATTGACAATTTGTGAAATAACAAATATCGTTTAAAAAAATTAAATTATTCCATATATACATGATATTGTTGTAAGAGTTATTTATTTATTTATATTTGGGTGTCATGTGCAACTGCTAAGGTTAGGGGTACCTTATTCATTTCATTACATTTCCATTATGTTTTTTTTTTTTTTAATTGAATATTAATATATTCTGTCACATCAAAGGGCATTAATACTAATGCTACATTAATCATTCACACAATATGTACATTCAAATAATAACTAAGATAGAAATAATAAAGAAAATGAAATATGAAAAAAAATTAATATGCCTGTGTACAAAAAATGAAATAATATATAAAAGCTAAATGAAATTAAAATAGATAAAACACATTCCACAGCTATATACTATATTTACATTCGTTCAGGGGTCTCTGAGTCATGCTTTGTCTCCCAATGTGGAAGCCATGGTATTACTTCAGGAGTCCAATAATATGTCTGTGATATGATTATGTTGTTTCTGGTGAGATTGTATTGTTAAGATATGGCTATGAACATTAAATGTTTTGAACAATCTGTTGTTACAACTGAATAGGTTAATGCTGATGTGAATGGTAAGTATGTTTATAAGGGGTGTGTTGTTTAAATACGTCTGTAGTGAATAATCTCTCATTATAAAGAGAATGACATGCGATAATGAAATGACATTTCCCTAGTCCGATTTTTAGTTTCTAAGGTATTTTAATCCATATGCGAAAACACTTCAATTAGTCGATTTTACCCGAATGATCATTACACTGCCGAGCATGATGATTCTGTTTCATCCACTCCACACACAAAAAAAGGGGCAAAACGCGCCAAAAGAATATTCAGTTAAAACAAATATGAGATCAAACCGAAGAAAATAGAACATAAAAAAGCACAAACAAGCTTATAAAACAATATCGACGACAGCACTGCAAAAGTTTAGTGCAAAAACTAAAATTATTTATAATTCGAAATAAAACTTGTATTCCTCGTTTTATGAATTAGTTTTTCCGTTCGAATTTTATTTCATTCATAAGACAAATATGTAATGTTTTAGATAACGTTTTTGGTTTATATTTCTGAATATGTGAGGGGTCAAGATTTAAATAAGAACTCAGAACAGCACTTTCTACTAAAATTTGTTTTACTGGCTTTTGCAGTATGGCGGTATATTGATTGTTTGTATCTCTATTATATGGCTATATTTTTTTGTGTCGATTTATGTTATCAATGTAAAACCGCGTAATTTATATTTCACATCTGCTTTTGTCAAGTTTATGACGGGTGTGAATGAATGAAGATATGAAGAAAAAAAATTCGTTTCAGAATAAAAACTTTTAAATAAATCAAACGTTGATTATTTCCATGAAAATTAATTTTTCAGATCATTAAGCACTAACGGTGCTTAAGTGGTAGTAGCAATACTATTCAATATAAAAATTAAAAGTTGACTTTAGTAATCAAGAAAATAAAGCATAATCAAAACGTTTAGTACTTACTATTTATATGAAATGACGTTAAAGACAAATGGTACTTTAGCACATAACAACACTTGTGGAAGCAACAGTATCCGATCTTTAAACAAAGTCGAATAAATGGTAGAAAGATACTTATGGTGTTTCTGGGATGAATTTTTAAATCATTATGACTGCGTTTAGCTGTTTTAATGAAATTCATTCCATCCTTAGTAGCATTCGAAACAGAGGAAAGAGATGGGTGGGGTGACAAAGCGACAAGAAACAGACCATCCGCCAATTGGAGAAGAACACGAAGAAGTGACACATGGGTTGACAGATTCACTTTGGGACCGATTATATGTCAAAATGCCTCAAAATCAGGACACCATTCATCTATCTCTATTTCAGGAAAGATGAATTACGCATAAAAAATAAAACAAGTATTCTTTGAAAATTGAGTCATATTAAAATGTTTGGACGATCCCAATGCAAAAGTTTCAATTCAAAGTTAGTTTCTTTTATGAAATTCATTTACAAAAGTATAATTTTTATCGTTGATTCATAATACTGATAGCTAATCTTATTAACGTATTACTTGTCATTTGTTCAGTACGAGAATATTCAACAGTAAAACGTGACAGGAACTTTCTCAAGGCGGAAACATGAATCGGAGTCGAAGCCATTATTAAGGTATAACTCCCGACCTGCATGCACCCCAGAGCAGAGGACCGGTAATAGGAGTGCTGGATCATTGGGGCCATTACAAAGGCTGAGTGAGCCACATCACAGCTGGGAGAGCACACTCCTGACCTCTGGCCTTTAGCTATTCCACCAGATCGACCATTAGTATGGAGGAAAGGTTACAGAGGTTGTGTAACTGTGACAGCTCTATTCTGTCACCGGTTCCCAATAAGTTACAATCTCTTCCTCTACTAGTGCACGGTAAGGTTCAATAGGCTCTAGATACATTGTGCGTCTACGATGAAAATATCGTTCATCCTGATCATTTCGGGCGTGATCATTCATATAAATACCGGACAAATTAAATCTGCAATGAAATAATTTTCAATACTAAAAAAAAGTTAGGACATTTAAACAAGAACTGTTGCCTATGAACACGAAAATCAATGATGGCCAGCAGGAATACTAAATAATAGTGAAAACATGTCCAAAATTGGACATTGGTCAAAACTGTTATTCTTACATATAAACCTAACTACACATCAAGCTAAAATTGGTGAAGAACTTTATTACATCTATATACCAACAAGAAAAAGCTTTCCAGTACTTAAGATGATATTACTTCAGATTAAGTGATGTTATCGTCAAGGAAGGAATTTTAGTGAAAACTCAAATTCGTGATTTATTTAAATTTGATTGCATACAGCATGTGAAGCTACTAAATGAATGCAGACTAATAGAAGTCATAGCAAACCCAACAACAAAAAAAAAAAATTCTTCGAAGTGGAGTTCTGCATTTATTCACATATACAGACAGTATTGGTATTTCTCTTGAACATAAAATCGTGGTACAGGAATATTTAATTATCATCTTAAGATTGTGAACAGATCATGTGTGGAAATAATATATCATGATAGAAAAAGAAGCTAATAAAAAAATTGTTGTTATATATTTTTTTCTCAACCAAAATGACTATAAATTAGTTCATTAGATTTAGGGAACATTCAGATTTTTTTTTTTTTGGTCACTGCATTATAATAAAAATGACTAAGGTCTTACATTAATCTCATGTACAAATACTAAAAGAATAATCAGATTAATAAATTTGGTTTGTTATTTTTTTTACGTACTTTTACTTTTTAATTAGATGCAAATTCTATTTATGTAGTTGTTTCAATTTAATGTGAAAACCTTCGTGTCCCACAGTATCCTTTAATAATACCCCACTTATCCCTGTTGAACAAATCCGATACCTTGGACTTCACTTGGACAAACGGCTAACTTGGAATCCTCATACCAGACTGAAACGACAAGAAACCGCTCGACGTTTCCGACTACTCCAACACTTACTAGACAAACGCTCTAAGCTTCCAGTTAATTACAAAAGACTTATATACATGACTACAATAAGACCTATTTGGACTTACGGAGTTGAGCTTTGGGGCTCCACTAAGCCATCGAATTCCTCTCGTATCCAATCCTTACAATCCAAAATCCTTCGTAAAATCCTCAATGCTCCTTACTTTGTCACAATAAAATAATCCATAATGACCTTAATGTTCCTTATGTTTCCGATTTGGCCCAATCCAGATACCAATCCTTCCATAATAAACTTCAGAACCATCCGAATCCTCTCGTCTCTAACCTTGCTTCCTCTTCTATTCCTGATAACCCTCCGAGGCGTCTGAAAAGAAGATGGCCTCGAGATCTCTTATTGTAAATACATTTTGTTTTTAGAGTGCTACCAGTGGGTAGTTTCTCAACAAGTCATTTCATGTTATTATTTTCTGTTAGCAAATTTACTTAATGTATTTAATTTTTTAGTACAGTTGTAAATATCATGAATAAATAAAAAAAAAATGTGAAAACCAGCATGATTGACAAAGAACATTCACTTATACTCACTTCACCTACTTGCGTGGCCTTCGGTAACACCCTCCGAGCCAACGGACAACCTTTCAAGGTATTAAATGCACTCCCGTCACTTTAATAAATGGGAAGGTTTATTATTCCAATGGATACGGTATCCGGTCATCAAATAGACCTGGGATAATTTAGAACTGAAAGGGACAAACAATCATAGTTTGTTTTATATGGCTAATAAGTTAAAGTTCAAGGTCCAGGAGAGAAAGAGGCTGATATATCGTAGCAATGAGAGAACCTAACCCGGATCTCAGATACGTTTCCTGGTCCAGTTTTTTTGTTATAACATTTGCGATACAACATAAATAGGCTTCAAGCAGTTCTTCGAGATTGCTACTCGACTCCAATAACTGCTATATTTAAAACAATTTTTCGGATTATTTATATCTATATATTTTTTGCTAGAAGTGAGAGAGGCAGAGGTAGAGGGTAATAAAACTCATTTCTCGGGTCCAATATGTTGAATTAGTTTAACCGTAAGGAAATCGCTTTGAGAAAAATTAACATTAGCGAAACAAGTTTTTTTTTCGTAGATATAGATGGTCTATTTCGTACTCCAAATTGGCGAAGCCATTATTGTTTCGAACTATTTGTTTGGTACAGAAGACCTTTGGTTTGTAGTTCTCAAGAGGGTATAACCCCTCCCCCTTCCAATGTCAATGGCTCATTAGTTCTCCTCCTCTCTCAAAAACATTTTATTGCTTTCCTCTTCATGGAAAAGTGCCATAGAGTGTATAATTAAAAAAAAAAAAACTCGTAGATCATATAAAATTACAATTGGTGTGAATTGTTCAATTGATTTCCCCTGGTTCCTTAGTGTTTTTTTATTTTTGTCTCCTCTTTCTTGCCTTTTAGGGTACACCGTTTTTTCCCCGGGCCGGGGGAGAGTGGGGAGGGATTATGCTGAGTTACAAGTCCCACTGGGCACCGGGATTTGAACTCCTAATAATTTGTCAATCTCAAACTTCGGTCACCAGTTAGCCCGCTCTGCCACTTCGCCTCCCCTAGCTCCTTAGTTTGAAACTTTTCATCCCTAAAATTCATAATCCCGTCAAAATGAGCCCTCCTCATAAAGTATGATGGGGCAACTTGCTCCATGAAACCCCTTTCTAGCAGTTCTCTCAATTACTAAGAATAGAGTAGTAGGGATGGCATACAAGGTATGTATATGTTTTTTTTTTAAGCATCATAAAGTTTCTTTTTACATTAACCGAAATGCCCATGAGATGAAAGAATTATTCTTTCTCATTCTTCTATAGAATAGATTTTTAGTTGGTTAAGAACTATCAGAATTAGAAAAATTTAAATTTTTTAATTCTGAGTATTTGATAAATATGGCAACCATTCATTGCACCTAAGAGATTTCCGGAAAAAAACATAGTTTGCCTCGAAAACCTTACTTTTTAGAAATTAATAGCAGAGGGTTCTACATACTTCCAATAGAATGATATTGGGTCTTAATGTCCGCGTCCAAAATATATATATCCCGTTTTGATTCGTCGACTTGTGAAACCATCTGAGTTTTGGAACCCCCTAATTTTTTTAATGACTTTTATTGTCTTTGTTTGAGGCATAAAACTTAATTCATCAACGCCTACTTTATATTAAAGTTTAACATTTGGAAATTGCCATTTTTCACTTCATGCAATATTAAATCCAGTGTTGAATCATTCAATTTCAATTTCTTAAATATTGGAGTCTTTGAAATTATAAAAATATTAATGAGGGAATGAAATATAAAAAAAAAATATATTTCTTATGTGCTTGCTTATCTCTTGTATTTTTTTAGTTTCAGCGAAATTTAGCGGTTAGCAATAAGGCTACTTTTAGTTTTTCTTTTCTCTTTTGTTAATCGATCCCGGAGTGAAAAGTGATAGGATCATTTTTTTTGTGAAAAAAATGCGGGGTAATATTTTATCTTCGCTATCATGTGTTGCATTATGAAAGACCCGCAGAAGCCACACGCTCTTACCGGAGCAGGTAGAAAGTAAGAGTTGAAAGTTGCCAAGGTAATTGTTTGAAGATGTGCACGCTCCGCTGCCGAAATTATCTTCATGGCAACCATCTCAACCAGTTTTAGTAAGTGATCTTCTGCTTCCAGTCGTTAAGAGGAAGATCGTTAGCCAGGCATATAAAATCCGGGGATATCCGACGTGCAAAGTGACATGATTGGTCTTAGAATATCAAACACCTAGAAAGTTATATTAAATAAGTAAGAATATATAATTAATAAAATCATTCTTATTTGTATTTATTACATTAAATTATTTTTAATAATTTATTCTAAAAGTTCTTTTTACCTAAAACGGTAATTACTCAATCAGTACGTGTACCAAAGTGTACACATGAGCCCATCGTATTGAAAATAGCTATACAGTAAACCTATAGATTTGCATGTAACTTTAATTATTTGTAGAATTATCAACTATATTTGAAACACATTTCTAAATCATCAGTGATTCGCTTTTTGTGGCAGGAAAAAATATCTCTTAAAATCCCACTTCGACTACGGCTGCTTGATATATGGAGGGCTATCTGCCAGACTTGAAATGAGACTGAAGAAACTCATGAGCTGTTTCATCAGATACATCTTCAAGCTCCCCAGGCGTTCTTATGTTTCATTCTGGTACACCGAGTTGAAGTGGCTTTATGCTACTTCCCGACGACAATTCCTCCTTGTTGTTGCTTTCCTTTTCCAATTCCTCAGAACCAAAACCCTCCCTACTATACTTTCCTCTATCTCTTGATACCAGGTCTAGATTTATAGGTTTATATATCCCTTCCAATAAAACTACTTCTTTCAGCAAATCCTTCGCCATTCCTGATACCTACTTTTGGAACTCTCTACCTACCCCCATACGTCAATCCTCGTGCACAAATTCCTTCAAATAACTCCTGTTTCACCACCTACTCCACATTCAAACGGCCGTAAATGTGTAAAATTACTTACGTATGTATTATGTTTGTATTCTTTCAAGCTAGACTGAGACCCATAAATTTGTAACTCTATTATTATCCTTAGTGGATTGTATTCTCAGAATAAAATTATTTTTTCAATACAAAACACAAAAGAAGATTTAGCAGGATGATATGTAGTTAGGAATTTCGGTACTTGTGAGCAACGCGGCCTCTATAGACTGCTATCTAGAGTTATCTTGTTGTTTAAAGTGTTGTTGTTGTTATATATATTTCTTATTATTAAATAAATGTTTATAACCTGAACACTGATAATTGTTATAATATAATTATAAATTCCTATAAAAAATATAGGAAGGTGGCAAGGAGGTAGTCAAGTCCTAGTCATAATAGTGGGAACACGGGAACGTTTCGGAGTCCCATCGACAAATCTGCATTTAATTTAATGCTCTAAATATAACGTTTCATTTTCTTGATCGATTTTTAGGTAAATAGATCACTTAAAGGTGTCACCAGACTTAAGAAGAAGGTTTCATATCCGGGTCTCCTGAAACAATGGGTGATTAGAACTGCAACTAACAATGCAGCATGAAGATCAATTGGAGGACTACATTTAACGGGTTAATTATAGACCAAGTAGACCATCCGTATTCTCTCTGTCACAATAGGAAGTTAATAATAATTCATATAAATACTATTTATAGATATTTATATAAAATCAGACGGACTTTATATAGTCGCTGATGGATCTAAAATTTACTGCGGCGTTTCTTGAACTTCAAAGGACACGTCGGTTCATCAATCATACGAGAATTACAATTGGATGTTGCGGTAATTGCAAAATTTTAGAAAGGTCATTTATATCTTCCTTTACCATGACCTATTGGTAACGACTTTCATGACACTAAATTTATTTTAATAAAGCCTTTATTGTTATGAAATGATAAATATGTGATAGAAATATATTGTAATCAATATTCAATATTGATTATCGCATGTGTTGATTACATGTTGCAATTTAAAGGATAGTGTGAACAATATAAAAATATAATATAATTTATCAATTTTTTTAATACTTTTATGATCTTAAATATCAATATTTATTTTATTTGGCAGGTCAGAAACAAAATACGCAGATATAAATATCAGATTCCCCAATTGCCATATCCTGGGTTCATTATCAGCCATGAACCTCAATGACCTCAATGAATGTTTAAGACACAACTAACTTCAATAAATTTAGAATAAAATCTAGTTGGCTAGGACATTAAAAGCATAAATTAATTAACATTATGTTTTCAATTATCTCAAGTTAATACCTGCTCCCTTATAAGGATAAGTGACGTTAACATATTACGAAACAATAATCAAATGGTCACTTAGTAACATGCAATACAGTCGTTTGTTTATGTTTATGATTTCTGATTTTTATTATTTATAGTCAATGAAATTAATATACACAGTTAAGAAATTGAAACAGGAAATTGTTGGATCGAGGAAGAGAACCAGTGTTGCAAAAGTGTTTCTATAGTGGGCAGTTACTTGCGTTACAAAACACCAATAGAATGAAATAGTTGAATGTAGAGATTGTCCGTTACTCTATAAGCAAAACTACTTGAGCACATAAAACGATAAATACAATGCTATATTACCTTCGGTGATGAGGAAGCAATGACGTCATCTTCCGTGTTTTGTAAATATATTTTGATTGATTTAAACATAATAACCGAATACGGAATTTTCTTATTTTTAAGATAGAGTAGAATGAAAAAAATTCTGGTCTAACTAATAAATTTGCTACTGCGGAGAATATAAAACTGAGTAAATTACTATTTCACAAAAGCGTATTTCGAATAATGTATTTTAAGTTTGTGGAACCGACAAACTGGAATAAAACAAAAGAATAAATCGTGTCTAAACTGTTAATGTAAATTTCCTCTGATACTTATGCGATTATTTATGTAGATAGTACAAATTTTTACATCTCTACAGTCAATAGTAAAAAATCCCTGCAAATTATTATACAATGGTTAATTATTTCAAGATGAAATCTTTCACTACACCCCTTACCAATAACCACTACACCCCTTACCAAAGAAGTTTAAATTCAAATTCAAAAAGAAGTAATAAATCCATTTTTTTTAATTATCCTTTAAAAATATAGACAACAGTCTCGATAGATTCAGTTGATGAAGAAACAAAGGAGATCGGCTTTGCAAAAAAAAAAAGGAGGTAAATATTTTTATTTTATTATGAATATTTCGTTCAAACAAGTATATACGAAATTGCCAAACCGTGTTTACTTTTTTAGTCATCCGAAAATCATGATGGGTTAATCCCCACCGGGTTGTCCGTGTTCCCGCAAGCAATACATGTTTGAAGAAAGGTCACATCGCGAGGCCAAAGATTTTCATGGTCTACCATATATTGTAAACAGTTATTATACCGTTAATATGTATAAGGTTTATTGTAATTTTTGTGTCATTTTAAAGTAAATGACTGTAAAATATCTGAGATATTGCGTTCTTTCATAAAATATTGAGGAGGAAGGGGGCTTATTGAAAACATGGTGCATCTCAAGCTAAAAGATTACATGCTAGCTTATGTAACAGAAGGTTAATCATTTTACATGTTATTGAACACTTAGCTCTATTCTGGCACCTTATATTAACGCTACTAAAATAGATTCAAGTGAACCTCGTTCGACAGAAATCTAAGTATTCAAAGATCTTTAATAATGATGTCCGAAGGTGTCCTTGAAAAGTCGTGATTTCTTTTTTCGGTCAAGCAGAATCTGGCGTGAATGGTGGCGACCTTTGGCTAATGAATACGGGGTGAACAGATTGGCTCACGGCCCGCTCTTAGTACAAGTACGAGTCATTCACGCGTTTCGCTCTCTTTAATTTAGATCTCGGCTCTGATCCAAGACTGATCCGCAGATAAATCAGATGAGATAGTTCGATCGGTTGCAAGATCACGAACCATAAACCCACTACCGCAACAGGGCGCTTAGTAACTGTTTCGCATTCGGTTTAATTCGGTTTTGCGAAATATCGGTTACTACATTCGGGTTAATTAGGTATCACGGACACCTGGCCCGCACGCTGTGAAATGTCGGTTCTGAGCTTCCCGAGGCATTGAGGAATGCACGAGCAAGTCTTAGAGCATGTTCAACATCTGAAGGCAGTAGTTAACAATTGACACGTTCAGCATTCGTTTGAATAGAAGTTCCTGATCGTTCAAGGTGCTGTCTTTACATGCCCTTTAAGATGACGTTCATTAAAAAACATTAAAAAAACTAACTAAGGTGTGTGCTTCGGACCACACGATGGGAGTGAAAACATCAAAAAGGCGAGATTAATAATATGAAATATAAATTATAGATAATAGTTCATTATAAAGGGGATGAAATGCTGAAAATTTCTCTCGCTTACAGTATGCAGGTCCGATTTTTAATTTTCGAGATATTTTAATCAATATCATCCATAAAAATCGATATCATTTGGTTTTCGACACTATTTTTTTCCTTTTCACTTTTCTAACACGGTGTCGCGTTATGATACCATTTTTAATAATAGCCCATCGCAGAGAGTATGAAACACTGAATAATCATCTCTCTTACAGTATGCATGTCCGATTTTTATTTTCTTAGGTAATTTAATTCATATGTAAAAACACTTTAATTAGTAGACTCAATCAGATTATACCCGAGCGTTACTTATCGGAGATCTAACGTCCCAATCTAATTCATAATTAATAATATCCATTAATAATAATGGAAGATTTTTCTTGGTCAGCATTATTTAAAAAACTGAAACATTTTTAATCTACTGATTTGCAGGAATCTTTATTCTTAAATCAAATTAAAACCAAGCAGACCATTAATATGTCGACATTAAAATTCGATTATCTTGAATTCTCATGTAAAGTCAATATCCTCTTTCAAATCTCTCCTCTTCAAATATCTACTCCATTCCAAATCCGGTTGATCATGAAATGCACTTCAAAATCTAAGTCTTAAGACTCTCAAAGTACACCCAGATATTTTGTGATTTATTGATATTTTGTTTATGTATTTTACTTTTCTCTGTTTATTTTATATTTACGTTTTTAAATATTTTTATGATCTATCCTTTTATTTTATTACCAATCATCTTGTAAATATTTTATTTTATTTTATGGACACAATCAACATTTTAATTATATTATGCATTTATAATTTGTTCTAAAGGGACACTAATTACAGAATAATAATTTTTTTTTATTATTAATAACATTTGATCTTAAATCGAAATATATATAATAATATAATGAATATGTTCAGATTAAGAAATGTTTAGAGAAACTGAATAAAATTAATAGTCTACGTTGGCACACTAAAGATAAAAGTTAATCTCTGTAATGGAAAAAATAAATAAATAAATAAATATATATATATATATATAAGTTAAGCGTCTCCGGACTTTGTAAATAAAAAAAAAGAAGAAGGAAAGAGGAACGAGAAACAATACTCACGGCTTCTGAATTAACACTGCTTTATTCGTTCAATAATCTGCCTTATATACAATTGCTATGTTTATTTACATTACAAGATGGTATTAAGGCTGATATCGCCAGTCTCCGGTCTTTATCTCCCCCCCACCAGTTTACGAATAGGATTTTCGGAAACTTATAAATTCCTAGATCGGAGCCACCGATATCAGCCTTAACCCTTTACAATTTATTCGTACCAGTATAAACTTAAAGTACACCAAACCTCACTTCCACTCCGCTGGAACGAGAAATAAATAAAAAGAAATAAACCACAGAAAGTAAACACACAACGTCTTATTAACAATGGACAGAACTCTTAATCATATAAAAATTACAATCACCTCTATTATGCTGCCATATCTTTATTTACAAGAACAACAAAAATAATGAGAGAAAAAAAATGACATCATCAACAGTAATAATAATAAAAAAAACATATTTTTTTATAATACGCGATAAGGGTACTACGAATCAGTTGGTTTCTGTACCGGTTCTAACATTGGGAGCTTCAATTGTTCAATATGAACAGTTCTCCTCTTCTTAGGTTCGTTAATGCTTTCAATGGTTACTAGATTATGCTCCCTAATAGCAACCACTCTGAATGGGCCCTCGTACCGTAACAATTGTTTCCCTCTGTTGGTTCCAATTCTACGATACACTATTGTTCCGATTTTTAATTCTCCCATTCGGTCACGTACCTGCACATTCTGCCGCGCTACCCGCTTCTCCTTTTCCCGCTGAATTCTCCCCGCTACCTTTCCCCACGTCTTTCCTACCTCTACCCTAGTACTCTGGATTTGCTCTACGAGATGTTCATCGGTCGTTGTTTCCCCCCAATCTCTCCTTGGCCTGCGCATCCCGAATAGTATTTCCACAGGTGAAAACCCCGTTACGGAGTGGATCGAATGGTTGTAAGCTGTTACGGCTTTCTTCATCGCGACATCCGGCTCCAACCCTTTCTCTCCCTGATATACACGGATGTGGTCACTCAGCGTGCTGTGCAAACGTTCGATTCCTCCTCTACTCTTAGGGTGTCCCGGTGTGTTATAATGCCACACAACCTCTAACCTTTTCACCTCCTCCCTAATCGCGGTATTGTCGAATTCTCTGCCACCGTCTGATGTGATCCTCTCGGGAACTCCGTAAAACTGTATCCAGATTTGTAGGGCTTCCGCAACTGCATTGGCAGACTTGTCGATGACCTGATGTGCCATAGCTACTTTACTAAAGGTGTCGATGATCGTGACCCACTTGAACCCTTTCCAGGTGAATGTATCGATCTGGAGGTCTTGTAGCGGCATATTCCCTGTAGGTGTCTCTTCCTGAACTCCTCTGGGGGGGTGTCGATCATACTTTGTGCGCATACATACCTCGCATTTCCCGATGATTCCTTGGATAGATTTTTTCATTCCCCACCAGAAATACTTTCGCCGTAATGCCTGCAACGTCTCGTTGACGCCTCGGTGGTTGGTCTTCCCCTGGTGGTATGCCAATGTAATTGCTTGTTGCTGCTCCTCATCCTGTACGGTTTCCACTGCATACTTGCACCGGATGATCGTTCTATCCATGCCTATTCGCTCGGATCTCCACATCCGCTTTATTTTCTCCCATACCGTGTTGTTCCCAACATAGAGATGGTGTGTCTTTCCCGGTTCCGTGGCGTCCTTCAGTGCCGTACGGATTTGCTCCTCGCTCACCCCGGGTTGCGACCAAATGACGCGAATCCTACTTTTCCCGTATCTTCGGTAATCTATTTTCATGATCCCTGTTGTCCTGGTTTTCCAGATTACCTGTCTATGCTTGTCGTTGATGATTTCGTCTATTTCCTCCATCGCCACTGGTCTTTCCTCCGCTGAGCTATCTTCTTCCGGGGACCCCTCCCTGTCCTCTATACTGACGGTATCATCTGCCCCTTCACCCTCAGGAGTCCATTCCCTCAAGAATTGGCGCACGTCCCGCGATGGACCTCCCCCGTCCTCTTCTACCGCGTTGATCATGATGGCCCTAGAGAGCCAGTCTGCCACCACGTTTTCCTTTCCCGGCTTATACACCACCTCCATGTTGTACTGACTAAGGAATTCTTTCCATCTCGTGACCCTCGCAGAGGTTTCCTTAAGTTTTCCTACCCACTGAAGGGGTTTGTGATCGGTGTGGACTCGAAACTTCCTCCCAAATATATATGGCCTGAAATGGTCGATGGCCCACACTATCGCGAGTAGCTCCCTCTCTAACGCGCTGTACCGTGATTCCGCGCTCGTAAGTCGTCGGCTCGCGTATGCTATCGGACGTTCACCCTCACTTCTGCCCTGGGATAAAACGGCCCCCAACGCGTATTCGCTCGCATCGGTGGTGACGTTGAACTGCTTCTCAAAATCCGGGAACGCCAATACGGGTTCTGCCTGCAACCTATCCATGCATTTCCGAATATTATTTTCCATTTCCGGTGTCACCACGATCTTCGCGCCTTTCTTCAGCAAGTTATTGATAGGTACCAAGTATTCTGCCATCTCAGGTACGAATCTTCTATAATAATTCAGCGTCCCGAGAAGCCTACGAATCCCTTTAACGTCCCGTGGCACCGCCATTCGTGTGATAGCCTCCACCTTTGCCGCATCCGGTCTGACCCCCTCGCTAGAAATAGTGTGGCCTAAAAAATTGATCCGCGTTTGTCCCAACAGGGACTTCTCACTGGACAGTTTCAGCCCGAATTGTCGCAGCCTTTCGAATACCGACCTCAAATGCCCCACGTGTTCGGCTTCCGTTCTGCTAAAAATCAGCAGGTCGTCCATGTATACTTGACATACGGAGTCGTCGATCCCCCTCAGAAATTCGTCCATCAGGCGTTGAAACGTTATGGGCGCATTCTTCAGACCAAACGGCATTCTGGTGAATTCGTAATGCCCCCTTTCGAATGTAAACGCCGTCTTATGTTGGTCCTTCGGGTGCATCCGTATTTGGTGGTATCCCGCCTTGAGGTCCAACGTGCTAAACACCACGGCCCCACTCAACCTATCAAGTATATCCTCGAATCTAGGGATCGGGTACTTTTCGTCTACCGTGTTGTCGTTCAACCTACGATAGTCCACTACCACTCTGTATTTTTCCTTATTATCCCCCGGCGCTGCCTTCTTTTTCACTGCCCACAGGGGACTATTAAATGGCGAGGTGCTATCGACTATGATCCCTTGCTCCTTTAGGCTTTCCAATTCCTCCCGAATATGCTGCCTCAGCGCCTGCGGGTATCTCCTTTCCTTTACGTAGGTCACCCTATCTTGCTTCAGTGGAACTTCGTGTACCGTCTTCCCTGTTACCCCCAATACCTCGCCCTCCCTGAAGAAAATATCTACGAACTCCGCTTGTAACGCCTTTCTCCAGTCCTCCACCCTGTTCACCGCTCCTATCCGCACCCTTCTTTCTCTCGCGACCCCTATACATCCAAATTTCCTCTTTCCCAGCCTGATACTCCAAGCTCCTCTACGGTTTCTAATGCTTACCCCTACCTGTCCTAACAGATCACACCCTATTATGACTTGGTACTCCCGCGTCATGCTCTCTACCACATGCACCTTTAGCTCCCCCTTTTTCCCTGCCCACCGATCAAGCGTAATTGACGCTTCCCCTTCTACTTTACAGGGACCACCCAGAGTGATTAGCTGGCAGCCACAGTTTTGTATCCGGAGTACCCTCTCGCTCCCGCACACTCTCCCCAACGCCCCCCGAGTCAAGATAGTACTCGAGCTCCCTGTGTCCACGAGACACTTCACTCCCCCGTCTACCTCAATAATCGGCAACCAGCATGGCTTACCTCTAATATTGTTGCAGGTTGCTGTGCGGTCGCCTCTCTGCTGACACCCTTCTCAGATGCCACCTCGCTTCCTCCTTACCGCCGTCGCTCGTCGTTGCTCGCTCCGTTGGCTGCTCCTGCCTCCTTCGCCTCCACTGCTGGCTGGCTCGTCAGTCTCCGTTCCCGACGTCCCCGACTCCTCGGTTGCCTCTTCCGAAGATCCGTCTCTCTGCTGCATCCTAGCTCGTTTTTTCAACTTTTGAGCGTTCACCTCCATTGGCTCGTCTAGAGGTCTCTCTCTCCTGCGAAACATGTACGGGCACTGTCTGGCAATATGCCCTTCCGTCCCGCACTCGAAACATCTAGTGCGCGGACATTGTGCTACCAAATGTCCCGGTTTCCCGCACCCGTGACATTTTCTGTCTTCCCTCCGGGGTCCATTCCTAGGCCTGGACTGTCCGGATCTTCTCTCGCCCGTCGTGGCTTTTTCTCCGTTCGGGTGTTTCATTTCCCTCTTCCTCCACCCGATCTGGGCTGTCCGGGGTCGTCTGTCACTCACCCGGGTCCACCCTGGTTCTTCTACTTCCATCCGCGTCTCTTCCTCTCTTGCACTCAGATCTATCATTTCTTGGGCACACTCGAGGAACGATCGCTCTCTAGGCAGTCCGTCCCTTCTCCCAGTCTCCTTAGCCAACTGAACCTTGAGTATTGTCGAAAGGAATTCCATCCTAGCTTCGACCTCTCCCACACTCATGGTTTCCCGCATTTTCTCAGTTATGCGGTTGTACTTCGCCACTAGTACCCCCGCATACTGTCCTCTTGATTGGCGTTGGGACCGACACTCCCTAAACATTTGGAAGATATCTTCTTCCGGCGTCCATCGGCCCCCTCCGAAAGCCTTCTTCAAACGCTCCTTAATCACTGGCCATGGTGTCTCCTCGTCCGCTTGGATTTGGTTGAGGATGTTCCTCCTCACTCGGCACACGAGAGCTGCCTTCAGTGCTTCTGCGTCTCCCAGGTTCACGAGGTCCTCCGCCACCTTTGCTTCGATTCTTGATATGAGGCGGTCTCCACCTTTCAGGAAGTGATTAAGTTCACCTATCTCGCCCCCGAATCGCTCCAGGTCTGCGATTGCTCTCCGTAGATCCTGCGTGGTCGCTGCCCTTATCTTCATCCACTCCAATGCATTGGCGTGCGCCTCTGCCAATGTGTCCCTAGGTAAGGGAGGGATCTCTTGTATCTGCGGTACTTGAGGTATCTGAGGTATCTGCGGAATCTGCGGAACCTGAGGGGCGATCTGAGGAATCTGCGCTATCGGCATTTCCTGAGGTTGCGGCATTTCAGGTGCGTTCAACACTCCTGGTCGAATTATGCCCTCTGTCGGCATCTCGTCTTTTCCTTATGACTAGGAGAAGAGAAAAAAAAATTAAAATAAAGAAAGGAAAAAAAAAATTTTACTTCCGTGTTCTCCTGACGTTCTCCCGGGTTTCGGCACCAGTTAAGCGTCTCCGGACTTTGTAAATAAAAAAAAAGAAGGAAAGAGGAACGAGAAACAATACTCACGGCTTCTGAATTAACACTGCTTTATTCGTTCAATAATCTGCCTTATATACAATTGCTATGTTTATTTACATTACAAGATGGTATTAAGGCTGATATCGCCAGTCTCCGGTCTTTATCTTATATATATATATATATATATATATATATATATATATATATATCAATTATTATATCAATTATTGTAATTTTGAAGATGCAATCGATCGAACAGAAATGAAAAATAATTTTAGATGTAGTTATTCGACGTACTATTTAATTAAATTGTTAAGTTATTTTTGAACTTTATATATATATATGTATTTACTGAGGAGATATATACTACATACTATATATGTTGTATATTTATAGATGGTATAGTTTCTGTAAACCACAAAACTACATCAAACAGATTCGAATTACAAGCTCAACACAGTAAATCACATTTTTTCTTCACTCTGTACTCAAGTTATCTTACGATTGAAGTTCAGACAGAGTTTGTATTTACGAGTTTTAAGTACTTAATTAAATAGACAAAGTTTGCCCCCCTCTAGATTGAAAACGCCCCAAATCCAAGCGTTTTCGTAAATAAAACAGTTGTAGGTTACGATGAGATGAAACTATTTATGAAGGCTCAGGCGGATGTTAATAATTCGATAAAAAAGGGTCTGTACCACGGACTAATATCAAAACAACAAATTGTAAAACTATGATTTTCAAATATTTAGTTGTTGAATTTACAACAAAAAATTACAGAAAATAATATTTAAAAAAATAACAATTTGTGATTAAGACGTAAATAAGACTATGTAATATATATCCAAGACCACTATAAAGCACCATATCAATTATTGTAATTTTGAAGATGCAATCGATCGAACAGAAATGAAAAATAATTTTAGATGTAGTTATTCGACGTACTATTTAATTAAATTGTTAAGTTATTTTTGAACTTTCTTGCTCAAGTATTATCCAGTCAATTGCAAATATACATGGTCTAAAATTAAATAATAAATAAGTGAATGATTAAATATGAATTGAATATAATTTCGTAAAATTGAAAAACCAAATTTAATGGAATTTCACATAAACTTCATATCCGTTACGAAAACGTAAACTTATATTCATAGCTTTCTACTGGCATTCAATCAATATAATAATTGGATTTTAACATCTTCAATATTATAAAACCATAACTAACGAACGAGTGAACGCTGCTTTGAAGAATGTGGCGACTATTGTGAATGAAACGCATTATCATCGCTTGATGCAATAGCGAACTTCAGTTGCATGCTAACCACTTTATGCAATATGCACTTTCTGAAGCAAAATCTTGATTTAAGGTGACGCGTTGTGCATTTTATGGTAGACGCGTTGAAGCGCTATGACAGCAAATAAAAAAAATCCTTTGAGGAGTGAATTGAATCAAAAATATACCGATAGTTGACTTCACAGATGTTGTAAGTGCCAATTAAAAAAATAAAAGAAAATGTCACAAAATTGTACAAATGTTATAAGTCAACATCAAATACATGTAAAAATGAACTATTTAACATGCAATATTTAATAAATAATGGAAATAATTTTTTTAAAATCTGTTTATTGAGAAATAATACATTTTGCCACACTTAAAGGCACTGAGTACTAAGGCTGAGTGAGGCACATTCATACCTTATATACAATACAATAAAAAAACAAATAAATAAATAAAAAATAAAATAAAAAAATATTCATCTATATAACAAAGAATAGAAATAATAAATACGTAATTACAGTAATTAAATTGATCAAATCTTTATATGTGTTCCATATGTTCAAAATTGTCATACGCTCTAAGCGAATTTGCTCTTATTATATTCCTCACAATTGGTCATTGGCTGGTCATTAATATACAAAAAAATATAACTTTTTTAAATATTTTTTTTATTAAAAAAAAGTCTTATGATATTTTGTTCACGGAATATTTTAAATTTCTAAACACCTTGCGTAATAATTTTCACATACTACTCCCTCTCAGAAGTTAAAGCACTATTTCCTTATATCCTCTACTCTAGATTCCATAGCTACTTCGCACTTTCATTCGGTTTCACTTGGTCGGACTTTAAATAATTCAAAACTTTTCTCTTTTAATTATGTTTGCAATATCATCCAAGACACAATTTGGTCGCTCTTAAAGAAGGCTTTTATTTATTTTAAATTGATAAAATGATGTATTCGTCTTCGTACGCATTTATCTTACAACTGGAGGATATTGACTTGGGGTCACCGATTTCCATAAAACATTTTTTGGTTAAATTTTACAAACATTAAGACAGGAAGAAATAAAATGTATAAAGAAATGTTTGAAAATGGTCAAAGGGCCGAAACGTTATAATATGAAAAAAAAAATGCGTTATAACTAAATAAAAGTTTTTTTAATATTAATAAAGAAATGTTAGTTAGTTTATGAATTTTGGGATATAAAAGGGTCCTATAATTTGTTAATTAACTCTTCATAGATTATTCTGTCGTATTATTATTTGTCGATAAATATTAGATTGTTTGAGAGCTCTTGATAATGCGCCCGAGGATCCGAAAAAAAAAAATATAAACAATTCAATTTTTTTATATTATTGTTTTTGTCTTTGTTATGCACGAATTTCTAGGTAGTAACGTATCCATCGATTTGTTTTTTAGTCAAATTAAAAAAAGCATATCGCTAACTGTGTAATCACTAACAAATTAAAATATATACTATATTACAAAAACTAAAATGTACTTCCGCTAAAGTAGGTCAAGAAAATTTTTGCCATAAAAAAACAATTAATTTTTTAAATACGAATTTGTTTTTAAATTTAAAAAAAAAAAAACGAATTTTCGGACTTGATTTCATAAGATATATTTTTTTAATGCCATATAAAAATCCCTAATAATTTTACTGTGGATAGGTGGAGTAATTTTATAGTTATCACAAATTTTGTGAGTTTCAAAAATAAATTGAAGACTCCACTCTTGGGAAACATTTTGAACACAAAATATTTATTTTTGTATTAGTGTGAAAATTCGTGTTTTTTTTTAGGTGTCATATAGAAATCTCAACTTTGTTTTCTCCTTAAACGAATATTTGGTTAACTTGTATATTATAAAATAATAAGTAATTTACTTTAATGTTTTACGGTGGAGAGTGGGGATAAACGTTCCGATTTTTAAACATCCTCAAATATTATTTAGAAAATGATTTATTAACAAACTTTATACAAGCTTATTACTTGTATACTTATTCTCCTTTATAAATGTTAAAGTCTTTTGGGTGTAACTTTAAAGTATGTTTTATATGAGATTTAGTATACAGGAATGCAAAATTTAAGTTGTAACTTGGGGTAAGTTGTTTGTAGCTCTACCTGATACATAAATGATGAAAAAAAATAAAGAATTAAATATATACACATTTATTTAAAGACTAATAACAATTACTTCACATTTCTAAGTTGTACTTTCAGATTATACATTATCTCACTTTCCAATTAACAGCTGGTGTAGCTAATCAGTCTTCATAATTAAGAAGATATTACCATAGACCTAACTATGGCGGCCGTCGATACGCTGCTTCTTGCTTCAGACATATAGTTATCTCTTTTAGTTTTTGAGCTATCTCACTCCGAATAACTTACACCGGTAACTTTTAACCCCGCTCTTCTCTACAGAAAAATGGGAATGATAATTCACCAGTCATCTCAAAAACGAACTAGAAGTACTTGATATTGAATCGAGATTTACTTAAAAATGTCTATAGCAATTTTTATTACTACTTGGACGACTCAGGGAAAGTCTTCTCCATGGAGTGAATCAGCAGCAGTTATTATGGAACTACCGTCCAATCGCTGACCTTTGCTGCACCTCAATGCACTTTGTGAGTGATCGGATAACCTTTCGAGTTTCCGAGATCAGATAGCCGTAACCTTTCGGTAACCGTTTGCCCTAATAAAATTCTCAACTATAAAAAGAAAAAATCAATAAAAAAATCTACATTGAAACGGCTAAGTTGGCACACTTAACATTTACTTTTAAATCGGTTCATAACTTAGAGAGAATTGCAATGAAAATTAATCTAGGTTTAACAGGCATGAATATTAGATTGCATCAACATTGCTATAACTGTACAAACATGCATGTCCTAGAGAAATAGACAATAGATCAGATATGATTGAAATAGTTATTTATATTCATCTACGTTATCTATATATACAGAAAAAGAATTATTGATAAACTAGAATAACATAAATTATGAAACCGCTGTAAAGCCACAGTAATGATATGATTATATAAAAATAAATAAAAAGTTGTACTAGCTATTGACTATTAAAATTAAAGCCTTTTAATTAAAAAGAAAGTGAAATTCTCGAACTGTCATTATGTAAACCAGTCTTTAATAATCAATGAGTGATTATATTTTATTTCATGGGCATCACTGATTTGTCTTCATTCAGAAAGTTACTCAATTATCCTTAGTATCTTTAAATCTAGTAGTTTCATAATTAATTTAAGTTAATTGCCTTTTTAAATAATAATTTTTTTTCAAAAATTTTTTATTGAGATTTATTACAATCTCTGACATCTAAAGAAAATAGTAATAATGATAAAAGAGTAGGTTTAATAATAATAAAAAAATGCGTTCATATATTAATATGATTCGCTCTTATTTTTGAAAGTTATTTCATTATAGAATAATTTGGCTGTTTCATATTAATTGACTTTAGTATGAATCTCATTCTTTTTGTCACAGAAAGGAGGAATCCAAAAAATAAAAAATAAATAAAATAAAATAGAAAAATGTTTCATTAGTCCATATCTGTTTCTGAGATGAACACATTAACAATTACAATCTGTATTCATTTAACATTATATCGCACATATGTCTACTAAATGTGACTATATATTTTTTAAAAAACATTATCTTTAATAATTTGTTTGCACCTGTCAACTTTTTGTAGACAATCAGCTTAAGTGATGGAAATACCTTGGGCATGGGGAAGGTCAGTACTCAGCATCACATCTTTTCTGACATGTTTGAATTACTTAGGCTGTTTAAGGAAGATCTCTCATCCAACGTCTTTTTAAACTCCTCCTCATGTTCAGGAATATACAAGCTGTAAAACCATGTCTCTTTTTAATCTGTCGTTATGTCCGTTTAAATTTGTATAAAATCGTTTTTAATGGGTTGCAACTGTAAACTATTGGAAGATGGAGATCAGTATGTAGAGATTTGTTAGTCACGTACCCTGATACTTTTTTTATGAGTAGCAATAATTTTGATATGTAGATTTCAAGTTTTTGTTAACATGGCTTTTTCTTCCAAAAAGTAATTGCCGCAAAAAAAAGACCCTTTAAATGAATGTTAAATCTACTACTAGTCATGTACATTTTTGATTACATAGAAAGTTATTAAAATTAAGAGTTCCTTTTTTTTTTTAAATCTAGTTCTTATTTTAGTTATTTTTTCTTAAATGTATACGGTCATGTATTCTTACATGTACTTCATTATTTCCTAGCGAATGAACACAAACTTTTTTAGCGGATTAGTAGGCCTAAATTTCAAGCCCTAAATATTAATTATTTAAATGTTTGGTTAATAGTTTGAAGATATATACCTAACAAAAGAGCTTATTTAAAATAGAGAAATTAGAAATCACCAGTTTACACATATATATTCTGTCCATTCGTTCTATTCCTGTTCGTTTTTAGATTATGCAAAGTGATGCATTTAATATCAACTTATAATTAAAAATAGTTCAAAAGTTTCGCTATCTCATTTACATGGATAGGTAGGGAAATAATACTTTACAATATACATAAAAAAAAAAAAAAAAAATCAAAGGATTTTTCCAGTACCAAAGACTAAATGAAACGCAAGCTGTCTAATTGACATTTAAAAGTTCTGTCGGTTTCCTCCGCAATAAATTAAAAACCAGTTTGCTATTACCAAACCTCAATGTTACTTAGAAGGCTGTATCGGGAACAGGAAAGCTACTGACAACAAACTGTGACGGTTGTAATTGCTCTATAACTGTGACATTTACGCTTTAGTTTTATTGATAATAAATATATTTGGAAGCAATTATTTAAATTCTCATTGCATTTTTATAGGTTAATTCTGTTCTTATTGCTTACATTTATGTTGCCTCTTCGATATAATTTTATCACCCAAGCCCCTTTTTATGTTTTATTGCATTAACACTCGAATAACCAATAAGCATCTTCCATGTTTTAACATAAAAAGTCAATATCTTTTCTGGAAGTTTTGGTTATTCTTTCTATACATATAACTTTTTTTTCATTTTTTTTTTTAAAATACAATTATAAGTATAGTTGAGAAAATTTTATTATATTTTTTAGTCATTTACATACAGGTTATTGTTTAAGTTGTTGTATGTATTCTTTAATTCTTTATTAAGTTAGTTTTTGTCCTGACATGTACTTTTTTTTTGTAACTATTAAATATAGTTATTCTAAGGGGACATTGTCACAGAATAAAGTTTATTTTTCTATTTCTATATTTTGACAAATAATTTTTTTTTATTCCGGATCAATTCTTATAATTTTTATTTTTACAAAATGAAATAACTTATTAAGAAATAAACATCAGACATATTCAGAAATTATTTGAAGCTGTTATTTCGAGGTGATATTCACTTTTTCGTCTCTCCTTTCTCGTTTGTTTTAATTACAAAAATAATGGAATAGTCCTATAGTGGAAAAACCCAAACAAAAAATTTCTGTTAATTTAGACATCAATCTATAATGGTTGATAAAATTTATACTTAGAACGAAATCCAAAAATGGATTGCTAAGATGAATATGGTGCAGAGCACCGTAAACTCCTAAACATAGATATATGAGACTGTAAAAAGAAGGGTGTTTTTCTTACTTTAAATATTATTGCACAGCCCACCTATAAAATAAAAATAATTTTTCAGTTAGTTCCTCATTCACTGAGTAAAAAAAAAAAAAATATATACATATATAAATAAAAACAGAACTATTTTAAGAACCTACAAAATAGTTATATTATTATTTGATTGCTATAATATATATTTTTTATTTGTTGCAGGTCAGTAATAAATGGTTTCCTACAAATATTATTCCAGAGAAGTTGATACAATGGCTATTGTGAAAGGTATTTAATAAATTAAACATATTAATTAACAAAATTTTTATTAAATATTAAATAATAATTAAATAATAAAATATCGAAGCTGTAATGACGGCACAAAAATGCACCAATTTCGAAAAAAATCCAATGTTTATAAATTTTATTAAATATGCGAGGATTAAATGGTTGATCGACAGAATTTAAAATTTATATATAATCAAAGAGGAATAAGATGAAATTATTATAAAAAAGTTGTTGTTAATATTCCGGCTTATTATTAGTTTGACTATTATTCATATTTTATTAACACACTCTTAATACTATTTTCATTTTGAAATATTCAATTTCACTTTACCAGTAGCATACATGTAAAGATACATACAGTAACATACAGCATTAGAGATGTAAATATATTCTTTCTGTAGTTATTGTGCTCCATAAAAACTATATAGAGTTGAATAAATTAATTATTACAACAATTATAAGTAAATTAACAGTAACAATTAATAAAATATTAAAAATAACCTCATACCTAAAAGATTAAAAAATATTTTTTTACGTTATACGTGTTTATGTTTAACATTAAAAACAAATATATTATGACTTAAATAAGTATAGAATATATGACTCATATTATATACCATTTAATTTATTTATTTATCGTGCAGCGATTTCTCATCTTTTTTTTTTATTTCTTTTTTTTATGAAATATGGAATATATAACTTTTCAATTTAAATATTCAACATTTTAATAAAAAGTATTAATAAAATTTCCAAAAATATATTAATAAATTTTCCCTGAAAATTTTAATGATATTTTTCACGGATCACTTCAGGAAAATTATTTTCTCGAGTAAAAATGTTCATATTTAAACTAATTTTTTTTTAATGCAGCATGCTCAGCAATAAAAAATAAGGTGCTGTCATTACCTATTAATAAATTAGATAAACCTTGAATAAAAAGCCCTACCATTTAGTTTCCACTTATATTTGCCTCTCACTGAGCGAACAGGCACTTACCAATGAGCAGACGTCCTTGCGGTATCAGCCCTGATAAGTGAAGGCCGAAGAGTCCGACCGTTACCGAATAACTGAGGACAACCAGAGCGTGCAAGAACTTTCTTATGGAACCTCTTGGGGCATTTCGTACCTATGGTAGCAATACCCAGAGGAGATGTCGCAAGCGTGTGTCGTATGTCTTAGAAGAAATACCAGCATAAACGCATAATAAAGGAAACAATACCCAACATATAGCAATAATTTTGAGGAACCAGAATTATTCATGTATGAATGTAGTTATAGTTATAGAATATGAATGTAGTTATAGCTAAGTATGAATGTAGCTAAGCTGAATCAAGTAATTCACTTAGACCGAGTAAGCGAAAAATATATCGCGACCCTTTCGGATACTTTATACACAAGCGAAGACTTTCTAGCCAGCTTTCGCTGGAGCTGGTATAACAAGTTCCAACGGCACTGGCTCTAGGATTTAGGGTTACCATCATTTATCTCAAGGTTAGATGCAATGGAATAGAAAAGAAAAAAAAAACTAATACAAACGTATATCACCGTAACTGACATGTAGAAAGTGTCGGTTTTCCTTTGAAATCTTTAAGAACCAGCTGTCAGTAGTGACCTAAATTCTCCGATAAAATAGGAAAGGGACATCATACATTACTGAAAAAAAACCTTTAAATTAATTAATAAATTTCATTAGGAAATTTATCGTTCTTGGATTATGAATAGAGTCATAACAGAAAAATCTAGATTAAAAGTAGGAACGATGTAGCTCAATGATTAAATTACTGCGTTCCTGAGCTTTGGGTATCGAGTTCAAGTCTGCTTTTCAAAAACATCGAAAATTCATAATTACTTGAACTTGGGAAGAAAATTTTACATTACATTTTTTTTTTTTTTTTGTCATATATATAAAGGTAAATAAAGTAGAATGAAATTTTCGTAAGAGTTATGATAGACTTTAAGAGCTACATAAAAGTTCATATAAACAATGTGTTTTTAAATGAAACATTGATAAAAACTTATTTGCTAGATTGTTTTCCATTGCCTGATTTAACATAAATCCAATAAACAAAAAAAAAAGGACTAAGGTGTGTGCGTGCTTTAGACCACACAATAGAATGAAAACATCAACAAGGCGAGATTAATAATATGTAAGTACATATGAATTATAAATAATAACTCATTATAAAGAGGATGAAATGCTAAACATTTCTTTAGCTTAAAGTTTACAGATCCGATTTTTATTTCCTGAGATATTTTAACACATATCTTCAATAATACTTGTTATCGTTTTCCCTCTACGCCGCGTGGTTGCGTTAAGATACAATTTCGAATAATTGCTCATTACAAAGAGATTGAAATAATGAACATTTTCCTCGCCAACAATATTCAGGACCGATTTTTTTTAGGTTTTGAGATATTTTAATCCATATCTAAGAAAACTTATCCACCCCAGCCGACTCTATATGAGTGTTACTTATCGATGATCTGACGGCTCAATCTAATTCACTCACCTAAAAAAAAGTGCAAATCGTACCTAAAGAAGTTTTCACTTTAAAAAAAAAACATGTTGTTTTAAATTTTTTGTAATGAGGTCTGGAAATAAATTTATTCCGTAACATGTATTTGTATTGTTTACACTTCTGTTTTGCTGTTATTTGTTTGAATTGATTGATAGTTCTTGTTCACATGATTTATAAATAATTAACCATTCTCTAATAATTTGCAGAATATTATTGTTTAAAACTTATGTATTTGTAACTCATATATCTTTATAGGGTAGTATATATCTTTTTCCCAACTCTAATTTGAGATCACTAGCGAACCCAGGATTTAATTTTAGGGGAGGCGCCCGAAACTTTTTTTTTTCATACATATGACGATGATTAGTTTGGGAAAAAAAAGAAAGATACTAAATATCTGTTTGAAATGGCGTTTAAGTTATTCTTGAAGTCCTATTTATTGTAATTACACGAACATTAATATTTTAAGAGATAATTTTTTAATTTTTTTTCCATAAAACATTTTTGTTAAATTTTACCATTTTGGGTGGAAGGGGGGAGGCTTAGCCCGAAAGCCTCCTCTCTCCCTTCTCCCTGTAGGTCCGCCTATGGTTGCGATGGATTTTGAAAAATGAGGTATTAAACGAAAGGAATTTCATGGAGAAGTGACGAATCCTAATTAGGAACATTAAATTATTAAATATGTAATAGTTGACCGTCGCATTATATAGGAAGGAGATTGTCCGGGGTGGCGGTCACATATAGGCTGAATAGTGCAAAACTATTTTATTAAAAACCACCGTTTCGACCCGACTTTGCAAGTCTTGTTCAGTGCTATATTGCATATATTATATATTACACTACAACAATTTTTACCATCTATTTACTTCAGTTTAGGATCTTGTTACTTAGCTTACTCATTTTATATTTTAATGTACTTACTGTTTATAATTTTAATAAGCTTATCCACATTGTTTATAATTTTTTGTCATAATATTATGTAACTTCCACAATTCTCTATATTTTTGTATCTTGTCCGTTCCAGCCCTGAAGAATACCTGCAAAGTTGGGTCGAAACGTTGGCTTTTAATAAAATAGATTTGCCACTGTTCATCCTATTTATGACCGCCACCCCGGAACATCTCCTCCCTTCATTAAATTATTAATAATGTTAATATTTTTTCATCTAGATAGACGACTTTTCCTTGGTTCTTGTTTCACTACTTAGGACCAGATATCATTTTTTATTTTGATCCCCCACGAAAAATTATTTAATTTCTCTTTCAGATTTAACTTTCTGCCAAGATACTGAAATGGTTGGATTCTTGCAGACAATTTTTTTTTTAATGTATATAACTGTATTAGGTGATAAATAACCATACCAATATAAAATTTTTATTGCAAACGCAAGCTTCCAAACCTATACAATAAACTACCATCAGTTCCTAGTCATTAGAGACAGGGACTATAAAAGACTCCGGCATGATAATCGAAGGCCACGCGGTCGAGAGGTAATGCATAGCTTTATTGCAACCGCGGCGGACTGCAACATGAATCAGAACCGTTCCTCTAACATTTCACGACCCGGCCTGGTATGCCGCTGCCCCTCTCATGTCTTGCACTCCGGAGGACAGGCGTCCAAACAGATGCTAATGGGAGGACCTCGATCACTTTCCCAGTCAGCGGAGAGAGTGCTCCAAGTGGGGCAACGGGACCTGCCGTTCAAAGACCGGTCACACCGCTCTTACTTATTTTTAGAAGTGAAACTCTCATATTTAGAAAAATAGGGTCAAGTATATCGATGGCGAGGTGAGGTACCTCATCTGTGGAGAGAAAATAAAATAATTTGTACTTGAATGAATATTTCATTAGAAAAAGCGAATAAGAAGTGGTAGACTTGTAGTGTAGCACGTGCGATTTCTGGAGTGAGAGATTCTCCTCATCTTATTGGATATAGTTGTAAAAGACCTTCATAATATTGTGAGAAAACAGTTTTTCAAAAAGATTTTCGAATCGTATTGTAACAAGGGATTGAAATGTTCCATTTTAACAGTTTCTGTGAAACATTTCTAGGAAAAAAGTTCTTATAGCAAGGAAAGTTTTAAGACCCTTTTTTGTAATAAAGTTCCAGATTTAATACAAAAGTTTAACTTGTATCTATTCAAAGTTCTTAAAAACAGTTACGTTAAATTTAAAATTAACAGTACTTAAGTTTAGATTAGGGTTATAATTTGTCTTAAATGAATTAATCATGATTCTTAAGTGTCGTTCGTTCCAGTAGCTTTGAATAGAATTAATTTTTTGGATTTTCTTCTTTACCGAAGTAGAACTTTTAAATAAAAGTTTTTTTAAAAATAAGCGTTCTTAAAAACCTTTACTTCAAATGTTGCAAAGGAAAAGTTCTAGTTCAAAATACCCTGAAAAACTTGACAGAAAAATTCCAATGACACTGAAACGTTTTAAAAATAAATATTTTCTTCCATTCCTTCTTTTCTTAAGATCCTTTTTAATCCTGACTAACAGTGGAACGGTGGTCTGATATTCAATTAAACAATTTGAAATAATAGAACTTCCACGAAAAAAATGCAATCCAATACGTATTCCATAATGTCATAAACAATATTGCCCAATCTCAATTCGAGGATCTACCACATGTTACCAAAGGTGGATATCTCCACTTCAAACTGATATTGAGTTATAATTGAGGGATTGGTAATTTTCAACAGCTGTACTTAATGCTAGGCTTCACATCAATTAAAGAAAAATGTCAACCAAATTTCGCACTTTGTAACCAATAGGTTTCACTTTCATTCGCGAGAATAAAGTTGTTTCTTTAATTTATCGAAATAAATATACAAACTTATAAATACCTGATATTTTATAGATGTGCGCTTTAGTTAAAATTATTAAAATTTATACTGAATATACAATTTCAGTTACAAGTGACTTAAAATTCTAATATAAAATCAAGGTTATGGAAAGGATATATAAATTTAACGTGATCTCCTAAACCTGACTACCCCTGAACGTAATAAATAATAAGGTTCATAATTAATTTCAATAAAAAAATTTAACTTTAGAGAAATATTAAGAGAAAAAAAATTGGAGCGAAACTGGAGTTGAAATATAAAAATATTCAAGAAATATAACGCTCTTAATTGGGAATGAACCTCACAAAGAGAGGTCATAGTATATGGGTCACAGATTTCAAATAGTAATTCTACATTAATAAAACAAAATATTAGACACACGTTTCAGCGTTCGCTCCAGTTGGCCTTAGGAGCCAAGGAAAAAATGTTTTATTTAGTTTCCCAAACATTTTTTATTTCTTTTTTAATTTGATTTGTTTGAATTCTTAAATTATTATATATTAATCGATTTATTTTCTTGTGTACAATAAGATAAAATATATTGTTGTAATGGTTTTACATGAGCCATAATGATTATAAATTATTTCGACGATCTCCCTGGCACACCACCTCATCTTCAGAGACAAATGGGTTGGTGCAACTATTTCTTCCGACTCGTTTTCGAATTTTTTTAAAGAAGTTGTAAATGTCTTTGGTACATTAGCTGAGAGAGATCTCTTTCCGTAACAAGATGAAGACACGTACCCCTCAACAGTTTCGCACTGAGGAACTCGTAGGCGGTACAGGCTAGTACAATATGGTCAACGATATCCAGTATCTAAAATGATCAGAAAAAAATGTTAAAATCACAAATCAGAGACTATCAATTGGTTTGGTTTCCATATCTTTGTTTCGAAATTTAAATTAGCAATTTCCTCTAAGGTCTTGGTGTCCATCACAACAAACCATTCCTAATCAGCAACGGGTGAGGAAGAACCCACAGATGAGGCTTGCGACACCGCAGTCCGTTGACCAAGCGTTGCAAAACACCATCACAAGTTCTTCGCAGGTCTCTGGGAGCCGTCCCTGTTTAATTGTATCCCCCGCTTTCGCAACTTCGTTTGAGGTCCGCGGTCTCTATCAGAAGGGGTATTGTGGTGGAAGGTGATACCATGGAAGATCCCAAAGAAAGATTTGTGGATGTATTAAAAATACCATTATTACCTGAGCATTGATTGAGTTCGAAACCGCAAACGTTTGCGATGTTAACATCTTACGAACAGTCCATAATAATTACGTTTCACAGTTCCAACGGTAGAAAAACTGACTAATCCTAATCATAAGCCTCCACATTCTAACTTCTTAACGGTAAATATTATAAATCTTGTAATTATTATAATGATTAATATCAATATTTTGATTAATATTAAAGTATATGATAATCTAAAATATGGTATATAGGAGTTGGAATCAGAAAAGAAGTTTAACATTGTAGTTTCAATACTAGTGAAGAGTCTAGTAAGAAAATAGGATCTAGAGATCTTGACCCACAAGCTGAAAGTCTATTAAGACATTTACGAGCACATTCCTAACCACATAGTGTTTCGAACACTGGACTGTGTGAAAATTCTACGCAATTGCATCAGCGAGTTGTTTGCTGTTTAAATGTGGTCATTTAGCCAAAAAAGGCGAAAACATGCCGGACCTGCAGAATCTTAAAAACATCGGGAACGCCTATCCTCGGTTTCGCACCTTTAATTATACCAAAACAGGTTGAACACGACGTGGTTCACGCCAATGAAAACAGAAAAAAAAATGATTATCATTATTCTCCCAGAATCGAGAGTAAATCATTTTGAACTAAACTGCATTTTCGCACAATTTTTAAAAGGAAATTAAACACTATGTAAAGAAATAAACAGATTTTTAAGATGAACTATCAACTTCTGACATCGAAATAAAAATATTTATGTATATTTACACAACTAGAATTATATATATATATATTTTTTTACAAAATCAACTACAATATTTAAGGATATTTCCAATGCATGATTATTCTGTAAACACGTGTAATTTAGGTATTAAAATCAGTAAGAATAAATGTACTGATTCACTTATTTGAAAATTAAATAAGAATTAAATAAACTTTTGAAATAGAACAATTCAATCGTTGCCCTTTAAGTAAGATAAGCGGTTCCATATTCGTTTGTAAGAACAAAGGAATTGATAGATTAGCTGTCAAAGCTTATAGATCGATTGAGATGTATCTTCCAACTCTTAAGGTGATGACTTATTCAAAGTTTTTTCTTACAGAAAGTAATGAAGCTTTTCAAATTTAATTAAAACTTTTTTCTCTTCAGATAGTCAATATAAAAAGTCCATAACAATCAATTTATAATATAGAGGTATATCTTCATACCCAATCGTAATTTATTCTTCCCTTTTTTTATTATTTACAGGCTTTGCTGACCTTTTAATTCATTTATTATTTTATATTATCTTTCTATTATAGTTGAATAAATTATTTATTTATAAATAGATGTACGAGCTTGTAAAGTTTTAAGTAGGCTTTTGATTAAACATACCATATAATGGTACGCAATTTTTAATAAGCTACAAAACAAAGCAAAAAGATGAATGTGGTTGAAAAAAGTCCTGGAATGTCCTAAACGAATATTAGTAAAAATTTTACATTTATCATGTATGTAAGATTGCATGTGCTTGTAGCATGTGTTAGAAATAAATTATTTCTTCCTCATCAAAAATCTCTAATACAGATAATAATTATCGTAGACTTTTCTTTATTTATATTTTTAATTTTATTTATTTAGTTTGTAGCTTGTAATTAATATATGTATATTGTTTAATTATTTCATTTTTGGTTTTTAATTTCTTCTTATTTTGTAAAGACATATTTGAATTCCAACCTCCATGAATGAATGACGGGCGCATGCGTGGTATGGGGGTTGGATTAGAAAAAAAGGTACTGCGCAAGCGCTTGACAATTTTATGAGGGTCAAAACTAAAGTTGAATCAGACCTATTTAATTCCCTTTTATATTTTATTTACTCAATATCTTTTGGCTTTTCGTAAATTGTTCTTAACTCATTTTTTGTCAAATTATCCTCTGATGTTTACAAAACTTATAGAAAATAAAAGGAACAGATAATAAAATATATGCTAACCTTAAAATAAACATTCCAATTCAAAACAGAATAATCAGTACAGAACCGTGGGAGAGGGTGTGACGTTGGCATTTCGACGAAGGTAGGCAACTCCTTGACTCGTTTACCTTTAGATCATAACGGGATCACTTCACGCTCATGTTTCGTGGAGGATAATTTGAATGCGGACAATCAAATTATTAATAAATTAAATACTTAAGAATTAGCATACTTTTATTTAGTTATATACTAGACCCTATATCTATATAACCTATAATATCTCGCTTATAAATACCAATAAAAAAAAATACAGCACAAGAAAAATACAGCATATATAAAATTGATTTCTTATAAAAATATTTGTGGTACGCAATAGTTTACATACAAGTCGGTAATATTTTTATTTTTGTAATTGCCAATTGACCACGTAGAATCTCGCTAGAATAACATTTCTTCCAATCCTAATCCGAAATTGTCCCTAACCAACATCTGAACCTGTCGGACGTTGGACCTTTCTTGATTTTTACAAACTTTCTTAATTAATACCGTCGTTGTCTTCTGTTTCCACTAGTTAATCTTTTGGTTTTCTCCATTCTGTGCAAGTGTCCAAGAAATGATAACCTCCGCTTCCCTATCGTTTCCGAAATTTTCTCTAAGATTCTGTAGACCGTTGTTTCTGATTTCATTCCAGTTTCAACCTATGATTTTCCGTTGTATTCTTCTGTCTTGTATCTTTAGTCTTTCCAACTAGTATATCATCGAAAGACATTAGCTGGCAAACGGACATTTTGTTTTTACCACGGAGTTGTAATGCTTTATTTTGGCGTTCATGGAGAAGAAATCGGTATTTTATTTTATTTTTTGTTTTCTTTAATAGTAAATATATGGCATAAGTATAGAGCAATGACTCACTTGTAAAAGGTTATGATCATTTAGCTAAGAGTGGTTGAAGGTCTTACTGGCACCTTTCACTTATTTAACAATAAAATAGTAATAGTAAAAATAAAATAGTAATACAGTTACCTATTTAAGATCAATAATAGGTATAGATAGTTACGTAAACGTATTAAGTATTTTGATGAGTTAAAATTTTTAACAGGTATATGAAAAAACACACAGTTGTTTGCCGTCAGGCAATAAAAGCTCTGTTGCTTTCTGGTGCCAATAAAAATCTTATTAATAAAAACCTATATGGACATAATCCACACTCATGCACGGTAGGACTATAGATTCACACAAAACAACTTCAAACTCATAACAAAGCTCCTTGGTACGTAACTAACAAGGACCCTTACTAACGATTTTATACTAATTTGTCCGAAACTACTAATGAGAAATATGGTTCCAGCTGATATCCCCATGAATATGTGGAGAGTATTAAACAGAAGCTGAATGAGAAATTTCTCTTAACACACATAAACCCAAAGGCAATAGAATCAGAACAGGAAAGAGATACTGATGCGTACTATCCTTTGCCATACCTGAAATTTTCATTATTTCCATCAGAGCATATGCAAATTTTTAAAAAATGCATTTTTAGTAATAAGTATTAATTCCATTCAATCCTTAAATTGTTAATCTATAACTCTGGTTTAGAATGTGAGCACTGGGATCCATAAAATCAAAAGTTGAAAATTTTCAACTTTTGATTTTATGGACCGCAGTACTTGGACAAACAACAGGAATATGTAGGTAGCAATAAATTTAAATTCATATTAAATTGTCAGTTTTAAATCAATATTTAAATATATATGAATTACGACTGCTATAAATGTGAAAGTCAAACGTGTTGGTTGCAAAACGAGTTAAGGGGCTAGGATTAATTAAATCGCAACCATATACTCGACCTATATATGTAGTGGTAAATAGGTGTGTTTTTATGCATATATGTATAAAACCTATATGAATGAATAGAAGTCACAAATAATCAGACAACGCCACAAATGATTTTGATGTTCTAAGAAGGATTGGAAAAAAAAATAATATACGAAAATATATTACACAATCCATTGATAAATATTTTGTTTTAAACTTTCTTTATTGATTACTTGACGTTTTGTCACAATTAAGAGCATTAGTAACAGTAATAGAGTGATTCATTCGCACTTTAGGTACAATAAATAAAAATAAATTAAATAAAACAACAGAAAATAATAATAAATAATATAATAATAAACAAAAAGAAACTTAAAATAATCAAAATAAAAACTTAAATACATGCATTTTTATATACCCACATGTGGAAGGAAAAACAGAACTATAGGACATCTCAGCGTCTCTCTCTCTCAGACGCATCACTATTATGAATGAATCAAAGTCAGGTTTGTTTCAGAAACGGAAAGTCTGGTCACACACATACCTATAAATGTGAAGGTAATCACAGAAAGATGAGAAAGAAATAAGGTTAAAAGAAGCTTGTACGTGTAAGAACAGGACAGCCAAAACAAATACTAGCATGTACTGATATTGGCACAACTGTAGTTGAAAACTGCATGTAAGAAAATCTATTTGTAAAGTGTTTTTTCAAAATGAGGTTTTGTTTAAAATTTTAACATCATAAAAAAGTATTTTTTTATTATTTAATAAAACTACTTTGCCGCAGTGAGAACTCTCATTTAGACAGGTGTCTTATCTCCCAAAGCATTAGAGGTATCAATTCCATAATGGAAACTTGTATTTGTGTAGAACATAAAATATAATATTATCAAGGTAGTCTATTCAACTTCAAAAGCTTCCTATTTTACCACGGCTGTTAAAATAAAAATTATATATATACAATACAAGTTTCCATTATGGAATTTATACCTCTAATGCCTTGGGGAATAGGAAACTTGTTTAAGTGAGAGTTCTCACTGCGGCAAAGTAGTTGTATTAAATAAAATTTAAAAAAAAAATACATACATACATACATATATATATATATATATATATATATATATATATATATATATATATATATATATATATATATATATATATATATATATATAAGTTAAGCGTCGCCGGACTCTAACAATAAAAAAAAAGAAAGGAAAGGGCTTGAAATGCAACACTCACGGTTTCAGAAAAGATACTAATTTATTCCTTTAGTAATCCTCCTTATATACATTTCATATGTTTATTTACATTCAGGACGGCATTAAGGCTGATATCGCCGGTCTCCGGTCTTTATCTCCCCCCCACCAGTTTACGAATAGGATTTTTCGGAAACTTAGATATTCCTAGATCGGAGCTAACGATTATCAGTCTTAACACCTTACAATTGTTTTTACAAGTATAAAGTTGAAAGAAAGTAAAACTCACTCGAGACATACAATAATACAAAGAAATAAAAAAAAACAGAACTAAACACAACACTTGCTTCCAAAAACAAAACTCTTAATACCCTTAAAAAAAAACAGAGAAGAAAAAAAAAATAATACACTTTCCTCCACTGTATTGCTATGATTCTATTTACACATAAAAAAAAAATACACCATATTTTTGCTTAGACAACCAAAAAAAAAAACATATTTGTTATAAACCGTGGTGAGGGTACTACGAATCCATTAGTTTTTGTTCCGGTTCTATCATTGGGAGCTTCAATTGTTCAATGTGAACCGTTCTCCTCTTTCTAGGTTCATTAACGCTTTCGATCGTTAGCAGATTATGCTCCCTAATAGCAATCACTCTGAATGGACCCTCGTATCGTAACAATTGTTTCCCTCTGTTGGTCCCTACTCTACGGTACACTATTGTCCCGATCTTTAGATCACCCATTTGGTCACGTACGCGAACATTCTGCCTCTCTACCCGCTTCTCCTTTTCCCGCTTAATTTTCGCCGTTACTCTTCCCCACGTCTTTTCCATCTCCACCCTATTGCTCTGGATTTGCTCGACTAATGGTTCATTAACCGTTGTTTCCCCGCAATCTCGCCTTGGCCTGCGCATCCCGAATAGTACTTCCACGGGCGAAAATCCCGTGACGGAGTGAATCGAGTGGTTGTAGGCTGTTACCGCTTTCTTCATTGCAACATCCGGCTCCAACCCCTTTTCCCCCTGATACACCCGGATGTGATCACTCAGCGTGCTGTGCAACCGCTCAATGCCGCCTCTACCCTTAGGATGTCCCGGGGTGTTATAATGCCAACGAATCCCTAGTCGTTTCACCTCCTCCCTAATCGCGGCATTGTCAAACTCCCTACCACCGTCCGATGTGATCCTCTCGGGGACCCCGTAGAACTGCACCCAGGTTTGTAGGGCTTCCGCAACTGCGTTGGCAGACTTGTCCATGACCTGGTGTGCCATAGCTACCTTGCTAAAGACGTCGATGACCGTGACCCACTTGAATCCTCTCCAGGTAAATGTATCAATCTGGAGGTCCTGTAGTGGCATATTCCCCGTCGGTGTCTCTTCCTGAATCCCTCTGGGGGGGTGTCGATCATATTTCGTGCGCATACACACCTCGCATTTCCCTATGACCTCTTGGATGGATTTTTTCATGCCCCACCAGAAATACTTTCGACGTAATGCCTGCAGTGTCTCGTTCACGCCTCGGTGGTTGGTTTTCCCCTGGTGATAAGCTAATGTGACTGCCTGTTGCTGTTCCTCATCCTGTATAGTTTCCACTGCGTACTTACAACGGATGAGTGTTCTGTCCACCCCAATTCGCTCGGATCTCCACATCCGCTTTATTTTATCCCATACCGTGTTATTCCCCACATAAAGATGGTGCGTCTTTCCAGGTTCCGTGGCGTCCTTCAGTGCCGTACAAATTTGCTCTTCACTCACCCCGGGTTGCGACCAGATGACGCGAATCTTGCTTTTCCCATATCTTCGATAATCTATTTTCATCATCCCTGCTACTCTCGTTTTCCAGATTACCTGACGATGCTTGTCATTGATGATGTCGTCTATCTCCTCCATTTCCACTGCTCTTTCCTCCGCTGAGCTCTCCTCTTCCGGGGACTCTCCCCTGTCATCTATACCGACGATATCCTCCGCTCCTTCGCCGTCGGGAGTCCATTCACTCAAGAATTGGCGCACGTCTCGCGATGGTCCTCCCCCGTCCTCTTCTACCGCGTTGATCATGATGGCCCTCGAGAGCCAGTCCGCCACCACGTTCTCCTTTCCCGGCTTATACACCACCTCTATATTGTATTGACTAAGGACTTCCTTCCATCGCGTGACCCTAGCTGAGGTTTCTTTAAGTTTCCCTACCCACTGCAGGGGTTTGTGGTCGGTGTGGACTCGAAACTTCCTCCCAAATACGTATGGCCTGAAATGGTCGATAGCCCACACTATCGCGAGTAGCTCCCTCTCCAAAGCGCTGTATCGCGATTCCGCACCCGTAAGCCGACGGCTCGCGTATGCTATCGGTCGTTCACCCTCACTCCCCCCCTGGGACAAAACGGCCCCTAACGCGTATTCGCTCGCATCGGTGGTTATATTAAAGAGCTTCTCAAAATCCGGGAACGCTAACACCGGCTCTGTCAGCAACCTATTCATACATTTGCGGATATTATTCTCCATCTCTGGTGTCACCACAATCTTCGCGCCTTTCTTCAGCAAATTGTTAATGGGTACCAAATACTCTGCCATCTCAGGTACGAATCTCCGATAGTAGTTCAGCGTCCCAAGAAGCCTACGGATCCCCTTCACGTCCCGTGGTACCGCCATCCTTGTGATCGCCTCCACCTTTGCCGCATCCGGTCTGACCCCCTCGCTAGAGATAGTGTGGCCTAAAAAATTAATCCGCGTTTGTCCCAGCAGAGACTTCTCGCTTGACAATTTCAGCCCGAATTTCCGGAGCCTCTCGAATACTGACCTCAGATGTCCCACGTGTTCGGTTTCCGTTCTGCTAAAAATCAGCAGGTCATCCATATATACCTGACATACCGAGTCATCGATACCCCTCAAAAATTCGTCCATCAGACGCTGAAATGTTATGGGCGCATTCTTCAGACCAAACGGCATTCTTGTGAATTCATAATGCCCCCTTTCGAATGTGAACGCTGTTTTGTGTTGGTCTTCCGGGTGCATCCGTATTTGGTGATATCCCGCCTTAAGGTCCAACGTGCTAAAGACCACGGCTCCACTCAACCTATCCAGTATATCTTCGAATCTGGGGATCGGGTACTTCTCGTCTACCGTGTTATCGTTCAATTTACGATAGTCTACTACCACCCTGTATTTTTCCTTATTATCCCCCGGTGCTGCCTTCTTCTTCACTGCCCACAGGGGACTATTGAATGGTGAGGTGCTATCAACTATGATCCCTTGTTCTTTTAGACTATCTAGCTCCTCTCGAATATGCTGCCTCAACGCCTGCGGGTATCTTCTCTCTTTCACGTAAGTTACCCTATCCTGCTTCAGTGGGATTTCATGCACCGTCCTCCCTGTTACCCCTAATACCTCACCTTCCCTGAAGAAAATGTCCCTAAACTCCTCCTGTAGCAACTCCCTCCAGTCCTCCACTCTGTTCACCGCCCCTATCCGCACCCTTCTTTCTCTCGCGACTCCTATACATCCGAACTTCCTCTTTCCCAACCTAACACTCCAGGCTCCTCTACGATTCCTAATGCTCGCCCCTACCTGCCCCAACAAATCGCACCCCACTATGACCTGGTATTCCCGAGTCATGTTTTTTACTACGTGTACCTTCAGTTCGCCCTCTTTTCCTGCCCACCGATCAAGTCTTATTGTCGCTTCTCCCTCTACGCTACAGGGGCCACCCAGAGTGATTAGTTGGCAATCGCATTTTTGGATCCGGAGTGCCCTCTCACTCCCGCACACTTTCCCTAACGCCCCTCTGGTCATAATAGTGCTCGAGCTCCCGGTATCCACGAGGCACTTTACTCCCCCGTCTACCTCGATAATTGGCAACCAGCATGGCTTACCTCGGATGTTGTTGCATGTTGCTGTGCGGTCGCCTCTCTGCTGCCACACTCCTCAGATGCCGCCCAGCTTCCTCCTCCCCGCCGCCGTTCGTCGCTGCTCGGTCCGTTGGCTGCTCCTGCCTCCTTCGCCTCCACTGCTACCTGGTTCGTCCGTCTCTGTCCCCGAAGTTCCCGACTCCTCGGTTGCCTCTCCCGAAGATCCGTCCTTCCGCTGCATCCTAGCCCGTCTTGCCAGCTTCTGCGTGTTTACTTCCATGGGCTCGTCTTGAGTTCTTTCTCTCCTCCGGAATATGTACGGGCACTGCCTAGCAATATGCCCTTCGGTACCGCACTCGAAACACCTAGTGCGCGGACATTGTGCAACTAAATGTCCTGGCTTTCCGCACCCATGACATTTCCTGTCTTCCCTGCGGGGTCCATTCCTCGGCCTCACTTGTCCGGATCTTTTTTCACCCATCCTGACCTTTTCTCCGCTCGGCTGTACCGTTTCTCTCCTCTTCCAACCCATCGGGGCTGTCCGGGGTCGTCTGTCATTCACCCGGATCCACCCTGGTTCTTCCACGTCCATCCGAGTCTCTTCTTCCCTTGCGCTTAGGTCGATCATTTCCTGGGCACACTCGAGGAATGATCTCTCCCTGGGCAATCCGTCTCTCCTTCCCGTTTCCTTTGCCAACTGGACCTTGAGTATCGTCGAGAGGAACTCCATCCTGGCTTCCACCTCTCCCACACTCATTGTTTCGCGCATTTTCTCCGTTATGCGGTTGTACTTTGCCACTAGTACCCCCGCATACTGGCCCCTCGTCTGACGTTGGGACCGGCGCTCCCTAAACATTTGGAAGATGTCTTCCTCCGGCGTCCATCTGCCTCCTCCGAAGGCCTTCTTCAGTCGCTCCTTAATCACCGGCCATGGTGTCTCCTCGTCCGCCTGAATTTGGTTCAGGATGCTCCTCCTTACTCGGCACACCAGAGCCGCTTTCAACGCTTCCGCGTCCCCTAGGTTTACCAGGTCCTCCGCCACCTTTACCTCTATTCTAGACATGAGGCGGTCTCCGCCTTTGAGGAAATGGTTGAGCTCACCTACCTCGCCACCGAAGCGTTCCAGGTCCGCAATGGCTCTTCGAAGGTCCTGCGTGGTCGCCGCTCTTATTTTCATCCATTCCAGCGCGTTAGCGTGCGCTTCTGCCAACGTGTCCCTCGGTAAGGGAGGGATCTCCTGGATCTGCGGAATCTGCGGTACCTGAGGTATTTGAGGTATCTGAGGCACCTGAGGGGCCTGCGCGATCTGAGGTATCTGCGGAATTTCTTGAGGTTGAGGGATTTCCGGGGCGCTCAACACTCCCGGCCTGATTAAGCCCTCTGTTGGCATTTCACTCTTTCCTTATGACTAGGAGAAGAAAAAAAACCAAGAGAAAAAAAAATGACTTTAAAAAAAAATTACTTCTCTGTTCTCCTGTCGAGGTCCCGGGTTTCGGCACCAGTTAAGCGTCGCCGGACTCTAACAATAAAAAAAAAGAAAGGAAAGGGCTTGAAATGCAACACTCACGGTTTCAGAAAAGATACTAATTTATTCCTTTAGTAATCCTCCTTATATACATTTCATATGTTTATTTACATTCAGGACGGCATTAAGGCTGATATCGCCGGTCTCCGGTCTTTATCTTATATATATATATATATTTGTTCCAAATATTTTATTTGTTAAAAATATCTAAAAATTTTTATATTATCCGAAGTTCCCAAGAAGTCATACAGATATTATCCACTTATCTTTTCAATACATTATGAATTCGTGAAAGATTATCATAATTAATAATATTTTAATTTTTAAAACCTAAACATGCTAAAAGTATGCCATGGCAATCATATAACCTTGTGGCTCTTTGCAAGAATTATGATTTATCTCGAAAACGGTATATTTTTTGGGCTTTAAAACATAGGAAGAGAACCATAATAGGTCTTAAGGTCCGTCTCGAAATCTTTAAAAAAAATGGTACACTCTCGATCTGCCGACTTCGATACTATTGGTTGGAAAATAAGTCCTTTCGGTTTTTCAGGCTCAAATAAAATTCAATGTATTATAGACACACAATTTATTTTAATCTACAATATATTGACGATTATTTAATATTACTTTTTCATTATTATTATTTTTCCCATCTTTCCAGTAACTACATAATGCCATGTTCATAGAATGCCTGGAGTTTATTGTTAAAAAACTGATCCAAGTGATTTTTGATGTCATCTTCCTTTTGGAATTTCTTTCAATTCATGGAGTTCTGCAGAGACCGAAATAAGTGGTAGTCACTTGGAGGTAGGTCTGATGAAAATGCAGGATGGGGCAAAAGGTACCATCCAAGGCTTTATAATTTATTGCGAGTGATCAGTCAGGTTTGGGGCCTAGCGTTGTCTTGGTGAAACACAACACCCTTCCGATTTGCCAGTTCTGGGCGTTTGTTTTGTTGACTAATCCAATTTTGTTAATTGTGAGCAGTATAGAGTTGAATCAATTGTTTGATTGGATGACAATAGCTCATAGAAAATAGCACCCTTGGATGGAAAGCATTATCTTCTTTGGATGCAATCCGGATTTTGACATTCTTCTTGGAGCCTTACTACTAGGTCTCCAAGATTTTATACGGACTGCACTATCGTAAAATGTGTGATGTAAATTTTTCATCTCCTGTTAGCAATCTTTTCAAAAATGGATCGTTTTGTTTCCGTAGTGAATCACAAACAGAAGTGCATGTTGCCAAGTTGACTTCGTTTAAAGAGTGACGGACCCAAACATTAAGCCTGGAAATATAGCCGAGCTTGTGCAAATGGTTGTCTATGCTTGTGTGTAAATAAATAATTCTCTATTAAATTATTTTCCGTTTAATAACTCATTCTTCAAAATCAATTTCTGCTACGAGCTGAAAAAAAGATCTACTATCGTATTATATATTGTGTAGATTGATGAATTTATAAAAATAAAATAAAAAAAAACTTTATATATTATATCATGTTATACCTCCTTCTGTCAAATATTGTATGAATGAATAACACTTTTTGTATAGAATGATTTTGAGAATTTTTAACTGTGATAATGAAAAAGTAAATTTGCATATTAAAATTTCATTATTTTATATTTTTTACAGCTAATTATTGCCCGACGCTCGCTTTACAGTAAACCGCTTGAAACCAATAAAATTCACGTAGTAGATATATGAATATCTCTGATCGTCTGGTTTTTGACAAGTGGTAATGAATTGGTTTAATAACGCGATTAATTGATCCTGTAACGATTATTTAAAAGCTTTCATTTGAATAAGAATAGCCAAAATTTAACAAATACAATATGAATTTTTCGCAAAAATTATTTCTTAACAAGCCAAGGAACGAATTTATATAACTTAAGTTTAGTGAACTTTGTTGAGTATTCGGAATGGAGACATTGGGTAAAGAAACCAGAACCCTTCACATTTCCTGTCTGGTGAGGCAACTAAACAACAATTGCCAACTGCTGCCTCAATTATAATTCAGAGAATACAGGTCGTAGTTATCTGGATCAAGTCGTCGGTGGTTTGTTATTTCTGCCAATCATGGCCCTCTTGATTGTCCCATTATTCTACTAACAGCCGGGTCCTATTGTCCCTCAGTCCAAGTGTGTAATTGCAAAAAAAATATTTTGGTGTCAATGACTGGGTCGTCAATTCAATGGGAAACAATTAACCGAAGCTGTTTGCACATCTCATACCACGAGGTCAATTGTCTTTTCAATGAGGAAGAGATCCATGGGTCTTCCGAACGTGGCGTATTGAATCTGTATTCGATGATAGCTTTTGGAAACTTTCGGCCGCTATCGAATATTAATTTTAGTCATTGCATTAGGTTCCATTGTTTGTAAATTCATAATTACTTAATTATACGATTGTAATGATAGTTATAATGGTGATGCAATGTGAATCGCGGTAACAATATGAATATAAAAAATACTGGGAACATTCTTATAGATAGGTGCTTTTCTCGAAACACCCAATGAAAAAAAATTGAAAATTTATAATAATTACCCACCATTTTTGATTTTTAAGTTTATCCGTCATTTCTATATTAATTTTTTTTTCAATTTTACAGTGACGTACCATGACCATTTAATGTCAAAGGTGTTTTTTTTTTCAGAGGCCACCTTTCACGTTCATTTTATTGTAAAGAAAAGGGAATCCCATACCGCCACATTAAATAATAAATAAAAAAACCAACATTTTTTTAATTTAGAAAACAACATCAAAGTTTTATAAACTATTATTTTTTGTAAAATTAAATTATATTTTTTTTAAACACTCAATCGTGGGCATTTTTTTATTAAAAATAAATAAGCTCGACATTCTTTTAATATAAAATATAATATGTCGCTTTTCACTATTAAGAACATTAGTAACAGTGATAAAATATTTCATTCATATCATATTTTCAACAGATCAATTTTTATTTATAATAAATTAAGTAGAATAAAAGCAAAATAATAATATTAAATATATATAGACAAACTTATAGCTAAAATAGTCAAAATAACAACTTAAATACAGGCATCCTTATATACAATATTTGGAAATATTAGTTAAGGGAAACATCCACAGTTACATTCCAGCTTAAAAATATTTCTTTTTTAAAAACAGTTTTCTTTTTAAAAATGGGCCCTATCATGGAATCCCCTTAGGCACTGCATTTTAACATCATTTTTTCTAATTAAAAAAAAAATAGGACTACCTTTAATCGTCGAATTCCTCTCGTATCCAATCCTAATAATAAAAAATCCTTCATAAAATCCTCAATGCTGCTTACAATGTTTCAAATTAAATCATCTACAACGACTTTTATGGTCCTTATGTTCCAAATTTGGGCCAATCCATATGCCTATCATTTTATAATAAGCTTGAGAACCATACCAACCCTCTCGTTTCTTGCCTTGCTTCCTCTTCGATTCCTGATAGTCCTCCGATGCCTCTGAAAAGAAGATTGACGCTTGATCTTCTAATTTGGACATATTATTAAAATTTTATCAGTGGGTAGTTTCTCAACAAGTCTTTTCATGTTATCGGACTCATTTCTTCACTTTGACTAGATATATTTTTATTTTTTACAGTTGTAAGTATCATAAATAAAATAATTAATCTAAACTAAACTTATTTTCCTTGTATTTCATAATAAAATATTTATTATATTAATAATTAATTACATAAATATTAACTGAAGACGCATATTAAACATTATAATTGACTTAATTTTTAAAAGATATTTTTATTCCTTAAAAACAAAAATAAAGATGTCATTTTGAATTCAGTATGGAGTCCAATAACTAACGATTCCATTACGTAATGAACGGCAGCGTAAATTCGACTGTTGACGTTTATATCGTGAAATGCTCAAGCTAACAAAAGCATTTCTGTCTCGATGATGAAGGTAGGTCTGGAGAACGGTCCCAAAGGTTACAACACCAAGAAATTTATAGCGGCATTCTTCTTCAGACTTAATGCCACCTATTCATATGGATATCAGGGCAGTGGATTGTCATGGCGGCGTATCAAAACGTAGCATCTCGGAGTCGCTGAATTGTCAGCAAGATTGATTTCTTGTTAACATACCTCTGTTCATCCGTTGGGCGCCTCTTTGATTTACTGAACTTACTAAGTTATCGAAATAATGTAGTCATATAGAACGTCTAAATACTTAGCCATGCAAAAAATTAAAAGAAAAATTTGGTAACGAAAAGTTTTATATTGATATGAATACATATCGAGTTTGATATTATTATCACGAAAATTTCGTGAATAAAGGTAATGCGGGATTCAAACTCGATCTATAAGACTCATGTATTAAGTCGTAAATGATATATGATTTATATATTGAGATATGCAAGATTTCAAGTAATAATTATTTTAAATTTTAACTATTTAAAATAAAATTATTATTATTGAATAGTAAAAGGGTATTTTTAGAACAGAAATCCGCTAAATCCAGTTTTACAAAGGGAATATTAAATATAATAATGATGAATATATAAATAACTCAAATTTAAAGAATACTTGAAAAAAATGTAGCACCACAAGACTGAGTAAATAGTGACGCATATATAAAGTTTACAATTTATTTAATTGTTCATTATGTTCACAATAATCATCTAATATTCAATTTTTTTGAAACCTTAAAAGACAACGTATCAGCCTGTATCAAACTCATTTCTTGTAAGTATTATTTTGTGCTTCATTGACAATATCCACGTAAACGTTCTTCGTCATTTGTTTTATTAAAGAACTAATATGTAAGGTTGGGTCACTTATTGTCTATCATGTATCTAGAGAATCTCCATGTAAACGTAAGAAGATAATGGGAGAACCATTTTGACATATTTGTTCCTTAGTAAAACAAAAGAAATAGAATCGATTAGTGAAATGCAAAATAATACTTGAAAATGACTCTAATATTGGCCGAAACGTTGTCTTTAAAATTTATAAAATAAAAAACAATTGGTGATCAAATGGCCTAGCACTGTTGTGAACAAAAGAATGTACCATAAATAGAAACTGATGGACAAAAGTATTTATCGTCTCATATATTTTCAATGGAATCGAGATTTGCAAGCATTTTTAAAACAACTGTCGTATATTGTCTAAGACATGTACTTTTTTTCCCTTGTACTTGAATTAATTAATTCAGTTAACTTAAAAAAATTCAACATGTTCTGTTTTGAAATTATACGCACGTATAATTATGATTATTTTAGTTCTTAACCATGTTAATGGTCATTCCTAATAAATTTAGTGATATACACTGGAAATCAGATTACTCATGTGGGTTAAATTGCCTTAAAATACCGTAACAAAATTAATCAAATATTAAATTAAATATTTTTGTATCAAGATAAAATCTTCATAGTTTTATTCGCGAGCAGTATAACCTGGAAATCGTTAGAGGTCTGTCGAGACAGCTCGATTCGGGAATGTGGAAAGTCCATCAGCAATAAACTCGGATTAGCCATCAAGAATACCACGCTCTGAAACGTCCGGCGACAAGACAGCCCGGAGACAGGCGAAGAAATAGACCGAAATGTCTGTCAGGCATCGGCAGTCAAAAAACATTGAGGCAAGTCAATCTTCATTGGTTTATGGTAACCATTTCAGAGATACAATTTTCCAGTTTACTGAACGTGTGATCTCTCAATTGGGTTCAAAAAGTCTTTCATTTTACTAGATGCCAAGGATTGATTTCGCATTTGAAAGACTTTCATGGGATTTTTTTTTCATTACAGTATTTAGTTTGGTGTATACAACAAATTTAAGTAAGTATGAGAGGGTGCGTTATTTGCTTCAGATTTACAAACCTATTGCAACCGGCATATATAGTGTCGAAATTCATTAAATGGATCCATCACTTCTTACTTGGAATGCTGAGGTTTTAACAAGATTTGCCACCATGGCCTCAATTTCATTAAGTATTTAATGTTTGTTCAATATTCAACGACCAACCATGAATTGTTTGAAGTGATAAATTTGGGCGCAAGCGCAAATTCTTTAGGCGCAAGTGTAACGCTAGAGTAATGTCGACTGGAGTCCACTAATTGAAGTGTTTTTACATATGGATTAAAATATTTCAAAACTAAAAATCGAACCTGCATATTGTCAGCAAGTAAAACATTCATCATTTCATCCTCTCTATAATGGCCTATTCTTCAAAATCGTATCTTAACGCGACACCGTGTTAGGGAGGCGAAATAATAACGAGTTTTATTGAAGATATGTATTGAAATATCTCAGAAACTAAATATGATACCTGCGAGGGAAATATTCAGCATTTCATCCTCTCTGTAATTAGCTATTACTTACAATTTTTATATCATATTATTAATCTCGCCTTGTTTATTTTCTCACTTCTATCTTGTGGTCCAAAGCACACACCTTAGTTTTTTTTTAATCTTATGTTTTTTTAATGAACGTCATTATGAAGGGCATGTAAAGAGAGCGCCTCGAACGATCAGGAGCTTCTATTAAAATGCATGCTGAATGGAACAACATCTTCTAGCCGGAGTTTGAAATGCATTTTCTTCCTACTAAATTTCAACAGTTCTGACACGATTTTGCAAAGATGAGCTTAAAATGCATGACTTTCCATGATGAGTTATAATAATAATATAACAACTAAATAATTTGTTTTGTAATGGCTAAATATTTAAAAATCATAAAGAGTTTAAAATTATATAAGTCCAAATAGGTTTCATTAGTAAGTATGTATGCTCAATTTTTACCTAACTTTTAGTTTTGGATGTTAAAATATTGGGATGGGCAGCAAAAATGATTTCTTGTTGGCTTTGTAAAGTTGATTTCCGGTGTTTAATTTTCGTCTATTTTTCTTTGTTTTTACTTTGCTGTATATATTTTTTAATTTATCATTTGTTTTCCAATTTTGTACACACCTATTGTCTTGTAATAAATTCTCGTAATTTCATGTTGTGTGCCTTTAAGGCATGGAATATGAAGGTGAATCGAGTAAATCGCTCCTTAGGTAGGGTCACCACGTATGAAAAGGGTAAAAAAAAAAAATAATAATAAATATACATTTTTTATAATTTATATATTATGAAAAATATAATATATACGTATAATATACGTATGAAAAGGGTAAAAAAAAACAATAATAATAAATATACATTTTTTATAATTTATATGATATGAAAAATATAATATAAGATATAAATAATAAATATTATTAAAAACCCTCACGCTTGGATATTTGTTAAATATAATTTAACAATTAAATAAAATTATGTATAATATTAGTTGAAAGTGAACACACACAAACTATGATGAGTCGAGTGAAAAAATATTTTTTAACGTAAACTAATAAAGCCTAGAATAATAAATCATCTAGATTTAACATTAAAAATATTTCCCAAAGAATGTAAACCCCTGTTCTTATAATCACACAAATATTTTCTATTTTTTTTGGGGTGCGTAAATAATAATACTGAGAGAAAAATACCAATTCAGATGTATTACGCGTCCCGACCATAAGATGAAGTAAGAGCTTATCATGGAAATCATTCTTTATGAAACACCACACCCGACTTCCAGAAACCGCGAGATACCAGAATGCATTTGAAGCCGACTGGAATGGGGTTAGGTATGCCGGCATTGTCATTCCTAGGTCGACTCGGTGTGTTCACTCTGTTTGGAAATTAGTACCAAGGTAAGGTGCTGAGGGAATACCGTTTCGTTGTTTAAAAACAAACCCCGTGGGTTGTGGTTTCGTTCTCATTCAAAAATAGGAAACTTTTGATCCGAATAAAAATATTTTGCGGTCAAGTATGACATATTTTCTCTGCATTACGATATATATACAATTTTACAGTATATAACATAACCTTACAATAATTTAGAAAATTAAATTTTAAATGGATGTTACTGAAGTCGTTTAAACTTTTTTTTTTACTCTACATGACACTAATAAAAATCATTGAGTACTCTATCTTACAAGACATCGCACCTGACAACGGCCAAACCTTAATTTAAACGAGGAAATTTTCTATAATCGAAACGGATATCCGAGTTGTGTAAGATACCATGCCACTGTGTCAGACGGACAGTCGAACATCGTGCCAAATATATATACTTTAAAGTTACTAAGGCCACTCAATTGATTCAGCTGGGATCCGTGTTTAATGCCCGACCGGGGTTTGGTTTTAACATTCTCGAGTATAGCGACGCCTATTTGAATTTGGTCTGGTCGTAACCCACATAATTAAGTTCCCACTCTTGTTAGAATCGGTTTATTTGTTGATCTAGAACAATACTCCCACCTCTCTTTCACACTACTTTTTATGACAGAAATAACGACGTAGGGAGTTATTAAAAAAAAAGTTGGGATTCAAACTTACTGGCGAAGAAATAATGCCTTATTTGTATCCTGATGCTCTATTTAGAGAGGTAAGTTTCTTAATGTGATTAGGATTAAGATGAACAATCTAGAATAGAATAGTATAGGTGTGTGAACAACGATTACATACCTGTTATCCCTCATTGAACAATTCAACCATAAAATGTAAAAAACATAACATCATGATTATGTTATCATGTTGCCAAATGCTCATGCAAATAAAAAGCTATATATGTACATATTTCTAATTACGTCTTTACAAATATTTAACAAAATAATAGAAATGTGTGAGAATAAAAATGTTTAAATTTCATTATAAATAAAAAAATGTCAGAAAAATTTATCTACTTGCACATGAATTAACTTTAAAATAATCTAATATATAAACGAATCAGTAAAATAACACTAGAAGGGTGTATGTATGTGTTTATGTTCTCTTTTTATATAGTTCATATTGAGTTAAAAAGAGAAACTTTATATTGTCTTTTGCTTGCTTTGAGATTGGAACAAGTTTTTTTTTCATTATTTTAAAAGTTAACGATCTCTCTGGATTAATATTAACGAAAAATTACTGTAACGAATTCTCGATTAATCACTCTTATCCCAACAAATCTATCTCAAATGCCGATCATTCCGTAATTGGGACCAGATATTTAAGATAATTGATTCGCAACAGGCTAATATACCAACAGCCATCCTTCAAAGCTGTCGAAAGCCGAAGATAACGTCGTGTCTCCGCAGACAAATGGAAACGTGCTCGATAAATCAGGCTCAGCCTAGTTGTCGAAACCAAACTTTCATGAATAAAGAAACAAAAATATGTCCTTTGAATATTATTATAATATTTATTAGGGCATTCCGTGTGTGTTGGTAAAGAGCACGCGCAAGGTTCACGGAGCGCGTGCTACAAACTCCTCGAGTTTGGTGAAGACATCCAAGTTTATGAATAACAAAATTGAAAAAAATTGGTGTCATTCCAAATTTGTTAATATCTATTATAACACTAATCATATATTTTAATAAACAATGTATATCTATAAAAATGATGATGTCACAACCGATCCTACCCCAAGGAAGGCTGTGACAATGCTTGGAATCGGTAGTGACAATTTAAAAATGGTATAAATTAACTTTTACTGTATGGTATAACATTATAGGACAATTTAATTGCTTGTAACTAATAAGGCATAAACATTTCTGTAAGAATCAACTTTCGGTCTTTCTGAAGTGTTTTATTAGTATCTAAAAGCAAAAAATAAAATAAAATACCAGTGTCACAACTGCACCCAACGCACACCTTCACAAATTAACAGTCGACACGACAATATAAATCTACGTACGTTGATCACTGCTAATTTTTTTTTAAACTTGTTTATTGGAAATATTAAAATCTGTCTCAAAATACATTTATAATAGTGTTCAAAGATCACATTCACACTTTATGTACAATAAAAAAATAAATTATACAGAAAAATAATATAAATACAATAAATAAGTATATACATATATACATAAATAACCTAAAAATAAATAAATAAAAAAGAATACATACATAAGTATATACATTATTTACAATCAGGTGAGAGAACTCCGAGCCAGATTTGTCCCTCCAACTGTGAGGGGAAAAGCATGACTCTAGGAGATCTCTGCACTTCTCTCTCAACCTCTTCACTGAGGCTAAATCCAGTGGAGATTGAGCGAGAGTGCTTTAACCACATACACTTAGTCGTGAGTGGAGAATCTGGTCATTGCCAGAACTCCAATATTTACAAACTATAAAAGGTCGCGGGGCCACTGCCGTTTTAACCTTCTTGGAGGATTATAGGGAAGGATGATGCTGAATAGGGATTGTGCAAAGGGATTCGGATGACAGGTAAGGTTCAGGTGGAATTTGGAGAATTAAGGTCTAGGACAAATGGGATATTAAGGTCGTGGTGTATGGTTTTGTTGGTAACATAAAAATAAGCATCGACTATTGTTCGAAAGACTTTTGACTGGAAGGATTAGATGAGTTTGATGTTAGAAAAGTTTTCTGTTCCCCACAGTTCAAGTCCGTAAGTCCAAGTAGGTTTCAGCATTGTCTTGTAGATTAGTATTTTATTTGCAATAGAATGTTTAAATTTTCTATTTAGTAGTCTATATAGTTGGCCGTATCGTCGGTAAATCACTGCTAATTAACAACTAATGTTTAACATATAATGAGTTAAAACATTGATTACTCTATTTGTACATATATAACAACTATTATTCAAAGAAATAGAATACAAATAGCTAATGTTTGTCAACATGTAATGAAGGCTTCTACTTGCGGTAATGTCACGCAATGCTTTATTAATACTTTTAACTACGTTTAGACATAGAGAACATCCCTTTCTTTCCTATCTTTCCTCTAAATCGTCGGTTATTCCTTATAGTTTTGCTAATATGACGGCTGTCACAACCGTACCCAGTCTCCCCTATGTAAACTCCAGGCATTCTTATATAAAATAGTTATTGAGTTTCACCGTAACGAATGGGTAAGTTTTAGGTAATAAGTGTGTTCATATTGTTATACTAAGGCACTTTACTTGTGGTTTTCGTTAATACATTTATAAAATTCAAGAAATATATAATATAGAAAAAAAAAATTAAAAATCGCGATTGTAAAGTAATCGTTCAAATTATGTTATATTTAAAAATTTTTATACACACCTATTAATAAGAACTCAAACTAATGATAAGAGCTTTACAAGACCAACCCTTCCCTCAAAAAAAGGCAGTAGTGCATTGATGAAGCGTTTGTCAGCCTGAATTGCAAGTACACTTAATTAATGCTTGTGTATTCGGTAACACATAATAAAATTACGGCAATTTTGATAATGTCAATAAAAATAATATTTAATTTCCAAGGCTTTAGACAACGGTAATTTTAATTAAACCTGAACTTTAAGATTTCACAACTTAAAAAAAATTAATTACAAATTACACTCTTTACTTCGATTACAAAACCATTTCGTATAATACAACGCTTTCTAACAATAAAAAAAAAAAACATATTACTTTTGTAATCACACCCGGAGAGGAAATCAATAAATTGTAACATTTTAATAGGTGAGATCAAAAGAAGATTGAAAACAATAGGTTTTTGAAAATAATAATTTAACCCACCTCTGCAGCAACCAATTGTAACTCAATCAACATTATAACTATTTATAAATTATAAAATATTTGCAACATCATACAGCCAGTCTACGCAACGCTTCATAGAGCATATAAAATATTTCAAGGCAAAGCAGTTATTCAGTGTGAGTGCTGTAGACTATGATGTGTGGGATGTTCTTAATGGTTCTAATAATATGCATTAAACAAAATTGTGTTTTCGCATTTGAATATAAATTTTGTTTATAGCCATTAGTTTTTTTTTTCTCGTCACCTGGTCATTGCCCCCCAGAATTCCGCTCATATGAATCATGAAGGAAAATTATTCCATTATTAATACTATTTTATCGAGAAATATAGATAAAATACATACATTAGAATCCTCAATATTAAACTTCTCCAAAAGACGTTATATAAGTATAATGAAGTGAAAATTAAGCTTTACAGGAGTAAAAAAACAATTACCGAAAAAAAGTAAAAAAGTGATGAATAAAAGAACGAGAAAGAGAAAGAGGTATTATAAAATATGTTTTAATATATTTTTAACTTCAAATTGTTTTTACTTGAAATAAAGAAAGGAAAACATATTTATTTTTTAAAATTTATAGTAGACAACAATAATTTTAATTTTATAGTAGACAACAAAAATTTAGTTAATTTTATATTAATTTTAATTAAGTATGAATGTTTTTCTATTTATTTCGTTTACTTATAATTTATTCAATTTTGGTACGAATTTCTGTAATTTATTTAATTTTAACTCTAAGTTACATTTCCCTGGTGTATTATACTTATTGCTTTTGTTGTATAGATGTATATTTTTTATTATTTTTTTTTATTATTGTTATTTTTTTATTATTGTTATTTTTTTTATTACTGTATTGTATATATGGTATGAATGTGCCTCACTCAGCTTCAGTACTCAGTGCCCTTAAGTGTTGCAAAATGTATCATTCTCAATAAAAAGATAAAAAAATAATTATAAAGTTATTTACCTAATTTTAACAAGATGGAAACAAATATGATGCATATCTTTATTTACTTTCACAAAAAATTAAATAATAATAATACATAAATCACCCATCGACAAACAGATACGCAATACTTAATATCTGCTTCCATCACGATCTAAGAAAAGACATTTCTGAAATTTAAAAAAAAACAACTAAAGGGAGCATAAGTTCAAAAAATCTCAAAAGTAAATAAAAAATGTAAGGTTTGATGTAAACAATATTGGCTTTTTCAAAATTCACTTAGAAATGAAATAAAATATGAGAATTGAGGTTACTATGACAAATATTCTTTGTGATAATTAAAATTCTTCATACTTCTGAAATCATAAAACTTTTTGTTCTCTTACTCTCTCCTCTTATTTCTCTTAACATTTTTTTTTAAATAAATATTATGAAACATAATTACTATCCTCAATTAATAAACAAATTACACGCGCTTTGCCAAAAGTTCAGAGTGAACCAGATGAACCTCATCTTCCTTTCAGTCGGTGGTTGGTTTCGGCTCCAGACTGTCCAATGGGCTGTAACACTTCCTCTACCTTGACAAAGATGTTACGGATGATCCGATTGGTCTATGCAGCGCCAACTCTTCTATTCCTCTGCCTCGTTACATCACTTTGAATTTCCGCTTTCCAGCCTCTTCAGTTCCTCCTGTTATGCCACAGTTCCTAAATGTCTTCGCAGATTTTGGTGGGTCCACGCGAATCTATTTCCTTTTTCCGTCAGTATTGTGATGGCGATTTTAAAAAATGGCTACCGGGGCTTAGTAATCCCTAAACACTGAATTATTTTATTTTATAGATTGATATAATGAACAAGTTGGTTTGCTGAATGCAAATTTTTAAAAATGTGTTCAATGACATAAACTATTCTTCAAAATCAGACATGAGACATGAGAGGATTAATATTTCTTAAAATATTATGTTGATATGTATTATATGGTTTGAAAGATTTTTTTTTTAATTGGTGGTTCAGATTTTAAATGTGAGAGGTATAACTCATGAATGTTACTGATGCTGAAATAGAGTATTATGAAATTTGTTTGTTGGGGTTTAAAGGCGTTAAGCATCAGGGTCATCAAAGCCAGCAAATTAATTTTTTAAACTCTGGATTGAATGTTTAAAAGATTAAATGTTTTTTTTTAAACAAATCATTTGATTTCAAGGAACCTAACAATAACTTTATTGTGTCTTGGTCATCTCCCAAAATGTTTGCTACTGGAAGTGTAATTCCCGAACTATTTAGAATCGATACGTAAAAAGGACACTCCTGTAAAATTTGGCTGACTGTAAATGTGTTATTGCCGCGTTGACATTGTGGTGGTGGCTGTTTACTAATGAGAATCACATCTCATTTAGATTGGTGTGGCCTATTCTAAGGCTGACTAAGACAAATTCTTCTCTGCGGATATTGTTAAGAAATTTATTTCATTATTCTTCGAGATAATAATTAGATATTTCTTATATATTATTGGATTAAAATCAAAAGGTTTGTAAACTTTTACATTTCAATTACAAGAAACAAATTGTTGTTTGTAGCACAGAAAAGTTGAGTGATTTTTGTTTTTAACTTTGACATAGCAAGCTATATAAAATTTTATTATTACTTGAGAAAATTAAAATTATCTTTTTTATGTTTTATGTTTACAACAACAAAAACAGAATAATTGTGTAGTTGGTGAAAAACACTTTAAGATGTATTTTATGAAAGATTAGACATATTTATATTTATATATGGTACACTAATATTGTATCACATGATCATAAAATGAATGTTTTGACATAATAGAAAAATACACCTTACTGTTTTGACAATTCGAAATCGCCTGTACTAAAGATTTTTTTTTTTTTTACAGGTATGAACCTTTCAAGTACTTTAAATTAGAACTCTACTAATACATATAAGGTAAATATTTATCGCATTATATTTATGAATTAGATTAAAATCTAATCTACGTTCGAAGCAGAATCTAAATAAGTCTCTTAAGTTGACCATTGAGAGGTTTGACTTACCATTAGACGTTACGTACGTGGCGTCGAAAACTATTAGACCGAAGTCTTAGGGCTCATAACAACGAATCCTAGGGGCAAAGAAAAAAAAAATTATAAAATTTTAACATTTATATTGTAACGTTTTGCTTTCGCGATGCATGGATGGAGCCTATAACATATCAATCGATGTATTTTTTTGTGCAAAACAAGAACAAAAACATCCAGCTGATTGTATTAAACTCATAATATATCATAAAACCAAAAGATACTTCCAGTAAACTAGATAAACTAAGTATTTAAACTTGGTATATATACATATATATATATATATATATATATATATATATATATATATATATATATATATATATATATATATAATATATATATATATATATATATAAAATATATATATATATATAATATATATATATATATATATATATATATATATATATATATATACATTTTATTTAATTTTTTTTTCTTCTCCTAATCTTTACGTGTAATCACTTTTAAAAATCTTTAAAATTAAATTCATAATCAAATGTAATACAAACAAGAATTAAAAAAAAAAAATTCAAAGATTCTTCCGAATGTTGATATTTAAAGGACATTAAGGTTGGTATATGAAGTTCGCGAAATACGCCTTAGGAGTCAAAAATACGGAACACACCGCATTCCGTTTCCGAATGATCCCGCAAAAAGGAAGTTGAGCAATAATGGGAAGATCTAGAATAGGGGAACTGTTCCTGCTAACCTTTGGAACAACCATAGTCTATTTCTTAGGTGATGTAAGGCAGCAGATCACAATTGCAATCGAAGTATTTTAATAGAAAATTCGCAATCGTTAGCATATTACCTTTATATTTGAAAGAACAAGGACTTAAGAACAACAATATAAGTGATTTATTTTATATACACAGAACGATAAATTATCATTTTTTTTTTTAGATACGGGTTTGTAATCTCCTTCACGTGTAAACAATAATGAAGTTTTCATAATCATCAGTTATTCATTTCTTAATAATTATTAGACATTTTTCCCCTAAAGAAATAAGTGTATGAATTTTTTTTTCATGCTGTATGGTTGGTAAAAAAAATATCAATTCTTTTTTCTAGACACCATTAATACATATTTGAGGTTTATGAAAAAAATAAATAGATATCTAGGACTCCACCTGGACAAACGTCTCACTTGGAATTCTCATGCAAGACTAAAATGACGTTTCCGCTCCTAGACAAACGTTTTAAACCTCCAATTAATTAAAAAAGACTAATATACATGACTATAATAAGACCTATTTGGACTTACGGAATTGAGCTATGGGGCTCCACTAAGCCATCAAATAACTCTCGTTTCCAATCCTTACAATTCAAAAGCCTTCGTAAAATCCTCAATGTTCCTTACTTTGTCACAAATAAAATAATTCATGTTCCATATGTTTCCGATTTGGCTAAATTCAGATACCTATCCTTCCATAATAAACTTCATAACCATCCGAATCCTCTTGTTTCTAACCTTGCTTCCTCTTCGATTCCTGATAACCCTCCGACGCGTCTGAGAAGAAGATGGCCTCGTGATCTCCTTCTAAAGACATATTATTAGAGTGCTACCAGTGAATAGTTTCTCAAAGAATGTTTCCATGTGATTATTTTCCTATGTGCACATTTACTTGATGCATTTGTATTGTAATACAGTTAGAAAATATCATGAATCAATAATTTAAAAAAATATATATATTATTTTAAAATCTTATCCCTTTTTTCGAAATTTTTACTGTCCAAGTTAGATCTGATTATGACTGCACCATAAAATTATCATGCTACTAGATTTATTTTTTGTATTATTCAGAACATTTTCGGAAAAAAATGTAGTAATATCATTGTCAAATTTTGAAAGTTATGATATTTTTATTTTATTGCTTCAATAACTCTACGCAAAAACTTTTTTTCATACAATTTTTAAAACTAATTGAGTGGTCTAATATTTTCAACAAATGAGAAAAAGTCAATTTTTGTTTTATAGGTTCAATTAAAACCTTATAAGATGATTTTAAATAGAAATATTGAAGTTGAATCATGAAAAAAAATTATGAAGATTGGCTTGAATTGAAGCTATGTTAAAAAAAATAGCTTTTTCCCTACTTTTTAAAAATGAGAGATGTTCATCTTTGAATTTAGGCCACTCAATTATGTCGAAAAATATCAAAATAAAATCCTAGAAGATAATTGAGGATTGCAAAAAAAAAATAATAATAATAAAATAAAATCCAGAGATCGTGAATTTCTTTTTTAAATTTGCCTGGATGATAAGGAACGAAAAGACAATTTGCAAATATAATTCGGATAGAGATAGTTTAAATATGAATATTGATTTTCCTCCTCTCTCTCTATCACCCAATGCCATTAGGTACGGTACGGTACACGGAAGAGCCTTCTTTCCATCCTACATTTTGTTTTTAACGGCTGAGTGTTTTGTAGTTGAGGTACCATCAACAAAACTCCCAAACATGATGACGCAAAGTGCTATTGTGTAAGTTATCGCTGTTGCACTAAGAACTGTGCTGTAGCCGTTGACGGCAGATTCATCTTCGTTGAGATCCGAGATAGCTTTCACAGTCTATTCGCTTATCTGAAGGTGACATCGGTCAAGACTAAAATCATGCATTCTCAGTGGTTTGATCCACGTATGTTAATTATTAAAGTTTTTATTATTACATCCCATTTATTCAATTCAATATTACTTTTTTTTTATTGTTTTATTGAGTATTAATACAGTCTGCCACACTTAAGGGCATTGGTACTACGGATATGGTATTGATTCACACAATATGTACATAAGGAAGGAAAATAAATAAAAATAACCAAGTAAGAAGAGAAAGAAAAAAAGATATATATATATATATATATATATATATATATATATATATATATATATATATATATATATATATATATATAAAAATTAAAAGATAAAGTAATATACAAGATAATTAAAATAGAAGATTAAAGCCCAATGATAACAAACTAAATAAAACACATTCACACCTATGTACAATATTTATTCAATATTACAAACATCAGGAAACTGTATCTGCTGTTTGGATCAAGAAAGTGGTTATATTTTTATTATACTGTTTAATCTATTTGTAATTGATAGGCAATGAGAGAGAGCGAGAGTATACCTAGATATACCTAGATTTCTTATAACATGAATTAGAAACTGACGATGGAGTATACTAGATTTAAGATAATTACAAATTTATTGTAACAATCCAATTCGGACATGTATTGTAACATGCACTATATTTTAACTCAAACACATCATGTATCCACAGGATCATTGGGATTGTGGTTCTGAAGATGGGAGTAAATATTCCGAAACGTAAATTGTAAACATGCAATTTTGTTAATACAACAAATAAATTCAATTTTTGTTAATTGGAAGTAATCATTGAAGAATATCATACAACTTCCCAGAAAAAAGAAAAAAAAGATGAATAGTATCGTATGATCAACAAAGATAGGATAAGCGTGACTAGAGTTGGATTATATTAGTCCATGCTACAGATACCGTTTTATGAAATTATTAACATCAGCCTAAAACTTCGTGAATTGCTTCATTTCTTCGTAAGCTACAACTATTTTATTTATGAAAATGTTTGGAATTGGGGCGCGTTCAATCTGGAGATCGGCAAACTTTGTCTATTTAATTAGGTACTAAAAACTTGTAAGTACACATTTGCTTTCCACTCGAATCGTACGATAATTTGATCACAAAATCGAGAATAAGCAGTTGGGCGTAACCTTCACTCCCAAAATATCAAAATAACGAGGTTACAAAGGCCAAACGGCATAATATTTTTGTAGGCCACTTGTTTCTCGATTTTGTGATCAAATTATCTTGCAATTGAAGTGGAAAGAAAATGGGATATTTACGAGTTTTTAGTACCTAATTAAAAGACGATGTTTGCCGGTCTCCAGATTGAACGCGCCCCAATTCCAAACATTTTCATAAATAAAATAGTTGTAGGTTACGATGAAATGAAGCAATTCACGAAGTTTTAGGCTGATGTTAATAATTTCATAAAACGGTATCTGTAGCATGGACTAATATAATCCAACTCTAGTCACGCTTATCCTATCTTTGTTGATCATACGATACTATTCATCTTTTTTTTCTTTTTTCTGAGAAGTTGTATGATATTCTTTGTTATTTGGCAATGATTACTTCCAATTAACAAAAATTGAATTTATTTGTTGTATTAACAAAATTTCCAATTCCAAGAATTTCCGTAAAGGAAATAGTTGTAGGTTACGATGAGATCAAATTATTTACGAAGTTTAAGGCGGATGTTAATAATTTGATAAAATTGTCTCTACCATGGGCTAGATGTCATATATCAATAATTGAACTTGAGTATAACAGTACTATATGATAGTCATAAAGTCTATAAGATTAAAGTGTAATAGTAAAATGTAATAATAGAAAAGCTCAATAATAAGGCAAAATAAGAATAAAATGTTTGCTATTAGTGAAAAGGAAAAGTTTCGCGAAATTCAATTACATAGATTATAGATATTTCCAATAAACTGACTGTAAATTCTTATATGATTTGCTCAATATTTTTAGTGGTTGGTTGAAGGAATTGCCTTTCTTAATGAATAAAAAAAAAAAAAAATCCTGGGAACGGTCGTGAAATTTTACAACACTTACAAAGAAGGAAACGAGCTATAAACCTTAATTACGACACTAATGTATCATAATGGTGGCATATAATTAAGGTTTTACTCCTACTTAGATCTATCACCTTGAAGGCCCGTGCCGTAAATAAGACATAAATCAGGCAGAGATTTCTGCAATTCTTTCGAATCCTTCTCGTCCTTGGTTTTATCGCCACTTACAAAGTATCCAGAGTTGAAAAAGTACAATTTGTCGAGCTAATGACTGACAAGACAACCGAATGCCGCTCCTTCCGAAGAGATAGGGGTTCAAGGGCCATGCTCCACATCTGGCATAGGTCAATAGTCCACGCATCAAGGTTTCGGGCTATCAGGGAATTTCCACAAGGTTGAAAATTACAGAGGGGTGAGCGGATGGTTTTAGAGCACGGAAGAAGAAAGTAGATCGCAACACTCATTAAAATCCATTTCGCATGAAATAATAGCTACATTACAATAATAGATAATGAGCCCTCATTTTCGCAACAAACGCCGGAACGGAACCTGGTATCTTGATCATAGGAGCCAAATGCCTTACTTATTGAGCTACTTCGTTCCACGATTTCTTAAAATAAAATTACATTAATTATATTTATATTTAGGTAGTCATTGGTTAATATCTTTTTATGTAATTTTATTATAATTAACGGGGAAGTGAAGTTGTTCAGTGAGTAAGTCTATGATCAAGGTTTCACCAATCTCTATCAGATGAACTTCCTGCACAACCGCTGGCCTTGAAACAGTACAGAACCCTTCATCTATTTTAGTGGTAGGTTTATATTTAAATTTAAACTTTTATATTTTTCTCAAAGTTTTTTTATTAAAACAAAAATACAGGGCGGTAGAAGTTAAAGATCAATTTTAGGAAAGCAAATAAGAATTCATTCATGAAAAATAAGATTTAAAATATTAAAAATTCATAACAAAAACTATAAGAAAGATCTATGTACACCTCAAGCAAAATAATTAAATGGATAAATTAATGAAAAAAAACAAGATAAAGAAAATTAATGTTAATTAAAATAAAATTATTTATTTTGAATGCATACATACCCAACCTCCCAAGGGTAGAAATTATATTAAACCTTTCTTCTTAAAAATGGTATAATCGAATAATAGAATAAACAAATAAAAAATCATTCACTTTCATTGATATTAAAGTTGTTCACTCTTGCAGAATAACAATGATTTCATCAGCATGGGTTTAAGCATGCTCTTAATTAAATAGAAAAATAAATATTCTCCTCCCGATAGTGACCTACTCCAACGAGTCATGGACCCTCACCACAAAGCACATCAGCCAGATTCAGGCCATGGAGATGCGATTCTTACGCAGGGTCGAAGGAAAAACAAAGAGAGATCGCATAAGAAACTCCATAATACGGAAAAATTTGAACGTAAGATCAGCCGAAACTGTGATGGAGGAAAATCGTTTGAGATGGTTTGGTCATGTCTCTCGAACGCTAGAGGATCGAATGGCCAGAATAGCGTTGGAAAGTAGAGTGGAGGGAAGAAGACCGCAGGGAAAGCAAAGGAAGACCTGAAGAACAGTATCAAGGAGGCCTTTGACAGTAGAGATATTGACAGGAGGAGGAGGCGGCAGTTGGCTCAGGATGGAGAGTTGTGGATTCGGCTCTGCAAGAAGGCTCCTCACACCGCTCAGCGGTAGAAGAGGAAATGATTAAGAAGAAGACATATTTTTTAAAGTTTAATCATAGATAAGGTGAAAATTTTAAATAGTATTTATTTCTCCTGTTAAAATAAAAAACTAAAATTAACCGTTATAAAACAATAAGAATCGGTAAGTGGACAACAAATAAAAATTAATCGCTTGTCAATATTTTCAACTCAAATTTATTTACATTATGAACTATCTGAAAAATATTAGAATCAAGTGTAACTCCAGTAACGTTTTGTTAGACTGTAGGAAGTGCTCTATGGTAGGAAGATGTTCCTGTTCTTAATAACTTTGGTATATTGATGGCAAAACACATTATGGTACATGAGATAGAGCGGAGTGCGGTAAGATGTCGGGTATCGATAACATTTCCACCAGGCTGCACTGATCGTGATTCCACTAAGTTCTGCATTGAACTTTTACCGAAGAACATTTCACGCGAACTCTATCTCCGTGTTCGGCAACACGTCATCTCCGGACACGACAGAATAAATAAAACGTCGGAAGACGTGCTCCGCAGATCTGACATGTATCCAATTTATTGTATCTGCTGCTATTGTGGCGCAACGGTCCCCGTGGAATTATTCGTCGTTTTGAGGTTTCTGGGTCGAGGTGGGCTTTTGGCAAATAGCATCTTTTGGAACCCGATTGTTACGGAGGTAGAAGCCGATTTGATGATAGCCTATCGCGACGATAGACACGAAATCTCGAAGGGAGATGTTGGGAAGAAATCTATGGCTCACGGTTTTAGTAATAACGAAATCGCTCAGAATACGCAGTGTTTTCAAAATCCTTTTATGTCCAGTTTTGACAGAGAATTCTGCTTCAGAACTAACTTAAGTTAAAATTTCAAATCACTAGTTTGGATTTTGTTTAATTTAAAGTTGTTAAAATATGTAGGAACTTGCAAAACAACAACAGTTTTTATGCGCTTTCTAAATAATTTGTTACTCAGAAGTTGTTATAATTTAAGTGTTTACAAAAACGAAAATTCAATTTAAATTTCGTATAATATCAACAAGACGTTCTAAAAATATGGAACGTAGAATTCAAAAGTTGAGAATAGGAATTGAATAATTTAATATTCGCAGTATTTTTTATATTAAATATTTCGACAGTGACGTTGCAAAAACCTGTAAGTGCATATTAATAAAATTGTACTTACAAGCTTTCGAAACGTGCCTATTGTTTCATGGTTTATGTATATTCATAAAAACTCTAATGCTGGTAAATGAGTCTAATAAGCTTCAATTATGATAATAAATCTAGTTATTAAAATTAGACATGTTTATTAGTGTTGCCCAAATGCGTGACCGGGACGAGTCTTGGTCTTGCAAACTCAGTCTTGGTCATGGTCATGGTCGTTTAAATTGTATTTATTCAATATGTTTCTGATTAATTTGATTTGTACATTGGCTAAATTAATTATTTTCATATACATTGTAACTTTTTAATTTTTAACAAGTGGCGTGCGCTCCCCTCCAGGTTGGTGCCCCCTTAACGTTTGTCCGGGTTGTTCTGCCCTAAGGTCCGGCTTCAATCTTATATTTATTTAATTTAACAAACAATTTAGTGGTACACTTATTTAATTTACTTTTATATTATTGTAGAACTATATTTATCATAACTTATTTGGAAGAGTGATGATCAATCGTTTCAGTGTGGCGATAGCTAAATTTTTACCTCAAGGAGAAAACTTTTTTTTTCGTGTTATTCTCGAAAAATTAATCTTGATCGCTTGGTATCGGTTATTGTTCTAAAGGTAGCTGTCAGGAGTAAGTATTGAGAACCAAGAAACCGAAATTTCAGTTGGGTAATTAATTTAGTCATGCTTGGGCATGTTAAAACCCAAAATACATATTGGGATAGCCTGTACCATCTCAATCAGTGATCTTGAATTCGGCATTTTGTTAGGAAGGACTGTTGTAAGAGTAACGGTTGTGCAGGAAAATGATTGGGTCGGGATCACAATCAACAAATAACTCCTTATATTTATTTAAATAGTAAATGATAAATTATTTAATGAAGAGTATTTCACCTCAGAGACTAAGTGTCACTCAGGAAGGTCCCCCGCTCTCAGTGTTGAACCACGACTGATGTAACAAAATGCTACAACAGCCTGACTCAAACTCGTACCTTGAACATAGTAAGTTAGTGCCTTATCCACTGATCTACTCTGCCCCATAATAACTTAGTTTAAGAAAAGTATTTTTTTGGTCCCTATTTCCGATGATGACTCAATGAAAACTAATTGTTAATTTTAAATTCAATTTCGAATCCTGATGACCATAAAATATGTAATTACAGTTTAGAGCCTCTTCCTTCACAAAAAAAATACCCTAAATATATAAAAGTAGAGAAAGTGAAATGGATAATATTCCTCATATTTGAGTTTTTACCATGCCGAATACCTTAAAAGTTAGAAATTTAGTTAACTTGCAGCAGCCCTATTTCTGATTCCTCTCACAGGTCAACGAATACATATTCATCCAACCTCACGACTCCTGCAAGATTTCATTATGCACCAGCAAGGTTCATGACTGTGGTGCTGAGCACGTCCATATTCAGGTCCAGGAATAACAAGGAAATGCTGTATAAGGTAATGCACAGAGCTCCTATTGTTTGCAGAGAGGCAGATAATTGGCTGAGGATTGTGACAGGAGAGAAAGGGCGCGGCCTTGCGTGGGCGTGGTTCCCGTTCATTGGTCAGCATTGCCCAATCAGCGGCGACCGTTTCGCAACCGACCAATAAAGCGACTGTAGTTACTCCACAGATCTAGATCGGCCGCAGCGAGGACGACTCCTAACCCTTAACCTCTGAGAGACCATATCCATCATTTCCGATTTTTTAAAAAATGAAATTAAAGTTAAATGAAATTTGATTATTTATATGATACTTAAGAATTCGCAATATTCTCAATTCCTACAGGAATGCTATGCAGTGATACTGCTGTATCGTTTAACTTTAAAAAGAAAGTTATTTCAGATTCACTCTAATAAATTATAAAATATAATAAATAAAATTAAGATAAGAGATCATGTTTCAGGATCGGTGAAAAAATACGCATATAACTATTACAATGTTTAATATCTGGGAACGTTTCGCAGTATTTTCTTCAGTACTATAAACACAATGATACAGGAAAACGTTTATATAATAAACCTATATTTATATTTATAGATAACAGTAAAGGTAAAAATACAATCAACGAAGAGAAAAAAAAAATGCTGGCCTTTAAACAAATTGAGTGGGTTTCTTAACAAAATATTGTATTTAACTTCCCTATCATATGATGTACCTAGTTTTTTATTTCCAATGCTAATACCAAGATCTTGTTTTAAAGTAGGATCTATCTCCATAAAATTATTTGATAGCTCTCATTAATTTCGTGATCTCTAAACGAGATTTACTGAGATGTACCGAGCAAAAATATTTTTAAAACCTTAGTCACATGAAAATTATGCCATATTTTATTATTATTTTCCATATTTTATGATGGTTTTAAATGAAATATTATATTTTTTATTGGTTTTATTTCTTAAACAAATTTGTTCTATTTCATCGTACTTAGGATTTTTGCGATTAGTAATTTATTTTATAGTTTACTTTATTTATATATATATATATATATATATATATATATATATATATATATATATATATATATATATATATATATATATAAAACTATAAACTATAAAATAAATTACTAATCGCAAAAATCTCTCTCCAAGATTTAAACGTTTTAATGACCTCGAAACCAGGATATTTCATGCTAATAATTTGTTTTCTAGTTAGTTATAGCAAAAAGAAATATTACATTCGAAAAAATTACTAATAATAGCAATAAATAAGGAAAAATTATAATCCGTAAGCGGGGGTGCGGTGTTTTGGAGTAGATTGTAGGGCACTTTACTAACCCCTTTGTGGAAAAGGTCAAGGTTGTGGTATGACCGCGCCTGCGCTGCTTATAATAATTACATCGCCATTGCGCAATTACTACTGTATTATCAGATCCTGTTCAGCAATTAATGAATTTTGTGTAATTTGCTATCAACAAGGATCTTGTTGTCAGAACAAAACTTGAAAAATAAATTTTGTTCTACGTGCATCACACGATCCAATTAAATAATTATATTTCTACTAAAACAGGGCTAATTATATTAAATTGCCATTTCTGGTAACACAATTTTAGTTTAAAACATTACTGCTACTTTCCAGACTTATTTAAATTTACATTTGTTGCGAATTACCATTTTCGAGCTAGGCTGTTCACATACACAAAAGCAGTTTTGCGAGACTTGGTTCTTTAGACTCGGGGGACCTCAAACGTAGACATTCTTTACAGCCGCAATACTTTCCTCTGGTATATTTTTTTTGTACATACGTAAGTGAAACAAAATGGGGGAAAAATTATTAATTGCCATTTTATTTTTATGGAACTTTTTAAAACACAGATTTATATATATATATATATATATATATATATATATATATATATATATATATATATATTGTGTTATATATATATTATATATATATATATATATATATATAACACAATGGTGGAGCCGTGACATATATCAAAGTATTATTAGAGTCTCGATTAACCTTTACAAGGTGCCAGATGGCTAATTGAAGAGTTTCGTCAATGTCTGTAACAAGACCTCTAATTAGTCAAGATTTTCTTGATGTCGTTAATGTCTTAGAATCAGGCAGTGTCTCAGAAGCGCTTTAACTGTATCCAATACAATCAGCAGGACCTAGCTTGTATTATATGAAAAAATAAACACATCTTATTCCAACATTTCTAGATTTACTGTTAGCAATAATGAGACAAGTAATGATAAGGGCGTAATTGTGATTATATTTATCGTTGCCGTAAGTTCTCTAAAATAACACATCCCTGTCATATTTTAAAAAAAAAGTACAATATTATGATTTTTCGTTGATAAAGTACTAATGTATTTAATTTTCAAAAATGTTACTTAATGACTTCTTGCTATGTACTGACGATGTATTTTAAAAAAAAATATTTATAATCTTGCTAAGACACCGGTTTTATCTTAAAAATAGATTTCACATTAAGCTTGATTCAAACTAATAAGATTACCATTGATTGATCTATAATGAAGTAATGAATTTGTTTAAAATGAAACATCATAAGCTCCATTTTATTGTCAGTATATTTCATAGATTTAAAAGATATTGGAGACACTGAGACCATGATATCAAGTTTAGAATATTGTAGTTATAATATAATTACTGTTTTTGTAATTCTTAATCTTTTAGCTTACTCATAGATTTACTGTAGATGACCTTGCGAATATAGAAAGACGAAATAAAAATCTCTGGTTTGTGAAGAGTGGTTTGCATTGGCCACACAACCAGCCCTGACATTTGGCTTTATCGAGTAAAATCAGGTATATTGTATACTTTCAACACCCACAACACACCGTCGCTTGGTTTCTCAAACTTAACTCGACATTATTAAATAAAAGTGAAACTTATTAAGAAATAAATACAGTTTGAATTAAATCCACGATATAAAACATTTTGATGGTTACCAAGTTAGAGTTCACATCTGCAAGAAATATTTGTTAAGAGAAGGGAAAAAACAAAAGTTTTAAATAAAAAATGTTACAATCGTATAAATTTTTCATAGCTATAATAAAGATCTGTACCACTACAACCCACCAAAGGTCTTTAGTTCAGTACTATTTAGGGAAAGTCAAAATATATCAAAATTCACTGTTAGGGATAATACAAATAATAACCAAAAAAGGTACTTACATTTCTACTTTAATAATAATAGGTGTTTGTAAAAAAACGTGTGTAGTGTGTTTGATATAATTTTTTGATGTACAAGACTTGGTTAGTAATTTTATTAGTCAAGAACCAAAATATATTACTTTTTTTTATCATTTCAGAGAATCATCTACATTTACAGGACATATGTAAAATTTATTTTATATCATGTTTAATTGTGCATTAACATAATTTTTATATAGTAAAAAAAATGTATTATATATATATATATATATATATATATATAAATATATATATATATATATTTTTTTTTTTTTTTATTTCTTTACCTCACTTAAAATATGCAGAAGAAACATACTCTTTTTAAGTAGAATATTTTTGGCTGTATTTACAAATCTGCTTATTGTCAAGTATATGACAGGTCAGGATGAAGAGAATTTTATTTTAAAAAGTTAAATTATTATATTTAAAATAATTATCGACGATATTTGATTTATTTTTAATCAATTAATAATAACTGCATACTTATTGATTAGATAGTTTGTATCGATCTTGTAATTGATTGTTTTCTGATGTTATTTGTTAAATAAGTAGCTTCTAGTCTTTGCCTATCTTATTATTTATGTACTCTCGAATATTTTATGAGGGCCACTAACAAAATCTTACATTGGAGAAATCAAAAGGAATTCAGAGGCTAAAATGATGATGATGGGGAATTATGTAGTGATATGATTCCTAATGTTAGGTGTACATTAAGAAAAATTTCTTACAACACTACAATTTTTGTAACATTAAGAAGAATCATTCAATTAAGAAACCAAGACTAGGAAGAAGTGCTGCTCGGTACTATTTCTTCCTCATGCACAAAATGTCAATTTTCTCATTAGTTACAGCATATGTGCTTATTATCAAGTTTGACAGGTGTGGACGGAAATATAAAGACAAAAAAAAATTATATTTATATTATATAATCATGTAATAATGTTCCCACAAAAATAATTCAAGAAATCTTTAACGGAAATAAACAGTAGCTAATCACACACATGTACTTTCACGAATTCCAAGAAGGTCAAAAGTCAGAAAAGGTGAGCCTTAACAATTTACTCCGCTAAAATTTCCTAATGACTACTCGAAACGTAACATACAAATATAAATTTCACAACCCATTTAACACGATTATCTTCTATGGAGATCTGGAACAACCGGAGACACGGAAACAATCAGCTCGAAAAACTGCGTAACACGAGCACGTTTGTAATGTTTAGAATCATCTCGAAAGGACCAACTGATAGGGTAATCAACGGCGGGTATAGATTATCGTAAATTCCTCAAATGACGTAAATGCCACACAATCCCTTCATGCCGAATAGTTTTAAATCTGGCATAAAATCCATTTAGGACTCCATCACCTTAAGGTTGCGCCATGATGCGTGGTGGTCTCTATGAAAATGGAATGTAGGAAGTGGAAAGTCCGATTAACATAAACGATCACGAACTTGCAAAATCGGTAGGCTTTGAGCAACGCTATTTATTTCGTACTCATCCTAGAAGGTAATATTATTGAAGTAAATGGATTGTTACATGGTACCTAATAGGTAGTCCGGATCATAATGCGGCATTTTACTTGTTAGAAATAATTCTGGCATAATTTTGTTTTATGAGATTTAAAACCACCGGACCGGGCCCCAAACATCCAGAAACATTAATAAAGTCTGTGGAGATGTTAGTGTGAATGTGTATACCGATCAATTATCATTTTAAAAAAATCATGAAGGAGACTTCAGCCTTGAATTCAAAGAAGATTGTGGATGAACTTCTTCACTTGATAGAGTCGAAGAAAGTCTTAAAAGAACTGTTCAAAGAACTTGCAAGCTTATAATATAGGTATAATATTTATAATATAGGTCTAAATAAATAAATACTTATTTAAATAACTTGCTAGTTTTAATCGGGAATAGGCACATACTGCTGCCCCCTGTGCTGCGCCTGTCATGCGCTCAATTTGCGGCGGGCCTAAAACTTGGATTCTTCATGTATTAAACCAGGGATCTCCAAAGTTTTTGGCCAGCTAAGTCCCTAAGGGCCACATTGAGACCTCCACTAATTCCCGCGGACTATGGCTGTGATGAATAAATGACATTTCAGTTTTGAAATGAGCTTTCTTAAAGAAACAACTCATGCAATAAATGTTTTAGAAACCTCTTGTTTGAGTGATTATTTCTTCTTCTTCGAAATTTCTTATTTTTGAAATAGTTTAAAAATGTTGCCATGTGATCAAAGAAACTTTTGCGGACCAGTTCGTATCCTGCACGCGGGACGTTGTTTGGAAACCTCTGTATTAAACGACCTTCAAAAAAATCTTCGTTATAAAATTTGTACTATACTCGTTTGCCGAAAGAAAAACAAAAGTATTGATGGGCAGGTCAGTTAAGCAATGTCTTATATTAGTATGTTCGTGTAAATTAAAGAAAAATCATTGCTAAAAAGGCCTTCTGTGTTGGTCAACTGTTGAAAGGTAGAAATAAGTATATAGGAGTTTGCACGTAGAAAGGTGCTTTAGTTATGTGGCCTAGCATTTTTGATTGAAAATTTAGAAATTTTTGTCAATGGATCTTTTTAGTTTACCCGTATAAGTATGTCCATATTGGTTTAAATAAGTATATGTATGTATTTAGTTTCTCTCTCAGTTCTAGTTTTGAAGATTAGGAAAAATTAAATAAAGTAGTTTTATTCGTCTATTAATGGACAATGTTCTTCTGTTTAGTTAATAACTTTATCTGCATTAATTTTCGTACAACCCAATATTACTGAAAACCACATATTTAGATAGTAAAAAATAAAAGACAATATTTTGCCTATCCATCTAACGATGACTATCAATGTACTCAATGACTTTCACTTTGGTTCTCCGATCCTCATGTAACTGATCAACAAACGGTTACTGTTTGCATCGAACACATGTTTTAATTGACATAATGTTGAAGGGGCTCCTTGAAGAAAGCTGAGGGTGTGGTGGTAACAGGATCAGGGGATTGTCCCCGATCTGACGCAGCCTTGGTGAGCCCGTCTTAAGTGGTCTACTTAGTCTTGGCACACCTTGCTGTCTGAGTCATGTGGTTTCAAGCTGCAGCTATAAATGCATTCGCATTTATATATCTTTGTGCAAGTTATAAATAATCCGTTATATATTAAATAACTTCTTTCTGATTGTAAGTTACATGTTAAATAAAACCAGTCTTGTGTCCTGTAGATTTTTGATCAAGTATTTCATTGATAAAAAAAAGGTCAAAATCAAGTCAAACATATGTGGGATATTTTAATATCAAACTCTAAATGAGACCTTTTTATTGCTGGTTTAGCGGAACATATATACGCTATGAATACAATCTGTAAAAGAACTTAAAGAGAACTTAGTTATATTATCAACCATTACTTTCCCAAGGTAACAAGTAAAAGTCTTTACAACCTTAACTGTAATACGTCTAACAGATGTATTAATTGTTTTAATTTTACAGACAACCGATTTATCTATAAATTACTTTGTTTAGACCGTAAATGAAAAAACTGTTTTGAAATTAACTACAAAAATCATTAACATCGAAGACTTTCCGCAATTTGGATTTTGCATATAAAATAAGGACTAAATAGACTTATTGTTATTAAAAATTATATCATATTTTAACAATATTCTGGGCCTTATTATTATATGGTCTGTTGCACAATAATAAATTGTATTTAAAAGCTCTTTAAAATGGTTAGCAATAAGTTTTGAGCGCCAACTATCCGATCTTCTCATTATAAAGAGGCAAATTTTTATATGGTATTCCACATAGTGAAACTGAATACTGAAAACAAAACAGAAATGATAAAATTGCTAAAACAAGAAATAAATGAATTTAGCTATTCATTCCAGAAAACAAATTCTAAAATGTAAATTCCTTTTTTATTTTAATTTTTTAATTTTAATATATCTCTTCGTTGTAAACCTATGTCCTCCTGTCCTACAGTATCCTTTAATAATACCCCACCCTGTTGAAGAAATCCGATACCTTGGACTCCAATTAGACAAACGTCTAACTTGGAATCCTCATACCAGACTGAAACGATAACAAAACGGCTTGAAGTTTCCGACAACTCCAGCAATTACTAGATAAACGCTCTAAGCTGCGAGTTAATTACAAAAGGCTCATATACATGACCACAATAAAACCTATTTGGGCTAAAGGAGTTGAGCTGTGGGGCTCTACTAAACCAACAAATTCCTCTCGTATCCAATCCTTACAATCCAAAATCCTTCGTAAAATCCTCAGTGCTCCTTACTTTGTCACAAATAAAATCATCCATAACGACTTTAATGTTCCTTATGCTTTTGACCTGGCCCAATCCAGGTACTTATCCTTCCATAACAAACTTCAGAACCATCTAAACCCTCTCGTTTCTAACCTTGCTTCCTCTTCGATCCCTGACAACTTTCCGAGGCGTTTGAAAAGAAAATGGCCTCGAAATCTCCTTTTGTAAATACATTTTTACAGTGCTACCAGTTGGTAGTTTCTCAACAAGTGGTTTGATATTATTATATTCTTGTGTTCAAATTTACTAAACGTATTTTGAATTGTAATACAGTTGTGAATATCATAAATAAAAAAAAATAATATAAGGATATGATAATAAGGGATTATTAAAAAAAAATAAAATAATGTATCTGGTCGTTTCATTTCCGTTGAAACTGAGCATTTAATTAAGTGACTGATTGTCATTACTATTTTCTACTGGCATGAATAAAAAATTGATAGTTAAAAAAACAACTTTAGAGACTTATTTAATGCTATATTTTTGCTTCCTTCTTTCACTATTTTTTCCAATTCTTTCAATGATATTTAGCAATCGTGTATATCTAGTAAAAAAATAAAATATGTACTCGCACAGGTCCATGATAACAATGGTATATCGCTACTGTTACTTAAAAAGGTCGTATTAACTTTTTTTTGTTTATTCTCTTCGCGCTCCATAAACAAAAGTTTACATTTTGTGGTCTGCTACTGCTATAAGTAGGCTATTGCTAAAGGAAATAAAACATCAAATAATACTAATAAATAATTGGTTTTTATGTGCTATTCTGTAAAAGAACTCAATGTTTACATATAATCTTTTGCACTAACGGTAACGTTATGTAAATTTTCACTTATTTTATGTTGTTTCTATAAACAACGAAAAATAAAAAATAACCTAGTATACACCTAAATGTGTATTACCTATATAATAATTTTATTTTCAATATTAATTATATGTGTTTCAAAATATAATTTGCTAAATATAATTACAATTTCATTATTGAGTGTTAACATATAGGTTGGACAAACACGTAATACTGGTATATATCTATTAATTATGATCATTGCCTGTATTAATTTCGAATATTTATAATCCAAAATTAATACATGCAGATACTGAAACATTTATTTTTTAAACAGATTAAAGGTTGTGATCAGTTCCAAAGGTTCCCGAACATTTTCTGGTTCACAAGCATTCGTTAACGTGCCGTGGAGTTCTGGTCGAGGGAAAGTCTTGCAGTGCTGCACACGAGGAAAAACTCAATCCTTTGTTTACATTGGCTTGCCGTGAAGGAACGGGTACCCATTTATTCCAGCAACAACTATTTTCAGCCTCAGAGTAAAAGCGTTTTTCAACACCAAACAAAACATTCATTTGACCAGCCATATATATAAAGCTTTTGAAACACTTGTATTTCATCTAAAAGCATTAACCATTTTTTTTTCCTTTTTCCCCAGGGCTAAAATTCTAACAATAACAAAAAACGTTTTTTTTTTTTATCCTCATAAAACAAAAATTTATTACTATATTTAATCTATATATGATTTTTTTTTTTTATAAAAACTCTTTTTTACTCTCATTGTTTTTTAATAACACTAATTGATCATTAAAACATATTATTAATAGACTTATGAATTGAATAGATTAAGTCCGTAGATTGTTTTGCTTCTTATGGAAACTTGTTTTCCTTCGTCTAAAGAAATAAAAGAAATGTATGCAAATAAATGAGGAAATATAATAGCTTAAGATATTGAATCGTGGGAACATCGAGTAATGTTCTGTTCTCACTTATGTAACTTATGGAGTGCAAACATGCCCTTGGAAACTGTCATAGTTACCATTTGCGTGCAATCATCATCAACACTGACATGTTGGTTGAGTTGTATTTAGTTTTTTTAAAGACATAATAATAAATAAATAAAGACGTTTATTTCACAAATTTTAAGAATTTATAAAAAACGATGGAAGATAAGTTAATCGTCCTAGTAAAAAATTCACAAAGTATTTCTTGAAATTATATAGTAGCTTTAATCATATATTTTATGTTTTAATTGATAATATTCCAAGAATAATATCAAGCTGCCTATTAAATAAAAGACTTTGAAATTATCGTGCATTTTTTTTTATTGTTTTCGATGCTTCATCCTCATGTTACAAACATGCAACTTCTTTAGACACACAGTCCCATCCCCTTTGTTTTTCGCCACAGCTCTCCAATCACTTATTTATTTTAAGTTTTTGCAATTTGGACTGGATCTTTTATTATTCAGTTCACTTGTAATATAATTTTGTGGATTAATGTCTGAGACAGAAGTACATTTTTAAGTATATTTAAAATGTAAGTCAGTATTTTAACAGCAGAAAGTAATGTTAATTGTAACATGTTTTTCATTAATTCGTGTACAATCTAAATTAATTAAAAAATAAGAGTAAAGTCTGTATAATTATATAAAATTTAAATAAATTTAATAAAGTTACAAATATGCGATAGACAGGGATGCCGCTACCCCTAAGGTCGATGAACGCATGAACCTCCTCGTCCCCCAAATATGTTTTGCTCGTCTCTTCTTTAAAAAAATGCAAGCAAAAGTATAATTTAAAAAATCGTAGATCATATACAATTACACTTAATGCTGTCTATTCTATGTTTTCCTCTTGTCTATTGGTTTGAAAGTTTTCATTTCGGAATTCAAAACTCCATCAAAATGTGCCACGCCCCCAACAATTTTTTTTGATAGGCGCATCTTGCACCACAAAATTCCCTATTAGGAAGCCCTGGCGATATAATTTTTATTTTTTTATTTTAATATTTTCTGTTAAGGTTAAAAAATAATTATTAATCATAATCGACATTTCCCTCTGTAAACATCAATTATAGATACAAGTTATCTCATCTTCTAATTAAAACATCCGATTCAAGGCAAACATATTTTAACCATATAGTCCTTGATAATCTAATTTTCGGCTTGGTATTAATTTCCTCCTAATTAGCAAACTGCGCAAAAAGAAGAAACAAACTTTAATTAACAGGAAGCGTTAGGTTGTGCATTCCTCTTGTATTCGTTTATAGAAGATGATTTAGATGGGTATGAGGTTGATTACAGTTCTTCGGTGATTAATTTCCGAGAGGTAACTGTTTCCAAAGCAGGATGATTAGTTACGGTGCTGAGGGTAACATCGCAATCTCAGAATTAGCGGTATCTTCTTGGATCTTGCCGCAATCTCTTATCCTAGAAGATGGTGGAACTCGAGAAGACCATAATTAGCAGCAATTGGCTTTACAAATAGTTCAGATGTACAGTTTAATAAAAAAAAAAATAAAAAATCTACTCTTTGATTCAATAAAAAAAATCATCCGCCGCACTAAATAGTATCTTTATTCAGAGTAATCTTTTCGTCATGTATAGCACTATTTATAGACGCATCTTTATGAGCTGATTATGAACCAAGGGTCTTCTCTAATTCTGAAAGTATATTTTCGTCTGATAAATCAACTATTGAGTCTGAAAAACTGAAATCGAGATTGCTTATGTTTAAATAAGGCTGATGAAAAAAAAAAACAAAAAAAAAAAACGTGACTTTAAACTAAACCTCTCTATTCTATATGAACTCACTATTTTGTTGAGGTTGAGTAAGGCTACGTTTTGTTTTATTTTTATGTCATCCAGAACGATTTTTAATTAATTATTTATCATTCTATTACGTCAATGTATTTTTTAAATTGTATTTCGATCAAACTTGTGATAATAAAGTGAATGTCCTTCTTAATAGGAACCCGGAAATCAATTGTGTCCACTTACGTTATTGTTCGAAAGTGGTTCCAGTAAGCTCTACTGGACTAATGATCGACTAGTCCTGGAGTCCTGCCTATCTAAGGGATAGAAATCCTGGAGGGAAAAAAAACACTTGCGACACGTTGGGAATACCTTTGTGACAATACTTGTCTCAGGAAACTAATCCGCTGTAAGAACTTCTTAATGACTATTGTGATATACGTAACTGCAATTATGTGATGCCTGAGGTATTTTCAAGCATACAGTAACTTGAGGGGTTTCTTAGATTAATATCGTGATAGCAATTGAAATCGCTATAGCAATTTTTAATAACTTATAAAACAAAAAACAAAAAAAAGTCGGTGGTCATTTATCTTAATATTAAAAAAGATATACCAGCGTGAAAAATTTACTTCATTAAGCACTGGTAATCACTTTTTATCACTTGGCCAACGGTTCTCCATTGCAGATAGGTGAAAAAAATTATATGATGGTAGTCAATTTTCTATTTGTAATTAAAGACTACCATAGAGGGAATGAATCTAATCTTTATTTATTATTTTTTGTTGCAGGTATGACAAGTCATGGTTGGAATGTATTGGTTAGTCTTCTTACGTTAAGCTTGGCATAGCTGAGGTGAGTCAAATAACCATCCTGCTATTCTTCATATATACTTTGTCCATATCCGCGAAATAGTGCACCCAAAAAAAACAGCATATATATATATATATATATATATATATATATATATATATATATATAATTTTTAAATTGTCACTGATTATTTTTTGAAAAAAAATATAGACAGAGTGGCTCATTTATTAATGGCCAAACTCTGGGAGGGGATTCTAGACAAAATTTCCAACAAAAAAATTTATTTGATGCAGAAAAGGAGTTAATTTAAATTTGTTATTTCCCTTAACATGGTCAACATTTATTGAATAACAAAAATTTCTCAAAAACTATTCAAGATAATTAAATTCTAAGCACTGAGACATCTTGTTTACATATTATGGTTATAAATATACTGTTATTTATCTTGTAATAAATTTTATTTGGGAAATTAAGAAACCATATTGGCTGACGATTTCCAGGATATTAGTACAGATTCTGAGACGGATTTTAATATTTCTCAATAAACAAGTTAAAAAAAACAGATTGAATTACCATATCATGTTATGATGAATCAACTCGATAATTTCCTTTTATTTTGATGAATTTTCAAACGATTTAATGCACCCTGATAAATATTTAATAGGGCTACATTAAACGAAATCTATGAATATTTTCTTGCTGTATAATTTTGCTGGTCATCGCTCCAGATGATATCAGCCCATTATAAAGACTAACCTGTCATACTATCATTATTCAAAAGCGTCAATAATTCGTTTCTTCCTTTTTTTGGAATTTAAAAACCTGCAGGCATGGTTTCAATATTTTAATTTGAAATTTCACCGGTTTTTCTCGTGAGTAGGCGGGTTGCTCATTTTTTTTCTAGTAATTCAATAGTCATCTTCTGGATAAATGACTACTGATTTTGAAATTCCTGTTTCGCCTTTAGCGCAAATTTGGACAATAGGTTTTTTTGATGTTCCATCAAAAATTTAAGTAAGGCAAAGTTTACCTTTTAAAATCAATATTTGGATGCTCAGAATAGTTTTAATTAATGGAGAAATAATTATTTTGTAATCGATTCTGTATTTTGGAATAAAAATAGTCAATGTCCAAAACATTGAATGCTGAGTAAGCTGGAAAAAAAATGTTATTGTAGGACGTTAATTAGTTATTTAAAGGGCCCTTCTCTTTCTGCAACTGATTATGAGTTAAAAATCATTATTGTCCTTCTTTTAACACAATATCGATTCTCTACCCTTATTTCATTCCTGTAGTTCACTAAATGTTTCGGACCTTAGCCGTTTTTGTACCAAGGTGCAAAAATATTGTAATAGAATAGAAAGAAAAGATCGAGGTTATAACTAAAAACTTTGAAATCTTGGATTAATGACGGAAAAAATCATTTACGAATTTCTTCATCCTACAATATTTTGGAATCGATTTGTGGGAAGTCATCAAATAAAGTTGAAGCTGAAACATTAGCGCATTTTTAGAATATTTAAAAATTCATATCAATGAAACACATAAGAAATTGTTTAGTCTTCTTTGTAAAGTATAATAATTTCATGTTTAGAAATACCTTACAATTCTTTTTCTGCAATTATGGAAGTAATTAACTGATTTTCAACGATATGATTTTAATTTAAAAGCACAAAAGGTCGATGCTTAAAAATTGGCTAAGTGGTCAATTTACCCCTTGACTTTCGCTGATTTATTTTTTCAATTTTTTTCGAAATTAAGTACGTTTTTATTTTTCAAAAGGATTAGTATTATCTGTCATTTTATTGTAGTAGAAATCACAGATGAAGACTATATTTACATATTCGTAGTCGTGATCCATGGTTATTGTGAACGTTTTACGGATAGTTGGACGAGTAGATTTTCCTTGTCAGGTAATTGGATATTAGACCAATTCTTAACATATCGATTCTTTAGTTACAAATCGGCTTAAGCTCATAATATATATGAACTGTCATGTATTAAACAATTGCAAAACATTCTTCCAGTTACACCTACCATATTGCTCTAGATACGATTGCCCAAGCAGCGTAGCTTGAGATATTAAAGCTTATATTTGAAGTTATATAACCCAGGCCCATAGGCCACCTAGCGGCTATCTAGGCCACACTAATAGCCCTCCATTGTATAATGGCGAGTGAAAGGGTCACTGGCTATCACATGTGTCACAGCTAGTCTGCAACCTGATTCCGATCTTACCGAACACCCCTGGGGCTGTAGAGAGAGTCCAATCGGGAAGCTATGGCTTAATAATTCTATCTTAGAACGGGTATCTCTTCATTACAAGATATCCATCTATTGAATAATGGTGTTTTCGAATGCATTACCTGTACTCCTGAAGATTACCTAGAAGCTGCCGTCCCGAGTTAGTCCAATAATTCAATTTGCGGTACCACTAAAATATATACACTGACCCTCTGTAAAAATCGACCTAAAACCGCACTGAATCGGAAACTTCACTCCAACGCATTCGGAGATGAAGAAACTGAATGAAGAATTATCGGTTTTTAAAAGGAAAGAGCTTGTACAAAAAAATGCAAATGTTTTTTTTAATATGAGGAAAAACATCACACCTTGAAATTGAAGTAGCTTTATATAGTGTTTCGATAGAAATATTTCCTATGTGTATTCTTTTTTCTACTATAAATTTTTCGTTTTTTTTTTATAAATTAATTAAAGCCATATCGGTCAGTATCACCTTATTTTCACGTCCATTATTTTTACACGAGATCTCAGCCATCTAAAAAACCCCCATCTTTAACTTCATCTTGACACCAATTTTTTTACCATCTCCGTGGCAATCAATCTTTCTCAGTTATTGTCTGTATTGCTTACCACTGCAATTATTTAACCATTATGATATTTATTTTTCTATAATTTCATTATTTTAATTGCATATTCATGCAAATCTTTTATTTTAATTTTTAAGTTAAATAACCCTGTAATTTCATTATTTCAACATTTTTTCGTTTATTTTTTCGTTAAAACTATGTTTCAACTGCCTCCCGAAGTGCTACATCCTACGTCCTGAAGACGACCTGCAAAGTGGGTCTAAACGTTGGCAAAATAAAAATAAAATAATTACTATATTTTAATTTAGTATTTATCTGACCGCACCCCCGGCTAACTCCTTCTCATATTATATCAACGCTCAACCATCTTTACATCATTTTTTCGTTTGATTTTGACTAAATATCTTTAAAGAAAATTCCTTATTTATCTAAAAATATATACTTTAAATTTTACCACTTTGGTTTTTGATTAGACATCTTAAATGTTCCATGAATGTTGAACGACATTATAGATGACGAAAAACGACATTATTGCCTTCATAGTAAATGAAATCACGGGTTGCACTTGGTTAAGTGGTTAACCAGATGCCATTATTAGACCGTCTTGAGTAATCTGCAACTCACATTTCACATGATTCCGCTATTATCCTTTTGAAATTAAGATAAACGTAAAAGTACAGGATTTGGTAAAACAAGTATTTTGATTAAATAAACCTATATAGAAAAACAACTATTTAAGATGGCCAATCTTATTTTCGTTATTTATTATTTGTAGTATATTTATTTAATTAGTATATATAACCAATAATAATATTTAAATAAAAAGATAAAATAGAACTTTTCTCACCCTATACCCATTTAAAAAAAAAATCCAATATTTCTTAACGACAATAATATGTTTATATTTTTATTACGTTTCAGCATTTATTACCCATTTTCAAATATTCTAAATTAAAACAAAAATTTAAGTCATAATGAAATAAAATAGTCAAATATTTTTAATAAAATTAATTTGTTTCAATCATGTGGTTAAAGAAGGACTATTCTTTCGGAATTTCCTAGATTCAGATTTCAGACCAATGAATTAATTTATTTATTTTTCTAATAGTGAAGAAGAAGAATATTAAACCATGTGAATATATTACTAAATATTGATATTGAAATGACATGGAATAAAAAATACAATTTTTGGGATAATTGAGAGTTACCGAAATTTAAAAATATAATATTTGGTGTACTGTTTAAACTATTTTTGTTAGCAATATTGTCGGATTCTACTCGCCTGTGAATCAGACTCGGACAGTTTTTAAATTAAAGTATTTTGCATTTTAAGAGGTAAAATTTACAATTGTTTGTTTGCAACCTTGTGTTCTTTTTAAAATAAAAAAAATATTTATATTTCATTTCCAAGATGTTAAAATAAAAAAATGCATTTTATTTAGTATTTTAAATACACAAAAAACAAAACAAATAGAGTTCGTGTATTTTGTGCTTATGTTCCACAAGAAAGTATTTCGTATTTCTTTTAGTAATTAAAACACTTTTTGTATTTTGTACTGAAATACATTTCTGAAAAACTTTAAATAATTTGTATTTTAAAAATACAAAATATATGGTATTTTAAATACTGTTTTTTAAAATAATAACTAACATATTTTTTCTTAGCTTCGTTATGAACAACTGGACTCTATTTAAGCCGATTTTAATGCTTGTGAACCTCAAATAAATTAAAATAGAGCTTTTATTAAAAGATAAGTGTCTTTATGTTGGATTCTTTAAGTACAGTAGACTCTCTTTATCGCCGCCGCGATGATACTTAATTTGAACTTTCCTCCAACTTCACCAATCGGCGGACAAGTAGAAAGTCTTTCTAAATAGTCCGGTGACGGGCCGATTTATTTCCATGACTGTGCTGGCCATTGTGTAAGCCCTGGGATATTTAGCAGCTTCTATTTCGCTTTCTATTGCTTTTTTGTTCTCTTGTAATTCAATATTCGGAAAACGGAAGTGAAGACCTCTTTTGATCAAGTTTTGTATAAAAAACAGAAAAGAAATAGCTAGTAAACCATGAAAACCTTTAAAAAGTCTTCGATACTCGATAAAGAAGATGAAAAAAAAAAATAACACGAATTTAAGTAGTTTCATAAATTCAATTTAAAAATATTTTTATTTTTTTAAAATATACCTTCACAGAGTTTAGGGAGAAATAGCTGCTTCAAAAAAAAGTTTTTAATCAAAAGTATTTTTCACAGTTGTTTGCATTTTGGTAGTGCGATGTAGATATTCAATATCGTTCAAGTAGTTAAGACTGATTCTCAGTCCTCAATTTTATCTTAGTCTTTTTTAAGTTTTTAAATGTTAATATTTTTATCATTCTATTTTTCCTATCACTTTAAAAAAAAATCATATGATGATTCTTAATTGGTCATATGAATAATAATAATTTATAAATTGGTTAAGATGTTCAGATAAATTTCATCTCCAGTTAATATTTCATTGAAATTAAATTAATTGGAAGCTGTGATATTGTTGGAAAAAGCTTACCATATAACTGCCGAATTCTAACTGTTTAAATACTTATTTGAATGTTAATTTTTCAAAGGATTAATTATTATATAAGTAACGTAAGCTTTGAAAATTATTGTACTATTTTAAAATTCTCCCATTCATTCAAATTTGGCTTATACTGTGACATCAATTCTGACATTTTCAAAATTTTACACTTGCATCGTTGTCCCACAGTATGAGCGATTTGATGCTTATTTTTTTTTCTTTTAAAAACCTTTATTTTATTTATCTACTGCACTAGCAATTAATGTTCTATCGATTATAAATATCAGCAACCAATTATTGCACATAAAGTAGTAATTAATTATTCGATTCTATGTTTACTTTTATTATATGCAAGTTTTTACTACATCAGTATTTGTTTAAAGAAAAGAATTTTTTTTTTTGTAACTCCCTTCCTCACCGTTTAGGCTATTCGGGGATTTCTTATGCTTGAGGGTGAGGTCGGAGATCCATTTATTTGGGTCGAAACTTTGGCAAGTTGAATATAACCAACAAAGATTGAAAATCCTCACTATTTACCACCCACAAGAAAGTAAGAAAAAAAGTATTTCTGGCTGAAGGTCTTAGGCATTAATGATATCAACTCATCCAGTCAGTCCTTTATAAACATAACGGAGAATGAATAGTTAATCAACAGTTGTAAATGACTTGCCGAAACGGGACTGAGAAAACAGTTCTCGAATGAGTGATCTGAACGGGAGACCTTGCGAACAATGAGAGACCGCTACATCTTTTAGCTCCACCCGAGGGCTACAGCGGTCTCCGATAATTAGAATAAACAGTGGCCCGGGGGTTACGCAACCGTTGCACAATTGGGCGGTCAAAGTCGTTGGGTAACCCTCCAAGGCCAGCGCTCATAGGCGTTCTCTTCGTCAACAGGCAGCAGGAAGTAGAAAAGGAAGAGGAAGTTGATAAAAAGTGGGCTAGAGTGATTAACGACTCAAGGAATACTATACATTTTTAGGAAGAAAAGCAAGAGAAAAAATGAGTCCATTTATAGTGGCATGGATAGCTCTAAAAGCTAGAAGAAAATTTATGAACACGTTTAGGGAAGAAAAGAAAGATGTCACAATTGATGTGATCAAATATTTATAATCTATGAGCGCATCGAATTCCTTTTTCATTAGTATATTTCTCAAATAGAAATATACACTGATGGTAAAATTGAAAAAAAAATTAGAATCAAATCGTATTATTGGTGTCAATGAAGATTAATTATACTAACTTCTGAAAAATTCATTAATATCCACCAGCTATAAATAAACACTGGGCAACCATAGTTATTTCTGTTGAATATAGTTGTAATATCTGATCTACCCGCTAAAATTATATTATTTCTTCTCAGATTTGGAAGTTGCAAGCTCTGTAATTATGTTTTTCTGAAACAAAATTACACGTTAAAAAGTTTTGACATCCAAATGAGTAGCTTTATCACAAATTATCATCTCAAACCGAAGAATTGAACAGAAACCGAAATATTGGATGCTGTTTCTTGTTCAGGAATATTGGAAACAGCAAGTTGTGGATACTGTGGACTAAATTCTCCAGTGAAGTGCGGGCTTTGCATCCACTAGCGCCTTACCCCATGGTCGGGGCTAATTTAAGTTCTCGATAACATACTTAATAAGTTCATATAACAAATTTAGTAGAAAATTAAAAAAAATACTGCATGTTATGTTCTGTAATATATTAATATTAATTATCAAACTTTATATGTATATATATTTTTTTTTCGCAACAAAAATAATAAATTTATACAGTAAAATAATAGAACAGTTTCACTAAGAAATTAAATAATAGCCATTTCCTTAGAATAATGTCCATATTATTTATTTATCGAATAATTATTTACATTATAAAATTCAAAACCTGGATAAACTAGAGAATAAAAATATTTTTAAGCATGATTACATCTAAATCACATATCTTAAAATGCACACTCACACACATTTAGCTGATTTTTTAATTACTTAAAAATCTAATCACACTAGTAAATATGTTATTTGACATTAAAATAAAGTAAATTAGAAAATATATTTAATTTTTCCGATTGGCACAACGACGTTTTCTTTAATTATTCACTCATAAATTTTTATTTGATAACATTTAATAATTCATATTTGAAAACAACTTCATATAAGAATTTATGAATTTAATATATTTAATACAATATTAAAATCTACAGAATAATCAGGAAAACTATGAACAAATTCAATAACTAACATTTTCAGTGTTTGTTTAAAAGACTAAGTATATATTTAATAAATAGCTAGATCCATATCAAAGTGTGATAAGAAAATGTCTGATATTTTAATTAAAATTTCATTCCGAATTATGATCTAAGTTAAAATTTAAATAAAAATATATGCAAAACAATAAATTATCATGAATATTTGTATTGATAAGCCCCATTTACTGAGACGTTTTGGAGAAAAAAATATCTATCCCAAGTTCAGGAAAGAAAAAATAATTATTGGCTGTAAAATTGCAATATCATTACGCAATAAAAGGCTCCTATAGCTCTCTACAACAGTGATTTGCTAAATCATTGTACAATCTTATCTGAAAAGTACGCTCACATGGCTAAAAAATGTTTTAGTGAAAGGTTTCGCACAAGGTGAAATATTTGAAGGATTGACCGCAAATTTAGCTTTGTAGTTTTAGGACGATAATCTAGCTAGATGAGTTAGTTTAGTAATGCTCAATCATACTAAATTGTCCAAAAAATAAACTATAATCACTGGAAAATGGTTTGACATATATTTCCAAATTCTGTTCTAACCATTGTAAACCCTTCATCGAGCATTTAGTTATTTATTTTTTTAAATTTATTTAGTTAGAAATAGAATAATCTGTCACATCGACAATACTGTGATATATGAACACATTCACACCATAAATACATAAAATATAAAATTAAAATATAAAAAGTATAATAATAACTAAATAATAATAAAAACTATGTACAATAAAAACATAAAATAACCTAAAGATAAGTAAATTAAGAATATAAAAACACAATCATACCTATATAAAATTTAATATTTAATTCAATTTCCAAGCAAATAAAGCATATTTACATATAATCAACACAAATATTTATTAATTTAAATCAAGACTGAGAAAACAAATACATACACGTTTTTCGTGAGCTGCTTTATTGATATACTAATCGTCTAAATTTATTCTTTGCTACAAAATTTAAAACTTTTCCCTTTAAATGCAGAGCTGCCGGAGTCCTTGGCGGTACACGTTTCCCTTGTTTTTGAACCAGGAAACTATTTAACCGAAATTAGACTAACAATAACCGCGAAACGAATTCGCAACTCCTGTCGTTTGAATATTATCTGGTCCGCCCAACCGTGAAACGACAAGTCGGCAAAGAAATTGCTGATATCCTGTTTCTTATCGGCCGTGATATTTGTTATGTTACACCTATTAAGGGTCAGTCATCATTAATCGATATTTGCCGTTTATTTGTGAATTATGGATAAGCGTTTTCGCGGCACTTTTGGTAGACGTATATATATATATGTGCGTGCGTGCGTGCGTGTGTGTGTGTGTGTGTGTGTGTGTTTTATGTAAATGAACGCCTGATGATGTCTAAACATTATTTCAATCAGGAACTCAAGTAGTCCAAGAGTAATGGCAATGTTTAAGATTTATGCAGGATGATTTTATAAGAATACTACAAACTGGTATTTGTTAACTAACTTTTACTAGTAATCATGTCATTACTGAAATAAATAATGCTTACATAGATGTCGTATCTTGATTATAAATAGATCGCCAAATAGTAGGAGTTGCTTTCCAAAAGGAGGTAGCACGAATGATGAAAGAATTGCTGAAGGAAACGATTTTATGAGAGTGGATTTACAGATTTATTAGCGAGGTTCTAGTATTGAGAAATTGAATGATTTCGAGTTTTTTCTTATTCCTTTTTTTTCAAGTTTACTATTCGATGGTTTACTTTTTTGCTAAAAAATTAAAAAAAGTTTTTTCGCCCCTGTCAACTTTTTATTAACAATCAGCAAATTTGGTCGAAATACAAGATAATCAGGATACAAAATAATCACATATGGCATTTACTCAAATCAGGAAATCTAATACGTCAGTAACATTACTTTGCATAAAGACCTACAGATGCCAATAGTTAACGACCAAATACGACACAATACAAAAGATTTCATAATAACTTACTTGTCCATACCAAATCACTGATTCAAGGCATGGCCACAACTAATATGCCCGATAGCACCCGAAATAGGCTTAAAAGAAGCTGGATGAGGGATCTCCTCCACTAACTATAAATATTAATCCAAGACAGGAAGGAAGCAGCAGGGCACTCCTCTCCCTCACGCCAATCTGCTACATCTCGACATCACACACGCTGATTGTCGGAACTTCCGACAGGTGTGAGTGGAAAAATTAAGTTAATAGAAAAAAAATTGAAATACTTGTGTTATTTAAATTTTATGCTTGTAATTTAAAGGAAATAAAAGAAAAAGCAAAATAAGAGAGAGATTGAATAGAGACAGGTAATGCTAGAAGTCGTAGGGTGTAGAAAGATTTTTGTTTCTAAGGACTTTGAAATAACAAAACGTTAATGAGGAATTTCTGACGAGAAGTAGGATGGGTAGGTAACAGGAATCATGAAACCGCCTAAAAATCATCCATCATAAATCAAATGATAAAAAATAAAACAATTCATTAGTCTCTTAACTCTCATCTTTGGTTTAGTAGACATCCCTCTAAGCAACAGTAGTCGGACAGGGAAAAAACAACGGAGGTTAAAAGGTCTGGTCTTTTGAAGAATAGAATCATGGAGCTTTAGGAATGTTATATTAAGGACACTTATAGATTTTACGTGTTCTGGAAAAAAAATTCTTTTTTAAGAGGTGTTCTGATCAAAGGTTACCCCTAGGCTTTTGGTTAGCCGGTTATTAAGGTAAAATATAGGACAGTAAGGAAGGAAATCAATGTGGTTTAATTGTGTTAAACAAATTTCAAATAATCAAAATAACTTTTTAAATAATTTGTTTATTAGAAATCATAAAATTCTTACAAGTTATAACAGTACAATTTAAATAAATGGCTTTAAGAAGTAGATGAAGGAAAAAATCAACCCTCTGATCAAATCATAGATTTAGAAGGACTGCCTAGATAGAGGCCAAAGGTAGAAAGGTTAATACCTGACCTCCGACCTTCAGAGAATTGGTACTCCAAGATTGATGTCTTGGTCAGTGCAGTCATAGGTCATAAGAGTCATAAGTCTGAGGGACTACGATACATAGAGATAGTCTTTTGATGGTAGGTCATTGGATCAAGAATGATTTGAAAACTTTTAAAGTTGTATAATATCATATCATCGTAATATCGTAAAATTTATTATATGAATTAGATATATAGTTTCCTTAAACAACTTACAAAACATTCGAGTAAGAGTTAATTAAATGTGTATTTTGCTATTAAAAGAAACATAGTAAGTTAAAAATCGAAATTAATTAAAAATGAAAGAAAATAATTACTGTCGTTATCCTTTTCAGATAGACGATATATAGAAAATAACTTTATTCTGGGACACAGTCCTTTGAGAATAACACAATACAACAATATTATATTATATTATATAAAGATTATATCTGGCCAAAATAAAACCAATAGAAAAAAAAATAATGTAAAGAAAATAGAAGGTAAACGTTCTATATACAAAACAAACGAAACTATATACAAAACAATTATCACTAAAGTCATTAAAGCTATTTGCACTGTTAGACCAGTATACACTTTTAAGAAATCAATAAAGAATTAAAAAAGTGGATATAATTCTAGAAAACGTCCGTAAACACCTTTTATTCACTTTATAAAGGTTTAGTAATCTGATTTACATGTATGCTTAATTATTCTCTATTGAGTCTTGGATATATGGGAAAAACGGTTAAAATGTGACCCGCTATTCTCCAAGTTATTTTTTTTTTCTATTAGTAAAACTCCTCGAATATTCTTAATTAAGAAAAAATCTTGTCCAAAAAAAAAATACATAATTAAGTTAACATTTTGTATATAATCATTTTGAAATGCGACCATCAACTACAGATTTTAATTTTACATTAAAAAATTTCAAAACTGAACCTGATCTAAAAAGCAAACACATGTTCATCTAATTAGGAATAAGGCATGAGGAAATTATAATTGAACAAATGTTATGTATTTTCAATTATAACAATACGGTATAACTGAAAGTTGCGATACTGGTGTATGATCGACATTTTTAATCGAAAGCGTGTCATTTTCATTATTATATTATTTTTTTTGTATAGCATTTAAGGCTATCAGAACTATACGTGCTCTAGAGATAAAAGCTCCCATTACAGAGGATACACGTAAATAGCTCCGTTATTGAATATTGTTTGAAAATTGTTTCCAAAACGGTTATACAATAGACGCTAAAAATCAATAAGACCAACAAAGAATATAAAAGTTTGCTATGGCCAGTATTAAGCTTTTACTTTTAAATGAACGGAGAATAGACAAGGGAATTGAAAAGAATATTTATAAGATGACAACATTTAAACAAACTTCAAAATCCTCAATAATTCGTTAACATTTGATCAATCCGAACCGATGCTAATTTTTATACCTCAGATAAAAATAAATAATACCTTAAGTCACATTATAATGAATAATTAAGGAATATAAACATTGTTATTCATTTTTATGGATTATTAATATCATTTCAAAGCTATATTAAAATACATGTATAAAGACTCTTCAACCATAAATATAATTATAATTTATTATCTTCAGGTCATTTATATATTCAGGTATATTGTGTTTCCATAAAAATGGGATACTACATTTTTTTCCAATTTATTTAATTAATTTTTAAAAAATAAACTTTTTTTGGTACTCTTGTCTTTCCTAACCACCCCAGATTTTTTTTCTAACGCCCCCAAAAAGTTGATTTAATTAAATTACATATATAAGTATAACAATACAAATATATACAAACACATGGTCATTCCACTGCCCGAGGGCATAAAAATTTACAGATATATCCATAACCCTGAAGTTGTCGGAATCCTATGTTCGATTTAAGGGAAGGTATCACGAGTTCTTCTCTTATTCTCTCATTTATTTACCAATTTCTTAAAGTTTTTCTCAATATTCTTTTTAAAAATTTCATTTCCGCAGCGATAATACTAAAAAATGTAAAGAAATATATGGGAGCGAGCCAACTGGTAGGAGGTAACGAGACAGGCGTTGAAGATTTCTAGAACATATCCAGCGGCTAGGTCAGAAAAAGGGGAAAACCTACTGCAGTTGAAGGGTAAGGTACTTAGCTCAGAACCATATAAGAAGGAAGAAGAAGAAGAATCAATAAATGAAATTTTATATTAAGGTTGTAAACTGTGTAGTATAAAGCCTATGAGTACGATATTAAATTACACCATTTGTTTGTGGAACTCAGACATGCATATGATTCAGTAAAAAGGGAAAAACCAGAGAGACTAGGAACTCCAAAGAAATTAATAAGGCTGGTCAGGATGACACTTGTAGATACATCCAGTAGAGTCCTTTTCAATAGGAGATTCTCACGAAAATTCAAATTTGGAAGTTGTCTTAGACATGAGGATCCATTACCTACAGTGCTTTTTAACCTGGTATTGGATGTAGAGATAACAAAAATAAATAAGAATGGCGGAGGTACAATTTATAATCGCATGACACAGATTTTAGCTTATGCAGAAGATGTTCTCATAACATCACTGAATTTGCCAACAGTTTCAAGAGCTCTTGAAGAATTCCTGATGGAAGCTGGAGATCTAGGTCTAGAAATTAATACAGAAAACAGCATGTACATGAGAACCTCAAGAAGAAGAATTTGATATCATCAGAAACTACTATAAGTTACATAAAAACAATGCTTTTGCCACAAAGAACAATTCCAGTTGAGAACAACTGAGGCAATAATGTTGAGGATTTCTAGAACATTAATTTCGGCAGCAGAGATGATTTCAAAGAATTACACTTTTATTCTCGTTATTGTGTTATTGCTCAACTAAAGAGTTAGCAAAACAGTAATGGGATATGATGATTTCAATTTTCTCTCAGTGGGCTCCCATTGCATAAATATTCTATAACCGATTTTATGGTTCAATACATCATAAAACAGGAGCTCCATAATAATTATAATAATGGTATGAATTTGTGTGTTTTTTTAGATTCTGTAATATGACCTTCCTTGATTATTTTATTCTTTTTAGATAATCTAACTATCCAAGGGCAGCATTATGTTCCTGATCACCCTCATTTTATTGTTTAAAATTCTATTTTAGCTTCCACTGTTTTTAAGAAGATGAGAGCAGTAAATTATCTCAAGAGTTGCCGGGATGCTCATGCGCCATCGATCTTTGGGAGATGGCCACCCCTGATTTGTGGTATTTAGTTGACATTTCCTTGGTTGAATATTATTGTTGCTAAAAACACACGAACATGGACTAAGAAGGTATTTCAATAAAGTCCGACGCTAGAACCACAAATTATGGCTAGAAACCTCTCGTAAGAAAATATATAGATCGGTGAATTTATCTTCTGATCTTTCGGTGCGTTTCTGGATATTCTGGTTCCTGAGAATCCGACCTTTTAAAGACTGATGATTCGACCTACTAAACTTATGAAATCGTCGCTAGATTTTATAATGCTAAATTTATTTGAATGGAACTAATATATAGATTACAGTTGGTTAATTATTATATAAAAGATACTAAAAAAAAAAAAAAATAAAAAAATAAATGAGGTCAATCTCCTTGATATGAAGTAACTTAAAAGAAACATCTAGATACCGGCTCAGATCTACTCGTTTCTGAGGAATTTTAGAAAGGAACTTAGTTCATAATAATAAAAGATCTGTAACTAGCTATAGGTATGGCTAATGGTAAACTATTTTTACTGCTAGTTAATAAATCATAAATATAACTACTATTTTGTTAAATTTAAAATTTACCTGTTATATCTTCGAATATGTTATTCTTACAATATTTTCTGCAGTAAATAACATAATAAATTTAGAATTTTTTTTAAACAAGCAATAGACGCTTAAGACCATGCTAAAGAATAACAAAATAAAATTTAATAAAAAATTAAGATTTAAGATAATGAATTTCTCAATTATTTGAAAAAATAAATTGAATATTTAGAAGAAACGACAATTTTTTTGTTGGTTATCAATGAAATATAAATTTGTAATATTTTAAAATGTATTAGTTAATTGGTGCATTTTTTGTATATAGGTTCTAAGTAGGCTCTAATCATATTTTGAAATATTTATTAGTCCTAGAATTAAAATCCCACCTTTTTATAACTAAATAATTATCCACAAAATAAAAAAAAAATAGTAAATTCAAAAGATTTATCTTTTGTTTTAACCTTCCATCTACACATAATTATTAAAATTAGTATGTGTTCTTTAACATTACTGGCCAGCCCTGATGAAGATCTACAATGTAAGTCTAAACGTAGACTAATAAATATTAGTCCCGATCGTAATGTGTGTGACTTTCTTGACCGCAACTATTATGACCAACTCTAATATGTGAACAATTAATTCTGTTTTAAATTCAAAATCACCAATATTAACCTATATTTGATTATAATTATTTTACCCACATCATATTCATTGTGTCCTTTGGTGATTGCTTATAACTGAATTGTCAAAGTATTACAGTAACAATATTTCATATTCGTTTTCTGGAACGACCTGTACCAAATTGATTCATTCCATTTCGAAACCCACGTGAATGCCTGCATCATCCCCCGTAATACGATAACAAAAGAAAGACATCGTTCTTTCCCAACCCCGATCCTTACAAGCTTAGAGCTTGCCCAAAGCAGTCGTAACGAAAATAAACGTCACCGAGGGCAGAGGTTCTACCAATAATCCGAAACAATATAAGAATAACCGATAATGGAGACGAGTCAACGAGTCAAGAAGAAAATGGAATTGAAAAAATGGCGAGCAATTATTCTTTGAACAGCAGCAGTTAGGTTACGTGGACCGCTTCCATAACAGTCCGCTTATCGAAAGAAGATTTATTGGCAAAGAGATGGACAATTAGAGATGCCGTTTTCCTCCCGGGATTATTCTTGCGCAACTTCTTTTTCTAGACTGATACAGGTGGAATGTCACTAGCAGAGATATCCAAAGGTGGTGGTGATAGCTGAGAATCTTCAGAGGGTTAGGAGATAAGTCAGAGATTGGACGTGACCTCAACTTCATGGGTTGTAGTAGTTCAGGTTCATGACTGTTCTACTTTTCTTTGAAGGGCCTTAAAATGTATATCAGAGTTCCAAGCTTAATTTTTATTTCGCACTGCATAGTGGAATTCTACAACTTTTTTAATAGATAGCCTTTTTTAAGTAAGACACAAATTATTTATATCAATTTTTTTTTTATAACTTTAATTTCCAACTCACACCTATTGGAAATACCCACAACCAGCGAGTGTGCAGTGAGTAAGAAGAGTATGGAAGAGGAGAGTTGGTAGGCTTAAGGAAAATAAATGTTCCGCGACGCCCCTTCCTAACTTGATTTAATATTTATTTTTAGTGGAGGAGATCACTCATCCAACTTCTTTTGAGCCTCCTGCGATGGCCATGCCTTGAATCAGTGAGACTCTATGTCCGTGAAAGTTATTGTGAAATCATTTGTAGTATATTCCTATGTGGTCGTTTACTCTTGGCATATGTAAGTCTTTATGTAAAGTAATGTTTGTAACGTACCAGAAAGTTTAGCTTGGTTATAATCCTGGAAAATTTTAATTGAAAAGTATTTAGTTTACGTATGAGTCTTTTTGGCTGTCCCATATATCTGCGAATATATCCAAATCGGCTTAAGTAAGTAAATGTATTCGATTTTTGACTAACAAGTTTTAATTTCGAACGTCTTCAAAGGAGTGAATATAGCAGTCGCGATCTTAGGATTAGTGTTTTGTTTTTTCCTTGGTATGTGGCTACAGATAAAATAAATAAATAATAATGATAATAAAGCATGAATGAATAAGCACTCCATCTTATGCCAATAAATACAGAAATGCCACAGAATAAGCTCTGATCTGAATCGCAGAATGCTCAAAAGGAAAGTTTTCTTTTCTGAGGATGATTCCAAAAAGAAATAATCGAGGTTCAATTCTGGCTGAGTGTACTGAATCATTGCCCTCCAGTTAGGCGGCCTTGCAACTGAAATAGATTTTGATATAACTGCACCAGAGGCGGGGCTACGGCCTTCCCAGGGTCACTACGGGCGTGGAGACCGGACAAGGAACTGGCTGTCATAATATATGTATATATTATCCTCTCAGCTCGTTTCCATTAGCCATTAAAAGAAACGATACCCTCAATCAATCAATCCATGTTGCAAGCGGGACAGGAATTGATTATTTCTATCACAAAACACAACCAATCTATTCTACTATTTATCGCACTAAAACCTCTATCCTACCCAACCCTACATATTCTATTGTTCCAATATCCATTTGTAAATATTTAACGCACCTTTGTAAAACTCTTTTTCTTAATTGATTCCTATACAGCGATTAGAACATTAAAAGCGTGAAATAGACTCCAATGATTCAGTGATCTTAAACTTTTTAACCTGTTTTGTTGTGAGCGAGGTTATGTGTAAAATAAAAAGCTAAATATGTACGCACATATACAATGCCGTCCCATGGATGGTAGATGCTAGGAGCGATATTGTAACAGGCTCCCATTCATACCCATCCTTAAATTGGTTAATACACTAATATCCTATATCTAAATAAAGATACTAAAGATGCACATATTTATTTTAAATTCCCCGCCCTCACCCCCCGGTAAATCCCGTATAGTCTAAAATGCGAGGTAGGGAAGAAAAAAAAAAAAAAAAAAAAAAAAAAAATGCACGTATTTAAGTAGAGATATATTCCCAGACCCGACCTTTAGTTTTCTTTCCTCCACTTTCTCATCTTTTAGGCTGGATGGGTCCAGAGGAGAGGGCGGGAAGTTATTTCATAGTTAAAAGTACCTCTGAAAACTGAGATTTGAACTCGTAATCATTGGTTGATCAGGTTTCCCGGGCAACGCATATTTTACTCTACGTCTTAGCCAGCTTGGCCTCCCCGCCCCCATTAAAACCTACCTTTTATATGTGTATATACATATATATATATATATATATATATATATATATATATATATATATATATATATGTAGAGAGAGAGAGAGAGAGAGGGTGTTCTAGAGTACAACCTAACCAAACCTATTCTAACCCGAGTGAGAGGGTCAAGTTTCATTCCATGGATCCGCCAAGAAATAAAAAGTCAACCCCTCCAGGCCGAATACGAACCGGGGTCGCTAGGCACGAGGATTCTAAAACGGGCAAAGCTCCAACACACTCGATCATCAGGACCTCTTTTCCAAATCCAAAACTCGACTTGTTGTAATTAAATTATTAAAAACTAATACAACACTGGCTGTATTTTTTATTCCAATCTTTGATACTCCCTTTGAATGAGGTCATCAAACCACGCAACGGACTCGCATATATATATGTATAAGTAATCATGTTCGGACAAATATGGTTCAAAATATGAGAATAGATATCCTGAAGTTAAAGTGATGAATGTTGATAACAACAATTAATGAAGTGTAGAACAATATTTAATATATATACATATGCATTTCCAAAAATTAAATTAATGTGAAAAAAAATAAAACAAAAATGTGAATCCAAGAATATTACAACAATTGTATTCACTTTTTTATAAGGAAAATCTAAAATATATTAAAAATGTCCATAATTAGAAAAAATTCCAGTAACGTCAATTGACCAAGTAGGAACAAATTGACCAAGTAATTTCAATATTTATTTAAAAATTATAATTTTCTAAATTCTTTTGAGTTTAAAATTATTGGCAGAGGGAGATGAAGGGTGTTCAAAGTTGGGAGAATATATGTAAATATATATGTAAATCCTGTTACTAATGATCAATACGGAACCGATTCAAATTATTATAACCGTTCAAATAGCCAGGTTGCCAATATAACAGTGTTTTGAAAGACTACATGGCTAGAATGTATTCCGATCGCCTGATTTTGCAATTTGCTGCAACTCTTATTTACTGGTTGAGGCAACCCAGAAAGCGCACATTATGTTCTGGTTATCACCTTGATGACATCCATTAATCTTGAAAAGGAAATTTAACGCACTAAACCTAGGAAGACATAACTCAAAATAAATCAACAAGCTTGCACCACCAATTCGCCGCTTATGACGTAACATGACACAACGTATCTTTCGTTTCGCTTTTAATTTATTACTTTAATATCAGTGTCATGTTGCCAAGGCAATTACGTTATTTTTAGTGATGACTATATATCTAACAGCTCATATATCACGAAACTGAAGATACTGCTTGCGTTATATTAAAATATCTATTTGAAATTATTTATAAGTCAACAAAGGCAAGAGTTGTTTAATGATAATCATTAATTCCATCTCAATGGAAAAAAAAAATGATGAGTAGATTGGAATGTTCCAAATTCCTCAGTCATCCGAATATCTTCGTCGAAAAATACACTTTCCTTTTCAGATGACAACGCAATAATTTTGAGTGCTCTTCAAGGACTTAAATAATTTTGACCTTCTGACAAACCGCAATCATGATATTGTCTGACTCACGTAAAATTTTATAAATAAAATAAAATCGTTTTAAAATTTTTCACTAACTATCAAAGCAGCTCAATTATGTTTCTGCTATCAATAATTATCTAATTGTGCATTAATTTCCCGATATTTATTAAATAAAATCGTTACGTTGTTATTTCAATATTCAACATTGGTACTTAATGAAATAACTTATCATTAATGGTCCGTGGTACAGACGCCTTTTTATCAAATTGTTTTATTTACGAAAATACTGGGCATTTTCAATCTGGAGGTCGTGAAACTTTGTCTATTTCGTTAGGTACTAAAAACTCGTAAATACCCATTTGCTTTCCACTTGAATCGTAGGATAATTTGAGCACAAATTCAAGATAAAGGTGACCTTCAAAAATATTTAGTCTTTTGGCTTGACCTACAACCCCAAATTGTCAAAATAACATGGTTATATATTACAAACGACCACATATTTTTTAGGCCACATTTTTTCTCGATTTTTTTTATCAAATTATCTTACGATTCCAGAGAAAAGCAAATGGGTATTTACGAGCTTCTAGAGCGTAATTAAATAGACAAAGTTTACCGACTTCCAGATTAAAAACGCCCGAATTCCGAGAATTTTCCTAAATAAAATTTGTAGGTTACGATGAGATGAAGTTATTTACGAAGTTTATATATTATATTATATTATTATATATTATATTATTAAGGATATCAATAATTTGATAAAAAGAGGTCTATACCACGGACTATAACCCTCAGCATAAACGTTAAGAAATGTTTCACTCTTGAAAAATATTTCGATGGCTGTCACTTTATATATTATAATATAATAATTAATTAATGAAGGCTTAAAGGATACTTATAGTGTATAACTTAGTTATCTAAACAAATATTTTCGTTTGACTCCTGACATTTCGGATAGCTGAATAACCTTACCGTTAGTATTATAAAAATAATAAAATATAACCATCCTTCTTGGTTAATTACCCAATAACTAATAATATAGAACAAAAGATTTAGCTCCTTCAATGATGAGCAATAAATCACAACTTTATGAAAGCAAAAAATTCCGATAGATGGACTTAACACTGATGAAGCACAACGTACATTCAGGATACAAATATGTCAGTAAGCTAATAAACCCTTTATAAAATCACTTACATAAAAAAAAAATTTTTTTCATACATTATGACCATTTTTCTATGGCAATCGAGTTATTTAAGAATTGTAGAAATATGTAGTTAATAATACTTGCCTGCTAGTAATAATTTACAATTAATATTAATAATGAATATATTTTATCCATTAATTTATTTTATTTTCATAATTTAATAAACTTGATAGTCTTAATAATCGAATGTGTTTTAGTAGAATCATTTCAATATTGATATATGAAAAGATAAAAGAATTATGAAGAGAAGAATAGTTGGGGTGCTCAGTCAAAAAAGAAGGCAAAAATAAATGATAATATTTATTTTTACATATGCCGACGTTTCGACCTGAAGTTCAGGCCATCATCAGGGCTGACTGCTCCTAAGGTAAAGATGCAATGCATCATTGTCAATCATCATGTCAATCATTGTCAATCATCATTGCATCTTTACCTTAGGAGCAGTCAGTCCTGATGATGGCCTGAACTTCAGGTCGAAACGTCGGCATATGTAAAAATAAATATTATCATTTATTTTTGCCTTCTTTTTTGACTGTCCACCCCAACTATTCTTCTCTTCCTTATCCACGACAGTTAACCATTTACCAATTATGAAAGATAAAAGAATAGTTCTAACTGGTTATTTTTTTCATTTCAGGTGAGTTCAAATACCTTGTGGTCAGAATATTAAAAGTTGTGAGTAAATTCGATTTTTAGTTACTTATAATAAATATTTTTATAGGTTTAAACATAAACATTTTTATAAGGTTAAACATAAATATTTTACAAGATATTGTGCTTAAGAGATACAATTCATAACTGGTAGAGTGTCTATAACTAATCGTTTACCCTATATACTATCTTAATTTTCTTAAGTAAAAACACGTTTCATCAAATAATAGATAAGTTTTAGTTTTACATTTTATAATTTAATTCATTATTAGATAAGTTATCATACTGAGATAATTTGTATTTATTCACGGGTGCATTATGAAAATAAAAAGTAATTTAATGATAGCTAAACAATTAATATATTAGATAACATATATAAACGTTTATTTATATTTATAGATAAATATACACATATGCAAACATTATCTGATTTTTTTTTATGTCATTGCAATAATGGCATTGCAAACTTAATTTAAAATATACTCAACATTCGTCTAAAGGACAAGTATCAAAAGTGCGTACTAAAATAAGGATTCTGTCTTCAAAAGTACTTATGATAATTTGAAATGAAAATTAAGCAGCAATCAAACTAAATTATAAAGTAGCTTCTGTAATTCTTCTACTTCAGACACTGACGGAGTCAAATTATGTCCAATTAGGTTCAACTGTCGGAAAGGTTTCGGAGTGCCGGCTGTTTCCTTGGCAGAAAGGCCGAGGTCAGAGGAAGCGATTCTGAAGGAATTCGACTTGAGGAACAATTCCAAGAACAGGATCTATTCAGTATCCTTCTCGTTGACATTTTCAGAGAGATACTTGCCCTAATATTTTATTTTTTAAATCAGAAAACGGAATCCTTGTATTTAAGATTTATTTTAATGATCCTATGAAATTAAATACCTGATGGAATAAAATAGGATAAAAGTTACTTATTGCTATCTGACCTTTTCAAAATGAAGTCTTAAGAATCACAAACGTTAGTCAATAGTCATTGAATAAAAATACTGCCAATTCTAGATTCATCAGAAAAGAAGGAATTCGAAGAAATCCGGAGAAAAATATATTACATGAAGTGAATGCAGACCAGATAAAAAACATCACCAGTATAAAATTACTAACAAAATATTGATAGTATATCACTTCAAGATAGTTTAAGATATACAGAAATGCCAATTTCTGATTTTCGAATACAAAAAAAACAGGAGGGAGGAGGAGTGTCTATGATGGAGGATGGGCTTTAGGACTGAAGCATTCCCGAAATAGGAATATATTTACATATATTTTTTTTTCATTGGTCCATAATTATTTCTATTGGTGATCTGAAAATATTTGAAAAATCACGGTATGTAGTATTTTAAAATAATAACGCATATACAGCTAGAAAATGCAAGCACGTGTCAAAAAAAGCTTATTATTTATTTTGTTGTTTTACCTCAAAATAAAATCTAAACTTCATAGGCTCACACAACGTAAGATATCAAAGACAACGTAATAAGGTAATGTTTCGCAAATACTGTGAGGAATTCGTAAACCTACAGAATCGCTATTATATAAAATAGCATTGTATTCCTTAACTCAAGGAAAGATTGAAGTGTAAATTTTCTAGGGGCTCATTCATATGAGGCTCCGCCACTTAAATATTTTAATACATGTACTTCATATCGGATCAGCAGCGTTATGATGAATGGTGATACAAGACATGTCTTCGATGAGATGCATCGAGATTATGTAAAACTGATTGTGCAATTTGGGATAGGTCCGTGCTCCCTCACAGTTATGCAGACGTCCAGAAGGTTCGGTGACCGGTTGGTTGGGTCATTCCATTTATTTTATATTGAGTTTTATTTTTTAACAAGACATTTATTTCTATTTTTAATTTTATGTTCATACATTTATATATTTAACAGACTATATCTTGGATTTTCTTAAATATCTTTATCCTGACATATCAAGAAATGAAGTTGCATTTAGAAACTGGTAACGAATCTAAGAACTAATGGCTTAATGACAATAACATGTCAATATGGGAACAAGGCGAGTTTAGTCTAGAAGTAGTTCCCAACGCTGTATTAGGTGACAATTGTTAGTTCTACGTGAACTAGGTCAGTTTACTATCTCGTAAGCTAAGCTTATTTATGATTTGATAAACTGAAAGGGTTAAAAAACAATATTATGGACTCCACTGCCTCAAATATGGCCGAGAGTCGGAAACACCAGCTCAAGTGTTGGGCAATTGTTCGCGTAACATGCTCCTAATCACCCGCCGGTACAATAATATAATGCATCGCATTGCCGAATTCCTTGAAATAAATAAATATAAATGTTTCCTCGAAGTTTACTGCCTGGATACAGAAGGCTCAACAAGGTTCATTGACGGAAAAAGAGGCAATCATAGTGGATCCCACGAAATGCATACCTTACCTGAAGGTACGAAGTACAGAGATGAATTCGGTGAAAGAGAATACCTAGTTAAAGTTTCGGAAGCAGGGAAAGCATCTCTCGTAATACAAGTAATTTCTTGCAGAGGCTCGGTGTTGGAATGGAGCAAATGCAGACTATGACAGAAACTATTATTTTAGACTCATTAGGAATCCTACATTATCACATATATCTAGGCCTTCACTTATTTGATTCCATGAACCGTTCTTGGCATGTCTGATATGTATTCCAATGGTCACATCTGACACTCTCTTAATTTTTTTTTACAGTTTTTGATTGATGAGTATGCTGTGTTATTTAGCAACTCAACACAGTTAAGCAGCCGTGCAATGTTGTATTTCTCTCTTATTCTTTTTTTTTTTTAAGTGTAAAATCACTACTCTGAAGAAATCTCATTAGCAAATATTTTAAAAAGATAATTTTATTACTCCGTATTCATATATTCGAAATTACATAACCATACGATATCGCGAAATGTTTCATTTTAGTATGCTGACAATTGGTAATAATAAAGTAAAAATTCCTTCACGAAATATTTGTAAAAAAACTATAAATAAACTAAATTAACAAAGTAGTAAAATAAATAATAAAAAAATTAAACTTAAAGTAATACGAAAACCATAAACACACTCATACTTGTATGAACTATTAACAAGAAGGCGAATGGACAGAGGACGAGGCGTTTTCATATAAATAGGGAAAATCCGGGATTTCAGGAAATCCCAACTCCTTTCTAAATCGCGTCATTTTTATTAAAAGGCACTCTAATCTTTAATGTAAGTCCATAGCCCCAGACTTATCTGCTAGTGGAGAATCAGGTCATTTTCCAATGATTTACTTTTTGGGGACTTCTATTCGATGCTTTTATATATATATATATATGTGTGTGTGTGTGTGTGTGTGTGTGTGTGTGTGTGTGTGTGTGTGTGTGTATGTATGTAATTATTTAGGAAGCAAAAGAGGGTAACTAAGCACCTAAATGAAATGATATTTAAGTGATTCTTGATGTTCTTTTAGAAATGTAATTATAGGAACAATAATACTTTTAGTGATAATTATTTTTTTCATAACACATAATTTTATTTAGTATCTGGCTGGATATGTACAATTGTTATTATTTAAGCATTTAGCTTAGATAATTAATAATAACAAATATAGACCAATTAAAACAGAAATTGTTTTCATTATGGGGGGGAGGAGGGAGGGAGAAACAAAGGGCATCAACCTGAAAGTCCCCTGTAGATCGTCGCCTAAAAGATGGTCATTCAACACAAAATAAAATCTTGACCATTTACAACAGATCAGTTATTTAAGAACATCGAGATACATACAAAAATATTATATATGGATAACAAGATTTTAAAATTTAAATTACACTTAAATATTTATATTTTATTTTTAAATTTGTACATTTAATCGTTTTATATTTATATTAAGAAAGAATGCAAGGTCAAACGTAACTTTTTAATTTACTTTTATAATATTTTTAGTTCTTTTTGAGAATGAAAAAGAGTAAATTTTAGCTCTGAAAATGTTGAGTTTGGAGTATAAATTAGAAAATGATAAAGTGAAATTTTCAACCTAATTTCTATAAAAGATGTTTACTTATTTATAATAAAAAAAAAAAAGAAAAAAACGTAGTACATTTATATAATCTTCAGATAGGAATAATGAGTACATTCCCTCTGTTCGCAACACTTCACCTACCTAAGCCTTGTCTCACCTACTCTTTATGCTTTAGCTTGCGCAAGTCACGACTTGTTAAATCACTCATAACCTATGAGTGAATTATACGACCGCCTCTTAAGGATATTCCGAGAGTTTACAGCATTATAGAGAGAGCCTCTGCATTGAGGCGTTCCCTACTGAAAAGAACGAAATGGTTCAAATGAGTCGTACGAGGTAAACAACCAAAAGGAGAATCGGGGGCGACCTGGCTAAATGTCAAGGATGAGACCTTGGGAGGGCCACCGCCCGTTAGGAGGACCGTTAGGAGGACGCGGGGGGTGAGATGTCGAGCGGGTGGGAGGGAGTTTATGGTACTGGTGAAGGCGAGGAGATGGGCTAGCAATAATCTCAAGGGCAGGTTAGTCTATGTATCAGGAATGTCGAGTGCGACAATCTGCATTCCAACGTCAAACCAATCTATCCATATAACTCTTCAGCAAAATTCAAATGATATCAAATCGATAACAATCATATTTAACTAGCAGCTACTACAGAATACTAATATTAAAAAATGTGTTAATTTTTATTTAATATGTGATAATTTATGGTTTTTAGAAAAAATAATTATCGATTTTAAACACTGTTTCTAATGAACCGGAAGAACATTGAGTTGAGGATTGTTTGCTTAATTCTGATTAACCCTTTACATTTATCTTTAGGTCGAATGTTGCAGCTGTTTATAGGTTGGGTTCCAACAATGACTTGACAAAGAACAAATGTCAGAGGACATGACAAGCTGTTACCAGGTTATTTCAAACTCACGTTTGGATTTATAGGTGATGGATTGACTAATATTTTGAAAGCCTTCAAAATCGTGTGCAATTCATTATTATTGTTTCCAATAGATTTCATTTTTATTTAAATACTAGTGGAAAGTTTTATGTGCCTTCTACAGATCCGTTATTGCTCAAAATATGTAAGAGAATCTTAAAATCCCAACAGTAACAAATACTGACCTATTTTGATTCTGACGTGATGAGGGAGCTGTAATGATGTTGGATTAATACGCTCTGAAAGGTTAATAATAGTCTTGTGAAATAATGAATATTACACCAATGACATCAGATCTAATGTTTGTAAACTAGCGAACGAAGTAGTGATGCTTCAAGTCACGCCAAACTCGCTGACACAACTTCACATATTGAAGCTATCAAACATATGATATGTGTTTACCGAAAAACGTGATACTGCAACACACATATCAGATTTAACCATTTGAACGGTATATTAAATAAAATTGAGAGTGTTTAAAATGCTTGTAGTACCAAATAATTGGATGACTGAAAGATATTCGATTGCAATACATCACTGAGGAATTTTAGAGAGGAAGAGGGGAGGGAGAGTTTTATTTTTTTATTTTATTTTTTTTTTTAAAACAATCACTTCAATATTCTATTTTCAAATTACAATGCATGTACAGCTGCTAAATATAAGCAAGTATCATAAGAAACAAAAAAGCTCTACCCATAAAAATAAAATCATGGATGTAGTAGTATACTGCACTGATTCTCCTCATGATTTATTATTATATAAATGATTGTAAGTGGTTAGGGTCTTGAAAATATTGCAATAATTTGAAGATTTATCAGATAGAATATTCTAGACCTTCCTTGCAGCTTCCCACAGCCTGATGAATTTAGTTAGTTATTTATTGTGCTGAAACTGAATAAAATCAAGTGTATCCGGCCCAAGGATCAGTTTTTAGCCGAATTTTAGCAATAGAGACATTCTCGGAAAATACTGTAAACAATAATGGCAATCCAGGTGATGGTCAAAGAACTGACTAATCATTTGATTTCATGAACAACGTATGCAATAATCCCTTTTTTTCTCATTATATGGTAGGATTATTAATCATTTTACATGTATCAGTATATCTAGTAATATCTTTGTGAACTGTGTATGTAACGGTTCCAAGCAGTTCCTTTCAGAAACAGTTACCGATCCTTCGCCCAACCTATGATAATTACCTACTCAAGTACACTAATTAACAAGGTTTCGCAAGACCGTTGGTCCCGAAACCTCTTGGGACAACGATACGGCACTGATCGGGTAAACGACATGAAGAATACGTAATTCGCTTCCGCAGCGGGACGGTTACCCACTGACACTATCACACTTTCACTCACGGGTAAATAAACATTATGCAAGGTGCGTTGTCTTGGCCCGCTACGAACAGGCCTCTCTTCATATTCATATTCGGTATTGACACTGATGATGATGGCTTACACCTGAATGCTAATCAATATCTGCATAGAACTTTCCTCAGTGATAAGCCTTCGTTACGAAATGCTACAGAGAGTACGATGAAACGGTCAAATTACCCCCAAAGGAAATTTTTCTATTAATGTTGTATATATGGTGTGAATGTGTTCATATATCACTATAATTATTGTCCACGTGACATATTATTATATTTCTAAATAAATAAGAATTACATCAATGTATTCTGTATAGAAAGCAAATAATACTTATGAAATATGTATTCAACTCATTTTAATAGTGTCGCTCAAGGTTTTTATATATTTAGAATGGGCATGGAGATCAAAAAATATACGAGAGAACGGTTACACGATTGGAGGCTTAACGGTAATAAACAATAAATAAATTAACTGAAATACGGGGTTCTGAATGAACATAGGGAACATGTCAAGATAATCTTTAATTCAGAGACAGCTTCTTGGGGTAAGCTATTGAGTTGGTGTGTCGTCAAAAAGACTATGATATGAACTTATTTCACTTGCTAGCCCATATTTACATATAAATTTACTTCGGGACATATAAGCCCAACACATAAAAATTTGAAGTTAGGCTGAAATTCCCCCCCAAAAAAAAACAGTGTAGAATTTGTTTTTATCGTTATAAAGGACAATGTCTTCTAATTAATTAAAAGTAAACATTTTGAATCGTAAATTCAATTTTTCGACTTGAAATCCACAGGTATGCGGTAACTGACTATTATTCCAGGTCTTAAGACTGTAAATGCTATAAACTGAAAGGATTGGTAGTTTTATATATCTATCAGTCCTCTAACGGTATAAGATATATATACGCTTACAACCTATGTAGGATCTCTATCTATCTTCACATGGCTGCCATTTTGTATTCTAGCGGCTATATGTTGGCAGACGTGCATTTTCTTATCAGGCCTGTGGATATGCTCAATTTATAAGGACAAACCTTAGTATGAAACATGACACCTTTTTTGATACGGGCTTCAGGACAGGCTCACATTCGTTACTTTAACATAGTGCCGACGATATGATAATTTATAAATTACAGAAGATACAATAAACTTCCTACTAATGTTCCAGCATTAAATAATTTTAAGCTGATTTTCCAAATAGAGTAAGGCCATTAATTGATGCTCGAGCATAGGAAGAGAAGGGGAACAGTAATAAAATATAATAGTGGAGGGTGGGATGACCTTTAGTTTATGGTCGCATTATTAATAAAAAATCGAATCATTTTTTCGCATAATAGAACTAAAAACCAGAATAAATCGAGTTATATATTATCTATTTTATTTTCAAACTGTCCACTGACAGCATACATATTTAAGAAGCAGTTAAATTTAAGACAAGAACAAGAAAGTTATCAATTGGTTCCTTGTCTCTATGAACGCAAGGTGAGCTATAAAATTGACAAATTTATTGCCGAGTTACGGCACTGCTTCGCCTTCATGGATCTGGGTTAACAACACAAGCACTGGATAAACAACGATATCATTTATCGGTTTTAGTGTCCCCTAACATTAAAACATGGGATTTCACGCAATCGCCGTATGGTCCATATTTGTAGACACAATCATTGCGCACACTATATTTTGGTAGTGATTAGTGGAATCTCGAGGATGAACTCTTTGCAGGAAAAAGTTAAAAGTTACAATATTGTTTCTTTCATAACCCTCCGATATTACTTATAAAATAATAATAATTTATCTATTTATGTTTATATTAGTAAATATTTTGTTAGTAATAACGGAGAGTTAAGGAAAAGACAAAAATGTGTTTCAAATTTCTGCCGTATTCCCGTTCAGGTTGACAACTTATCTTGTTCGAAGTATTATATCCCTTCATATATATTTAAAATAATTATGAAACGCGATAATAAAGTATCTCCCCAGTATACCATAAAAATAAAAATATATAAGTGTACTCTATGAACACTTAAGGAACTCTGATGATTCTCTAAATTAATTTAATTATTGTTACAAAGAAAAAAGAAATTATGGATATAGAAAGCAAATTATTGTCAAGTTCTGTAATCCTTTCGTTCCGGCAAACAACTAAATCATATAAAGGGATATTGAATATAAAATTCATCCCTTTTCTACCAATCATAATTCGAGTGCACTAAATTTATAACTGTGCCTCAGGAGGGCCTTTATTGATAATTTTTCATTCGCATAAGCCAAGTAAGGTCGGATAAACTACGTACTGTTCTCTTATAGCTGTTCAGTCGGAATTCCCATGTTGGCGCACAGAAGCACCCGCAACCCGATCTAATGAGTAATGGGTAGTAATCACAACCATTACTGTCCTCGAGCCCTCGAAGGGAACTTGAACTATCATTATCCTTGCGACAACCTATAATTGAAAGTTCTAAGGAGCAATGTGAGTCCAAAAACACTCACGTAGCCGGACTCTCACAACGCGTGGGCAAAAACTTCAGTAATTTTCTTGGGCATTAACTGTCAGGGCACGAACCTAGGTGGTATGTTATGCAATTTGGAAGTGGAACACGATGGGAACAGTAATATCTCTTACTATAACGGTTTGTCGTAAAATGAGTGATCAAAGAGTATATTATTATTTATATATTTGATAATAACTCATTCGTTATTTTTTATATTACTGGGTTTATTTCATGTATTTGAACTATTTTATTTAATTATTGCGGCATAGGGTGGGGAAGGACCACGTTCCTTAGGTTTCGTTCCATAGGTTTCCTTTTTTCCCATACATTCCTCATTTTTCTCCACAGCTCTCTTCGTTCTTCTGTCCACCTCCTTCCTTTTTCTTTACACCGAATGGAACTTCTTTATACCTACGATCTTTCTAAACTCTCTGTCTTGATAATCCTATTCTTTGATTTTTATATCTCTGTATCTTCTTTTATCTGCTCACGATCAAGATCTTTATATTCAATCCATCCTCTTCATATGACCATAAAAGATCATCCCTCTTTTTCTCATAGATGTCTGCAGGTCTTGAATATCTTCGTACTGCTCCTTGTTCTTTTTTGGTCAGTAATCTTTTCTCATTTCCATTGGCACATGGGTATTTCTCTATAGTTTAAGTAGTTTCTTTGTGTTGGTAAAACCCATTGATTCAGCTCCATTCAATACCACCAGTTTTACTACCGTAATATAATCTCTTATTATGGCTTTTCTGGAGAGATTCTTCTTGTTGAATATATTTTTAATCCAAGCATCTCGTTCTAACTATCTTTATTTCTCTACTTTTTGACGCTTGTGCCGTCTTTTCTGTTGTAGTTCATGAGTTACAACAGGTACTTAAAATGCCTTATTGTTCTCTTATGGATAATTTGTTTTAATCTAAAACTATTTATTATGTACTATTTACTTATAGGTACTTATACTATATAAATGGACACTAAGTTGAGCTCAATCTTCGTACGGTGTAATGCCCAATTGTAAGTGGGTATAGACGTGAACTAAACATGGATTCCATTCAAATCAAAATAAGTCCAGGTACATTCTCCATGTTATAGTTCCCATTTTTAATTTTGTATTGCTTCATTACGCATGACATTTTCAATATACAATATTCAATATAGAAATATACAACTATTACCATGAATTCCTAAAATTTATTTTCACCTTGAGCAATTTAACGGGCATGCCATAAAATTACTTGTAATGGGACAAGCAAGAACATCGATCGCACAATACCGCAGCCTGGAAAGGAAGTGTGCACGGCTCCATTGATAGTGCACGCAGTTTCCTGTTCTACTTACATCACACCTTACACCATGACGGCTTCCGGCGTGGTTATAGGCTGTGTCGGTGTGCGTTCTTCCTTCGGAAATTGGACATTGGAAAGGGACTGATCGGTAACATTTTAAAAAAAAAAAATCTTCGGTCCGAGACTGGTAAGTGATTACTGAACAATCTATTAACTCCATTGGTCTCATAAAAAAAAAAAAATGTAATATATACATATATATATTTTTTAACATTTCTGAATATAAATCAAAGTCCAAATCTTTATGAAACTCCATAAATATGATTCCGAATATGTTTAAATCTCGATTTTTTTCTAGTGTTAATTATGATTTTGAAATATCTGATGAATTAAAATTACTCTATCCATTTTTCTCTTATCCGGTCCAATAGCTTTAGAAACAAAATTAAAACTACTTATGCCTGTAGAACCAATCCGTTAGCTAGGACTACATCTTCATAAATGCCTAACTTGGAATTCTCATTCAAGATTGAAACGACAAGAAACTGCTCTTAGATTTCAATTACTCTAAAACTTACTGGACAAACGCTCTATAATATTCTACAAGAAAATCAAATACAATACCTTCATCAGGTCCATTTGCATATACGGAATTTATGTTTGGAGTTTTACAAAATCATCGGATTCTGTCCAAATCCAATTCCAACAATCCAAAATCCTCTTTAGAATCCTTAATTCTCCTTCTTATAACATAAATAAAATTATCCAGAAAGACCTCTAACATTCCATTTATTGCAGATTTTTATTTCCGAACTCTTATGTCACCCAAGCCCACTGGTTTATAACCTGTCACCCAAAACAAGCACTGACAACATTCCGATGCGTCTGAAACGAAGATTCAATAAATTAATATAATATTGAATTACTACCAATAAGTAGCTTCTCCACAAGCTTCTATCATGTTTATATATTCTTATAAAAAATTACTTATTTTATATAATTATACAAATGTAAATTGCAATTGAAATATGCATAAGCATATTATATTGAAGTATTCATAATTGGTATTAGCTAAACGTTGCATCATAAGGTTTCATGTCTTAAAGAGTTCCATTCATTGTAGAGTTGACCTCAAGCACCTTCAATCACGAGCCAAACCCCACTAATAACACAGCACATTACCACACAAGCCCCATGCCCACCGCATGGCAGTGTGGCCCCAAATCGTGCACCAATGTGTGCCAACACGATCAAACCTCGGTTCCGTGACCGATCGGGGACCCAATGAGGCTGCACCAGGGACTGTTCTACGGCACGTTGTAGAGAATCGACGGTGGGTTTTTGTCCCAGAACCATTTCACGGTCGTCTATTGGCCATTTCATGCTTGCTATCGGCATCACGTTGCAACAGCGTCCAGCGTGTTTCCCTAGCAGTCTGTATCCCCAGCAAGGGTTGTATAACAGTTCGCCAGCGAGGTCTCCATCAGGCTCTGGTATGCGGGTCACTGGATATTTTCTAGGGCGTTACTAGTTATGAGAAAATTTCACACTAGTTGCCTTGGATCTATTGTACGGCACCATAATGACAATATATCACAAAGACATTTTGTGCTCTTAGGTGTCTCAATTTATTGCTTGAGGTTAGTGTATTGAAGGTTGTAGAGCGTTTCTAGTTACATATCTTAACCCTCAGGACTAAAAGACCTTGAATTTTGCCTTAGGACTACGAAAGTGCTCTCATGAAATAGCCCATGCTGTCTCAAGCTAGCAACAATAAGGTTTATAAGATAAGAAAAGAAAAAGTGATCACTTATAAAAATTTCCCCATAAAATATCTAACCAAGGGTCAGCAAAAACCTAAAATTAATTTTTTTTATCAAATGCTTCATTTTAATTCCAAAATTTCATGTTATTTTCATAAGACGCAAAACACCAACCTCCAGATCTTGTTTCGATTCGTCTAGGATGAGAAAATTAATGTTCTGTTCTATTCTAGTAGAATTTGAGGTGGATCTTCGTGGAACTAGTTTTTGAGAGATTAAAAAAAATCGCACTCGCAGCGTCTATAAAAATGGTACCTGATCATTTCACTTGTTAATCTAGATAATATCATTGTGATCATGATGGCCGAGTGTGTTGGAGAGTTGCCTGTTTTAATATTCTCGAGTATAGCAATGCACATTCGAATGCGGCCTGAGTAGGATGAAATGTATTCCGTGGCGGACGCACGGAAAGAATCTCGACCTTCCACCTCTGGTTATAGATTTGGTAGCACCACCAACAAGCCCTCTCTTGTTTACCAGAAGTTGCGAGGAAATGGGTTTATCCAAAAAAAAAAAAATAAAATAATAAATAAAAAAAAAAAAATATATATATATATATATATATATATATTTTTTTTTTATTTATTATTTTATTTTTTATTCTTTTATTTATTTTTATTTTTTTATTTTTTATTTATTATTCTTATAATATATTTATATATATACACATGTTATTACTCCATATCAAAAAGAAATATTGATCCACTGATGAAAATTAGAAGATACAATTTAAAAAAAATTAAGGATTATTTCACTTCGAGTAAAAATTATTACTGAGTCATCCTTTGTATATGTATATATATACATATATATAAATATTCTTTATCATTTTCTTCTTTCTATAATTTCAAATGTTTTTTGGTTTAGATTATTTTTTAAAATTCAAAAACTACACCATTCAAGCATGTATTTTATCTCTACCAAAGTCCAAACATTATTCAAATATCTGATTTAAAATTACTCTATTCATTTTATATTTGTGCTAAATAGGTAATAAAAATAAATTAAAATAATTATATTGATCCAAGGTTTTTTAATATTTTATTGAGCAAATGCGGTTCAATTATTATTTTATTGACTCAGAATTTTGCAGTTAATTATAAAGTATTTTTTTCTTATAATAAATTGAAATTAAATTCATAATAAATTAACATTTGTTTCTATACATACATCTGCGAATCGTCTATGAAAATAGTGATGGCACAATAAGTTGTTTTAACTTCAGTTCCTTAGCATTGTCTGGATCAAAGGTCTGACACGACGCGTTGCATCATAAACGCGAGGTGAACCTCAGTCAACATTCAACAATTAGTGACACGTTGTAGGGTTCCAATGGTTGCCACAGTCAACGATCTGTCACTGCTCCATCGACTAACGACTTCATACGTAACCCACAAATGTCATGCCATGAGTGACATCCCTTTAAGCTTTGCAAGCGGATATATTAGTAACTAAAATAATGTCAATTGCACTAACTTCAATCAACATAGCCTATAATCTATCGTTTTAAATATTCCTAAGCATTGACAGAAATGGCTACTAGGAAATCTAAAATATATGCGTCTTATCATTAGATAATTATAATTGTACTTATAATCTTAATCTATAGACGAGTTTTATACTTATTAGTGAAATCATTAATGCCATCGTTAGTCAATTAGATTTCAATGTAAAACATCGGATAAGAACGTACCTAATAATGTTTTATCTAGTGATTCTATAAAATTACTTTTAATGACTTAAGCATTATTTTTGGATGATTAAACTAAAAAATTATTAACAATACCATCAGGAATATGAAACTGTTTATATAGCTAATGTAAATTATTAGACCTCGTGAATTTATTTTTGTTTTTTTACACCAAAATAAGACGTTTCTAGTACAATTCAAGAAACTAATAGGAAATAGATATCAGCTTTATATTAAAAGACTGTGCCGGAGTCATCACAATTCATCTCAGAACTATAAATATTAAATGCCTTAATATATATCAAGCACAAAAATCACACAGTCAAGTTAGCGATGTTTATCATATAACTCGTGTTATTTTCTCATAAAATATGTAAATAATCGATAAATAATATAAAAAAGAGCATTTTAGGAGATGAATTCTTAGTGGTTGGAATTATTCAACATATAGACGAAACTATATGACTTTTTTCATACATTCCGAAAATAAAAATAATAATATTGAATAGAAAATATAGCAACGCGTTTTAAATAGTGGCTTTTGTATACTATTTTAGTCATTTAGTAAATACACTACATTAATAAAAAAAAACAAATATATCTATATATATGTGTGTGTGTGTGTGTTTAATATATCCGTGTAAATATGTATATATTTTTAAAACGTGTTTGACGATTTACAAGTGTTTTGTGATTTCAAATTCAGTTTAATTGTAAATTAAGATTGGGAAGAAAAAGAATAGAATAATAAATTATTCCTTTTTGATGATTAGAATACAGTATGAGTAGATTATAATATTTTTAAATTGTGGATGACACATCAACATGTATTACATTTGACACAAGTAAAGGAAACATAAAATATTTTTGTTTGCAGTTATTACAGGAATAATTACAATAATGTATAAGGAGTAAAATTATAGGACTGAGTGAAATTTTCTATCAACTTTAAAATTATATTTATTTTTGTTACATTTTAGACAAAGGTTATTTGTATTTATTACTACAAAGCTAAGATAATGGTTTGCATGGTGATAACCCTAAATATTTCTATCCCTACCATTTGCATAATTTATTATTTTTTTTTTAGCTTTATTCAATTATTCAATTTCACAGTCAATTATTAGAAAAAAAATAGCTAATGATGTCTAGATTCATTTTAAAAGTTTCTCAAATAAAAATTAATAATCTATATTCCATTCCATTTCGTTCCTCGGATAGAGAACCTTATGTAATTTTGTAAAATACTGCATTAACATTAATTTTCCCCAGCTTCCATCAGAACAATTTGCAAAGCATATGAGGTGCTTTCCCGTCACGAAGTTACCTTCTTGGCTTGAATTAAGGATCGAAAACTAAAAACATCACGATTTCGTATTCGATAAAGTTAGCTAACAAGCATTAAGTTATTATATAACATGAAAACAAGGCGACGGAAATTCTTAGATTTACGCTAATCAAATTCATGTTATAATTTAATTAATTTTTGTTCATAGCCTCCAGGCGATTTGGCTAAATTATAATTTAAAAATTATTTTTTCTATATCCTCTCATCTCTGACACCGTTTTCACTATTTCCTTCTATTGTTGCGTGTCTTCAGCGTTGTGTCGTTTCCTTCATACATAATAGCTTTATGATTAATAGTCGTGATGTTCCTTCTCTATTATTTTTTGATTTCACAACAATTCGTGAAGATTTTTTTTTTTTTTTACTAAATTAATAGAATACTTATTGATTTTATACTTCTTACTCTATTCCTTCGTAATCGATTTTCTGTTTCAGTTGAATAAAAATATATAAAATATAATTATTAAACTTTCAAACCCTGAATTTTATGAAAATCGATAGTGTGATTGGCCAATGCAATCAGTGTTGGTTTTAACGACAAATCGATGACAAAAACATTAATTAATGGAACCACTGAGTAAACGCCAAAGAAGTTTACCGAAATGTAATCAGGATTATAGGAGTGATTATGATGTCAGATCATGTAGTATAGGTTTGTAAGCGGAGACTTTTGATAGAAAAAAGGATTATAGTTTATCTAAGAAACGTTACAACTCCATTTCCTAAATGTATTTAATTTTCTTTACCATTACTATTGTATCATCCCATGTCTTATTTAGGTATTTCAAAAACAGAAAATAATGTTTCTGTTTTCCTATAAAACATGTTTCTGAATCTGGTACAGCCAACTTTTTTTTTTTTAGCTTTAATGTTTTATTCACACCTGTCATAATGGTAATGAGAACCACCAGTGAATGTGAGATCGATTGCTAAATATATCATGAAAGGCATTACGAGGATCAGTGTCCAGCGGCACCTCACTCGGCGTGATATCTACATTAGGCGAGGAGGTCCCTCATCCAGCTCCTCTTCAGTCTCCTACAGATGTTACCTGGCATATTCGTAGTGACCATGTCATTTATAAGTGTATTAGGATGTCCTTGTAAGTTGTCATGGAATCGTTTGTAATGAGTTCGTATGTGTTCGTTAACAGTCGGCATATGGAGGTCAATATGTAAGGTTATGTTGCTAACGTACCAAGATGTTACTGTTATGTTATTGTTCTGAATGTTTTTGCTTGAAAGATTTGAAGTTTGTTTAAGTGAGTCTTTTTAGCAGTTCCAAATATCTGTGATGCGTAAGGCCAACTTTTTAAAAATATTTTTGTCTCTTAGTTAAAATAACTTCAATTTGACTGACCCTGGTAGGAATAATCGTGATTGATGTGATTCTTTGTCATTCGTGCGACTGTCATTCCTCAATGATCATGTAGTATCCACTTAACTAATTCAAACCGTCCATGTTTCATTTCTCTTAAGACTGACAGGAGATCGAAACATTAAAAAAAAGAGAAGCTCAAGGAAACTGATTTAGTTATTTGAGTGTTTCGTAGTTTGTGAAATGTCTAAACGAAGCTTTAGATATACATTAACTCCGTATTTTCACTTTCGATAAACGATTTATATGATTGTAGCAAACCTTCTATATGATGTCTAATATTCATGGTAAGCCACTGACCTAAAGAAAGCTTATTACGTTGGAAAATCGCTCCCAGGACGTCTGAGGGTACAAGTTGACTATTTTCCCAGGACCTTTTTTCCTTAAAGGTCTGTAACAAAAAGGAGACACGAGGGGTAGAGCGAATTCGGTCGTCCTTGGTTCTTCTTGAGACAGGTTCACCTTGTTCGAAATGGTCCGGGAACTCGGGATATCTCTTGATTTTGCCGTCTCATTTGTTGAGGATATACTGCCTTTGTCTCAATTGAAAACGTTTTTACTTCATTTCTAAAGGTGAAAGGGAAACTATCCATTACCTATTAATTTAATTGGAAACGTCTAATCGTTCAAATAATATAATTAAATTTAATAGGCATGGATAATAGTTTTTTTTTCTCTTTTCCACAATAAATATAATTTAGATTCTGTCATAATACTCTGTGTATCTTTAGGAATTTAAACAGAGTGAATTCTTTATCTGGCATAATTCATCCTTATGATTCTGATAGTCTTTTTTTTCAGATTTCATGTATTCTTACAGTAAGTGTTTCACTACAACATGCACATGTTGCATTTTCCTAAGTGGGCGATGCGAGACTTCTTAGAAGGAAAACATGTGTGAACAGAGTATCCAATTCTCAGTCGATAATGCTCGATGAAAGTTAACTTCTTTCCGCCTTGGCACTTCGGGACTAATGATCCATTTACTTCAGTTATGTCTCGCCTCTGCTAGTTTACACTCATTTCTTTTTCAATCTTGCTGCCTATGTGTTAATCGTATTTTCTTGCTTCGTAGTACCCAGTCTTCTAATTGAACGTCTTTCAATTTAGTCTAGTTCCTTCTCTTATTCTAGCAGATTTCTTGATCAGACTTTTTACTGCCCAAAATACCACCAAGGGCCGAAACCCATATACCACCTAATTGAATACGTTTACTTCTTACCTCCCACCATTCTTTTATTGTTTCCCCAACAAAGGAATAACATGGGTATGGTATCAATGACAGCTAGTAGAGTCCCATGAGTCCGTTACAACGACCCAGCAGTTATACAAAAATATACATCTTAAATCATTCCGTAAATGATAAATAAGTTATCTTTTAAAGGATCGGGTACTCTCGTTAGATTGAGATTGGTTGTATACCAAAAAAGCGTCTATCGACGCCATATATGATCTATATGATGGTTAACAAATAAATCGTTAATTTTTTTTTTTAATTTACACAAAAGAAAGGATATATTTTCATTTAATTTCTTACATATAGAAGGTGTTTTTTTGTAATTAGTTTATTTAAAATATTGAAACACCACGATTAAATTGTCAATAAATTTTTCAAAAATATATTGCTTACTTCGGTTGCTATTTTATATCTGTGCTATTTTGCTATTATGTATCGGCGCTTACTATTTATCTGCGCTATTATGTATCTGCGCCCTTGGCTATGCTATTAGAACGAATCGACGGCAATGACTGGTTAAGATCTGACCAAGAAAGTTAAGTATGTTCACAGAAATTGTAGGCAGTATTGATTTTTAACATGCAAAATCTCTAGGTTTAATTATTATATAAGATCTAAACTGGATAAAATAAAGAAATGCCATAGACAAACAATTTATTATAAAATTTTTGTTTACAATGCGACACGTAAAATGTTTGTGTGACCGTTTGTACTTCTTACACCGATTTTCAACTATCTGTAAATATTTTCTGCTATACACAATGATTTCCTATTTTCTGTAGTTTTAAATAATTTATCTTATTGTTCACAAATCCGTATTCGTTCGAGTTTTTCGTTCTGATATAATTTCACGATAGACCTATAATTTATTACCTATCTTTCCAAACGCAGCCTAAGATACATAAAAATTAAACTTTAATGTGACCGAGAAAAACCAGATTACGTCAGGGGAACCACTTGCAATAGTTACCGACGTAAGTGAAGCAATGTTGACTATTTTTCCTCAAAAGCCTGTAACATACGTTGGAATAACAAAATAAATTATTTCGGCCATAGGAGAGCCTCGAACCCGACTCAGGAAGATAAGAATCTAGAGTACCTCTACATATTTAAAAAAAAAATCTGATAAACGTAGTCATTATAATTTCTTTTTTAAGGAATCAAGATGAATGAAACTTGAAAATGATAATTTATGATAAATCGATTGATAAAAATGAAGGACCATTCTAAGACAATAGAATTCCTTATTAATGATTCTGTTTACTGCGGTATCCGCCTTCAGTTTCACTTCCCTTATACAAATAAGTTTTCATTGACACTACAAAGTTATGAATATGCAAAATTAAAATTAATGAAATGAAAATAGAAAAAAAAAAACTGTTTTGAATGAGAAGGATGATGAATGAGTGGTGTAGTAAAAACACTTTGTTGTTATTTTAATTCTTATTTGTATGAATTAACTGGCGTTTATTAGTTTTTTCCAACTATCTTAGTATTAATTTTCTAGTTGATAATTCACTTTATTAGTGATTAATTTAAAATTTCCACTGCAATCTGAAATAATATCCATCTTAATGGTAATAATAAAAGGAAATAAGTATAGAAAGTCATACCGTCCATCATAATATTACTCAACACATCTTAAGAGAAAAAGTAATAATTGGAGCTGGTATTTGTATTGTTAATATGTACCTAGTATTGTCGTAGTAATAGTAATATCACCTGATTTTATAATTATTGTGAAAGCTATAATTATATTAGTTGGAATTATTCTATACAAATATTATGTGGGACATATTTACATTAATTACACTATTTATACGGTGTTGATTGTTAATGAGTATTACATCTGAAATCGATTGTAATAAATGTTTATACTGTCTAATTACATCAAGTCTAATTGTAATAAGAATAATATTCTTGTAAATGGTACATCAAGTCATCAGCTGTAATCTTTTTTTTAAATTATTTCCGCATGAAATTTTATTTTATGTATAATACTTTATGTTCAGTTCATTTTAGTATTATTATTTTGATATTTATTTATTGTACAAAGTGTGAATGAGCTACTATTCTATCACTATTATACTTCTCCTTAGATGTGATAGATTGTAATATATTTCAATTTCTCAAATCTCAAAGAATTTCACTGTTAATAATACTAGGTAAAATTTCCTGATAGATGAATAACATTTCCCATACAAATTTTTAATCTAAAATTTTTATTTAGTATTAGAAGAATATGAGGTTATAGGAGCACAATATATATGCCATTAAATGGACAGCTGTATAATTAGAGCTAATGGGAGAGATCCTGTAATCTCCTACTCTCCTAATACTAAAATAAAATTATTGAATACTAATTATACACTAAAAATATTATTGATAGAGAGATATAACATAGTACTTAAGAACATCTAACTTTGGTTATATTCCTGTAGTCTATTGTATGATTAGCAATCTTTAGTTCTGAGTTTCGTTAAATACCTCCAATAACATCAATGAGAAATTTAATTGAAATCAATAAAATCAAAAAGGATAATAAATAATACGACCATATAAATAACTTATATTAAAAACGAATGCCAGAAAAAAATAAGGAAGTAAAAGTATTTAATACCAATATAACAATACAATAAAATAGCTCATGATAAAAAAATTATGGTCAATTAATTGAATCACTCGAAACTATACACATTCAATTTCTAATCAGCTTATTGCGGTTTTAACAGTTTTTCATTGTTAGATAGGCAGGAAATATTAACAATAAGGTTAATTGTAATCCATTCATCAGAAGAGCCGGTTTAAGGCTATGAAATAAAATCGTGATGCTAAATCTTAAGTACATAAAAATCTGTTAAAACCATTTATATAGCCATGAAATTGCGCAAATAACTAACAAATTATATTTGAAATGCATGGTGTGGCTCTTAATTAACAATATAACAGATGTTTAATAACACGCGTGACGGATGGAGCAATGCATATCTCAGTTTAGCGTAACTAAGCTACTTAACTAACAGAAACAACTCAGCGTTTCTTCAGCAACGTTCCACTCAGTCGAACGAAACCTAGCTGGATAGCAATTACTGCAGTAAGACAGCTTAATTGTATTGACATAACAGCAATACCCGTAGTTATCAAAACTATTGGGTAACCTTACTGAATATGTTAAAGCAGGAATCTTCAAACTGTTTAACATGTGAGACCTCTACAAAGTCCAACACAATAATGAAAAAAAACTTGTTTCATAAATGACTCTTCAGCTGTAAACTGTGCTTTATAAAAAAAATACCTCATGCATGTTCGAGTGATTTATATTTTATTTTATTTTTTTTTTTTGTTTATTTAATGGAATTTACAACTGTATACAAATACAACAAGTAAATATGCGCAAATATAAATAATGGCATGTACAGGCTTGAAGAGTTACTACCCAGTGGTAGCACTCTCTAAATAATTTTAAGTAAGAAAATCACGAGGCCATCTCCTTTTCAGACGCCTAGGAGGATTATCAGGAATCGAGAAAGAAGCAAGAGTGGAAAGAAGCGGATTTGGATGGGACTGAAGTTTATCATGAAAGGATAGATATCTGGCTCGAGCTAAATCAGCGACATATGGTACATTAAGGTCTTTATGAATGGTTTTATTTGTGACAAAGTATGGAGCATTGAGGATTTTACGGAGGATTTTGGATTGTAAGGATTGGATACGATAGGAATTCGATGGTTTGGTGGAGCCCCAAAGCTCAACTCCGTATGTCCATATAGGTCTTATTATAGTTATGTAGATAAGTCTTTTGTAATTAATAGAAAGTTTGGAGCGTTTGTCTAGTAAGTGTTGGAGCAGTCGGAAAAGTGATTTATATAATTTTAAATTTATTAAACTATTTTTCTAATTAAATTTTTTTTCATTATTACCATAATGACATAGGGCTCATATGTCAAAATAAAACGGAAGACTCAATAGACGACTCAAACAACTTTGCTCACTTTTTTCCAAATCTTTTAAATTAGAACAGTGACAAAAACTCAATACATACCTATACTTACTTAAAACAATATGGACTTACTCCTCACAGATATATGGTATAGCTAAAAACATCCACTTACACAAACTTCATATTTTCCAATCGAAACTATAACGCCTCATAACTACAGCATCTTGGTACGTGACAAACAAAACCAAACATACTGAATTCCATCTGCCAAAAGTTGACCAACACATAAAAACTCTTTACAAACTATTTCGCTATAATTTACACGGAAATACGAACATACTAATCAGAGATATGGCTTCAGCTAACATGCCCATCGATATGAGGAGGAGACTAAAAAGGCGCTGAATATACAAACCATGAAAATTGATTCAAACCAGGGAAGAGATACAACTGGGTTCTATTCTTCCCCATGCCTAACATGTCAGTTTTATTACATTAATCAGACTTTCTGCTGATTGTAAACATTCGTCAACAAGTGAAGATAAATATAAAAAGAAAAAAAAACAAAATTATAATCAAAGAAACTTTCGTGGGACGTAGTTTGTGTTAAAGAAAACTGTTAAAGAAACAGTACAATATTATAAACGGTAAGTAGGTAATGAAGCATGTTTTTTTTCTAATAATAATAAGTTATGACGTTCCATGAATCAACTTCTAAAAATCTTAACTAATGCTTTTGATTCGATATTCTAAAGATTTAACACCGTTTTGCTATAGCTTGAACAAATCATGCAGCCTTATAAGTTATTCCGCACAGATTCCAACCTCAAACTTCAGTGACTTGAATTGAACCCTTAACTTTCATGACTTATTAATTTAAGACTGCGTCATATTATTGTGGACATCCTCCTTATGCTTGTTTCATCAGATAAAATACATTTTATTAGTTAGTAAAATACATTTCCAGGGGCATAGTCCAGGTAAGAGAAAAAAATATCATATGATAGAAATAATTTTTCTATTAGTCACAAGTTTCAACCTTCAGACTTATTGAATAAATCAATAATCACAAACGCATAACAGTTGGCTTAGATAAATGTTAGCGTTGATATATAAAAAAAAAACAAAAAAAAAACAAGTCACAGAATTTATACCAATCTTAATTAAATTTTACATCATTCCTCTCTTGGACCTAACTCTTTTTCTCCTAGTTCTTCAATCGTAAAATAACAGACAGAGGACATAAAACAAGAAATGAGAAAAATTTCATCATCAGATTGCAAATACAAATAATATTAAAAAAAAAAATGCTTACTGTAATAAAAACCAGAGAAGATAGGTTGTATAAAAATAAAATAAGATTGTTCACTTAATCATTTTCTACTGAACTACTGGAACGCAGTTGAACTGGAAAACATTCTTAACCATTGTTTGAAAGCATCTAGCGGTTTTGGGACTGGGCAAAAAAAAACGCTTTTTGAAGTGAAAACTTCTTAAGGCGCGTATTGAACTTTTTTTGTGCAGAGTGAATTAGATTTAGCCGTCAGATCTCCGATGTGTAACGCTCGGATAAAGTCGGCTGAAGTCAACTAATTGAAGTGTTTTTCCAACTGGTTTAAAATATTTCAGACTATTCTTACTAACTTAAAATCGGACCGACAAACTGTAAGCGAGAGAAACGTTCAGCATTCCATCCTCTTTATAATGATCTATTCTTTATAATTTATATTTCATATTATTAATCACGGCTTGTTGATGTTTTCACTTCTATCGTGTAAGCCTTATTTATTTTATTTTCGAGGGGAGTTTAGAAAAAGGCCAGGAGAAGACTTGGACTCATGCGACTTGATTGAGGGTTCTGTAATTTGCAATGAAAAGGTGTTTGCAGGAGTCATTTTATATATATATATATATATATATATATATATATATATATATATATATATATATATATATATATATATATTTTGTAATTTGCAATGAAAAGGTGTTTGCAGGAGTCATTATATATATATATATATATATATATATATATATATATATATATATATATATATATATATGTTTGTATGTATATATTAGAGCCTTATCAGAAGGTTCAAAATGGCTATGGAAGTAGTAAAATCACCGAATGGGGAAGTCAGGTGAAAGTGTTTTTTTTTATTATTATGATTACTTATAATTGATTGGGAGTGTTACTTGTAATGTAAGTAGAAGATTCCAAGGGATCTTTCCTAGAACTATTTTTCTTTTTCTATCAATACCAAGTACAGGATTCAAAACAATCTGGAACGATAGTATTTCATTTCCGATGGAATCACACACAGCAAACATACTAGACAAACAACTAACAGGAAATTTCGAATTCCGACGTAATAGTTACCCAATGACAAAGGTCACAGTCTGGCTGAATGATATCTGTTGATGACTTGACGTTTCTGTAGATCTAATTAGGAAGATCAATAAAAAAAAGAGTATCAGTAAAAACAGCTTGAGATCCTGATGAGCTATATACAAGATAATCATGGCAGTATCACTGCCGGTATACAATCTCCCGGCCTCCTAGTCATCAGTGATCAATGGGAAGATTTCATTATGTTCTCGTCCGAGGACGAAGGAGGGCCTACAGGGGAGTCATTACTTGGACCACAATCACATCCGGTGGCTTTCAAGACCTCCTGGTCATCAACTAGGAGCAGCAATCGTATCACTGAGGTACAACTCTAGAAACTATACGCTTCTTAATGACCACCGATTTGCTAATATTTTATTCTATAAATAAATAAAGCCATAATCTTATAAATAAATAAAAGCGTTCAAAGCAATTATGTTCGTCGGTACCGGTGGAGAAATGAGGCACAGACAGAAAATAGGCACAGCCCCTCCCTCCCCCCTAAAATCTAAAATATAGGTGGAACCAAAAAATAATGTTAGTCGAGTGAACTCAATTTGTCAAGTGAAATAAAATAAAATACTAGTTAACTAATTCAAACTAGATGGAATAACCTCAGTGAAGGAGGCAGACGCTATAAAGGGACAACGGCAGGGTTTTCACTTTTTCCTTAAACGCATTATCCTCGCCTTTTCTGTTGAGAAAGTCAAAAGTTTTTCCAGCTACTAACTCTGGGTTAGTTCCGAAAGAAGGTTTGTAAGATGAACAAATAGTGTAGAAGTTGAAATAAAAAAATGGAAAAAAGTATATTAGAAGAATATCCAAACACTTACATATTAATAATTGAAGCATTATTAATAATAACGAAGGACGCACGGAAGAATAACACAATAAAGAAATGTTTTCAAAAATTGATCAATCAATACCTCATGATATGAATGCAAGGAGGTTACGATTGGCGGAGCTTGTAACTTGAAGCAATGCATAATTTACTTAAATATGAATGTCTCAATGGTAGACAATATGCCACATGGAAGGTAAAAAAAAACAGATGGATAGATTGAATTAACAAAGATGTAATAGAGCTACATCCAGATAACTGGAGAGAAATTGTCCAAAATATCCCGAGACTGAGAAGGTCGTTTAAGGTGGCAAAATTTCTACAAAGTCTGTAACGCCAACATTAAAAAATATATATGAGTGTGTATTAGTTTAAAAAAAATTAATTTTTAATAATAATAATACTCTATTTATTCTTGGACGAGTCCCTTTAGAATAATACAGAAATGTGGGCTTAGGAGCCTCAGAGATACATAAACAAAAGCACTAAGTAATTCGATAGTCATAATAGGAAAAATAAAAAAAATATGTATAATTTAGTTTCTAACTTTAATCAGTTAATAATAAGAAATAAAAAATTGAAGAACATGAAGTAAAAATGATTAAGAACTATTTAATAATTGATATACATATTTACAGTAATATCTATTTAAAATTTTGTGCAGAGTGGATGGATAAGAAATGATTTTTCTGGCAGGATTTAAGGGTTGGGAGGGTATTGGATTGATGGATGTAGGAAGGGATGGAGTTCCATAGGGATGAGGATCAAATAATGAACAATCTGTAGTAAACAGCGGTACGGTGGGCCCTTGTATTAATCTGAAGACCAGGCACAAGTATTGCGGGAACGAACAGAGGATTTGAATTGAAGGAGTTCGGATATATATGAAGGGCGGTGGGATTGGATGACTACGACTTGTGAACGTTATCTGAACCTCCTTTCTGGCCACGGACTACTAACCAGTACGCTGCTTTCAAACTTCGCCCTTGAAATAATTCGAAAGATAATTCGATTTGGCAAGAACTGTTAGTAAATAGAATGAACCAATAATTTCTAGTGTTTACAATCCAAATCGGTTATGAAATATAATAGCATATATAACTAGATAGTATCTGGAAAGGTCAGGGCAGCCTAAGAACTACTGGGCACACAAACCCCTGACCCCTGACCCATTGGCACTGATCTTATTGAAGGCTGCAGGTACTTAATGGTAGGAGGGGCTCTTCGAAGGACATAGCGGAAGGTTTAGGAATATGACTGAAAGAGGATTGGCCCGTGAGTATTACAACTAGTTAGGAAGCAGGAAGTACTGTGCTCACAGTAATACACATTAATATTCCACTCTCACATATTAATGAAGCAGAGCGCCTTCCAATCTGCCTAATGGTCTGTAATCTATACCAACAACATATACTCTGATAGCGGTTATGTAATATTAAATCAGCTCATCTTGACCACCGGCGTTGCAACGCTGTGCTGACTATTGCTCTGAGCATGTACAGTAAATAAGAGCGTAGTAGAAAATTACAGTACGTGATCCGGCGTCTGCAACAATCTTTATAGAAAAAAATACTCGAAGAGAACAATTATTCCGGATTCTCCAGTTTCAAACAAAGCCATACTCCCAGCTTGTTTTCAGTTCCATGTAGTCTCTGTCAAGAGAAAGCAAGCCTTGAAAACGGGCTGGAAGAAAAGCGACCTTCACACTCATTATGTTTTCCAACAACACTGGAACACGACCATAATAGTTTTCGTTCTTATACCGGGTTGAGCAATCCTTTCACTTAAGAAAGTAATTCAACAGAATGTTATATTAAGGAATAACTTCATTTTTACGAATTGTTTAAGTTTTAGCAATAGAGCGATTAATAAAATGTCTAGTTATATATGTACTTTTAGAGGAGTAATTGTACAGAAATCTTTGCAGAGTGGTAGCATCACTGCTATAAGGCAAAATAAGATACAAGATTATATAACCAGGATACACGATTAATATTTAATTGTAACTGAATACGTATTTAAGAGATTTTAGGATCTTCAATGGCGTTCACTAGGTCTAAGAATAAATTAGAAACTATTTAATTAAAGAAGTAAGTAGTACGTTTTTCGGGAAGAAAAACGTTAATGAAAGCTTCTTGTCATATTTTTCACGTTCGGTGCCATTTCATTATGTATTTATTTAATAGATTTTAGGTGACAGGTCACCAATAAACTATATTTTATTGTATTTCCTTATTTGTTTTATTGACAAAATTTACTTTAAAATAAAATAGAGTTTGTCATTGTTAAAACTATATAAAGAGGACTATTGGGCGGACAAACAACAAAAGTCAAATTATTTGTGATCACCCTTTAACTGCATTACATTTACGAAAACTTTCTCTTTTAATAAGCTTTAAGTTCATGTTAATTAAGTTGAGGTTTATTAGGAAAATATTTGAGATTCACCTCAAGTTGTGAAAAGAAAAGATGGGATTGACTATGCAGTCACTTTAAACTACCGATTTTTCTGTAAATATGTTTACAAATAACTTTTGCAAAACTTTCATTTCTTGTTTTTTCGTGATATATGATGTGTTGTAATCCGTACATATATTATTCAGTAAGGCTCGAAATCGGTTTTGTACCAAATATAAGCTCCTGTCATGCTCAAATACCATGAATGGGGTACCGTTGGATTCAGAATTTCACGGGAAGTTAGCGAATCGTATTATCCACTTTTGTTTTTCTTTCTAAAATAAATAAAGTCGATACAAACATTTTGCTAGGCTTCAATACCTGAACAGTGGTAGTTCTGTAGATCGATACGGGACAAATTGGATCTAGAAGATTTTGATGCGTACAGCAAGACGCGGATTGTTCCTACTGCGTTTTTAAGTCCAAAAATGTACTATTTTCGAGATAACGCAAGGCATAGGGTTCGCATCCATACAACCTTACATTAATTGTAGTATTGTCATAGAATACATGTCTCATTTCGTCGACTTGAGGTCTCTATGATCGAGAGAGGAGGAGTTTATATTATTTATCTATGGTGTTTTTGATCGGCAAGCCATATCATTGTCAATTTTTCACCAAATCTCTAGATTGAACCACCAATTTCGAAGGCTTCCTTCTCCTTCAGGCGGACAAAATAGTCCAATCACCCCGAAAATTCAGACAAACAAGTTATAAAAGAAAACAAACTTTATTTGCGAATAACTAAAAAATTTCACACTTTTCCCTTGGTTATGCACGTGATTATATAAAACAATACTGAATTCCTTACAAAAGGAAAAAAAAAATCATTGAAATCGGAAAATTTTAGCAAAGATACAGCTTCCTGAAATTTGTAAACACGTTGGTTCCAAACAAAAATGAAGATTTAAATTAATTTTTGTTTTCTTTGTCGATTATATTTATCGATAAAGTAACATTTGATTTCTTTATCTTTTGATACCTTCCATTATTTTATTTTCGTATTAATTTGACATTTGATAACAATATGCTGTGCGAATTTTTCGCACGGGCCTACTAGTAAACATAATTGCCTAAAAGCACATTTTATTTATAAATATAATGATGTATCATATATTTTTCATGTGAGATGGTTATGAGTTTGTGTATTTTTTTTTTTTTCTACATTTCTGCTGGAAATTGGACTATTGTTTATATGAACTTTTTTTGTGGTGCTTGATGTCTCCTATCAACCTTTTAAATATTGCTCTCTACTTACAGGACAGCCTGAATACATGCTTGTTACAAGATAAATAAATTCCTTTCGAGTATATAATAAAAAAAGAAGAGATAGGGGAGCCGGTAGCCGGCAACCAGTTAGGGCGGTGAGAGGCGGGTCCTTGAAGGGCCGTGGGTTCCCACATGGCTCGGAATTATCTCGTTTTGTAATGGACGGCTGCTCCAAGGCTGAGCTCTAGCCAATGCAGTTCTTCAGCTCGGGCCCTCTCACATCCATCATAGCCTCACCTTCCTGCCGATTGCAATTCCTAGATCGTGCCTGTTCCCAACCACTCCTTTCTAGTCCTCAGGATAGCCAATGGATCATTACCACCCTCCTTGGAACCAGGGATCAAAAAAAATCTATACATCGATATAAAGAAATGTATATAATTCCCTTAGATATTTTTATATTGATATTAAATTATGATTATCGAAAACACCAATAGAACATATTGTTTCCAGTTATTGATTCAAATTAAACAGATTATCATTACGTATTTAAGAAATTTATAAAATTATTTCTTGATTGTAAAAAAATGTAAAAGGGAGTGGGGGTAGGTGAATGGTAGGCTTCCAACGCTAAAGGTTCCAGGTTCGAACCCCGGCTCATGGCAGAAAATTTATTTATCTGTTTCATTAGCCGTGGGGCGATCCTGGGTCGGGAGACCCTCCTGGGGCACACCCAGCCTCCATAATTAGATAATGAATTGAGGGGGAAAACTTGGCGGTTGAGCGCGATCTCGGTCAAATCACCTCCTTGAACAACCGTTGACCTAGAAACAGTGCTTTCCCTAAATAGTACTGAACCTAAGACCCATGGGTTGTAGCGGTACAGGTTCTTTTTTTTTTTTTTTGTACTTTTTACTTTTTATACTTTTATTATTTGATTGTTATTTAAAATATCACTGCTTAGATTTCAAGTTATATTTTGTAGTTAATAATGTAGTAGCTTGTTCCCATAATTCTGCTACTGAAATCATTTAAAAAAATAGAAAATTTGTTTAAGAACTTAAGTCTTAAATATCATAGCTTTCTAAACATTCATTAAGCGTTTCTTATAGCGAAAACTATATATTTGCTTTCATCTATTGAAGAGTTATGTAAAATTACTCGATCTTGACCACACTTGTTTTTCTAACGTTTAAAGCCATAATCACTTCCGGGGAAGCTGTTAAAATAGGCAGACAGCTATGAAGCGGAAAAATGTTTGATTACGGCAAGAATTCAACAAAATTTATGACAGAAAAAAAACTCATTGTTTTAACAATTAATTAAAAGTGGGTTCTTTTATTCTATATTGAATTAATCATTATTAGTTATATTGATTACTGTAAGCTACATCGTAATTAATTTATTTTTTAATTAGAAGAAAAAATTTTACCCCTCTACAACACATAAAGGAATATATATTAAATAACGCTTTAAAGCTTGATAAATTAGAAATGAATTAAAAACTATAGTAAAACTTAAAAATACCCTTAAATTATGTTACTGACAGTGTAAGTGAATATAAATGAATTATATATATCTTTTATTTAATGTTTTATATATTATATATTAAATAATAATAGGTTATCCAGACCATCTCCTTGGATATTAATTTACTTCATTTTTTTATATGTTAATATGGACGAGAACTTAATTTGGGTGATAAACACTGTTGCATATGGCATATTAGAATAGATATTGTCGTAATTTAAAAAATATATAAATAACTTTTTAAACATATTATGTATTATTAAACCATCGAATTCCTCTCGTATCCAATCCTTACAATCCAAAATCCTTCGTAAAATCCTCAACGCTCCTTACTTTGTCACAAATAAAATCATCCATAAAGATCTTAATGTTCAATATGTTTCCGATTTGGACCAATCCAGATACCTATCCTTCCATAACAAACTACAGAACCATCCGAATCCTCTCGTTTCAAACCTTGCTTCCTCCTCGATCCCTGATAACCCTCCGAGGCGCCTGAAAAGAAGATGGCATCGGGAACTTCTAAAATGGAACTTTAATTTGAGTTCTACCAATGGGTAGTTTCTCTTCATGTTGTACATGTCATGTTACCAATGTCACATTTACTTATTGTATTTTCCATGTAATACAGTTGTAAATTTCAATAAAATAAAAAATAAATTATGTATTATTAATATAATTTTTTCTTCATCTTATTTTATTATTATTAATTTCTTTTTTTTTTTTTTTTGCAGGTATGATAGAACCATAATCGGCATTGTCTATCAGTATTTCTTAGACATTATATCAAGGTAAGAAATTCAAATAAATAAAGAAAATGAGAGCAGCAGAGCTTCGTCACTAAGGTCGTATTTATCTCTTCTGAAAAAAATAAATAAATGAAAAGATAAAAAGTGATTTTATTAATGCCTGGATGAGAAGAAATAATATAATTTTAAAATTGATTAAACTGCAGATGTTCAGTATTATATTTTGTTTTTGTACATTCCTCATGCTAGGTTCGAAACGGTTGCAAGCCTAACAAAACATATCTAGACTGCAAATCCTGACCATTTGTTATCCTTATAAGAAAAGAAATTATTTTCAAACGCCAATTGAAATATTAAGCCCAACGACTAAGCCGCTACTAAATCATAAGGCGTGCTTTACTTCCTGGTTCCATACATCTGCCCTATTTGACATTGATTTAGAGTGTAGGCGTCGTAAAGACTGCCTAGCCCCGGACATAGATTCAAGGCTAGGTCGAGGTAAATAATCAATAATTCACGTTATTCAAAAGCGATCTGACGAAACAGTTCAAAGATAACAAGTTCGTGCTACACTAAAAAAAAAACGATATTTTGAGTCCTATTTTCAGATGGATCTGGTATTGATTTTTCCTTTGGCAATTAGTGAAACCCTTATTTAAAAAAATAAAATATTTATTAGATAATAATAGAACCTGGTACTTAGAGGGCAACAAGTATTAAGGATAAATCTATCCATCCATACAGTATATATAAAAATAGATAAATAACTATAAATGATTAAAATAAAATAAAATAAAAAAATAATAGAAAAAAGGAAATACATTAGAAAAATAAAATAAATCATTAAAACACTAGCATTTACCTTAAGAAAATTTACAATTATTACATAGATTGTTTCAAATCAATCTGAAGAGGAAGAGATATTAGATATTGAAGAAATTTCATATATAGAGATTATTTAACAATAATAATAATAATCCGCAGAAAACGCAGAGAGGAAGTTGTCCTTACGCGACTAAGAATAGGTTATACCAGGCTTAGGCACCTTCACTTAATTACGAAAGAAAACCCGCCCATTTGTCAGAACTGTGGTGAGAGAATGACAGTGGTCCATATCTTCAAGATTTGTAAAAATATCTGAACCTCTCACGCAGCACACTCTTTCTCTCTCTTTTACCCAACGTGCTAACTTTAAATAACCGTAAACAACTTTAAAATTAAAGTGCATTTTACATCTTTTTAATTTTATCCAATTCTTAATATTCACAAGCAGAAGTTATAATAATACATAATTTTAATTAAAGGCATTGATGACCAAAAGGTTTAACACCTTTACTATACAACAACCAACTAACAAACAATAATAACATAACCTCAATTTTAATATATATATATATATTTTTCTCTCTTCGGTCCAAGATTTTTATTGAGGTCCAATTTTAATATATTATGTTGCAAATGCTTGAAAAAAGAATAAATCATCAATTCTTGAAGAATTCCGAATGACTTGAAACTTCACGAGAATGGTTCGTAAGGAAAATAGTTTTAAAAATTTCCTTTGACATTAAATCAAGTGACAGAATCACTGATGTCCATTAGAAGTTCCCACAGGTTTTGCTCCGAATATCTTCGACGAGATAAATGAGGAGGGCATGGAAGAACTTGGCTAATGCCTCTAATGAGGCTAATCAATGACCAAAGATCATTTTCCAGCACCTTCTATTCCTTTTACTTTCTCCAGACACCTTTCGTTTTACAGAACGATCTTATCAGGGGAAGAAGTAGTAAAAGTATTCCTTTCCGAAATTGTGTTCCAGAGTGCTTTATGAGGCTTTTCGTGACTGGATTCGTAAGATATCGCAGAATACATTAGAAACCTGGTAATGAAAACTTATTTGGAGAGCAAGCAGTAGAAGCATTTTAGCTATACAAAGAAGTTTTATATTTCTACAGATACAATTCTATGCCTTCACCATCTCCAACAACATGGAAATTATGATCAAATGTTTGATCAAAATGACTGTAATTACATTCATACAGTTTTTTAAAATAAAAAATTCATGAATCCAAAAAAATATTATTGGCATTATTGGAAGTGCAATATAAAAATGAGAAACGAATAGAAAAAATTTAAGATGAACATATTAAATTTACAAAGAAAATTACTATATATAGGATACTAAATCGAACTTGTCAAAAATATTTCGTTAGTGAATATAACCAGTAATCTATTATGACATTATATCGATAAATTAAACATTATATACGTTTAAATTCCAGAAGTTCCATTATATAAATTTTAAAAAAAATCAATAATGTTTTAATGAAAATAATTATGCATATTTAAATTCCGAAAATGTGATTAAATAAATTTAAAATAAAAATCAATAATGTTTTAATAGAAATAATCTTGTTGGAGTCTTATTAAAAAAAAAAACCACTTTCAACAACATCTTTACTGTTAAGAACAACGGAACAAATCAGACTACAAGCCATTGTAGATGAAAAAAAACATATGATAGTTAGCCGAAACATCCACCCTAATAACATGATCTGCGTGGACTCGAAGTCAAAAGTAGGCAGATTCAAATACCTCGGTTCAACAATAACCTCAATAAATGATCAACTAACAGAGACAGACCAGCGAATAACACGTGCACACAGAGCTTTCTTCTCCCTTTCAAGGGTACTAAAATCCAGAAAAATCTCTAGATATCTAAAATTAAGAGTGTACAACACCGTGGTAAATAAAGCCAATTCTGCTCTACGGTTGTGAAACTTGGGCTCTAACCGGCACACTAGAAGCCAGAATTGATATATTCGAAAGAAAAGTTCTCCGTACGACAAGACCTATCTGGGATTAGAACCTTAACAAATGGAGGAAAAGGACCAATGAAAAACTACTAAAAGAAACTGGCCAGTCAACATCTCATGATATGAAGGCAAGGAGGTTGAGATGGGTGGGGCATGTAGCTCGAAGCAATCCATCAATCCAAGCCTTTATACAACAATGAATGCCAGAGTAATATGCAAGAGACCACGTGGGAGGACAAAAACCAGATGGATAGATAGGATAAACAAAGATACGGCTGAGCTTCATGCCGCAAACTGGAAAGCAGTAGTCCAAGATAAGCAGAGGTGGAGAAGGCTGGTTCACTTGTCCAAAGATCTACAAGGTCTGTAGAGCCAACCGAAAAAAAATATGCCTAGAGAGATTTGAAAGTATATCTGTATATTTAACTTATAAATGATTATGGATTGTACTACTTAAGTTATTAAACTCTTATTTTCCATTGTAAAGTTTACTAAAATGGAGTTACGAGATTTTCATTGGCTACCATTGATAGGCCAAAAGTTGTCAAACTAATTGTAAGTGGATAATGTGATTTCGCAGAGGAAAAATTCAACAAATTATTTATTAATTTAATTTTCTAGAAGGTTACATGATGATGTTTCGGTATAAACGGACGATAGATGCCTTATTATTTAAATATAACACCGGATCTATAATTATTAAACTACAATAAATGAATATAAAGTTATAAACATATGTTATACAAATCCATGAAATATTTTTATAATTCACTTCTTCTTAAAAAAAATTGTTATAAAATTTGAATCTTAAAATTTTATAAATTTTTTTCTGTACATATCTTAGATCATTGGTAGTATAAATATACCTTTACAGCCTCTACCTATCTTCGGATACATCTACTGCATACACCACAACTCTTTATTATATTGTCAGGCTCCTGTTTTTGGCCTTCCGCATCGTCTCTTACCGATTACTATAGCATTCTGTTTTGTGTAGAGCGTTCTTGATGAATTGCTTGGATGTAAGTTTAGTCTTCATAATTATTTTCATCTATTCAGTTAAATCATTTAGTAAGGAGGTTTCATAATGGATGAGCATGATTAATACGTTAGGCATTTTCTAATACTGTATTTCCTAATACTGTCACTATTTTTACGAGATGTGGTTTTTATGATTTCCATGCAAACAATAAATGACTCACAAAAACTGTTGCAAATACAACTTGAGAGATACACGTCGTTAAAAAAGTAAAAGTTTGCTTTTAATAATAACATATCTAATTTTATTTCCTTTTTTTAAATAATAGATTTAAAGAAGTCGAAAGCTAGCCTATTTCCATTTCTTGAACGAAGATTAATACGAAATGTCGTGAAGAAACCAAAAATAACGGTGAATAAATGAAATTGGAGTTTGGACAACTAAACTAAAATACCATTGGCCACCGAGTTAGCGCCTTATTATACAATCATTATCGAATCGAATCAGTTGCACAACATCCGTATAACCTCATCATGTCCAAATCATTTTCGACAACTGGAAAAACACGAAAATCGGATCTTTTTCCATTGGCCAAGTCCATATTTGGTCCGCTTATAGGGCTTCTGTGGGTGCTATTGTGTTCGTTGAATTAGTCATCCTTGTTGTTTGAATAATCACTAGATTATTTTTATTTTTATTTGAAGAATATTATTTTATAAATTATACCCAAATTTTGTATAAATTTTCATTAATATTTTGTTCTGAATATGAAAATCTTTTTATTCGATAAAATTAATCACAAAAGTGCAAACTGTAAATATGAGGCATCTATTATTTAAATGTATAAATTCAGCTTTATTTCTTCATAAAATAAGATAAATGGTGTAATAAAATATTATTAGTAAATAATAAATTTCAGAAATTGGTTTCAGAAACAAGAAATAAATAATAAGAAATCTGTTAACGAAAATTTATTAATGGTTCGCTGAAAACAAATAGTTATTAAAGTTTGAAAAATAAGTTAAAAGATAAAAAAAAATAAATTAACAAAACATTTAAAGTATTTCTATAAGAAAAATGGACGGAGAGTATTGGCCAAAAAGAACAGGAAGATGTACGAAGACATTGAAGAACTAGATATATCAGTGAGAAAAAGAAGGTTGAAGTTTTAAGGTCACAAAAAGAGTATTGCAATTCGTAGACTGAAAAAGCGAATCTTTTCGAAAACTGATAGTAAAAACATCAAATGTCTAGATAGAAGTTTAGAAAGAAAGTAGATGGAAAGAGGGTTCTTATGATAGAAGAAAAAAGTAAGAAAGTTGATAAAGGAGCGAAGAAATGAGACGACGGAGATGAAGAAGGTGTGGGAAAAAAAAGAAAACCAAGAAATGAAAAACGCGGTTGTCTTTAGCAGGTCTATATTGAAGTACATTAATAAATAAGATGAAGAGTTGAAGGTATATAATTATACGTATACATGTGATATATCTGAAAGAGATGGATCGAGAAGTTGATAATCAAATTTACCTTGTAAGCTGTCACGTCAACTGACGTATTAGTGGCACATAATCGATACATGATATTTGAAAAACCCAATGTTCGCCAAAAATGGGTCCACATGTGGCTTTCTCCAAACACTCGAAAAAATCTTCGGTTGAGTAAGTCATCAGTCGGCAGAGCACTCACCAAAGCGGCACAGACTCTTGCAACAGAAGCCATGACATTAAGACCGGTCCACCGCTGTGTCGAAATTCGCTCTACATTCGGAACATCTTTCGGCGGATGTCTCTCCAGGAATCGTGAGATTTATTGTATGTTGCAATCGCTGAAGGTTGTCTCAAATAGATTTGATATTCTTTGAAGATAAAATAAAATAATCATATATTTGTTTCAAACTCTCATTTTTCATTTATTTAACAATCATTTAGGTAGAAAGGAAACTATATGCTACATTTTTAGATGGTTTCACATCGTTACGCGTACTATTAAGATAATTTCATTAATTAATAGGTTAATTACACAAAGTCCTGATTATTTCATATCTTGACTGAGGTTGACAAGTGTATGGATGGTTTGTAATGATACTGAAGGAACTTTTGAACCCTCAAGTTTCCTTGATGCATACCTCTTGTTTGAAAAAGAAAAAACTACATACACTCTCAGTCATCTCATTCTAGATTCTGTTAGAAGTGGTGTATGATGATCGAACTTTAATCTAGGCTTCTTGATTAACTTATAATATCCCAGCTTACGTGCTTCTAATTACCTCTCATTACTGCAACTTCGCAATTGAAACATTGAAGTCAAATCTTGTTATACAAACATTTTGTCCCTGAACTGAAGTCCCTGCAAAAGTGTGGAATTCTAAAGCCATTTTAAAGTACCATCAATCATCTGCTTTGAACGCGTCTCATTTTTAAACAGAAATCCTATTTTGTTAGCAAGAATAGTTTTATTTTTTCAGAAGATATTATTTATAACACAGGTGTGTTGATCCATCGTTTCCGATTTACGAGTGACTGGGTCTTGAGAAAATTCAGTAATATTACTATGTTAATATCATAAATATTCTAACTATAATTATATGTTTCCCTGCAGTAAAATGCAGAGTAAAGTGCTAACAATGTAGTTATTATCTAGCGTGAAAACAATGAGAGATGTAACAAGATTTGCAAACTCACTACAAAACTCAACGAACATTTACGATGGCTGAGTACTGAAACAATGGCAATCTGACAATGCCAGGAACTGCTCTAAGCAGTCATTAGCGTTATCTGTACGTTTTAGGAGCGTAACGTTTGCAATTCCGCTTGTGTTATATAATGCAAATGTTTTGGCAAAGCAGGTCTATTTCTGCAAATTTCATTTATACTGATTTATAATAGAAGAGTTCTAGTTCTGCATACATGTAGAGTAACTATTAAATCACAGCTAAGAACTGCGTCGTCAAGACATGCTGTATTGCTCAACGTGACGGAACTAAATCTTTAATTAGTATTAAAAACAAATTGGCTGAATCAACATGCATGTATCATTTTCAACAGCACAGCTAGTCGATACCGAAAAGGGTTATCACTGTCCTATAAGCTTGCAACAGAAATAGCTCACATTCTTTACAAGGCTACTACTTCAGTCTTGACTAACATGGAGAGGACCAAAACAAGACTTGCAACCAATAATGACTCCGAATTCTTCAACCTGTTGTAGACTTAGAAAGTTGGTAATCACAACTATATTTGGTACTTCAACCTCGATCATCAGCTCACGATTTAATTGAAACTACTTACTGATTTTTTTTGTGAGGTACCAGGTAGCTTGTCTTTGTTAAAAGTCCATGCTGTAGAACGTAGGGTATGACTAAAAAAAAATGTTTTTATTTTTATATTATCATGACCTCAATATCCAATTTTTCCTACACCTTATTCCAGAACAATTCTACGATTTTTACCAGAACCTTACTTATCATCCAAATCCTCTTGCACAATCCCCATCAAGCACCTCCCAAGAAACGGCAGTAGCCCCGCGACCTTTTGTAGGGTGTATATATTGGAGTTATGACAATGGCCAAATTATCCACTCAAGACATGAGTGTGTGTGGCTAAAGTGCTCTCGATCAATCTCCGCTGGCTTTAGCAGCAGTGTTGCGGTTGAGAGAGAAGCGCAGGATTCTCCTGGAGTCTAGCTTTTCTCTCCATAGTTGGAGGAAAAAGCATGCCTCGGTGTTTCCTCGTCTGATTGTAAATAGTGTATATAGGTGTGCATGTGTTTTTTCTTTGCTTAATTTTCTTATTTTTAAGTTATTTTATTATATTTATTGTATATACTTTTTGATTATTATTTATTGTTATTTTGCTTCTATTTATTTTATATTTTTCTGTGCATATAGTGTGAATGCATAGGTATCCTACCTCACTTTAACTAATGTCCAAGTGACAGATTGTTGTAATACTCAATAATAACAAAAAAATATTTTACGCTATAATGACATTTGCAGACATGCTATACAAAAAGAAAACATGACAAGACATACCATTTATAACATGAAGTAACTAACAAAAGATGACGAAAATACCTTTACTATTAACAATTTGAGGGATGTATAAAAAAGCATGCATGCCAGAAAATGAAGCATAGGTTGAAGAACAATAGATTAGTATTAGTAGCCTTTTGCTGATCGAACTGCTCCCCAAATGGCTAGATGGAACTGGAATTTACCATAAAAAAAAAAAAAAAGTTGTCGACCAATTAGAAGAAAGCAACGATGGCTGTTTATGAACTCTACTTAGTAAGAGAACTGAGTCCATATAAATACTATTTTATCGTTCATAAATAATAGCACTAGCTAGTACTAATATAACTACTATTTAATATATATATATATATATATATATATATATATATATATATATATTTCTGTAATCAACTTGGCGCCCATTTTCAAAAAATCTATGTCAAAAAAGTCTTATGCAACAGACTAATGCCTAAATCACGAATCAAACATGACTTATATAATGATAGGTATATGCCAAAACATTTATTTATTCGTTTGCATAGAACTGTCAGGTGGCATATGCAACCGATTACGTATATAAATGTGTCAACCTTTTAACGAGATTACGATGATACTTCAAATTCGAGTATGCTACTGAACTTTTGATCATTACGGAGAACATGGTTGACAAGTGCTTTGCGATTTAAAATCTCAACTGTATTTTCGAGAGTAAAATTCAGAAAACTATCATAAGTGATAAAAATGCGAATAAAGACGAAGCTTTTAGATCATTTTGTAAAGCCCTAATTGGTCAAATGCGTGGTGACTAGACAGACACGATGAATATAAATCATGTCCTTAAGAATCACTTAAGGAGACTGAGGTCAACCATTAGAGCCGAGATGTGGGGCTTAAAACCTGCGCAGAAAAACCAAGGTAAGTGAAAGTGGTGGGTGTAACCTCTCCCTTCTAGTTTACGGCCCCTATAAACATATACACAGGGGGCCTATCTGTTTATATCTATCGGATCTATAGCAACTGGGCCAGCGAAAGCGATCTTACAGATAGCAGTGTACTGCTCTATTCGGTAAGTTCCTAGGCCTGATGGTGAGTCAATATAGACAGCTGGCGTGAAAGTGCCTCGTATGGCGTCCTACAATGGTTGTAAAGCGAGCAGTGTATGAGAAAGAAATGAAGAACGAAAAGGAAAACATTTCAGCTAAACATTTCTTCAGGTATACATAAAGGAATATCTGAAGAAATGAAAAAATGAAAAAACGGTTTTTGAATAGGAAAAGCAATTTGAAGATTGTATCGATGTATGCCGATGAACCTCAGATGATTGAATCATAAGAAAACGTTATCAGCAAGCTCTCTAAATATAGGACTAGTGTTCTGAAATCAGAAACAACCATTAAAAAAAAAAAAAAATAAAAAGATAGGTATATATTTACAATTTGTATTATAAAAACCACAGTTATTAATATAAAAAAAGTTTATGAGAAAGGAAAATTTTATTGCACAATTAAAAGTTAAAATTCAGGAATATGTTATCTTAGCGGGTAAAGCACTCTTACTTCAAGCTGCTTTGGTCCGTGTACGCATGTAGCAGATATTTCATTTATTCTGCAATATCAACCATGGTCCGACTCTTGGGTCAGGGAACCCTCTTGGATAAAACCCAGGCTCTAAAAGTAATTACCCTTAATTGGGATGGATGAACCTTACCAGTGAAGAGTAATTGCTAAAGACTTAGTTCTTCTTCTTGTAATTCAATTCTATCCCAATTCTTGTAAGAAATTTGGTGGAAATACAGATTCCTTACCAACTAATCATGAGCCTAAGACATCCATTCATAATATTTTTTACTTTCACTTACCTATATATTATAGTGAGGGGAAGTATTGCTATATTGAACTACATGTTTTGTAGTCTCCTGAGTTCAAATAACCAAGTTCCGCAAAATGGTCCGTTCATGGTTGTATGTATGTGAACAGTCTAGCTCATAAACGAAAAGTCGTATGAAAGTGAAATTGCACATTTAAGATTTTTATATATATGTGATGTTACAGAAACTTTTTCTTCAAAATCAGCTAATTGGAAGTGGCATTTCAGATGATAGATTATACACATTTTCAAATCAAATATTTTAACTTATAAACTATCTTTTATTTTTTATGGTGTGATTATTCTGTAAACCTTGTTCCATCATTTCTTGGGAATAAATAAAACAATAGTGAATTGGAGCGATAAAATAACTATTAAACGTCACAATAAATCTATAATCAAACATCTAATTAAAACGAATAAAAGCGATGGAAATGTTTGAAATTAATGTATGCCTTTTGCTTTTTATAGTTTTATTCCATGCGAATCTCATAAAATTAAATTTAATGAGAAAAAGAGTATGAGGATACAAGGAGGTCCAAACATACTGAATTCATCTTTTGTAATTTTTTATTTTTCGCTAGAGATTATTTCTCTGTGAACCTTTCTAAATGATATCCTTCTCTCCTCCCTCCATTCAAGTTGAAATATACTTAACATTTAACAAAGCAATGTACAAACTCATAATCAAATACTCGCTAATATTAACATGGGATGTTAATGATGTAAAGTAAAGGAAAAGGGTTGCCACTTAATAAGGTTAATGAGATATCGGCTAATTATTGAGCGGTTCGTTACCGACTCATGAACTTTGCGAAAAAAATCCTCTTATATAATTTTCATTATAAATCGATTATCTTATTCTACAGCACTTCAGTGAGCCTGGAGGTTCATCTAAGCCAACTCTGTCGTTTCACAATTACGTTCTCTTCTTAGGGTCTCTGCCTTCACACACTCGATTAAATATACTTTTTCTTTCCTTCAACGTGAATATAAAATCACTAAACATTGTAGCAAGTTTGAGAAACGTTTAGTTATAATATACACATTAGGAAATGAACTGTACCATTACAGCCCATGAAGGGTCTTGGGTTCAGTAAGGAAACACTGTTTCAATGCCAACGGTTGTGTAGGAATGTGATTGGAGCAAGATCACGCTCAACCGTCATGTTTTCTTCCTTGATTTATGATTTGATTAAGATTACCAACTGTATAGCGACTGGGTGCGCCTCAGGAGGTTTCCGACCCCAAGATCGACCCACGGCTGAATAAAAAAATTACCTAACATCAACCGGATTCTAATCCGGCGGGACCTTAAGCACACGGAGGCAGTGTCTTAACCACAATAAATTTAAGGAAGAAGAAGAAATCAATCCATCGCAGAGATATTTTATTCATTAGTGTTGCAATCAGAATGCATCGCGTTACTCCATCAAACAGCATACCAATCAGTAACAAACAATACTATAATTACGAAATAATTAACAATTATAGTTAACACCATCTGTATTAAAATTACGACATCTTGTCCTATAGTATTGCCGCGCTTATTCCTATTAAAAAGGTATCCCACCTTAAACTTAGATGACTTCTAATTTTAAATTCTTTAAGATATTTAATGTTTGCTGTGACAAGAGCTCCGAGTAATTAAACTTGCCGTATTGAAATCATGGCTTCTAAAATTGGCAGCGTCTTCCATGCTTTTGGGTGGACTTAAGGTTTTTTATACATCATATTTTAATCATTCACGGGGAACTCATATTTTGATGCAGCCTTTTCGAATTGCTCAAATTTCCCCAATAGGTCTGCTATTGATATATTCGATATTAGTAAGCAATCTAAATAAGCTAGATGTTTTGACAGTCTGTTATAAATAGTGCCAATAGGCTCGTCCGAATGACATATGCTGTATATTATAGTTACTAAACTTAGTCTAAAATCTTACGTAAAATCATGAATGCTACTAATTATGTCAGAAATAAAATTATCTACAACATCTTGACGCCTCCATGATATGTTAGTCTTCCTCCATATGTAGCTGATTACACTGTAAATGTATATCTATTTTTCAATTATGAACTAAACATCAACTCAATCCCATTAAATCTAAAGCTTTCTTTCCAATTACCAACTATCTTCTTCGATATTTGGATAATGTCCAACAGCTCATTCAATTACTCAATTCAAGCAACGAGTCGGAGAAATTTTCATCCTTTTTCTTTTTAGAATTTCTCCTGCTGGAAAAATTACTTTAAACTGAATCATCAAGCTGACTAGAGAAACTGCCCACTTCACACATGATGATACGGAAGAATTTAATTGAAAAGAAATATCTCAGAGACGTCAGAAAGAAAAGCCTCAAAAGAAACTCCTCCTAATGACTTTCTTCCAAATAATAGAAATATCCGTTGAGGAAGACTCCCGAGGCGGGGATGTTCAGGAAAGCAGATAATTGGCGACGGACAGAGCGCATGGGTGTCCGATAGAGACATCTTTAGAAGAGTCACTTTCTCCAGATGTTCTCCAGTTTCGAAGACTTTCTCGCCTATTCTAGGACTCATTCATATTTATCGAACACTGTGACAATTATTTGGGATCCCCCATTGATGGGCTGTGAGAACTGCGAGAGACCAATGAGCTCTTCACAGGCGAGTGGTTCGTCACTCCCTAATGGAGATGTTTCCAGATCGTAACCGTGAAAGCCAACTTTTACTAAAGCTTTATTTAAATTTTCTGAAAGAGCTTAGAATCTCTAGGACTGTTTTTGGATGTGACGAGTTGGTCTTTATCTCGTCTTTGACAGGGCGGTTGTCGGCATTCTCAATTTAATTTTTTTTTTTTTTTTGTTTTACCGCATTTTAGGAATAACTTCGCCCGAAAAAAAAACGGTGGAATGGCGCCCAGATCTTCAAGAGAAATTTTGGGAAATAAATCTCTGGCATCGTTACTATCCTTATCATTTATATAATAAAACTTAAACTAGAGGGTCATAATTGGAACAGTATGAAGCAATTAAAAATTATAAATCAAGTGTACTTGAAAGTTGAATATTAAAATATATATTGAAATTCATTACAGGAAATTGGGGCTTGAAATTCTTATTTTTGTAGGAAGTCGATAGGACAAAAGAAGAAGTTAAATACTTCAAAGAGACCCAAATAAGATTGAAATAAATATTTCTGAATAGTTGAAAAACAATTGATAGATTATATTATAATATAAAACTAAATACAAATTCACTGATTATTTTTAAATTTGTTGTGTTGATTCAACCTCCTCGAATTAAAAGAACGTAGAATTGGAAAATAATTGGTATAAGTAGCGTGATACGTTTACCAAAATACGCATTACCAAGACTCAGAAAAGCTGGGACTAAATAAATTCCAAAACACTTTACATTTTTAAGAGAAATAATTTCATTAAGTTAATTTCATTTTGTTACTGAGGAATTTTCATTAATAAGAGAAATATGGTTGTATAATATCTCTAATTGGCCACCACTTTAGCACCAAAAGATGAATTTTGGGCGTAGGTACCAGAATACCCGGTTCTGAACGTTGTGGGTTCGATTCCCACCTAGGTCGATTAATATTTATTTCTCTTCGGTCCCGGAAAATGAATCTTGACACTTTCACTCTGTTGTTAATATTAATATATAAGTTAATATGAGTTGTTGGCAAACAGCACCACAAGTAAAGGCCCACTTACCGGAATAGTTCAGTACTGGTACCAGTCCAATAGTTCTGGGATTACCTGTGACTTTATTGCAAAATATTTAACAAATCCGTCTCATAGTCTCGTAGTCTCGTTGAAAGTAAATAGATGAATTTAAAAAAAATTATGTTCAGTCTTTACGTACGTAAGAGGAACCACGATGCAGAGAATAAAAACATGGGATATAGAAGCAGCGCTAAATTTATTAACAGAATTTCTTGCAAAACGGAAAAAATCATTTTTCAAAAAGTCTCAACAATAGGCAAACCCTCTTTTCAACAACTTATTACCAGCCAAAATTCCAAAACGTTGGCAACAACTCACATAAGATAGGTGTTTTAATTTAGTTTTAAGCTCTAGAAGATAAGGTCAACTCAAGCCTGAGGTGAGCCCCATCACCGATTATATTACAGATGTGAAAAAAATACTCAGAAACGACAAAAAAAAAATAAAATAATAAACAACAAAATAAACCTTACAATGCTTTTTAATAGTAAAAGGACTATTATAAATACAACGGAAATCCAAGGATTCAAGACAAAGATAAATAAAAAAAGGGGCTATAAAAAAAAACATCAAATCTTGAGGCGTGGTTACTTTATTTTTTATTGATCATCAAGCTTTGATATAGGTAATAATGAACGAAAAAATCACTTATTCAAACGATCAAATAGAGTTAAGTAGGTCGGTGAAGTTGGTAAATAGAACTTACCAACCCAGCCCATATTCCATATAAGGATCCCCCTTTTTCTAACGTAGACGTGTCCTGACCTCCTTCAGTCAGCTTTGTTTTTTTCTTTTACTAGTTGTGTTTCTTTATTATTAATGGTAAACTATAAAATAAATTTGTTCATTGCTTAAAAAAATCATACCTTAATTAGAAAAACTATTAGTGAGCTTGATTGAGTAGGTGATTTCCAAAGAAAATCCTAATCGAGTTTTTTAAATCGATATAAGTATCGATTAAATTAAAAAACCCAATGCATCCGATGGCAAAACTTTTCTTTCTCAAAAACAAACCTAAAAATAAAAACAAGATGTGTGAAAATAAGTTTATTTTCGAAACCAACCTTTTTTCTTTTATTTATTTTTTTTCCAAGAAATTTAATGAAACTAGCATTCCGTAAGTATTCCTTTAACAAAATAACCGTTTTGATCAGATTAAAAATAAGAATAAATTAATTTTATTGTATCGTTCTTCAACAAAAAGTTAACTTTTTGATAGTACAATTTATTTAAATTTTTCTTCCTTTATTCTCTCCAAACCCCAATCAACGTTTTGGTTCAAAATGGACCTTAAATTTTATTTGCTTGAAAATCAGCAGTATTTAAATTTAATTGTTGTTTACTTACTAATAACATAGTCAATGATTTTCGGAAACATGCGCTATGAATAAAGAACTAATTTATTTTTATTAAAGTATTGATTAAGATAAGATAATTGGAACAGAAAATATATTTGTTTTGCGTTCCCTGAAAAAAAAAATTCAATTAGGATTAGAGTTCACTTTGGAAATAAATGAATCAATTAAAATACATATAAATGAGTAATTTTATCGGGCATCAAATTCATCACCAAAAATTTTCATGGAAATGAAGAAGTATTTCAGATGAAATATTTTTGAATCGATTTTCAAAATAAATAAAACTTCAATTGAATGATTTGTCTTATATCAATGAGATGATAACAACTGATATTTTTTACATATGTACAATAGTTATTATCTACAAGATATATTTTTCGTTACATTAAAACAAATATCAATCCTCAATAATTGTTAAATTGGTAACTAAAATACAATCAAAATATTTTTCTTTTAGCTAAATATTATTATAAATAAAAATAAAATTATCGCAGTTTTTATGTAGTGAAGTAAGCTGAAATTTAATTAATGACTTTTGGAGAAATATACTATTTTAAATAGATCGAATACAAAAAAAAATATTTTATCCGTGTTTTTGTGAGAGAGGTCATATCATTCACAGACCCCATCAGACTCGTAAATCTTGAGAGCCGCTTTTTAACGGCGAAGTTGTTACAGGTCCTCCGCTAACAAACCCGATATCCTGGAGGACTGTTACCAAAAGGAAGAAGACGAAGATTCGAAGGCCGCATTGACCTTGGGCACGCCCTGCCCTTCTCGGATATTTCTTTTATTATATCTCGTTTTATTTTAGAATTCGTCTTAGATAACTGCATTCGCTCGATAATACTCGATGATGAAGCCGTTTCATTTTATTTAATCCTTTTTTGTTTTTTGAGACGATATTATTTTTTAAATATGGCCCAATATCAAATTAAATAATTAAAAACATTTCCTGAAAATAATCAATTGTAAGTAAGTACACTAATAAATAATATAATCACTGATGTAAAATATAATCCCAGAGATAATTTCTAATTGAGTAAAAGTAATCAAATAACCAAAAAAATAGTAATTAATAATATATTTTTTTTTAAAAAATCAATCATATGTACAACAAGCATTATAGTTCAATTTTAAATAAGAAAAATTCCCCATGCCTGTCATGTCAATATTTCATGTATTGCCATCACATTTGCTGATTGTTAACAATAACTTGACAGGCATCAAGTTTTTTTTTTATAGACAAAAAAAAAGTAAGAAAAATAGTTTGCTGAATAAAAACATAGAAAAGTACCGCATTTTAATATCGTTATATTATATTTATGATTTTCACCTTTTATTGGATTACTTATTTTTCTTATATATATATATATATATATATATATATATATATATATATATATATATATATATATATATATATATGGAATGTAATAATGTTATTTTCAAACAGCTAATTAAGTAATAATCAACAAACTATGACCCTTTTTTACATTACAAAAAAAAAAAAACAATAAAATTAAGTTATATCACTCCGACTGCTCCAACACTTACTAGACAAACGCTCCAAACTTTCTATTAATTACAAAAGACTTATCTACATAACTATAATAAGACCTATATGGACATACGGAGTTGAGCTTTGGGGCTCCACCAAACCATCGAATTCCTATCGTATCCAATCCTTACAATCCAAAATCCACCGTAAAATCCTTAATGCTCCATACTTTGTCACAAATAAAACCATTCATAAAGACCTTAATGTACCATATGTCGCTGATTTATTTCGAGCCAGATATCTATCCTTTCATGATAAACTTCAGTCCCATCCAAATCCGCTTGTTTCCACTCTTGCTTCTTCCTCGATCCCTGATAATCCTCCTAGGCGTCTGAAAAGGAGATGGCCTCGTGATCTTCTTATTTAAAATTATTTAGAGAGTGCTACCACTGGGTAGTATCTCTTCAGGCCTGTACATGCCGTTATTTATAATTTGCGCCTAGTTACTAGTTGTATTTGTATGCAGTTGTAAATTCCATTAAATAAAAAAAAAATTATATCACATCTTTATATCCGTGGCGCCAGTAAAAATTGTTTTACGTGCAATTTTTTATATAGAGATCACCAGAAAGAAAAATATTCTTCCTTTGTTTGCTGTGTTATGCGGCTATTACGGAGATGAACATTATTCCTTTTTGAATTATGAGTTGAAACTCGAAAATTGAACTTGCAACTGTGAAAATTCTAAATTTTCAGTTACGTTTTTCCATAAATTTGATTTTGTATGTAACACATCTACATATCTACCATATACGATATAATTTTTTTTTCTACCCTATTTTTAAAAATATACATAATGTTTTGTGTAAGGCTAAATCTTCTTTTTGTTAGTCAAACCTTTGTGTTATTTTTATTATTTTCTTAATATGCAGATAAACATTTTATATAGAAACGCACTTTTTTTGGAATTGAAGTACCTTATAAAACATTATGCATCAGTAGTGAAAATGGTACCCAGTGATCGAAACGTTACAGATAAGGATGTGTGACATAAGCAAACAAATATTTTTTGTTGTTAATAAAGAATTTTATTGTTTTTGTATCTTTTTTGGGATGAAAAAAAGGTTCTAATTTGTTGTTTATAAATTAAATTTTATAAATAAATTATTTTTATTTTCAATTATGAAAATATAATGTTTATCGACAATTCAAAATTATTCTGGTTTATTGAACTATTTTTACAACTATAAAATATCAGACTCTTTCACTCTTATAAAAGGTTAAACTATATCGAATTATTTTATTACTTATATTATTATAAATGTTTTCAATTCTTATTCCTGTTATTATCAGTTGTTTTTAATACAAGAAACCAGTAGGATAAGAAAACTAAACTTTGATAAATTCTTCTGTCACGAAGTTAATTAACTTTAGCTGATATAGTTCAAAACTTTATAAAAAGAAAAAGTTGTATGATGGGTTTTAAGTAATCCCATGTGGGATATGTTGAAACGTCCAGAGTGAGTGGAAAGTTGCTCTGAACGCGAGCTCTGAATTCGGACCAATCATTCCTGTATTTTGACGAAATATCGCTGCATGTGTCAACTATTTTTTTTTTTTTAAAGATACATTTATTTATGTTTTCCTCTTTGATTTTTTTATAAATTCAATTAATTAAAAAAATTATGCATTAGAATATATGTCATATTGAAAGGTAGTTATTTCATTTATAATTATATATATTTGGAGAGTTTTATGAGTGGCTTAATATCAAAAACGGACATACGTCGATTTTAAAAAGTTAAGAAAAATCCAATTTTCTGTAACATAGCTTCAATTTACACCAATTATAGTGGTTTTTTTTATGATTTAACTTGAACATTCTTAAATAAAATCACCATAAACAGATTGAGTTGAACCTATAAAACAAAAATTGACTTTATCTCCGTTTTCTGAAATATCCGTTTTTTATATTAAATAGCGCATATAAATATATGTATAAATTTAAACTGAAAGATGTCTAAGTTTATTTTTTAATGTTTATTTATTTTATTTTCCCATCACTATTGATTGCTAACATATACTATGTTTCTGTAACAGATACATAATATATATATATATATATGTATATATTCCATCTTAAATTAATTAAAATCCATTAGAATTTATTTTTTTAATAGATTTTGAATTATATCAGTTACCATAAATTAATTTAGTGAAAGTTCACTTTTCTAGTTGTCCTTATTCCCAATGTTGGAAATGTCTCTGATATAAATAATAAAATAATTATTTTTCTAAGGTTAAGGCAAATATACTTCCATTTTTCTTCAGTCCTTTTAATGCATCTATTATATCTGACGTTTCGGGACCATTTTCCCATCCTCAGAGTATTACTTATGTTGACTGAAATTATACATATTTGAAATGAACAACTCTTACATTGTTAATCTACTCTATCTGTTGTATAATTATCTACCTTGGTTTTTGATGTGGCACCAGTTCTCAAAAATTCAATAATTGTCATATTTATTTATTTTTTGACAACTGGTGCCACATCACAAAAGCAAGATAGATAATTATATAACAGATAGAGTATATTAACAATGTAAGAATAGTTCATTTCAAATATGAATAATTTCAGTAAACATAAGGAATACTCTGAGGATGGGAAAATTGTCCCGAAACGTCAGATATAATAGATGTATTTAAGTGGGCTGAAGAAAAATGGAAGTATATTTGCCTTAACACTAGAAAAAAAATATAAACAGAAGCTTCCTAAAAAAAGGAAAATAAGAACAAAAATAATTATTATGACCAGTTATAATAAGGTTCCCTATCATTATTTATTTTGTTTCTTAGTTTTCTTAATAAAAAAAATCTTTAAAAATTAAGTCGATGAGGCCTTATTAGTTTTTAAACTGTTTCTAATGTTTAGGACTATTTCTCAGACTACTCTACAATTCGTATCATCAATTAAACTGGAAATTGTACCTTACAAAGTACATTTATTTTAAAGGAGTTCTGTATGAACGATAATTTTAAATATATATAATTTTAAATAAGTATTTTAAATATAAACCTTGACGCCAAACGCAAAGTTTCGATATAACTCCGACAGTGACCGGAATCCATTGTAAATTCCGTAGTTTCGAAAGATCTTTCCCAGAACTGTTGTGCTCTGATAAAAAGTCGGGAAGGAAACTCTATTGTTTTGAAACAATAAACGGAATCAATTTTCTTTACATGGTTTCGTTTTAACACTGCCTTTGCAACAAATCTTGATAAATTTCGATTTTTGTAACAAAATAAAAGATAAAAATAAGGTAAGATAAGACATGACAAAATGTATACTGCCAAGTATTTGTCATTCAAAAAGTCATCAAGAATTTTCGAACATGTAGTATTTTCTCAAACAAATTTTAAGTAATCCATGTTTTTTTTTTAAATTTTATTTTTGTCTTTGATTACATTTAATGACTTTTTGAAGTAAATAATTAAGTAATTTACAATATTTATTACCAATGTAATTTTAACATATATTGTGAGAGTTTTAATTAATTAAATGACCAATTAAATTAAAACTAATTAAATATTAATTGGTTTTAGGACGGGAGCTAAGCAGCAGCAGCCAGCAACAGCAGACTCCAGTAGACTTTGACTGCCCAGAGGAGTTCGGTTATTACGCGCACCCTACCGATTGCACTCAGTACTATGTTTGTGTATTTGGTGGAGCACTTTTGGAATCATGTACTGGTGGACTCATGTACAGGTGAGAAAAATTATATAGAAAATGGTATTATATTTTATTTATTTATTGACATTTAAAAATTTATTAAATAAATACAGCAAGTAGATATGAGCAAATCAAGAGTAACGACATGAACAGACTTGTGGAGACACTACCCAATGATAGCACTCTCTAAATAGTTCTATGTAAGAAGATTACTAGGCCATCTTATTTTCAGAAGCCTAAGAGTGTTATCACGAATTAAGGAAGAAGTAAAGGTTGAAGCAAGTGGATTCGGATGGGACTGGATAAATTTGTCATGAAAGGATATATATGTTTCTTGGGTTAAATCAGCGATACATGAAACAGTAAGATATTTATGAATGGGTTTACTTGTGTCAAAATATGGAGCATTAAAGATTTTACTAAGAATTTTGAATGGTAAGGATTGGATACGATAGGAATTCGATGGGTTGGTTGAGCCCCAAAGCTCAACTCTGTATGTCCATATATGTCTTATTATAGTTATGTAAATGAGTCTTTTATAATTAATTTAAAGTTGAGATCGTTGGTATAGTAAATTTGGGAGCAGCCGAAAACGTCACGTAGTTTCTTATCGTCTTGTATACGGATTCCAAGTAAGACGTTTGTCCAGTTGGAGTCCAAGCGTATTTGTTGAATACACCCTTATTATAAATAAGTATTTTTTTCCAAAGTGAATCCTAATCATTATTGATTAACTTCCAGGAATCGCAAAAAATGTATTTTCTGTTTCAAATATAGTATCAAAACCAATATTGAAGAAAAAATTAAGAGATTCTTTATTTGTTGCACATACAAATTAATCCTAAAAAGGAAAATATTGATGAGCTATTTCACGCCAGTTTCCGAATCTTCAAGTATTTCTAGTATTGTATCACTCATCTTCAGTTGTTTCCTTGTGCGTGAATACTGCTGGTATTCAACCAGTACATGGGTGACTGTCCTAGGGGCACCACACTCACCACAGGTAGGTGCTTCCAGAGCAGCGGAAACGATGGCCAAGGGAGAATTCATAATGTCCGATCTTGAGGCGGCATAGTATTATTTCTTCTCATCTTGATCTTCTGCAGCTAGTGCTCCATTGTGAGCTGTTTTCTTTTACTGGGAGTCAGGGACACCAAGAAACCTCCTTCCGGGCCCCCTGCCGCCAGTAATTTTGAAGGGCAGCTCCTTTAGACCTCATTCCACTGGATTACCAGACGAATTTGAACTTCCTTACCCAATGTTCCTTAATTTATGATTTTTGTTTGGCTGTTGTCACAAATTCGGACTGTCCGAGAAGCACGGACAGATCTACGGGAGGGGGAGGAGAGGAGGAGGAAATTTGGGGCTGAAGCCTCCCCCAAAATGGTAAAATATAACGATGTTTTATGGAAAAAAATATTAAAAATTATCCATTAAAGTATTATTGTTCGTGTAATTACATTTTAAAGGACTTTAGAAATCACTTAAACTAAACACCTTTTTATATAGGTAGTTAGTTTCTTTCTTTTTTTCCTAAGTAATTATCGTTATTTTTATGAAAAAAAATTTTTGGGCTGAGGCCCTCCCTCCTCCCCCCAAATAAAATGCTGGGGTCTGCTAGTGCCGAGAAGCAATTTCTGCCTTTTATAATGGTAAGGAACCCGAATGAAAATTAAATTACAACTTTTTTTTTCTTTCAATTTCCCAAATAATGTTCAAAATTTCAGCTATTGAAGATAACTGGGTGCTTGATTCATTAGTTTCTTTTACGAAGGAATGCTAAACTTATATCGATTTAAAAAACAAAAAAACAATTAGAGTTCACTTAGGAAATAAGCGACTCAAACACTTGTAAAACAAATAATAAATCGACACGGACCAACAAAAAAACAAAATTTCCTCAAAAACAAAATCCAAACAATGTTGAATTTATTGAAAATCAAACTTAAAATTTTATACAACGCAGTTGTGTCCAAGGCCTACGTATCTTATGATTTTTTTTATTTTTACTTAAAGTCATAGATAACCGGTTATATATATATATATATATATATATATATATATATATATATTTAATATATTCAGAAAGCGATTGGGAAACGGATCCGTGAATATTTAAATGAGGGATATTTTACACTTGCGATAAAATACAGTTGCATGGGGTAAGATCCCAAATGTTCCATGAGATCAAACGTTCGTTTCGTGTATTTTAATTCATTATACATTACATAGATACGGGCTCACGCACATGATATAGATGTATTGACGACGAAAATATGAGACGTTGAACAAAACTGGTTTAGAGGTAGTAGTTCCACCAGCTGACAACGTAGTAAGGAACTGGTTTATATAAATTTTTTTATAACTTTTTTTTTTTTTGAGTGAACTACGGATTATTTGATTAAATATCGGAAATCGATTAAATAATGTGATGTAACTTTCTAACTGCTAATTAATATTCCCAAAGAAACAAACCTATAATGAGTGGTCAATTAATATTAATTTATGATATTATATTATATTAATAGAATAATACATTATACTGTATTAATATTGTTATTTAATTGAAAATACGGGTTATTAAAGTTGTATCTATCTTTCTTTTATCTTTGCAGAAAAGCAACCTATTATCGGATTATTAAGACCCCATATAAAAATACAAACAAATACAATTCTTAATATACCATCAAACCAGGTTGGATCAGTATTTGTGGTAATCTGCGTTTTTACCCATTCATAGGATTAAAAAAATCTAGTTTTTATACATCATCTTCCTTAGAGTGTGAATAAAAGAAAAATTCATCTTTTCTGCTAAGTTGAATTTTTGAGTGTTTTATTTTGGTTTTGTTTTTAAATGGAACGAAGTTGACAAGTCGTTTAGAAAATTGTTTACCCCTTTAAAAAAAAAAAACCCATTAAAAACTGGTAAATTTTAAGGTGTCACCATCAAACAGAAGAGGAAGCCAGAATAAAAATAAAACCTGTTATGTAACCTTATTTAAGCGCTGTTATCTCTTAAGCAGCATGGTAAACCAATTTAACGGTACTTACGTATTTATGTGTGTGTGTATACCAAGTTTAGGAAGGTATTTATTTTTCTACAAACTAACAAAGCATCTTATTTATTTTTTTTTTTTTTCATTAAATCACTAATAGTAATAAATAGGTACTTCCATCTTAAGAACAATAAGTAAAAAAAAAAATCAACCCGAAATTTTTTTTTAATCAAACAGGAAAATAGTTGAGGAAGCCATCTGCTAATTTTCTCTAACAGCTTTCTTTACAATTCCTCGTGTCCACTTTCAAACCTCTAAGTCCACACATTTATGTGGTTTTGTGGTCAGGCTTGAAATCGAATTTTCGACCGCACTTCAGGAATAAACTTACATCTTGGTAGAAAAACAAATTAATTATTTAATACTTTCATTTCCGAATCAACCCGTGTCCATCTATTAGCTAATAAAGACATTATTAATTAGCAATCTTAAGATTTAATTAAGAAATCAAAACGAAAAGATATTTGGAATATTTTTGTAGTATCCCTTCAAGGACTAAGAAAACATCATTTCACATGTCACAGGATTTCTTTTTTTCTTCCTCAATATACCCCCATAAACAAAAAGAGGATCAGCCTCATCACACCCTCTTCCTCCCTCCCAAAAATTAAATCCTGGATCCATTACTTGTCCATCAAAGGGAGTATGATCCCAAGCTATCTTACTAACAATTGTAATAAATATGCGACCTGATGATACGTTCTATTATAATATATGTATGTAATTTTTCATTTTATCCCTTATTTTGATTAATTCGTAACATCATATAAAATTTTCATTTTCATTCTAAAATCAAAAGGCATCTTATCAACGAAATATCGTTTTATTTATTTTTGACAATTATTAATGGACTCAGCAGAAATTCGGCATTTGTGAAATTCATAAGCCAAACACTGGATTAGGTAAATCAACATTTTGTTCAACTTAATAAAAACAAGTTTTTCAATAATATACTTTAGCCGATGTCGTGTTTAGACCATTTGAGGCCAAGTACGAACATATTTTTGAGCACGTTAAAAATGGAATAAAAAACAGAATTCGTTTTAAACGATAAAGTAAAAAAAAATATACATTTTTTTAAAAATACATGGGCCGCTTTTTCCCAGGCAAGCCAATGTCTACAAAAACTGTTGATAATATTAGGACTAACATCCCAAATTATCAAAACTGTTTTAAAGCTAAAATCAATTTTTGTTTTACTTTTCCTTTGCTATATATGATAAATATATTACGGGAAAGTATATACATGTAATTTACAGTGACAAAAAGTAATGATTATTAATTTTTGTAGAGTTAATAATTTCTAATATTATATTATTGAATAAGAAATAAATTTTTCTACGGAAAAAAATTAAATTGACAGATAAACTAAATGGAAACGTTTAAAATTTACCTTCAGCTTGACATTAAAGAAAACAAATAGTGCACAGTATTTTTTTTTTATTATAGCGTTTGGTTATATTTATAGTTAAAGTAATATTCTTAGTTTGTCACGTTATTTAAAAGCCATATTTACTGTAAATAGGATTTTAAGTGAGAGTGTTGTCGTGAGGGCACCGAACCAGATTTTTTTTTCAATTTATCAGACATTATTTTCAAAAGGTTTAAAGTTGGTATTGCTCTTGGCTCCTAAAGGGTTCAGAATACTACGGCTCATTGATGAAATATTAACTTTTAATAATTTTACTAAATGTTAAGAGAAAAATGAGAAGTAAACTTATTGATGCTATAAAACTATTTTAATAATGACCCTTTTCTTTATAGCCATGAGTTGCAGACATGCGACTGGCCTAGGAACGTAGGATGCGCACCGGGCCAGCAACAAGCGCTCCAACAGCAAGAGATCGGCCAGAACTCTAGGCAACAGCTGAGGCAAGATGCCAGGCAACAAGAGCTCAGGCAGGAACTGGCACGTCACGAACTGAGGCAACAGGAAGCTAGGCATGACCTGAGGCAACAGGATGCTAGGCAAGAACTGAGGCAACAAGAGGCAAGGCAAGAACTGAGGCAACAAGAAGCTAGGCAAGAACTCAGGCAACAAGAGGCCAGGCAAGAGCTTAGGCAACAAGAGGCAAGGGAAGACCTAAGGCAACAAGAACTCAGGCAGGACCCGCGCCACGAACTCAGGCCAGAGTACAGGCAAGTACAGGAAGCCTTGAGGCAGCCAAAACAGCAACAGCAGATACTGCAGCAGGTCGTGGACAACAGGGGCAGGCAGCGAGCGCAAATCACCGTACCAAAGGTAATCAATCTTCTTTCAATTTTAGCGGTAGAAATGAGTTTTTATCTAGTTTGTTAAAAATATATTAATTAAATCGACTGTTCTAATATTGAAACAAGTTCTTAGGTATCATCCGTAAGTACCGCTAACTAGGGCAGGAAGGACGTGTTACGGTCCAGATTGTTTGCTCATTCAAGCAAATATTGACATGCATATATTTTAATTTCGCCTAACAAAAATGAATTCCCAAAAAGAGAAACAGTATCAGCATCCCATTTTAAGTTTTTCGAGATTTTCATTCTATAGCTTGATGCTACGGTATCACTTGAAATTAAATTTTGTGTTTTTAAAATTTCCTTTTGTATATATATAAGGCATTAAAAAAATAAAAGAATAAGATACAATTTGCCGAAGGTTCTAGCTCTTTATTCTGTGAGGGACAATAAAGAAACATATGATGTGTTCCACAAAAATTGGACAAAGCACAAAAATTGGATAACGTAACACGAGGTAAAGAAAAAGCCAAGACATACAAGAAATTTTGTCTTCTTTTTTTTTCTATATGGGGAGTATATGTAAATTATTTAAAGGTTGACAATAAGAAACTTCCATTATAATTAGATCTTTTATTTCATCTCATCTAGCTAACTCGGTATTTTATCCCATCCTCAGAGTTATTTTTCATAACAATCTGATTTTTTTTATATGTGTGCTCCATTTGCCATAGCATCAATGTCATAATTTTAATGATTAATTTGTTTCATGGGACTACATATTACCAAACCAACAATTGGACAGCTTACCACAAATATCAAGAATTGAAATTGTAATGGAAAATAGCTAGGATGGGATAAAATCCCGAAATGTTAGATGAGGTAATTCTTAAGACTTTTTCCCCAAAGAAAGTTGTTTGGAAACGAATAGAAACTTTATAACGAACTAACCACGATAATTTTCAAGACAAGCGATGTGGTTAAATGTATTATTTTTGCCCGGCCCACGCACAACTTACAACGTGAAAAGAATAATATAGAAATTTAAGATAACGGACAGATTGATAATTAACTTCGATTTCAAAATATAATTTTAACGCCTTGATTAAAATTCATTTATTCTTTGTTTTCTTCCAAATGCGTTAGTTCAATACGCAGAAAGAATCTTCATAGAAGAAGATCTCTTAGTATTCTTTTGCCTAAAACGTAATCTATAAAACAGAGATTGCTAGAGCGATTTCCCAGATTGAGCTAGTTGACCTGCTGCCTAAGCAGAGAGGTACCACGTTCTGCATTAAACTCCTGCAACAGTTGCACCATTGCCTTGCAACTCCATACAACGCCCTCAGAATAGGTATTAGGTATTAGGTATTTACAAAAGCGACCTTTACTCCAGTCGGCTTTTACATGTCTATTAAGTAGAAAATATACCGATTATTTTTCATAACTATAATACATTAAGAAAATCAATATAAGCCAAGATAATTACGAGTTTATGAGTTAATATTTTTCAATATTACACATCGCTGAATTCAAAGTCGCACTAAGTTCAAAGTTTTGTTGAATGAAAATGTGAGTATACATTTATACTTTGTGGAGATGGAATGGGAAGGCTAAAATTATCAAAGTAGGTACAATATTCCAAATATATTAAAAGTTCGAAAAAACTAAAAATGCTGTTTTCTGAAATTAGAAAACCTAATTTAAGGAAAACTCTTGAATTTAATATAGCTTAAATATTTCTTTTTTTTTTTGAGAAATATTACAATCCGTCTCAATTAAGAACATTTATATTGCAAAGCATTATTCTTTTCTTTCCCCTAAACTTCAGAAGTTTATTCAACTTCATAAATACTCTATTGCAGAAACAATTTACGATATTATGAACAAATTTCTGTAATATATTTTTAATTTATTCTATATGTTCTAAAGTTCTGTTAAGTCCAAGATGTTGAAAACAGGGGTGCCCATCCTCCCTCCCCCCCCCCAAGACTGATGGCGCATGCCCCCCTCAATAAAATATTATTTCCCCTCTCACTTATATAATTAATATGTATCTGTATGAGATGTAATATCAATGTTAGTTTAAAAGATAGTAGATATAACATCGGCCCATACCAGAAATCCGTTATTTTTTTTAAAAATATTTTTCCTTTTAAATAAGAATTTCATCTGAGATAATCGCATGAGCGTTTATTTGTTGTTACTTTATTTTAAAATGTTTCCGTGTCCTATAGCTAAAGACAAGTCATTAGTTGTATTGATTATATAAACACAATAAAGGTACCGCATACCTATATTTCAAACAACCGGCAACATCTGAGTTAATGGAAATACTGAAGGCAATGCTCCACTTGTGTTGAGTACTTAGGACAAAGTCATATCTGCCGCTCTTCCAAGTATGCACCGCCATTAGGTATATTGTTTTTATATACACACAAACTTCAGAGTGCCTTTTTTTTTTTCTTTATTTTAAAATTGAAAACTTAATGTGCCCTCCCCAAAAAAAATTCTGATGGCGCAACTTGCGCCATACAACCTCCCTGTAGGCACCCCTGGTTGCAAATTGTCTCAAACTTGAACTATACTCCTTAACGCAGCCTTACATTGCATATTATAAATATACCTCATAATTTTTTAAGGCAAATCTGTGAGCTATGAATTACTGAAAAATAGAATAAGCCAATTATTTTTTATAAAACTGAAAACAAGGAAAAATATAGATATTTCATCTTTAAAATCACTCTTATTAGCTCTGTAATTTTACATGAAAATTACAATCATAGTTAAATTTGTAAAGGTTCTTTAATTAATTGAACTATTAACAATTTAAAACAAGGTTATACCGGGAATTCAAAGATCATCATAAAAAGATCTGTTCATGATATTAATAATATAGATCAATCCTAGGCTTGAAACTTCAAATCGTTTTTGTTTTGTTTTTTTAAAGAAAATTAGATTGGCCAGATATTTTCTAGATCCACTTGACTCAAAAATACATTGTACTATTTTAAAATATTCTTTCATAAAACTGTTAGCATCAGCCATGTAACAGAAAACTCTCATACTATTTATAGTTTTTAAATATAATAGTATACTAATCCGAAAATTAGTATAGTTTGGTGTGTTAGAGAGAATAGTTATTTTTGAATGTCTTGAAGAAATAACACTAGATTTGTAAAGAAAAAACTATAATAAAAAAAAATGTAAATAATTATCATCTAATAACATTTTTATGAAAAATGTTAATTAGATAATGTCCATCTCCTACATTTATTATGCCAATAACATTTTATAAAATAATCTAAATGAATTATTTCTGAATTAAAGATAATGTATGCTTAGGCTGATCTTTATAACACCGAAGAAGAAGAGCTTGGACCAGCCATCGAAGAATTGGAAATCGACAGACAGCAAAGAGTCTACAGAGGACAACCATCAACTCTTGGACAGGTTGCAAGTGATAGGGATGGTCTGACTCACTCAAACGCCATACCGGTACTAGTAATTTTAAAATTATGATTATCATCTTTAATATTGATTTGAAATAAATATATTTAATTTTAATTATAAATTGACAAATCAATCAAAAAAATTCATTCTGATATAAGATTTTCAGAAACCTTTAAATAAATAAAAATTATCAGTTTTCTTTAATTATTTATGATAAATAAATGATATATTAATGTAGGTTATCTAATTGTATCAGTAAATTGAAATATCTTTGGCCACTGAGTATTTCTTTTTATATATATATTTTTTTTTTCTGCAAGAATGAAAATAAATTATTAGCACCTTATTATTATTAAATTATTAGCATCATAAAATGGATTATCACATTAGAAATAGTCCAAGAACTTGAAATGGGGTAAGTGGTCATTGAATGATTTCGAATATTCTGAAAATATAAAATTTTTCAGCCTCTGAAAGTGTATTAAATGTTGAAATGAAAACTCACTAACCAAGCAAAATCAATATATGTATAAAGTTCTTTTCCCTTTGCTGATTAATAATCTTACTAATTCACAAAATATTGTGTTTTAATTTCCTACAAACAAAATGTAAATATTCTTCTGTTGGTAAATCAAACTATAAATTTCTCTATATCATTAGAAAAAATATTAATATTTTTAATTTTCGAATTATACTAATACCATATTCCATTTTGAAATTAATGGAAATAGAAATTAATACAACATATGCTAATAGAAACAACACTCAGACTTCTGGGAAAATAAAGATTTTATAAACCAATACTTTTTTTGAATATTATATAAACATGTAAAAAATACTTATTTAAACATGTAAATTAATAATATTTTGTTGACTTCATTTTTTTTTATTTTTTTTATTTACAGTTACCCCTCAAAACTGACATTTTATTCACAACCGCATGTTATCAATCAAACTGAATAGTTATTTTCTATGTAATTAAATATCAAAATAAAATATGAAGAAATAAAATAAGGATCGTAACAAATAATAGATTAAGCTGTAATCCTTAACTGTTACAATACAATGTTTCAATTTGATGTAAATTAATTCTTAAAGTACTAATCATTACAAGTCTGTGAAAGCTAGTAAAGATTTATTACATTTTTTTCATAATCCTGCTAATGAGTGTTACTTCATTGGTTTCCCAAATCATTGCACCACATGAAATTAACCATTGGAAAAGATGGAGATAAAGAAATAATGTCTCTATTGTACACTACAATAATTATCACAGCTAGAGGGAACTTTAGAATGAAACATTTTCAAACTTCATAGTTGAAACAAACTATGAAAAATTTTGCTGGCACATTTTGGCAAATAGGCAAATTTTGACTGGGTAATGGATTTTTGAGATAAATACATTTTGATGAGGTCGTGAATTTTCCGTGTGAAAATTTTCAAAACAGGGAACTAGGAGGAAAACATGAAACAGACCATAGCAAGTGAAATTATATATGATCTCCTATTTGTCTAAACTAACGTTTACTTGCACTGTTTTTAAGAATATCAAAACCTTGTGGGGAATGAGCATCCCTGATTCACTATACAAGCTCAGAATATTTGAATGTAGTGGCCTGATTAGGTATTGAGATTAATTAACAAGATAAAATACTGAAAAGATATGTAGGCAGATATTTAAGTATAATTTATTTTTTTTAATTAATATTTTTTTTTTTTTTTTCAGTTAAGTGACTAGAATAATATTTTAACTATATTGTTTAATAAAATATTATTTTCATTTATAGGTACCTGCAACTGGAGGTCGAGATAAACTTTCAGTAATATCTTATGGTGCACAACAGCAATACAATAGGTAAAATTTTCTTTAACACCTTTATCATATGTAAGGCGCATTGAAATTTTCAAACACAAGCTATAGTTTGTGATATATTTATTTAATTTTAATGAATGAAAGAGATGGTTTATAATTCAGTCTGAACAAACGGAAACGGACGGATGGGATCACCGACTCGGATCACAACTTTTTGACAAATAGCCCAAGGGTGAGAATGAAACGAGACAGCGACCCCAGGTACGACTGTAAACATATCTGACTTAAGCCCTCTAATCACCACTACCACAGCCATATCCTCAACTAAACTCACCTCACAATTCTTTCCGATATATTCAGCATTGTAAATAAATATTTTATAAGAAACTTATCAATACTTTTTTTAATATTAAATGTTTACATATTGATAAAATAATATTAGAAATTCTTTCCTTATTTCTTACACAAATTAAGGTTTTTCTACTATATTTAGCCTTTTCTACTTGCCTAATGACAATTTTATAAGATTATGATTTGAAATAACTAAATTTTAGCTATTTTAGAATTTTTCAAAAATAGAATGCCATTCCTAAGTAAGCTATGTTCTTACTTTAATTCTTCAATCTAATCGTCTCAAAACCATGCAGTAAGACTGTTCCAAAAATCATTAGAATCATCAATAGAATTAAAAACCAATACATTGAGATTTTAAAAAAAATAACAAAACAAGAAATAAGGAAGAGAGAAAATTATGTACATAAATAATTAGTCAATTACAGTGCACACAATTATAAAATCAAAGATTATGTTTTATAAAATCAATTTATAATCTGAACTGCTGTGATATTTTACAATTATTTAAATACTTTTTTTTTTACAAAGTCAATAAAATGGTCGATGTGGAAACAAAATAATAATTTGAAACAAATTTACAAGAGTTGAACAGAAATAATTTGACATTAAAAAATGTCACCAAGAAATGTCTCCACCAAGCCATATATATATATATATATATATATATATATATATATATATATATATATATATATATATATATATTTTTTTTTTTAAATAAGGGATAAATAGTTTTAAAACAAAGTGATTTGGAGTAATGTAAAAAAACTGGTTAACTTTATTTTTTTCATTTATTTATTTTAATTTTAATTGTTTGTATGCAGTCACCAAATGGGCAGCTGAAAAACATTATTATAATTGGTCAACAATTTTAGGTAGTATTAATTGGGTTTATTTAGCAGTTATATTTCAACTAAAATCTTTTCAAGTATCCATACCTACTTAAAAACAATAGAAATCTTCGATTTTTAAATTAAATTTAAATTGTCAACCAAAAATAATTAATTTCATCCAAATAGCTTTTGTGCTTTAAGAATTAGTAATTAAAAATCTTACTCCATTGTTATTCTGCACTTGTCATGAAATGTCACAGTAGTCTAGATTAAAAAAAAAATTCAAGAGCACTTTTTGCTGTAAATAGCTCTGGAAAAGAAAATTTACATTCACAAAAACAAAAAAAATCAAAATAAATGTCCATTCCTTTGCTATTAAATACCTTGACTTCCTTCTTCCTTCACATTCACTGTAAATACTGCCACATATATTTGACATTGAACTGACTAATTTTCCGGCATAGTTATCAACAGAGTCTTGGACCTCGCAGTTTCCAGAGGAGGAATAAGAAACACAACAGAAAGAAGAGGGAGCAACCTTCTGAAAAGATAGAAACAAGTAATAAAAATAATACTGTCAATGACACTGCTACTAGTAGTACCTCAGACACACAAGATCATAAGGAAATAATCCCACAAGGTAATGATAATGAAAATGTTGAAGAAGAAGAAGAAGAAGAAGAGGAAGAGGAAGAAGAGGAAGAAGGAGAAGAAAGTGAAGATGAAGAAGAGGAAGAGGAGGAAGAACTTGATAATGCTGAAGAAGAACAGAGTGAAGAAGATGAAAATGGGAAAGAAAATAACACAAAAGATTCATTAGAAAAACCGGCATCAAGTGTGGAAAGGAATGAAACTAATAAAAGTAACTCTTATACTGAATTTAAACTAGACTTTCCCAGCCCACCTTCTTCATGGGAATCGTTCGAGGATTTCAAAAGTTCATTTGGTGACATTGACTTTGATGTTGAAAAGTTTCTTGAAGATTTGAAATCTGACAGCTTTGATGATGATATTTTCGGGAGTAAAAGTAATAAGAAGCAGCAAGAAGGAAACACCCAACAGGGTGAAGCTCGAAATGCTATGAAACCCGCAACTGTTCCATTGATCATAATACCACCAAGTTTAAATGCTACTGAAGTTAAATTTGAACTTTTTTTCCCAAAATCATTAGCTAATAACGTTTCTCTGAGCAATGCAAGTATTGTTCCACTATCTAGTACAGTAGCTACTCCTTTCTCTGATGATTACTTGGAAAGAACTTTGACTCTTCCCGCACCCAGTACAACATTCACAACTCATCAGCAAATCCCACCCACCTCAGAATTTAGAGATTATCAAGGCAATATAAAATACACTTTACGAAAACCAGATGAGGAAGTAACAAATAATAATATGAATATACGATTAGTCAGTAACAGAAGATCACATGATTATGAGATGCCTCGACAACGGTCTGGTACAAGGTCACGTGGCCAAATTAGGAGGAACATATGGAGAGGAAAACCAACTACAAGAGAGAGAAAACTATCTCATGGACCTAATCGTGGAAATGCAAGATTCACATTGAAAAGTCCTCGATATTTTGTGATGAATACAACTCCTAACTATAGCAATGAAAAGAAACCTCGTTTTGAAAGTGTAAATCCAACACCTGTTTATGGAATAAAACATCCTCAACAAGATAATGCACCTAGGTTCAACGGACTAAATGCTAAACCAACAAGTTTCACAGGTAACCAGGAATATAAATATTCATATGCAACCCATTTTAACAGCGCTCTTCATAGGCCTAATAAAAATAACATCAATGATGTACAAGCATTTGAACCTACGACTCCTCGCCAAACATTTGAATCAGGAAGCATTGAAAACAACAGACATTCTGATCAAGGGCGCCAAGTCGCATATGACTTTTATGAACAAAGTCCAGACTATAGAAGGAGACAAAACCTTTATAGAAGACAAAATCAAGGATACAAATTTTACAGACCAGGAGGTAAATCTGAAAATCTTATTCGTCCACATAGCACAATTCAACCAATTGTAGTAAGAAATTCAAATTTTTTTGAAAATATAAACAACCCTATTTATACAGGAAAATTGAACTCTGAAACGACAGTTAGCCACAGTGAAGATAGTGAAAATAAACCAGATTTTCCTATTAATGACCGACCTACGAATATCCCAATATATGAAATACAAACCACTCAACAACTTTCATCTATGAAACAACCAGTTCCTACACCTTACTTTGAAACTGGGAACAGCCAATCAAGTGAAGAAACTTATCATCCCAAAAAGGATGAACATGGTTCTCATACAACAGAATCAACCTTCATCTATGATGAACAACTTGAAATTAATAATAATGAGGATTGGTTAACAAGAAATCATTCCATACATGATACATCACCTTATAATACTAAAACAAAATCTGGAGAACCTGTAGCATATCGCAATCCATCACATAATAATGAACCTTCATCTCCATCTTTTAGATACACATCTGAATCAAATAGAGATGATTATAACCAAATTCAAGATTCAACTACAGATGAAAAAGACAATGCTGAAATAAAAAATCCAAACCCATCAACCTCATTTGAAAAACCAAAGGCAACAGTAGCATATCCTGACTATACAGAAAGCAACCAGTCCATTAAAATAAATGATCAATTTAGTCCTACCACCTCATATCAACTAAACATACAGCAACAATATCCTCAGAATCATAAGATCACTCATTCTTCTGCATCAGATTCGTCAGCTGAAATTTCAGAAGAAAACAACAGCGGACAAACAAGTAATTTTAGTGCATCAGCAAAAAAACCTTCCTCATATTTTTATGTCAACCAAAAAATAGGCCCAGTAAAAAAAATTGCTATCTTTAATAATATCCCATCAGATGCTTCAAGTGATGATGAATATGACTATTATAATGACTATGATGAAGAAGATTATGAAGATTTAAGTAATGAAACGACACCAAAACCACCACAAATTCCTAAAACCTTACAAAATATTGATAACCAAGAATTCGAAGATCCAGAATATGATGATTATAACGATGATGAAACAGATTATGATGACGAATCTAAAGAAAAAGATGGAAATGAAATGGGTAGTGGAGAAGATTATTATGATGATGATGAAGAAAAAGAAGAAATTAAAGAAGGAGAGACTAAGACTGTAAAAGTAGAAGCAAAGGGTCAAGAAGGTAGTATAGAGCGACCACTGACAGTCACTCCAAGACCAGGATGCATTTTTGCCGGGAGAGCAGAAAATGGGCAAAAACGACTGCTCTGTCCTCGTCGAAATTCAACAGACAGACCGAACACGACTGCTGATGACCAGACCAACAGTGAACAGACTCGCAGGACAATTACTTTACTCAGGTAAGATATAAATTTGACAGAATGACTTATAGTTAGTTCCTTATAATTATGAAATATAAAACTAGGCAAACATTCTAGTAACTATATCAAAGAGCTTAACAGTTATATGGAAAGGTTTATTTAAAGAGATATTTTTTCTTCTTTGTTTGAATGCTGTGAGAGTATAAAAGATAATAAAAGTATAATTTTAATATAGTAATCACCTTGGAAATCTTCTAAATCAATCATGAAACATAACCAATTCATTTTTTTAAAATAAAAATTTCAATTTCATTTTTATCCTGCCAAATTTCATTCTCTGATTCATATTCATTGGAACTGAATGATTAAGCAATATTGCAATACTTATGTCACTGAGTGTTCTGGAAAACTACATTTTTATATATAGATTCAAGACAACATAAAAAGTAAAAATTTAGTCAAAGTATATCAAAATTCGATTAATAATTGTATTGAAATTCTACTAAATAATGATTTAAAGGGTTATCAGGAATAGAAGAGGAAGCAAGGTTGGAAACGAGAGGGTTCGGATGGTTCAGAAGTTTATTATGAAAGGACAGGTATCTGGATTGAGCTAAATCGGAAACATATGGTACATTGAGGTCATTATGGATGATTTCATTTGTGACAAAGTAGGGAGCATTAAGGATTTTACGAAGGATTTTGGATTGTAGGGATTAGATACGAGAGGAATTTGATGGTTTAATAGAGCCCCAAAGCTCGATCCCGTAAGTCCAAATAGGCCTTATTATAGTAATATATATGAGTCTTTTGTAAATAGTTGGCAGTTTAGAGTGTTTGTCTAGTAAGTGCTGAAGTAGTCGGAAACGTCGGGCGGTTTCTAGTCATTTCAGTCTGGTATGGGGGTATGTTATTTTTAAAAATATTCATGAATTTCCTGATAATTAATTGGAATGTAATAAGAATTAATGTTAATCATAATAATACAATAAAAAAACAACTGGATCAAAAGTTGGATACCAATACTACTAAAAATTATTTTCTACATATCTCGATTCACACCTTGCGCGTTTATAGTTGTTGGAGTAGATAATGAATGAATCCCTAAAAAAGTTAGAGTTGAAAGGTTTCATAGTAAATTTCCAGAGGGTTGCCTGAAATATATGTTGGAGCATCATGATATACATCATTTGGGTTTTTGGTGGAGGTAGGTATGTTAGCAGTGATGATGTTTGCATAAAACCCTCAGGTTGACTTACCTTATCATTAATATTATTCTTGATGAAAACAACATTTGTACCCAAAATGGATAGATATGATCACTTAGAAAAAAAGAAAATTAAATATGAACAAAAATGTAGTAATTTAAAATTCATCTGTTATGCAGGAATATATCTTAAATTAGATTTATTCATTAATCCTGAATAATACATTTTTTGTTCATAACGACAAAAATTTAAATTTTTGCTCATAATATTTTTAAAAATCAAATTTCATTAATCATAAGTCAATCATATTTTATACAATTCATAGTAATATATGTACTAATTATTACTACATCAATTTAGAGTGAAACTCTACTTATTGTTACTTTAAAGTTATTTGATGACAAAAACTATGCATTTATTTTCTCTTCCTTCCTTGTCTCTTAATATCTGTCTCTTTTAACAAGGAGGGAAGAGATAATATTTAATGTATAGAATAATAATATGTAATGTATGGAAAATATGGAAGATAATATGTAATATACGAGATTACAACTAAGTGTATAAGAACAACTTATTATATAACAAAAACTGTTTTATATTCCTCATGCTAAAATATTTAGCAGTACAATAATTATTTCAATGTATAGGGCAAGTGTTCAACCTGTACAACAACCCTATGATAGCCGAGGCTATAACACAACCAGGTACATTCAACAACAACAGCAGCAATATACAGACCCCAACTATTATTCAGTATATGATGAAGAAGCTGAACAATACAAGGATATTGGTAATATTTCCTAAGTTATTGCTTTATATGTATAATCCAAAATGGATAACAAGTACTTCTTTTGTTGAAGATACAATGTTACAGTTTTTAAATTGTTTTGCTCATCGGGGCCTCAATGAGTGTTGAATAGTCTGATATGAACCCTTTCTTTATTAAAAAAACAAACAACTAAGTAGTTATGGTTTTTCTGTTTATTTTTTATGTCACTGCAGTATACTCTTATCTGATGAATTAATTCCAAAGGTTGTTTATCCTATTTTTAATATTTCAAGAACTATTTCTGCTAGATCTTGTAAATTAGCCTGCTGCAGGGGCTCAAAAATTTAAAATGCTTATGAGGATTATGCCTACAATGAATGCACTTGTCAAAATTGATTTCCCAAATTTTGTTCAGAAAATATTTACATCAATGACGCTCTTCAGTCTGTGCCCCACAAAAAATTGAAGCAAGTAATGTTTTAGGCCATTGTTGATCAATATCCCACTCAATCAATGGAAGAGATTTCTATGGCCCTACATTTGCCACAGGCAAATTCAGAACACCATTGTCATAAGCTCAGGTATATTCCAAGCTTGATTGTTTACCTCCACTCTATAACCTAAGTCAAAACAGCATAAATAAATTACTAAGCTTGAGATAGATGGTTTTACCCCACTTTTCCTGTCCACCAGACCTAGCTCCAAGCAATTACCACTTATTCTAGTCTTTGCAGAACTCCATGAGAATCAAAAGTGATTCCAAACAAAACTGGCCATAAAAAAGCACTTCAATAAGTTTTTTGGCAATAAATCCCAGACGTTCTATGAATATGGCATCATGCAACTAGTGGAAAGATAGGTACAGGTATTACTAAATAATATATAATATATTATACATTAAAATAAATATGTCCTTAATAAATCAAATTTATTTCACCTTGAAAAACTAAAAGGATTTTTTTACCAATCCATTAATAAATTAATATGTGGAATTTAGAATAATAGTAATAATTATCAATGGTTATTCTCTTGAATATATGTTTTTTCATGGAACTTTAGACTATATTTGTTTGTTGATGGAACTTAAGACTAAGATATTAAGACCTTATAATAACTTCTTTATAACAATCATAAAAATGACTGATTCAGTTGGCATTAATCAATTTCATAGAAATTTTGAGCCCTACATTTATTCATTAAAAGAATCGAGAAACATAATGTAATGAAAAACCTTAACTGATTGTGTATTTTAGCCGACTATGCACAGTACATTCAACAAAACAAGCAAGACATATATACCCGGAAAAAGCCATCAGTAGAAATAGTTCAACAAGAACCAGTTCAAAGAGGAGCTACCTTTCAAAAGAATAAATACTCCACCCAACCAGAAAACATCTACCAGTCAGTTACTCCACAGGAATATGACTCATACAGTATCCAGGTAATTCATCATGTTTAACCCATATTTTTTATTTCAAACAATATCTATTTATTTCATGGCTCATTATTTATACTTCTATGTAATTTCACAACTTCCTCAGTTTTTCATTTAATTATTAAAAAATAAATATATATATCTTTTTTGCCACTTAGTGAGACTTAGACATTTGTTACTTTTTTAAACAGAAATTTATTTATTCAATATTTTTGTTGTAATTCGTAAAGTGTAAATTTACAGATGCATCACAACAATTGTTATTGTATGACTTTAAAACAAAAAAAAAAAAACTTATTAATGATTTAGTTTTTGTTCTTACTTTTAATTATTTTCATAATTTATGAGATTTTTGAAAATGTATTAGTTAAATATATTTTTATTATTACTGAATACGCTACTTCTCTCAGGAAATACTAAAATGAAATGTTTCTTTCAATTGCAGAACAATGATGACCTTTATAGGCAAGTTCAGACTAAACCTAGCACCAGGTAATCGCACTGTATCATAGCACTGCATTTTATTGGATTGTTATTTCTTAGTGAGACTTAAAGCAAGATTTATATCTTACGGTTGTAAAGTTTGATTGAAACTTGTTTGAATGTATGCAATTACAAGTTGATCTAGTTTTTATTGAATTGATTAATGAGTATGAAATAACATTAAACACTTGACCAGCATGAAAATAATTATATTTTCATTTAAATGAAATATATGCACTTACAGAAGAATGTTAGATATACACTATATAACGAAAACAGTACTTACAAGTCAAAGGTGTCACAGGTCACACCGGCATGTTGGCTGTTTGTAGATTTGCTTTTTTTATTTATTTTTTAAAGTATATTAATGACTGTAGAGAAATTTGTCAGTTTGTCCAATATGTGCTCACAAATAATGAACACTAAAAAATTCTAACAAATTTATTTATTTATGTAAATTGTACGATATGATAGGTAAAATGTATATAATTCGGTGCAGATTTCCTGAAGTAAAGGAGTTGGGATCGACTCAAGGGGAGAGAAGGTTTATCACTCTTTCTACGAAGTTAGCCAACAACCCTTTACCAACAGACACCCCGACAAAGACTGACAGGGTTGGCAGCGGATTTCGCTTAGATAACACGCAAACCGAGGCAAATGTAGTGAATATCACTCCAAGAAAATTAGGGCAAGCAGATACACAAGCAAGACCTACATCTACAATTGAGAGAACTGGTTCTTTAGCACAACAAGTCAATGCTCTAGCACCATCAGGTTTTATCTTAGACCCAGTCACTAAGGTTCTAGATGTTTTAACTAGATCGGGTGAGTATTTAAGTGATGAAGCAAGTGTTGAAGAAAGTAAAGAAGTTAATCAGGTGGCTACTGGTGTGAGTCATAGAAGAAAATCACCTTTGACTGTGGAAGAAATTGATATAGATCATCTCAAAAACATCAATTTCCAAAGTACGCCAGCAAGCAGATTCAAAATTGCCACAATATCCACAGAGACACCATATATTCAACCTGTAATTGCTATGAATAATGTTGGAATAAGTCAAAGTTTTGTTCAAACTAGTACAAAACCTCCCACAACACAAGCTGCCACAACAGTTCTTTCTATATCACAAACAGTGGAACAAAACCAACATACAAGAAAAACTTATGAAATACCTAAACAAGATTATTCAACAGAAAAAACTCCTTCTATTAGAGAAAAACCCAGACAGCAGTTGGTTAAACAAGAATATTCAACCAGATCAAGAGGAACAGTGAGACATCATAATTCAGGTGAGATTTTTTATACTGACCCCGGAAGTGCTCAGGACTACTCTGATCAATTAAGTAGCCTAGAAATACCTAAACAATGGAGAGATTTACCTATTATGTCTAAAGAAAGAGATTCTACCCAATGGTCAAAAGAACAAACAACAAAAGATTCTGAAGCAATATCTATATCAAGACAACAACCGCGGTTCAGGCCAGTCACTACAGCAACCATGGAAGGCCTAACTACAGCAATACCACCAAGAAAAGTAGAATCACCAACTTTTCCTGAAACAATTACCTTAACCAGGACACAACAAAAATTGGCTGAAAATGAACAACCTATAGCTACTTCAATGTTTCAGCCCAACCAGAGGATACAACAAACCACCACTAAGAGCCCTGTACAATATGAAAGTACAACTCAACAGTTAAGGGTTATTGGCATGAGAGCATCATTTAATACCCCATTTGATAAAGAAAATGAAAGAACAACACCAAAACAGCTTTTGATCAGAATTCCAGAAACATTCAGAGTAAGAGAAGAAACAGCAAGGAAACTTGAAGTACCATCTATCAAAGCCAACACATACCATCATAGAAATACTGAAAAAGAACAGTTCTTCAGAGAAAAAGAAATTGCAACAGATGATTCTGAACCTTCTTCTGAAGAAGCCCGAAAACCTATTTCAATCAGAATTCCTGACACATATACAAGAAGCCATGGTACAGAAAATAGCCGCGACTCTCTCTCATATAGGAAACAAAATATAAAGCCCAGAGAAAGAGGTGAAACCGAATATGAAAAGGAAAAACCCACCCCAATCAGGCACACTGATTCTATAGAATTCAATACAAGATCAAAAGAACGGGGTTCTCACAGATTAATGGACAGTGGAAAGCAAGCAGCAAATAGCAATGATGGTGAACAATCAAGAGGACAAACTTTGAGATCAAGGGAATATATGAATACAGTAACATCCCCCGCATCATCCTCTGAAATTCAAAATTTACAACCAAAAACTAATCAGCAAACCGAGTCGAGACAAAGGGAAAGCCTAACTGTAAGATCTAGGGAACAATCAGACGTGGAAGTTGCAAAACCTATAGCTGTAAGAGTGCCAAATGATAATGCTAATGCTAATGATAAACAACAATACAAGTATAGAAATGAAGGTGAATCTGATCAAATGGAAGAAGTGAGAGGGCAGAGCAGAGATAGAGAAGTTAGCCATAGGAGAGGGGAGAAGAGAGGTAGGGGACAACTAACTGACTCTGACAGGAATAGTGAGATAACAAACAGATTTGAAGTAGCGACAACACTGAGACCAAAATATAGGCTTACTGCCCCCTCAATAACATCCAAACCAATCTTATCACGACCTCCAAAAAAATTTAGAAACGGAACAATTTATGCTGACCAAACCCTCCCAATTGGAACTGACATGACTGATTCCCCTCCTTCCGCAGAACCAGATCCATCAATAAGGTAGGATATGTTTTAAGATATACGTCAAATAAATCTTCCGGTGTTTTATTATTATCTTTCTTTTAAATTTAAACACTTTAAAAAAACTAGAAAAAAGTAGGAGGAACAAATTGATAATCTGTATTTTCTATATGACAGGGCTCGTCCGATGAGTAACAACACCCCATCTACCCCTGGCTCGACCAGGTAGGGAAAACATTATTTCTTTAAAATAATATTCACTTTTCATTTTTCATCACGCTTTATTAATAATTTAAAACAAATCAACGATCTATCATTATTCTGTTTCTTTTCAAGAATTTGTTTTTTCATTTCCTGCCAACTTTCTGAAAATCATTCTGACTACTGGCGTTAATTTGCATGCATCATGAGCATGTGATTATTGCACTATTTTGTAAAAAAAATTTATATGTTTTTTCAATTGAAAACTGTCCATTTTGTAAAAAGTGAGACAAACTGACAGCTGGAACATACTGACTAATGACATACAATACTTTGCTTAGTTGTACATAACTTGAAGCTTATTCACCAACATTATTCATGTAGATTTACTTCATGGGTTGAGTTACTAATCTCAATTAACAAGATCTGTCATACCACATTATTACTAATCTTGCATGTAATTTATAATAATTGAGCTTTTTCTATAATCTTTTAACATAATAAATGTGTATAAATGTATATACTTCTAACATAACAATAAAGACAATTATGGTGCATGCATAATAGAAAAATGGTTTGGTTACTTAGTTATAATAGATAATCGAAAACCAACTTCAGTAATTCATTGAAGCAATAAGATTATGAGTGAATGTTGAATTTTATACATAAAAATTAACATCGTTTTATACATAAAACATTAAAAATGTGGTTATCTAACATGACAATCAAAAATATTTTATATGGTAAACTAGAATTATTGTATAATTTCTATGGTAATGATAATTAATTCTATATAATATTTAATTTATCTAATCATTTGATGAACTTGCGGCATTTGGTCACTGAATACTTTAAAATTTTTCAAAAAAACTTGAGAATTTTGATACAGCATACAATTTTGGTTTTAGAATTTACTATAATTTCTGACTGTTCCATAGGAAATGATATAAATGAGTAATATAACAGATATAACTTAGTATAAATAACAGATAATATTCGAAATTTTTGATAAAGACTAAAAGATATAACAATACGAAGCTTTGATTTTTTATGACTTTTATTTTTTTAAATGAGCATGTTAGATGATCACGTTTTTGTCAAATAAATTTAATATTACAGAATAAAAAAAATTCCTTAAGTATAATGTGAACGATTAGTTTTGAGAAAAAATGTATTAAAACAAAAATTAAAATATTTAGATATTATTAATTAATCTAAACTAGAGAAAATAAAATAAATTTGGGAATTCTTTTTTAAATTACATTCTAAAAAAATCATGCATCCAATGTTTCTTACCTGATAATTGAAATTGATCAAACCATCTCAAGTTTTCTTAACACTTTGAATGACTTCTTCATAATTATGTTATGTTTTTATTAACTCAATAGATTAAAATAATACAAATAAAATATAGAAAATTAATTAAATATAATTCATGATATTTTAACAAATAGATATAACTTAATGTTCGTTTTTTTTTATTTTTTTATTATGATTGTCTCCAATAGTACTTTTGCAAACTATAATTTTCTCTAGCCTTCTGCAGTGCAATAGCCATAAAATATGTTTCATAGAAGAGTTAACACTGGTGCATATAAATAGGAACCACCCTGTGTTTATCCTTATATCAAGTGCAGTATGATTCTTACACCTAATTGTTGCAGGAATAATCAGCGCCATCGGGGATCCCAAACCTACACTGTATCTCCTAATGAAGCAGAACCAGCACCATCCCCTGTAGCTACTTCTCCGCCCAGAGGCACTCTACCTCCTAACAGGTATATCAAGTTCATAGTATCAATAACACAATGAGTTAATGTCAAATAGTGTAAATAATTTGTTAGTTTAAATCAGATAATTTGCTATTTTATTGTTTAAATTACTGCTGTAAGATATCAATATGTTAATGTAGAATTATATTGCTTCATTCAAACAGAATGAATTAACAGAACTGAAAACCAATAACAAACAAAATCAGTTTATTTCACACTGTCCATTATCTCAAATCAACTCAAATGATGAACACACAACTTATATACAATAAGCTTTTTGAATGTAAAATACTTGATTAACAACAACTTAACCTGATGTAAAACATAATAATGAAATTTACCAATTATTAGTGCCAAAATTCCATTCCATCCCTTAATGAAACTTATTTTATTTTTTATTAAATAAAAATATTATGAAACATACTGGCCAGGTATTTGCCCGTACCACAATTCCCTAGCATGCCACAATGTGGCTTGGCTATTAAATAAAGCCTGTTCAAAATTATAAACTGGAAATTATATTTATTATTATTTTTATTAAACTTTATTCGATCTCTTTAAATGGCACATTTATATTTTTTTTTCAGAGGTAGACCAACATTGAAACCATCCAATTCAGTAGTAAGTAAAGCAGCAGAATTTGTGGACATCTACCGATTCCCTCCAAGCAGGTTAGTTAGATCATTTTGTATACAGAAGTAATTAATAAGCTTAATGTAGAAGCATTTAATAGTTTAAATGTAAATATATGTTAAAGATAGTATGGCTCACTGCCTTGGTCTACAAGTTGTTCTAAAGACTTATTCCCAAAATAATGAAGACATTTTTAATTTTCAAATACATACATACATATATATATACATATATTTTTTACTTGAGGTATTAAAAAAAAAAAGAAGAAAGAAAATGAATTCACATATTGAAAATTTATAATTTAACTGAGCTTTAAATCGCTATACTGCTATGTTTTCAGACCCGAAAATGTGTACCCTACTCCACAAGTTGACAAGACAGCCGCTAAATGCAGGAAAGATGTTTGCCTGTTGCCAGATTGTTACTGTGGTGGAAAAGATGTTCCAGGTAAAATCAATCAGTAATAAAAATGAACTAGTTTTAATTTATATATATTAACAAATCATGTACATAATAAACACATCCATCACTCATCATGTGTGGTAATTTTACATTTTTTGTATATATTAAGAATCCAAAAGTTTATTGAACATAGGCTCTCGTTATAGTGTGTATAAGAAAACCAACATGTCACAGATAAAAAATTAATAATAAGAAAAAAGACAAATACAACAGAAAGTAAAACTACACTGTAATATTGTGTCCTATACTCATTATATGAAATCACTGAATTAAAAAAATGTCATTATAAATTATCAGTTTTCAGTTCTTTTTAATATTTAAGAATATATAATTACAGGAGAACTGACTCCAGAAGAGACCCCTCAGATAGTTCTGCTCACATTTGATGATTCAGTCAACGACCTCAATAAAGGACTTTACTCCGATCTGTTTGACAAGGGCAGGGTCAACCCCAATGGCTGTCCTATTTCGGCTACTTTCTATGTCTCTCACGAATGGACTGACTACAGCCAAGTCCAAAACCTCTATGCAGGTGGTCATGAAATAGCTTCCCACTCTGTCTCGTAAGTATGATTGTTAGAGACAATACATCTAGTGAATTACTGACTTTAAGTCAATATAATCCTGTTATTTGCAGAACTGGAAACAACTTTAATAAGCAAAGTTTTTGACTATTAAAAACAAATAATTCCATATCAGTAGTCTACAAAACACCAGTTAGTCTAAAAATAAATAAGTAATTTCTGATCCATTTATTTATAATCCAAATATATTTATAAAAAAAAGAAACAAATTTGGGATACAACATAGGTTATTAAATGAATGGCTAATTTGAAAACAACATTACTTAAAATATTTCATGTATTATGGAAAATGTACATTTCAGTATTCTTAATAAAATTATAGAAATTGGAACCCTAAATATTATGAGAATTTAGGGTTTTACACATGTATTATGTTAATGAAACAATTAAAAAATTGTAGGAATATAAAATACTTGTATCAAATAAATATTTTTAATGGTAAAACCTATTAAAATATTATGGAGAGGTTCAGAACATGCTATAATGTCAATACCAAACTCTCTCGATCAGAGTTTCTGATGCAATGTACTATAAATATGAAATTTAGTTGATGAAGAGGTTTTAATTGGATTTTCAGGCACAGTTTTGGTGAACAGTTCTCACAGAAGAAATGGACAAGAGAAATAGCCGGACAGAGGGAAATACTCGCTGCATATGGTGGAGTAAAGTTGGAAGACATCAGAGGAATGAGAGCACCTTTCTTAGCTGTATGAACTTGATAGATATTAATTACCTTATTATTAATCACCACATCTTCATTTAATAATGTTTAAATTAATGTTAATTGGTATACAATCAAATGTTATATTTTATTTTTTGCTCCTTATTATAATAATTAAACCACTGTTTCAGGTGGGAGGAAACAAAATGTTTAAGATGTTATACGACTCTAACTTCACCTATGACTCATCAATGCCTGTTTACGAAAATAGACCACCCAGCTGGCCTTATACCCTCGACTACAAAGTATTCCATGACTGTATGATTCCTCCATGCCCAACTAAATCATATCCAGGTAGTTTATTTTTGATTAAAAATTTAACTACCATTACAATTTTAATACTTTACTAAAATATTTAAAAATTAAAAAAAAAAACATATTAGTTAAATACAAAGCAGGGCAGCCAGTGAATAAGACACTGTGCTCCTATCCAGGGTTTGAGTCAGGCTGTGGCAGGTTATTGTTTATAATACTTCATTAGCTGTGTACTGACCCTGGTGTTAGAAGTTACCCAGCCTTTATAAAGTGGGTACTCTTAATTATTTAATTGTTTAATTAAGATCAAACACCCGTGGTTGAGCATCATCCTGATCAAATCACCTCCTTGCATATTCGTTGACAATAAAGAGTACTTCCTGACAAATTACTAAATTCTATACCCTTCAGGGGTTGTATTGGTACAATTTTTTTTATTTTTTATAATATAGGTATGTATGCCGATGTTTAACAATTTTTGATATTTTATCCATAATAATGTTTTTAAAAGGTATTTGGGAAGTTCCTATGGTCATGTGGCAAGATCTTAATGGAGGGCGTTGCTCGATGGGTGATGCTTGTTCAAATCCACCAACTTCTGATGGAGTCTACAAAATGCTTCTGAAGAACTTTGAAAGACATTTTACAACAAACAGGTAATTAGAAAATTATAAGAACTTGAAGGAATCTTTATATGGAATTAATCAAATTGAACTTATATAACTAAAGAAAATTTTAACTTTTTTTTTATTTTAATTACTACATTGAAACCCTATTTATAATGGTACAATCAGTAATCAAAATGAAAAAATGCATCATTTCCCTAAGCAATTTTTAAAAATCTGAAAAATATACTGATGATAGATTTTAGAAAACATTGTTTTGAAATCATCATTACGCTGTTATAATTGAGATGTAAAATAATTATTTTTAAATGATGATCTTGGGATAGAGACCTTAACAAGTATCAGTAGAAAAAGGCTTTTTTGGTCTCAATGATTTAAATTACATAAATTTATCCAAAATTTTGCCCCTTCAGGGATAAAGTCTGATTTTACATTAATTATGCATTTTCATCTGAAAAATATGTACCAAATTCATTCAGAAATTTTACTAGCAGGCATTAGCCCATTTATAAAACACATAATAACATTAAAAACAAATATTAACCAGTCAACAATATGTGTGTCAATTTCAAAATATATTTAGTGCTTAATAATCAACAGAGTTTGATAACTTCAGCTCACACTTTAATAGACACATAATTAGAGACACCTACAAATAAATTACTTTGATCTAAAGACTAGTACATTACAACATAAATTTTGTAATTAAATTGGAAAACTGTATATGTTCTTTCATCAAATTATGTTAATTATAGCATTTGCTATTATTTTTATTATTTAATGAGCACTTTTGAGGAATGAAAATGTGAAAGTGGTTGAATAATTGTTCAGGGCGCCATTCGGTCTCTTCTATCATGCAGCCTGGTTCACGCAGCCCCACCACAAGGAAGGTTTCATCTCATTTTTGGATACAATAAATAAAATGCCTGAAGTTTGGCTGATCACAAACTGGCAAGCCATTCAGTGGGTCCGCGACCCGACTCCTATTTCCAGGTTGGGATCTTTTGCTCCGTTCCAGTGTAACTACCACGTAAGTTACAATCATAAAAGATTTTGTATTTAACTTAATTCTTTTTTTAATTGATCAATGTTTCTATTGATACTAAAGAAACAAATTACATGGTTAATTATAGAGATTAGCTAGCTACTTAAATTAATTTTTAATGCAAGAAAACGCTTTTACATACAAATCAAAATGCAATGTCTTTCATTATAGCTCAATTTATCTGGAGGGAAATAAAGCACTTTATAAGCTTAACAACATTTCTTTTTCATACCAATATCATAAGACGTTTCTAGACAAAACAAACAATTTATGAAACTTTTTATTAATTCATTAGAAACTAAAACAAAAAGAGAAAAGGATACCATCAGAATTCATAAATCATAATGGTATCACTAAGAGTAGATAGAAGTTTAGAAGTTTATAGGTTATTATTGAAAATAAAATAAGTTTAAAGGTAAATTCTTAATTAAATAAACCTACTATAACAGGTAGGTACTTCAAATGATTTATTTTTTGTCAAAGCCTAAAAGAAAAATGGAAGATTAACAAATATGGGAAGAAACAAGGGATTGAAATGTGTTAGTAAACTACTAATAATTTTTTTTAATGTTTCAATAGGACTATTTTTAATTAACAATTTAATTTATTAAAGAAAAATAAAACTTAATGGATTTATGTGATGTTACAGGACAGGCCAAAGAAATGCAACAATCCTAAGGTTTGCAACCTGTGGCATAAATCAGGTGTGAGATACATGAGGACTTGTCAGGCTTGTCCAGAAATATACCCATGGACCGGAAAGTCAGGAGTTCGTAACAGCCGTGTAGACAATGACCTCGAATAAATACTGTTCTCGAGCATTAACTGTTACCAGAATCGCTGTCTCCCGCGCAAGACACCCTTTTTTATAGTGAATACCTAGACTGCTAGTTCGAGTATTGTTTAAGACATTTAAAGTGCGCTTGAACAAGTCACAGAGTTTTCCTTTGATTATTTATGTTAGTCTCCTGTGAAGACTCAGTGAAAATTAAATTTACTAATTGATATGTTAGTACAACCATTAGGTGGTTTGTAAAATTATTTATTTATTGGTACTAGTAAGTATAGAAAGTGTTCGTCACTATGAGAGATAGCCATTGTAAATCATATATTCTATACATTATACCTCAATCTTGTTAGATTAGAAGTTTTTGATTTCTAAATTCTGTTGCAATATCTGAAATAGTTTTGATCATGACTGTTCTGTTTGTTCTGTAACTGTAAAAACAGGCAGTGAAAAGGATGTATTACTGTGATTATAGATTAGGAATTAACCATTGTATTGTTAAGTTATAGAACTAGCAGATGTAATACTTAGTCTGTAAGTGAATAGTAGATGGGCTATTGTTCACATTCCTACTTTGTAATTATTTTTCAATCTCTTTTTAGACCTTACATTAACGTTATAATCTTTCTTAATATTAATATTATAGGGAAGTGTTTCGTTTATTTTTTTTAAATTTGGTGCTGCGAGGGAGAGCAGTAAAGCATGTGATAACTTCTTCCTCCTTCTGGACACTGAGGGGGAGAAGGATTTGTCACTCGGCGAATCAATACTCTGCTCATGTCTTACCTTTCTTATCTTTTTTTAATTTATTGTCTGTAAGTTTCGTGTATATTTTTAAAAAAATTGACATGTATCTGCATAAATTAAACAGCTGTATAATGAGTTGGATGTTGACCAAAATGATTCATCGATGATATCACGATCAGCGTTTTATTCATATTTGACTCATTGATTTAACAAATGTTAAAAGCGATATTGTAAACTTTTTCAAATGAATAAATCAGTTTTATAGTCATTTTTAATTCATGTGCTACTTTATTCCTTATCCCTGAAAAATTAATACATGTAAAACAATTTCATAAGTAGATCTCCTTTAAAAGAATTTAAATTTTACCTTTAATTTATACACCATGATAGGAATGTTCATCGACAACCTTCAAATTTCTAACCATTTAGTTATTCTTTTTTTATACTTTTGAAGTTTCAGAACAACTTTTCTATTTCCAAGTATTCATTACTTCTTTATATATGACTTTACTTTTATTATTGTTTTCACATATCTCTTTGTTATTCCCTTTCTTTATGGATAGGTATATTCATAATCAGCTTTAAAAAACTACTATTTAATTAGCAAAATTTTATTTAATATTTATATCTTTTTAAAAAATCATTTTAGAAAGTTGCCTAATTACACAATTTGATTCAGACTTAATTGGATTCAAAAGTGATTCTGTTTGAAAATGAAAAATTTATTTGTGAACGTCACAAGTATAAAGAAGAATAAATTAGTGCTTAGAAATTTGGAGGTTTTCATAGAAAATTCCAATCGCCATACAAAATAAAATAAAAATACTAGCCTTAAAATTAAAAAAAAAGATAAATGTAAAATTACTTTATTTTATAAAGTATAAAAATTTTAATCAGAACTTTTCAGTCTCATATTGTATTCTATGTCTTAAAGCTACAATATCCTGTACTAATGTAGGTATACTTTTATTATTGAAAGGAAAATTTTAATTAATTATCAAGTACTTATTACTTCTGATTCTAGAGAATGTTCATGCATTCTTTATCACTTGAATTCTGTTGTTCAAATTATAATTTTTTTTTCACACTAGCAAGTTATTCATTTTTTTTAAAATTTTGTTTTAACGTTTGAAGATTCTTTCTACTTTTTCTTCTCTTTGATGTAGGAGGATTTTTTCAAGACATGTTGTTTGCTTTTTTCCATCGAATAAGCCCATAAGGCAGAGGGAAGTGAAAAATAAAATAACACAACCTTAATGACCATTCATAACTGTCTGAACTTCCATGGCTGAACTTCATAACTTCCATGGATAACTGCCTGAAAACATTGAATTAGTACGTGCAAAACATTTTTTTTTTTTGTTACTAGAGTACCCTGCTGTCTGCCTAACATTGGACCAACCCCCATTTTACAAATTATACAACTGTTCATTTAATTATATATATGTTGAGCTTCTGTAATCTCCTACTCTCTTAATACAAAATAAAGATTTTCAACCCGAAATTTGTATGGGAGACAATGTAGGAATAATAACCATAGTAGAGTATCACACTCCAGCCTAGAGGACTGTGCTGAAAAGTTGAGCTCCTGTAAACTCCTACTGTCCTTATACTAAATAGAAATTTTCACATTGGTGTCTTCGTTAAGCCCCTCTTTGTTGCTTTGTTTTTATAAAATAAAATGTGAATAAAACTTTTTTATGTAATAGAGAGAAGATTTTCTTGTTTGAAAGAATTCAGTTATTTCACCGTTTCATCTCATGTTGGACAAGAAGTCGTTACCAGATCATATTATTTATATTGCTAGCTAGGTTTTCTATTAGATATAGTAATTGAAAAAAAGTGGTAGATTCTGCATTTAATTTTAAAAAGGGGCTCCAAAAAACCATCGAATTCCTATCGTATCCAATTCTCACAATCCAAAATCCTCCATAAAATCCTTAATGCTCCATACTTTGTCACAAATAAAACCATTCATAAAGACCTTAATGTACCATATGTCGCTGATTTAGCTCGAACCAGATATCTATCATGATAAACTTCAGTCCCATCCAAATCCGCTTATTTCCACTCTTGCTTCTTCCTCGATCCCTGATAATCCTCCTAGGCGTCTGAAAAGGATATGGCCTCGTGATCTTCCTACTTAAAATTATTTAGAGAGTGCTACCACTGGGTAGTATCTCTTCAAGCCTGTACATGCCATTATTTATAATTTGCGCATATTTACTAGTTGTATTTGTATACAGTTGTAAATTTCATTAAATAAACAAAAAAAAATTTTTTTTAAATATATATTTGTAAGCATAATTATTCTGGAAGACAAAAAGGAACTATGTGAAACGATGTTAAGTCCCTGAAAAGGCCAAAAAGAAAACAAAACATTTTTTTACAGGAAAAATATGACATAAAGTGATCGTTTGCGTGTTTTGTTCAGATCATTCACAAAAAAAAATATGGGCCTATGAAAAAAAAAAAATATATTTTTCTATTTTGGGAGCCTAGTGCCCTCAAGCCCCCTCCCATATATCCGCCAGAGCCTTTACTCTACATACATACATCTTCAGCCTTTACTTTACAATCATTCTGAATTCGAAAAAGAAGACTAAAGCTTCTTGAAAAATAACCATGGGAAGGGTACGTCTGTAGGAGCTAAGAAAATTCCTCAAAATAAGTTTATAAATTTAGACGTTTTTAGTTAAAATTAGTTTCCTACTTCTGTAAAAAAATTATGTTCTTTTTTTTTTAGATAAATCTTTCCATCCACTATAACCTTTTCTTTTGGCAAGTTCGTATTACTGGAGTGTTAGGATTACCGAGATTTCACTGTATTGACATTCATATTATGTGTATTATCTGTTCAAAATAAACTGTTAATTAAGGTGAAGCTTATATTCTTTTCAGCGATACCAAATTTGACATTGGTCTTCCTAGATCGACCATATCCCTCACTCCGCATCGTAAGGGTACGGTATTTCCACTGAAGTATCTTGTTAAGGAAAGCCGAGATACAGAAACGGCTATATGGAAAGAGAGAGACAGATGTGAAATATGCTTATCTGATTCGGGACAGTTGTAGTCCTCTCACGTAGGCCTTCTATAAATTCCCACCCTTCCCATCCCGATGCATCGCCGCTCTCGAGAACACCTTACATTTATCATGCTCCGTTTATTGACTCTAGTAAATCTTCCTTAACAGGGTTATTTTCAAACAAAATATTCTGATAAGGGCTGTAAGAACTGATATGTTACAAGAATAAAACAAAATAGACATTTAGCCGCGAATGTTTTTGTTTGAAACAAAAAAACTGTAAGTAGAAGTTTGAGAGAAGAGGAAACTTAATAATTGTCGCGTTCATTATTACTTTATCGCCATCACCAGTAGCGATTTTTTTTTTCAAATAAACGGTAAATAATTTAAAAGAAAAACCTATATATATCTTTTGTAAAGACAATAGATTATAAGTAGAGATAGAGAAGATAGGAACAATAAATCAATAGACATAATTTTCTTATATTTTTTCTTGGTACATGTTTACTTTTTGTAAATGCATTATAATTAAAAAAGAGAATATATAGTTATTGATCAATTATTTAGCTTTGATGCCAGACCAATTTAAACAAATATTACTTTAAAGTATAATTAATTTGGGTTATGTTATTACTTTCACTTACCAATAGTTAAATATAAAATACGAAAGAATTGCATAATTAACTAAAGAAGAAATAAGAGATCGTAACGGATAATAGTTGTAATTGAGGAACCAAATCGATACGCGTGCACCCAAGCTCGCCCGAAAGATTATAAAACTCTTCCATACGTAACATGAACTTGATATAATAAGGACTGCGACAATATTATGTTAATATGCATATACGGTTTTTATAAATGCTACTGTTGGTATTATATAATATTTAATTCTATAGATTACAGCTATGAAATATTAAATTTTGTAATAAAATTTATACTAATGCAAATAAAAAAATCTGGTGCAGGCAACACGCAACTTTCACTTACCCCTCTACTTTCAATAGAAATTATTTCCTGGAAATGTTGGGGTATTCTAAAATTTTTCAAGTGCGTTTTAAACGAAGTTAAAGCTTAAATCTTACTGGTAACAAATCATTGAAATCATTAAAATTACAAAAAGTCTATTTATTATACCGACGGTATGCAATAAAAATCTAGTTTTATAAACCACATAACTTGAGTCTCTTAGCCTTTCAGATGACAGAATGACTAACTCCAATTTCAACATTTTTGAGGAATATCATTTTAGTGATATTTCTATTTGGAAGAGTTGTATATATACAGACAGTGAGCTAGTTGATTCAAGAGTAGGTGATTGCAATGTTGAAGTATAAAACTGTGAACAACTGTATACATTTTTCCACTGGAAAGATCACTAAAATTAGTAATAAAGAATGTTGAAATTGGAGTTAGTTATTCTGGTAACCGAAAGGTTCATATATGCCTTGAGATATTTCCAAGTACATCTGAATATTAACCTATGAATGATTATGGATCGTAGGACTATTAGTTATTAAACTGTTATTTTTCATTGTAAAGTTTACGAAAATGAAATTCCGAGATTTTCATTGCCTGCCATGGATAGCTCAACAGTTGTCACACTAATTTTAAGTGGATAATGTTGGGACTTACGGAACAAACGGAAAAATTATCAGATTATTCACTAATTTAATTTCCTAAAAGGTCACTTGATGATTTTTTGGAATATCATGGAATATGGAACGGCCAATAGAAACCTAATTATTTAAATGTAATATCATATCTAGAATTATTAAACTACATCAAAAGTATTTAAGGTTATAAACAAATCCATGAAATAGCTTTATATTTCATTTCTTCTTTCACACAAGTACAATTAAATAGTACTTTAAACAATGGCATTGGCATGATTCGGTAGATTTTAAATATCTTTTATCAAACTTAGAAAAAAACTTTAAAAGTTGACATTTAATTTCATTTAATTTCCTCGGAAAGATGTGATTTACGTCAAATAATTCTAGTTTTCTGAAATTATTATTTATATTTTTTTCGTCGCTCTGCGTTACCTTCTGCAATTTTATTTATTTAATATTATTTTTTCTAAAATTTTCCGCATTTCAACGATATATTATACGTATACCTTCTGACTGGTATTTTCGGAGATTCATTTTCAATCTGTATAAGCACTTTTCTTTTTTTCTCCAGTTTCCTATCATCATATTCTTTCAAACTTCATATTTAGCAATTTTTTATAGTTAATGTCAATAAAACAGAGTTATTTTTTTTTAATGAACCATATTAAAGGTACTTTAGAGGAAGACGTATACGAACATTAGACATTTAAGCCTTGTAAAGTGACATCAATGGGGATACGACCTAAATGATATTAAAGGCCACTTAATTATACAATGCTTCACCGGGTTTAATCAAAATCGTTAGATCCGTTTTTGAGAAAATTGTAAAAATGTATTTCCCCGTTGATATAAAGTGGCACTTCCGGGAAGCCGATTTTAAGGGAAAAGTTTCTGTAACATCTAAAGCACATACCTATCTTAAATACGTAATATCAGTTTTATACGACTTTTCGTTTTTGAGCAAGACTGTTCACACACACAGATGACTAAATCTAATTTACTCTCCACAAAAAAGTACAGAACGCGCCTAAAGAAGTTTTCAAAAATCTTTCAAAACTTATTAATAAATAAATATTAATACAAACAAAAATCATTGGTACGTATTTGTTTGCCAAATCAATCTCTCTAATATTTAATTTATTTTAATTAATTTTATTTACTTCCCGTTTAGAACAATAATAGGAAAGTCAAAGTGGTTGTCATAAGCAACATTCAGCGAAATCGATAAAAACCTAAAATTCGAAATCGTGAAAAAGTTAATTACATTTGCCGAATACAGGTAACGTAATTCAGTTTTTCTTATTTTTTTTTATTTTATTTTTTTGGGGCGAAGCAGTACTTTTTCCATTCACTACTCCAAGAAGAGAAACAGTTTAGATAAAAGTGGAGATAGTCTTTTGTAAAGATTTTGAAAAATACAAGATGTTATTTCGGTAAAACTAAAGATGCCCACTTTCGGTAGCAAACACCTTAGAAGTACAATGGATATAACGTAAGTTTGTCCACATAATAACAAAATGGTAATTTAAAAAATTACTTATAATATTAATCTGTATTTTTTATTTGAACTTTTTGCTGTGTTGCTATTTTTTTTTCCAAATCAGCATGAAGAGACGAAAGTGAATACTACTCATTTTGAGCCTTCTCCCAACATAATTTTTTTGAAAAATATTATGACATGTCTCATGCTTATCAAGTATTTTTTTTTTGGCTCCTGAAAATATTTTTTTGAAAGGAGGGAATTTTCGATAGAAGATATAGGAATTTTCCTTGTTCTCTATGACAAATCAGTATTTCTTTTCTTTAAATGCCACATACTTGTCCCTTTTCAAATTGTATTGAGCGGATATTTTTCAGATACCAACTAGCCTCTCTCAGACTCTATTCCCAGTATTCATTATTGAACAAAACTATAATGAACAGAATTAAAGTTCCCAGAAGAAGAGCTTCTCTGATTTTCTTCTGACCTTTACGTAAAAGCTTTTCAATCAAGCCTGTAATCCAGTTCCTCCATGGTGCAAAAGTCCTTAATACTATTAACAGGCTGAAAAAAATATAGGAATAATTAATTTGTCCACTATAGGAACAAATCCACTGTATTGAAGTTTCCGCTAAGAGAAGTTTCACTATAAATTGATTATGTAACGCTTGACTGTATGTGTAATGAGCGAAGGGAGATATTAATGGTGAAGTTCAGACAAAAGAGTTTACTATTTTAGGCTATTTATGAAATCCACACACACACACACACACGTAGGACTACGTAGGAAGCCAAAAACTAGATAGATAGGTTCAATAAAGATTTATATACATATCCGAATAGAAAGTTATATTAAAATCATTCTGTATTTTTGAGGAACAAGATGTCCTACTTAAACTGAGGACGAAAGCAATTTCATATTTTCCTGAATACAATTTTTATAAAAATAATCATTTACTTTAACAATTAAAAAGTACTTTTCCAAAATACACAGCTAAAGAGCTGAATCCAATGATGAGAAACGAAATTATATAAAAAGAGAGAATAAAGTTTCTCCTCAAGATTAGCAACAAGATAAAATGATTTCAGTTATTAAAAATCAAATTGGACTACTTAATTAAGACGTTATAACAAATCGTGTAGTGTCTGTTGTTTTTAGTTGAAAAGATGTTTTTAGAGAAAATAATTATTAACACAAAAGTAGTAAACACAATTTGATGAATGCTAAATTTCTATGTATGTCTATAAAGGTATCAATAAATGAAAAGTTACATATAACTACTAAAAAATAAGTTTAAAAAACTTGTCATTCATTCAAGTCATATAACAATACTTTTAATTTTACAATAAGGATGGTTTTCATTAAAAGTACGTGATATCACAAACATAATGTTTCCACAAAAAATAATTTTTTGATTAACAGGAACATAAAAACATACGGATTCACAACTTTTCTCATTAAGAATATATAAATATATATATATATTTATTTGAATGCTTACTTCTGCTTCTGATTATATAAATTATATACAGCTGGTGAACAATACCGTTGTATTCCAATTTTTTCTCTAATATTTGCCGTAAAGAAAATATTTGATCAATAGTTGAACGATTCCGTCTAAATCCGCATTGGTAGTCTCCGATAATTTCCTCGGCGAATTCCGTGATTCGACTGGTTAAGATTAAAGTGAATATTTTATAACATACCGGAAGGAGTGAAATTCCGCGATAGTTATTACAATCCGTCCTCGGGCCCTTTTTGTAAATCGGAATAAGAATAGATTCTTTCCATTCCTCAGGTAATTTCTCATTCACCCAGATCTTTTTAACCAACCGATGTATTTTAGAAACTCCAGCTTCCCCGCATGCCTTAATTAATTCAGTAGGAATATTATCGGTTCCCGGTGCTTTATAAGATTTTAATTTTCCGATAGCTACTTCAACTTCCTCTTTACTTGGTCCTTCTATCAACGGTTCAGCACTCTGGTACTCAGAAGGAGGGCACAGATCATAATTTCCGTCATTTAAAATATTGTCAAAGTGGTCCTTAAACTTATTCAATATCAAAACCGGATCGGTCAGAATATTGTTATTATCATCCCTAATTCCAGACGTTACGGGCCCTATATATTTACGTGATCTGTTTATACCTTTGTACATGTCTCTTACGTTATTTTCGATTCTATTAGTTTCTATTTCAATTATTTTATTTTTAAGGTACTCCCTTTTTTTGTTTTTGAGCAATTTTGTCGTTTCGTTCTTTGAGGTTCGGAAGTATTTCAGATTGTCTTCGCTAGGATTATTTAGAGCTTTTAATTTAGCGGCTTTTCTGTTTTCGCACATGTTTAAGCAATCTTCATCAATCCACGGTTTGTTATTCTTATTTTCCTTTTTTCCTAGACACGAGTTACCGACCGCTTTTAATATTATCCCTGATCTCTACCCATAACTTGTCAATATTCTCATGGTCCTCGTCAGGAAGCTCTAAAGCTTCAAACCCATTCTTAACATCTAGCTCGAATTGGGTTCTAATGGATGGATTTTTTATTTTTTCCAAATTAAAGTTCTCAAAATCGAAACGGTTTTCTTTTCTCTTTTTTATATTAAGTTTTTGTCGAAGTTTCGCGATTACCAATTTATGATCCGACCCACATTCTGCTCCGCGATAAGACCGTACATTAATTATACTGCTTTGCCAGCTATGTTGTATCAAGACATGATCGATTTGATTTCGTGTTTGTGGATCCGGTGATGTCCAAGTATATTTATGAATATCCTTATGTTTAAACGTCGTACTTTTAATTATCAGATTTTTCGAGATGCCAAAGTTTATCAGATGGATCCCGTTATCATTGCTATATTCGTGCAAACTTTCTTTAAAAATCGTCGGAATATAAACTTCTTCCCTTCCTACCTTTGCGTTCGCGTCACCTACAATTACTTTCATGTAGTTTCGCGGTAGTTTATCATAAATCCATTCGAGTTTATCGTAAAATTCACTTTTGACTTCATCGTCGCTACCGAAATTTCGATATATATATATATATATATATATATATATATATATATAGTGGGCTGGAGTAGCCTTGCAGGCTAATGTTCTTGCAATAGAGTTCTTGCTTAATCAAAGTTAAGCAACGCCGAGCGTGGCTAACACCTGAATAGGTGACCGTCGAAAAAGGAAAGCCACGCTGCTTGCGATTCCTCCCCTCCTGGGTATGCGAGGCCCGTCAGCTTACTGGAGGCAACTCACACCGACCGGTCGTAGGATTGATGACCCTACCCCGTACTTTGAACCGGGAATCGGGATGTGTTGTAGGAGACCACACTCGCGGTCTTTAGCGCCAAAGGAAAAAAAAAAAAAAATGTATTGTTAATACAACTTAATTTATTAATTTTAATATATTGTTATTATGGCTGTAATGCATACCAGTTGAAATTTCACCTAAATCAAAACCTATATTTTCAAATTTTAGCATTTTTTTCTTTTGTCAATTCAGTTGTGTTATTAATTAAACAAATTATAATTATTATTAAAAGATCTAACTTTATTCAAGGTATTGACTAAGGTATTGGCGTATATTAACTAAAGGTGTTGTACCATTAATTTCTCCTTTAGGAGATATTGAAATAGGAAAGGAGTTTGGCCAAGCGATTAAAGAGGCCGTTAATTAAGACAATCGGTTCCTTAGGACGACAATGGGGCTCGATGGCTGAGCGATGAACAGGCCAAATGGGAGAGTTAGAGGGTGGCATTAAGTGCAGGCGTATCATAAATTAAGGAAATGATGGGGTGCTGTCAGAGATAAAACATAAAGTAATAAAATATACTGTTTAACGAGTTCTTAACTTCTATAGACTTCATCAAGGTGACAGTTGGTGTTGATTCATTATTATAAATTCCCATTGTGTATATTGATTCAATATAATAAATACTATTAATTATATATATATATATATATATATATATATATATCAAAGCGAAGCTTAAAAAAAATATCTCTATTGAAATGTTACGTTTTGGGGTGTTTAATTTTATTCGGGATGCCACTGGATAATTACTGATGATAACTACCCAGAAATGTTTAATAAAAAATTATTAAAATAAATTTGGATCCATAATATATAGATTGGTCCAGAATTAATTAATTGGATTTCTTTTCTCAAAGGCTGGTTTGTGTTTATCTTGCTTTCTAATTACATTCATTACCTGTGATCATCATGATATAAATAGGTAGCAGAATTAAAATAACTTTTACTAAAAAATTAAATTATTTCTATGTTTATTCAAGAATTATGTACAATTATCTCATAAATCTTAATGTACAAATACTATATACATGATTCAAAGAATTTAATAATTAATCGTGAAGGTATGTTTTGAGATGGACTGTTTTGAGAATTTATTGCCATGAAATATTCTAACATTGGTAAATTTATTCTTGTGAATAAAACATATCTATTGTATATGACATGGGGTAGGTAGTTGGTAGATTTCATCACTGCATCTGCTGATCCGAGGTCTTCTCGTCACGCCCAGGTCCAAAAACTCTGCCAGGATCTTAATGGTTTATATAGAGCCAAGTCTTCAGTCCCCAAGCCGAAAGAAAACATAAGACTCATCCTCAAGGACGGACATCCACATAAGACCTCTTTTCTTACTTCTCGACCTATTATATACAATTATTCAGGGTGGGGCAATCATGGTTTCTATTGGTTCTTAACTTCACCCTATTACTTCACAATAACTGGTAACACCCTAAAAGGAACCAGTTACTTTGCCCGTTACTAGTTTTTACTCTTTAAGACTTCCCAAGGGATAACTTAATTTTCTACTGATATTTTGGCGACGTTTCGAGACTTTTTTCTCATATTTATGTCATACAGTGGTTTATAGAAACTATTTTAGAAAATATTTATTAAACGAGTAGCCATAATTTCCAGAACCGAAAAGGTCAGAAACACCACTTTGATGGAGGAATTGGAAGTGAAACAAAATATCCTAGAAGTTATGGAAGAAAGGAGACTCGGAGATAGGACAAAGAAAAAAAGCAGAATACTGTGGTATTCCTTCGGTAATATAATAAGCTTTGGCTCATTATGGACAAGGGAAGTAGGAGCTAGAAGAAGAGGAGAAAGACTCCTAATTACACGGAAGTACAGAGTGGTGGAGGGTGTAGCCGGGCCCCCTAACTGTCGGAGGAGGACGTGAAGGACCGACAGAGACAAGAGTTTGGACGAGGAAGGTTTTATAAATAAATGAAGAATCTTCTTACGAAAAAATATTAAACACTAAAATAGTCTATTAATTATAAAAAAAATCTATCTTAGAAAGTATAAAGTGATACTAAATCACTAAATTGGCATTTGTTCATATCATTCCACTCTGTAATCATATCATTGGATAGTGGATGCTATACCTGTTGCTTTTGATAAAAAGGAATGTTGTTCAGCGATCTTCCTACACCCTTTCCAAGTATGGTAATTATATGGCATAAGGGTCTATTATGGAAACTAAAATCTCAATTATTTTCTTTTTAGACAGGTTTTTCTGTATTTACGTATATTTCTTTAATTACTGCTTTTTTTTCCTACACAGTGGCATACCTCAAGGTAGCTTTCATGCCCAATCCTCAATTCTCTGTACACCTATGTCATCCCGGAGCATTCTTCGACCACCATTTTCACAACTGCTGACGATACAGCATTATTTTTATACTATATTTTCATAGAAATTCAAGTTTAACATCTATTTCCCAACAGAACAATTTATTTGGTATTAAAGAGTATTTCAATAAGTGGGAAATTAAAATTAACCCAATCTAATCAAGAAACGTAATTTTTTCTCTAAGGAAAGCTTCATTTACATCTATCCATCGACCACAACTCTGTTCCTGTAAAAACTAAGTACGAATTCTACTTCAACAAAAAATTTAGTTAGAACATACATTCAAAATTAAAAAGACAAGATGATATAATCAACGTTCACATCTTCTAGGCTTCAGATCCTCAGTTAGTTAAAATTCGAAACAAGTGGCTAATTTACAACATTATACTGAGACCAATATGGGCTTGAAGGGTAAAACATTGGGGTTGAGTACAGCAAACAAATATAAAAAAAAAGTACAGCACAATGGAATATTCTGCGAAAAATAGTTAATGCACTATCGTATATTTCAAATCAATATACATAACGACTCTTCATCTCAAATCCCATTAATCTACTCGCTCTATCAATTATCTCCTTCCTGTTACCTGTTACCGGTGCAGATTAAAAAGAAAATGGTCCAGAGATCTGATACTTTATCAATAACTAAATGAAGGTTATTTACAAACAACATCACAGAAACTGATTAGTTAAATCAAAGCTAGATGCTCTACCTTGCAGTTGCAAACAGAATGAAAGAATAAAATAGATAAATAAATATAAAAATTAAATACACATTAAATTTTGAGATATTACGTATAAATCAAACTGAAAGGAAAATATTTTATAAACTGTAATAAAAATTGTTCAAAATTAGTATTAACGGCACCAAAAATCTAAATAAATTGTAAACTACAACTGAATATATTTTTGGATAATGCTGAAAGAATGAATAAAAATGATGAGGTAAGATATCAGTGGGGTTAAAGAGAGAGTTATTTTTTTCAAACTTCTCAGTAGTTAGTAATAGTTTAGGAGTTTTTTAATTAATATTGTATGTATTAATATTAATTTATTAGCACTGGATACTTTTAATATTAAAGTTCGTTAAATTTGAAATACATGCATTCCGGTTTTCAACAACCGATTATTTTTTTTAGCGCGATACTTGAATTTTTCTATGATTATCGCAGGACTTTCTTACAAAAAAAAATGTCTCCATTTAATTACATTTGGGGCTCATGATGTGCGCCATCGGGATCAGGAAATTATGAACATGAAAATTCTGCAGGGGGAGGGTTGTTAGAGGTGTAAACATTATAAGTAATGGAGCACAGGAATGGAACAACTTTGCTCCTAAACTTGGTAAGAAAAAAAAAAGAAATTCAAAAGAAGAAAACAACTTCTTGTACAAAAAGAGGAGAAGGGGGAGGAGGAGGGAGGTTGTAGCAACTGTCTTCCCGAATCTGCTAAACTTTATTAACATCCACAACGTGCCTTTACAGTTGTATAAAAAGTACATGAATCCATGCCAATTTACGGCCTGAATACAATTTCAGCTAAAAAACAAATTATCACTAAGCACTTTTTTTCTCACAAGAATATGTTTTATAGCTGAATGCCACAATACATAAGATATGGATGGCAACATGGGAACCAACAATATTCAAATAATGTAAAACGAATAATGTGAATCCATAATCATTTATCTGAAATTGTTTTGACTTATTTTCTCAAAAAATTGACTATTGTCTGTTTAATTCATTATTTAACCAAATAAATTTAGATTATTATTTATATGATGATTTTTAAGAACAAATTTATAAGGATAATTATGAAATTAATCGATTAAAACTTATTATTTTAATTGTATGTTCACTTTAAAATAATACTTTTAACATCTTTGCTATTATTACATAGTTACTATTTTAAGATTTAACTCTTAATTTGCTTTTTAAAAACTTGAATAGTTGAGGTTTTACTTTTTTTTTCTGTTGTGTTACATACTTTGTAGATCTTTTGCCGGCTTAACCAGCCCTCTCCATCTCTGTTACTCTTGGACTATTTCTTTTCAGTTATATGCATGCTGCTCTATTCTATCTGTGTTGATTGATCTGTCAATCCGGTTTTATGTCTCCTATTCTGTCTTGACCTCTTGTCTACTATTGTAGCATTCATTGTCGGGCCGAAACTTAGTAATGGATTTCTCTCAGCCAAATGTCCAGCCCATCTTAACTTGCTTGTTATCAGGAGATATTTTTTGACCAGTTTCTGCAAGCAGTTCTTTAGTGGTATTTCTCCTTTATGCGTCATTTCTCTGATTCCAGATCGCTCCGGTTATCGTGCGGAGGATTTTTTCTCTCAAATCTTTCAATACTTCTTCCTAGAGTGACCAGGTCTTGCAACCATATATTACAACCAACTGTCTGAAATAAACATACAATCATTATTAACCCTTCAAAAGAATTACTGAATAGTTTATTAATGTGTTATTTTGACATAGAAAATATATTCAGGGTTGGCAGTGAATGTATGATTATTGTAAATAGGTGATATTGAAAATTAAGATATTGTTCGGAACGTCGACAATTCAACTGTATATTATGTATTCTTGAATCGATATTGCTCTAAATAAAAAAAAAAAAACAATTTAAAAAAATTATGCTCAACAAGAAGGAAAATAAATACTGTTTCTACAGAACAGAAAAATAAATTTCTGAATCTGTATATAAATGTTAACGAAAACAGTAAAACAAACGTTTGGTCGTGAAATGTGAATTTCAAAACGAATCTCTACAAACATTTAGATTATAAGATTAAAAATCACCGGACACTTCATAAACGTGACCAAACTTCGAATGCAAACCTAAAACCACTTTATTCCTATAGTACCTGCACAAAGCATATTCTAATCACATTAAAATTAAATGCAGTAAATTTAAAATATGGAGCAAATTCGTGTTTCGAAATAATGATTGAATAAAATATAATGTTATTAATTAAAAAAAACAAAAACATATCCGTGTTTCTATATCGATAGTCTCTATTCAACTAGGGGTAAAACAAATTTTAGGGCTCAGAAAGGAAAATTTTAATACCAACCTATAGGCATCAGTGTTTTATATCAAAATAGCTTACACCCCTTAAAATTTAAGCTTAGTATGTTTTGGTTTAGGAGAAATAAGCGGAATAATCTCGAAACGATATCCAGGAATGAAAACTAAAAAGAAATTAGGTATTTTTTTTTTGCGGAATTTCAAGATTCATTTGATTCATTTCATTCATTCGGCAACAAAAAATTATACAAAATTAAAAAAAAATAGAAAAAAAAATTGGTAAGAAGACATAAAGGTGTAAATATAATTGAAGTTAATATAGCATCACGACGAATGAATCAGTAGGTTCAATTGTGTTTCGAAATGAACAGAAATTTAAAATGTTAATTAGTGCTCAATTGAAGGTATAGGAGTAGGCTGAGACGTAGATGGGAAGATCGCGTTGACAATGATGATTGTTGATGGTGTAGCATCCTTTTATTATTACTAGCTTACCTTCATAAAATTATTTAAACCGTTTCCAAAGGAAAATAAAAGGAGATTTTTTTATATATTAAGAGGTTAAGAGGCCATTTTATTTATACCCATCTATTAATATTGCGATTTCACTTATATTCATGCCTAAGATTTTTAATAATATATATGAAACAGGTTGAGAGATCATTTTATTTATATCCATATAACATTATTGCATTTGACTTATGCTACAAATTGTTTCAAGTCTAAGAAATTTTATAATACATATTAAAAAGGTTAAGGCATACTTCAGGGGAAGTCTTGGACCAACGAGGAAAAAAAAAAAAGCTAAGAGGTTAATAGGTCATTTTATTCATATCCAGCAATTAATATTGAGATTTCACATTTAGTACAAATAGTTTTATGTCTAAGCATTTCAATAATCTATCGACAACCGCACTGCAAAAGCCAGTAGAACAAAAACTAAAAATTTTCAGGATACGAATAAAACTGCCTAATTTTTGTTCTATGAACATTATATTTTGGTTTAATTTTTTTGCTGGTGTAAGACAAAGTTAAAATGTTCTATGTAACTTTCTTGATCGTATTTCTACCAAAAATTTTTTTAGAGCCATTTTTATTACTTTTTTTATAGCTTTTTACTTACTTCGAAAAGAGGTATTAGTTAGATATAAGCGATACAATTTATATTAGTAATACCCATACCTTTGTTAATAATAATCAAATCATGAATGGAACAAAGCCAGTTTCCAAAATGTAGAGAACCATACTTCAAATGAAAATTTATAAAACATTTGAATGGAAAGCCAGTATTTGATGACACGGATTTTTCGCTTTTTTGTTTTTTGTCGCGCACTGTAGGTGAGTCACAGATGGTGGAGTAGTCCCTGAATGTTTCGTTATCAACGTACTCAACTCAACTTCATATGGACATGGTTTGATTCTTAAAATCTGGACTAGTTCTAGGTAATCTGCATAGGTGTAGATCACTGATCGTTTCTGTGCTTCTTGAGATTTCGAAGATTAATTGGTTTGAAAAGATACACTTATAATGAAATTTGAGTTCTTTGTTCGTTTAGTGTTAAATTATTTAATTAATGAAATAAATTCTCTGTCTCTCATCTCTCTATCTGTAATTCGGCGGCGTTGTAGCTTTTTTCCAGTCAAGCTCGTTCATCATCAGTGGGGCTGTCGATATATTAAAGATATTACCATAGTAATTGATTCAAGCCAGTGAATAGGTACTGCTGAGTGCTACCCTTCCCATGCCTGGCATGTAAGTTTTGTCGCTTTAATCAGACTATCTGCCGATTGTCAACAGTCATCGACAGGTGCAGATAAATATTGGAAGATAAAAAAACGTTAAACTTAAATATACAATAATTCCTATTTTCATTAAAGATCCATCTACTTTATTAAAATGATAAGTTTTACCATATTTTAATGAAGAGTAGTAAAATATTAAATTTAAATTTACCAGAAGGGAAATTATAAAAGTCGACTTGATAACTTATTGTGCTTTGTCGGCAACTCTTATCGTCTAAGTAAATCACACTATGACATAAATCTAAAATGATTTCTTTTTAGAGGTGGGAGTAAGTTCAACTTTTTCTGAGTAAGTTGAAGGAAAGGCGCGGAACTTATATTAGATTCAAGTTCCCTTTCGACCGGACTGACAATCTTGTCGGAAGATTTCTTGTTCGGCGTCCAGGTCGTTTTACTCGCCTAAACTTTATTTTAAGAATTTTCGAATGTAGACCCATGTGATCTACCTTATCATGGTTTCATAATATCTTTTATATTATTCAAACGAATAAAAATAATTAAAACGATTTTTCTTAGTAATCAATATTTTGATTTGATAGTTTTATTTTCGAATTTATTATTCCCATCTTCCTGCCTACAAGGCCATTTGCAAGAACTTTTTTAGAAACAAAAGAGCCTTGTTATATTTACAGTGAATAATTTTTCAAATAACATTTTTTTATTTATCAACATTACATAGGGGAGACTGGGTACGGTTGTGACCTCAGGTGGATCTATTGGGGAAGGGGAGGGATACTTTCGGGCTGAAACCCCCTCCTTATCCTCCCAAAATGTTAAAATTTAACCATGTTTTATGGAAATAAAAATTAAAATATCATCTCTTAAAGTATTGTTGTAATTGTAATTACATTTAATAGGACTTCAAAAATAGCTTTAACACCATTTCATATTGATTTGGTTAGTATCTTTCTTTTTTTCCTAAAGTAATTTATCGTTATTTTAATGAAAAAAAAACAACTTTCGGCTAAATCCTTTCCCTCCCAAATTAAATCCTGGATCCGCTTGTGGTTGTGAAATCGTCACCGAAACTACAAGAAATACTCGATAGGTTTATTAGAAAGAAAGGGCTGTACCTGTCTGAATGTATTTAAGAGTATTGCTAACGCATCGAACGATATTAACGCAAGCAGAGGCTTTCATTACTTTTTAACACACAAAAGTAATTTTTTTATTCTATTTCTTTCAAATAATTTTTGCTTAGACATATTATTGTGTAGATAGAGTAATGAATTTCTTTACTCTTTATAAGTTAAAAATTAATTGTTACTTTGTACGTAGATAATGTTATATTTTTGAGAGGACTTTTTTTATTTTATTTTTTTTGCGAAGGAATGGTAGGAATGGGTATGGTTGTGGCATATTTTCTGGTAAAGGTTGAGACACAAGTATTTTTTTTTTTTTTGCTTTTAGATATTCGGAAAACGCTCAAGTAATAGCGAACGTTGATTTTTACACAAATGTCTTGTTGGTTATAAGCGATTAAATTGTTTTATAATTTTAAATAATACAATAAAAGTGATTTTCGACTATTTTGTTGTGTTTTTTAACCGGTCACTAACGTTTTTGGGATGGAGTCGATTGTGACTTTTTTTTTTCTAATGAAATAACCATTTTACTTACGTAAAAATTTTTAGAATTTATGCGTAATCAAGTGTACACATTGTTATAAAAAAAACACATTTCTTCTATCTAATTAATATAATAACAAAATGAGGACGATTAAATGAAAATTGTCACAGCTCTACCCTGTCTCCTTAAAAATCAATCAGACTGATTTGTATTTCATGCCATTTAATGTAAAACTTTCTTCATGTCGTTATGTTTATTATATCATTATGTCTAATGTTTAATTAATTATTTAATAATACTTTATACATTAACGCAATTAATTTACCTCATTTTCATTATCTAATTATAACTAAAAAAAACACAAAATAAACAATAATAATCATCACATATCCATTTTTTTTCAAAATCTTATCTACTGTAAACCAAATCTGGTTTTTCATCTTACATTTCAATTATTTTCGTGGCTGATAAGCAATTATCGGAACAAATAGAAATAAAACTCATTAATAGAAATATAATATAAAATATAATTCAATAAAGTTTAAGCAAATCGCCGATTTCAAATATGTTCTGCAAAGTATCTGTTTTAACAGCGAAGAACACATTTTTATATTTTTTCACACGTTCTTATTCATGATGTTGATGGTACCAGATACGTTAACAACAGAAACTGACATAATTAGTCATTAAAAAATAAAATGAACTGAATAAGTAGTTGTGTCATAAATGTATTAATTTCAGGAAACGTGACAGATTTTTTGATAAATCTTGACTTGTGATAAACGAAACTTATTTTTTTTTAATCATTCTCAAAAAACTCGAACACAATATAGAGTTCTCAAACAACTACGAGAATTTAAATACACTTAGGGCACATATTTAAGTTTAAACAGAAACATTTTTTAAAAAATAATATGAAATCATACGTAATTATAAGATTATAATCAAAACTGAACTTTATAACTCTATTTAAAAAATAAATGTAATTAATGTCATATCATGAGTCTAATTGCTCATTGCAGAAAGTAACTTAAGAATTTATAATACGGTTTGAATATCGATAAATAAAGATATGAATAAAAATATTTTATTTTACAATTTTTGAAATTTTCTTACTATAGTGTCATACTGCAATAATCGCTAGTAATGAAGAGAAAACGAAGTGAAATGCCGTGTACTCTAACCGGCAAACACCTCAAAACTGAGATACCAACGCCAAACTTAGCAAACTATACAAACTATGCCGGAAGCCAATGTAAATTTCATAAGAGGTCTACCTCATCATCAGTATAATCTATTTAATCTTGGAATAATTTATCGACCTACTCAGCTTACATGAATAGGTAATATTAATCAGAAATATCTATAAGACAGAGAAAGCTATATAATAAGCCGTGATAGGATTTCAATAAATTAATTAAGAATGTATTTGATTTCTTTCATTATATATATATATATATATATATATATATATATATATATATATATATATATATATTATATATATATATATATATATATATATATATATATATATATATATATATATATATATATATATATAGTTAATGTAAATTTCTAAATAAATTGAAATTAGCATATTTCACATAGTTCAACTAATGTTTAAGAAAATTAAATATACAGATATAAAAAGGAGAAAAAACAAAAATTACGAATTCTTCCTCGATAAAATAGCAAAATTAATTTTAATTTTTTTAATTTCCTTAGCAATTCATTATTTATTGTAATTTAATGAAAGAGTTACATTTTATTTCATACATTTTCAAGTAAAATCTTTTTCTTGAACTATTACATATGAAATAATTAAATGTATATTTATGCTTTTTAAACTATATCTTAAAATTTTTCTTCTACACTTTAATATGTTTTAAATACTGCGAATCATACCCCCCCTTTTTTTTTATGTGATAGGGAGGTAATGTCACAATTTGCAATATTCACTTATAAATTTTTTATAACCAAGTCAACATTATTTGTAACCAAGTAACATCATGAGCCAAGATATAATATGTCTATGTTTCGATTTAATTTTTTTTTTAAATTTTAAGTATGAGATCATATCATATATAATAGATAATCATATTAAATAGATAGTCATTAAATCTAGGTGTACCCTACAATTATCATTATACTATTATATTACTAAGAGAGGTTGAAAGATCTGGCACTTCAAAAAAAACCTTTTTTTTTTTTTTTAAGCATTTCTTTAATGTCTCAACATTTTTACCGTATTTAGGGTAAACAAAATCGGTTCGATATAAAGTCCAAACAGTGAAAATTGTAAAAAACTTGATTTTTGTTGTTGAGTATAAGCAAAAGCTATAAAAAATAAATAAAAAAAAAAACTTATAAGTATTGATTATCTTGGCCGAAAGTCCGAGATTTTTCGGCTTCTCAGAAAATTGTTATTTTACATTACAGAGGCAATAGCGAATTCAAGGCACAGTTCTGGGCAGAAGTCCAGCTACCCCGCCCTCACCCCTTTTCCTCACCAAACAATAGAAAATTGAATTCGAATTTTTTTTTTTTTTCATATGATCATTTATGTTTAATATGAGTAATTTGAGCAGTATATGTAAACGATTATGATAGAATGACCTTTCAGTTGACAGAATGTATAACTCCAATTTCAATATTTTTGATTTTAATTTTAGCAATATTAACTGTTGCAAAATGTATACCTTTATCCACAGTACTATATTTCCACTTTGGCATCATCTACTCTAGAACCGATGTACTCACTGTCTGTACAGATAATATAAATTAGAAATATCACTAAAACGACACTTTACTCTAAAGTGTCGAAATTGGAGTTAGTCATTCTATCAACTGAAATCATCATATATTCTCTTTTTAAATTATAATGCATATATTGCAACGAATTAACGCATTGAGAAAAAATATAAAAACTTTGACCCCAGGTATTCCCAGTTTTAAATAGAGGATGACTTGACTACTTAAGAAAAATAGTATTTCATAGATTTTATAGTAGATAAAAAAGTTAATAAATTCTCAACATTTTTTCGCAAACTTTTGGAGAAAATTATTTTTATTGTTTCACAATTCTTACGTTGTTTATTTATCTTGGGAAACTTTCTGTAATGATTTTGTTTTAATTTTATGTTAAAAAAGTCGTAAACTTCAGAAATGAAACAGAAAGAAATACAGACAAGGGATGATCCTTGGTATTCCTAATTTCCTTTAGAGTCATATGCGTGGGTAGCGTTACAAGGACGAACACATTGGATAAAGCCCTAAAGAAAACATGGAGTAACTACATCAAAATTGTGTTTTGAAATAATTTTCTAGGTTATACTTTAACATGGTATTGGATGACAGCAATTTTCCTCGAAGCCGCCTTGCCTTATGGAACACTCAGGACAATATAACGAGCTCGGCTGTGCCTCTTCTTCAACGGAATCCGTTCAAGTGAATGTGGAATGAGCTACACTTATATTAGAATGCATTCAAGTAATTTATAATTCAAATCTTAATGTCGAAAACGAAGCCGAAAATGTTTTGAAGTCAATGGTGGTATTTTTGAACATTTTTTTTTTTTTTTAAATAAGACTCCAATAACCGAAATGATAATAGGTGAATGAAATCTTTATACATTATTTCTCATATGTTACATATGACATACATATGTTTTTATAGTCATCAAGCCATACATCCAATAATTGAGCTCTCATTTTAGAGATCTTCTCATTCACATGGGAAAAATGTCACATCCTCTCGAAATTTAATATAAATTTAAAAATTTATCCCACGACAGTATCACGCATATCTGACATCTGATTTCATATCGGAAGTCCCGGTGCCTTCTTTTATTGGTGTTAATCGTAATGGATATCGATTTGCGAGATATTAATCTTTATAAAATGTTAGATACCTGTAACTGCTCCTGCAGTAGTATCAGACCTAAGGAATATCTAGGTCCTTATTGATAATTTTGTTCAGAATTTCATAAAAAACTTTCGACTATAAGGATAGGTTCGGTAAACAATATAAGGTAACATGGAGTCCCAAACCTCAGAATTGTATGCACAATTAAACAAGTTCATTGTTGTGTAGATAAACATTTTGTAATAAATTAGTAGTTTAGAACATTTGTCAAGTGAATGTTTAGATGTAATGGCTGCGATATTTTGTCGCTTTAGTCTTGTTTGATTAATTAACATTATATGCTTGTCAAAATTTAAGTCTTTGGTAATCTGTCTGACAAGTTTAAACGGCACATTATTCAAAATTTATTCTAGGGTATAGTAAGGTCCCTTCTAAGCGATTTTCATAAATATGTTTTATAAATAAAGCATTTCTTAATTTATTTTATTTTAACGATTTTAAGTTGAACTCCACGGACACGAAAATAGATTTATAAACGACATGGCCACAACTGACATACCTAATAGGAGACAATTGAAAAGGAGATGTATAAGAGATCTCCCTTCCTGAATTAAGGAAGCAAAGGAAGAGGTGCTGCTGGGCACTATTCTTCCCCGTGCCTAACATGCCAATTTCCAAATTTACAAAAGCTCACCTACTTCTTGTCAACTTCATAACAAGTGTGGAAAAAAAAAATTAAAATATTGTTTTTGATATTAAAGTTGAAATTGTTAGTATAGTTTCTTGCGAATCCTGAAAAAAAATGTTAATTATGATTACGGTTCACTTGGGAAACAAAATACTCAAATAAACTCCTCTAATATGATAAAAATGTCTTGATGACAAATAAACAATGAATTTTTTTATTTATATTTTATACAATTTGCACCTGAAATTTGCACGGCTGCGTATCTAGAAAATTAGTTGTATTTATACTGTCTTGCTGTATTTTCTTGATTTTGTTTTTATCGTTAATAGTAGTTCTCTTGGCCGTTTTCTTCTTAATCTGCGTTGTTCATGTAACAGGGAGCAGGAGATAGAAAGAACCAGAGGATTGGAGTGATTTCGGGTTGAAGAATGAAATGTAGTGTATTTGTCGTGGAGGTAGGATTTTACTGTTGGGGTGTTTAAGTCGTTATGTATAGTAGTGTTTAAAATGTATCAAGGTACGTTAACAATTTTTCGTAAAATTTTCGATTGTGGTGTTTGTATTTTGTTTATGTGTGTTTGTTTTGCCGAAGCCCAAAGTTCTGCTCCGTATGTCCATATTGGTCTCAGTTAGGTGTTGGAGATCAGTCGCTTGTTTCGTAAGTTAAGTGAAGATCGGCAGTCCAGAAGTTGGCTATATCGTCTAGTAAGTTCTTGTCTTTTTAATTGCGTATGTATGTTCCAAGTAAGTCTTAAATTTTTCTTTTTAGTATTCCAGTAACTGAGTTACCGTGGATGAAGTACCTTTACCCAGCTGGTTTCTAATACCATTGAAGTGGTTGATGCAGAAGCGCAGAGATCTTCTAAGGATCGCTTTTCCCTCCACAAGTGAAACCAAAGACAACATTGGTTCGGAGTTCCCTGGCTAATTTTAAATAGTGTATAGATACGTATGCCTGTATCTAAAAAGTGTATTTTACTTTAAGTTTATTTTATTTATAATTTTTTTTTATCCTTATAATATTTTATTTTGTTCTCATTTCTATGTATTATTTTATTATTACTTTATTTATTTATGTTTCTGTATAGATAATCAGTAAAATAATTCAGTAACTATATTCATTATGATCTCTTCTTTCGCTTATTAGACATGAAGTGTCGATGAGGTGATTGAACATTTCAAAATATTTTTTTCATTTCTTTTTACTACAACCTTGGTACGGAATATATTTATATTTATGACAAATAATATTAATAAAAAATACATTTGGAAGGCAATGTAATTAGAAAGGGACTTCAGTGCGCCAGTCGGTGGAGCGAAGAAGGCTTCAGCTGCAACAGTCAGTCCCCAGCTAGCGCTCCAACCAGAGGCCTACAGTTCGTCCTGTCTGTCCCTTTATCTGCATTTTTCCGTTTTTGTTGTTTTATTTTATTTTTTGTCTGTCCGTTTTCGTTATTTCATTATAATTATTTTATTTTATTATTATTATTTTACTTTTTTTTTTTTTGTTTTTTACAGTGTGATTTCAGTTGAGCAGTACCGACTTTCTGAACTTGACTTGAGGTAAGTAACGAGAGTTCGGAACACTACATAAAAGAAGGCAACTTAAATATAATTATCTATCTCATTTAAAAAAATCATTAATATAAAAAAATATTTAAAATGATTAACAAAAAAAAAAAAAAAGAAGTGCCTTTCTCTGTGAATATGCTAGACAAATAAAATTATAATTAATATAAATAATTAATTAATACATTATAAATTTATTTACACTAACATTACTTTTATCCTTATAAAGCATATTAGTATTAAGGTTATTTTCGAATATTACATGTATGTAGCATGGATTTCTGATAGAAAGATAACGAATTTTATCCTGATCACTGTTTCTATAACGTTAAGAGATAATTTTAAAAATAAAAATAAATTAAAAACAACAGGTTGAAATAAATTATGAGTTGCCCACCATACTTTTTTCTCAAAAATTTCTTGGTTTCAACAAAATTTCTCTTGATCTGATTCTCGTAGCTATTTCAGTTTTTAACCAATTTTTAATTTACGTTCTTTTTTTTCCCCCTGATTTTAGAAACAAGAAATTACTGCTCGATTCCTTTAACCAAAAAGAAAATAGAAGATAATTTGTGACGAATATGGTTCCGTGCGGGCGTCACCCACATGTGTGAGACGTGGAGATAAAATATTCTTTAAAAAATTATATATTTTTACTTCCAGTTTATTAGATTTGAGGCGGATGCGGAGGAGTTCTTAGAAATGAAAATAAAAAGTATTTAAAATGTTTAAACTTGACTTTAATTTCAAGTGGAATTCCGTTTTATTCGGACATTTTAAATTTAAAATTCTAAGACTTATCCTAAATTTAAATGTATTCTTGCTGAGATTTATTTCAACGTTTCCTCTGCTTTTTTTTTTATTCATGTGGATATGGTTCTTTATTAGTATCAATTATATGATTATTATATTCTGAATAAATAACATTTGTTAAATTATTTCTTTTACAAAATACCAAACAAAATACAGAACTACTTTCGGATAAATAAGTTGTGAGAGTATTTAATATATTTTTATTTTATAGGGACAAAAAATGGGGAGGGAAGCATGGGGAAAACCGTTTTCTACTTATTTGTTTATTTCATCAAACATCAAAGCAATTATCCAATTAAACGTCAGAATCATCAAATCTTCTTAATAAATGATTTTTTTTGGTCTCATGATTAAAAAAACTAATAAAACCTTATAATAACCCAATTCCTTATATCGAAAAGTCACGTAATAAAACAATTGAATTTTTAAAAAACAAAGTAAACTTTTTCATTTAGAATAAAATTAACTTTTCTTGTAATACGAAATTACAGAATTTTAGATTTAAATGTATTCGTGCTGGAATTCGTCACTATGATTATCACCTTTTCTCCTCCATTTTTTATTCCTTATTACATTACCATGTAATGTACAATATAATATCATATGTTAAATAAATTCATTACTGAATTTATACACGTAAAAAAAATATTTCCTTCGAAAGATTAAGTTGCAACTTAATCATTTGATGATTAATTTTTTTATTTGCGTAAAATATTTAGTGCTCAGTACTCATAGGAGCAGTTGCTCATCTCTAGTTGCAAGAATATTTTATAATAGAGCGTAGATCCGCATAATAATAAAAATAGATAGGGAGTATATGCAGAGGCATAATAATGTTATGCCACCAGGCCCTGGTGATGAAATTTAATCTATTGGATGAAAAGATACCACATTGTAAATATAAACCCAATAGACTGCTCTCCTCAGAAATGTATAAATAGAAAGGTTACCTCAAAATGTATTGGGACGAATTTATTATCACGGACCACACAGTGAGTCACAATATCCCGATTTTTTCGTAATAGATTTTGGTACTAAGAAAACCAAGCTTATTGATGTTGCAATTCCAAACGGCAATATTATTAAAATAAGTGTGGGTGAGAAATACGGGAAATATGAGGAATTGGCGATTGAAATAATACAATTGTACCATTTGGAAATCGCAGTTGTAACCCCAATTGAATCGGTGAGTGCAGAAACCACATCAGTCACAAATTTCAAATTTTTCAGGAAAGAGAAATCTTTCATCATCAATCTTTCAAGTTTTCAAATATTTTAATTATTTTTTTTCTTCCTCTGTCATAACATGCATATATGTTGCTGTCATGCAAAAATTATCTAATTTCGACATGAATTAGGCTCATTTAAAATTTGATTCGGACTTATGCTGTCTCTGCACTCAACTTTTTTTTTTTTATAGAGACCTGAAAACTTGGAAAAATGTAACCATTCATTAAAAGGTTATATTTTTATGTTAAAAATTTATTTTACAACAATTTATATTACTTTTTATTTATTTTACAATTTATATTAATTTTAATTTAATTCATTTTACATCAATTTAAAATTTTTCATTCATATTATGTCAAAAATAGTTAGTGATTGGTTGACTGTCGTGGATAATGAAGAGAAGAATAGTTGGGGTGGTCAGTCAAAAAGGAATACATAGTCTGTACATCTTTACAATATCTCAATTTTCTATCTAACTACTCCATTCTGAATGTTTTAATTTTACTATTTATTTTCATTTCTTATATAACTTCATATTTCTTTTTTATGTTTTACATTTTATTCTAAGATTCCCATTGTAACACTTTTGTCACCCTTTTTGATTATGCTTACTTCATCGTCCCACACTTTGTAAAGGTTTTTATTATTTATCTCTTAGTTCTTAGTCATTATTCTAACAATTTCATTTTACTTTATATTTATCTATTTTATTTTTCTAATTTTTTTATTTTATTTTTTATTATCTTTTTTACCATCATTACTTATGTTTCTCATACCTTGTTATCTGGTTATTTTCTTAGCCCTGATGAAGGCCTGAACTTCAGGTCGAAACGTCGGCATATGTAAAAAATAAATATTATCATTTATTTTTGCCTTCCTTTTTGACTGACCACCCCAACTATTCTTCTCTTCATTATGTCAAAAATAAAGTTACAGCATTGCAAAGTCATCACTATTATTATGTTGTCGACAAACGGTCTGATTCCATTGTGGTGTTTTTCTGTACGCAACCAGAATAGTTAGCAATTTTTTTAAATATTTGAAAAAAATGTTTGTCTTTATGTGATTTGACTTGTCCCTCACCTTCAGCTTCAAATCTAAAGATAATAATAATAATAGCATTTTATAACGTGACAATATATTTTTTTATTGAAAGAAAAATAAATTAGAATATGTGTTCTTGCAATATTAAACTAGAATAAAAACTAATCCTAGTCCTTAATTTAGCAGTTCAAGCGGAAAATCCCAAAGAATAAAAAGGAATGGAATAGATAGGAATGATGGAGAAAATTTAGTAGAATAATATACAAAATGAATTATTTTTTGGGGGTAGAGGAGAGGGAAGGAGAAGGATAAAGCGGTATTAGTCCTATCTAGCAGATGATAAATCTGGCGGCATTATTTCGGTTTACTAAACCAAATCCAAACATCATTCAATGATAACAGTTTTTATAAAATGGGAATTCATTCTTTTTTAATTACGGTTTTTCTGCCAAAGAATAAAATTGTGACTTCAGTATTATTACACTGGATTTACATAGTAGAATTTATCATGATTTGTATCACAACGCGAAAAGATAAAGGGCATTAAAAATCAAAATCTAATCTAATATACTCTATATAATTTGTTATTACTGTAACACCAAGCGGAAATTGAAAGATGAAAAATTCCAGAAATAATCACGCTATATTTATTTTATGTTTAGATCACGTAAGTGACAATCAGCAGACATATTTAAGAATAAAAAAAACAAAACAGAATAATTATGATTACTAACGTAGTGCGACGACTGAAAGATCAATGACCAACGCTAACTAACAATGGATGTAGAAAATGACGATATAAATGAATACATTGTCAATACTAGATGAAAAAGAGTGTAATCTTCCAAGTTCATTTCAAGAAAAATATAATATATAAAGAAATGGTCAATGAAGATGGAATAAGGACCCGCAACTTCCACGATGGAGTATGAAAAAAAACGTCTTCCAAGTAAGGTCAGTATAGCTTCCTCACCGTTTTCATTGGATAAAAACATCTATATTACAAGGATTAAAATTTTTCGTATTAGAATAAAATCTCTGAAAGAAGCCATTTTCAGAAATTCATTAATCTCTCAACATAAACGTGCTTGATATCCACTTGTTTTGTTTATCAGCAAATGCTAAGCGAAAGAGTTCCGCACATGCAGATTGCATATTTGATGATTCTCAATTTAAAAAAATAAAATCAAGTGCATACTGAATATGCATATCGCTACTGATAGTGCAAAAGGTCATACGAAAAGTTGAGTATTTTACAGGAGAGCATAAAAACTAATTATTTCTTTATGAATTATTAGTATAATTTTATATTTTATTGCCCTCTGCTATTTTTCATAGTAGATTACTTATATCAATTGTAGACTACATAACGTCAAAAATAGAACAAAATTTTAAAACTTTTACATACCACCTTTTTTGCACTATCAGTAGTGATATATATTTAATACGCATGTTTTCACTCGTAATACGGATGGAAAAAATAACCCATTGGAAAAATTCAATTTTTTGTTTGTTCGGAGTTAACGAGACCAATACTTTTGAAGAAAAGTACTGAAGAATCAGAACACAAGTAATTATGCTGAAATATAAAAATATGCTGAAGTTCACACAACTTTAGCATTTAAAGAGATAATCGAGATCACGACGAGCTGATTGAACTTCAATATAAATAAACACAATCACAAATAAAGCTATTTTCACGAGCGCAGAGTAACAATTAATTTAAATTAATGAAAAATTACACGAAATGCAAGTAACGGTAGTAAGTGTCATATCACTATCGTTTGGAATTGACCAAACAACACACTATAAATTAAATTTTTGAATAAAACATTAAATGTTATAAACTCATAAAAATATTGCATTAATCTAACTCCCACTCCATATGATTTTTTTACTGTTGCAGTTTTCCTCTGCTACTTAAGAAAAGTAGTTTTCACTAATTTCTGAATAATTTTCTATAAAATTGCATAAGTTCATAGCAATAAAATGACAGTTCTAAATCGCAAAGAAACATAAAAAAAATTGTCTGGATTTCTAAGGAACTATTTATTAAAGAATTTTGAAGTTTTATTTTAAAAAAAGATATATATTATTACAATTATATTTTTTCAATTTTTTGCTGTCTGTTTTAATAAATGTTGCGTGTTTTCTTATATATTGTATTAGGTTATTTCATTTGTATTTTCAATATTTGTAAGTTGAACTCCAATCTACATTTTTCGCGAAAATTACGTCATTTTATATTATTTTTATAAAGCAGTTATCTTAGACTCGTGATGAGCCAAAAATTGCTTACAAAAAATATCCATAGATAATATAAGTTAATCAATGGGGCTCCACTAAACAATAAAATTTCTCTGGTATCAAATCTTTAAAACCCAAAACTTTTCCCAATATCCTCAATGCTCTCTACTTTGTCACAAATGCAATTACCTATAATGACCTTAATATTTCATATGCTACCGATAACCCAATCAACATAATAATGACAAAAAACAGGCCGTCCAAACCCACTTATTTCATTTATTTACCTTGCTCCTATTCAAATTTTAACCATCTCCCAAGGCGTCTGAAAAGAAAATGACATCGAGACTTTTTTATATAGAAATATAATTGAAGTGCTGCCAATGAGTAATATCTCTTCAAGTCATACATGCCATATTACAATTTCAAATTTGCTTGTATTTTTAGGTAATACAGTTCAAATTTCAATAAATATATATATTGTTAAAAAGATAATCAAAACCAATAAAATTATATGGGCTATTTATTAATTTCACTAATATTACGAAATCTATTAACTTTAAATAATATTTAACGGATTCTTTGTAAAAGTAATATAAATGTAAAATCAATGGAATCAGCTTAAACAGGTATTCTGGAATCATTGCGTCAGATTAATCGGGAAAACGTTTGAAATCCATCTACACGAGATGGTGTTTTTATATGGGATTGTATTTTGTTTAATTACTGAAAAAATATTTAAAAAAACCTTTAATTTCTTCGAACTGCTAAAAAATAAATTGAATGTAATTTCATTGGTTAATTAAAAAATTTAGAGATCTTACATAATGTTGACCGTTTTATTATTCAACTGTATAATTTCATTACGTTTTTATTATAATGATGTTACTACAACCCTATTTGTAAAGTTTCATTAAAATAAAACTAGCACATTGAATATATAATAACATTAAATAATTATAAAAATAGAAAAAAAAGTTGTTTAGCCCTCTCTGATAAGGGAAGAGGAGGCTATTGATCGTACAAATTTTGTTAATAATATTTTTCTATTGAAAATTTTATGAAATTTAAACAGAATACTTAAAATATAAAATACATTTAAATTGCATAACGGATGGATTATAATAAGTTATTGTGACGAACAAACTCTCCGGTCCCGTCAAATGTCACAGGTAAAATAAGTTAATAATGTACAAGCTTTTATAATGCATGAATTGGCTGAAAGGAACGAGTTCAAGTATCCTCATAGCTGTGTACTATGTTGTACTGCACAGGAACTGAGTGTAAACACAGACCCATGTAATTCCATAAATGACTTTCTCAATTTTCGAACTCTACAGTCGGGGCAAACATGCACTCGATTCTCAGTTTGACATTGTTGACGAATAACAATGGCGTTTTAGCAATTTCCTCTTGAGTTAAAATTCTGAATAATTTCTCCATTATAAAAAATTAGGGTCTCTTTTACTTTGCGAATCGGTACAATTTAAAATAATTTCAATGCAAAAAATTGTTAGGTTTAAATTAATTTTACCAATTGGGTGATTTATGGTGTACGTGTTGAGATACTAAAAAAAAAACAATATAGTGTGAAAAAAAAACACCAACAAGGCGCAATTAATAATACGAAATGTTCAAATTAGTGGCTAATTCGGTCTCTCGTCAAAATACCATTTTTAATAGCAGTTCATTAAAAATAGGATGGAATGTTGAACATTTCCCTTGCTTACAGTATGCCGATTCGATTTTTAGTTTCTGAGATATTATTTCCAAATTAAAAAACACTTAAATTAAGCGACTCGAGTCAACTTTACCTGAATGACCGTTACATATCACCGGACAGGGAGAGGTCAGTCTCAGTCACTGTCCACAAAAAAAAGAAAAAAATTTCTGCTTCAAAAAATTAATTTTTTGCAATTGTCTGCTCCATTCCAGAGCGAAGAAAAGAGCTTACTTGCATTCTATTGCTATCCTACAGACACATGCATACAGCAGGTGTTATCCTGTAGACATTATCTATTTGTACAAATATGTGAACAAACTCGTGTATATTTATTTAAAATTTAATATGTTTACTTATGCTCTGATATTTTTAATTTTAGAGTTAGATAATTATGTTAATTCATTATTGCTCTATTGTGTTTTAATGCCAGGCTATTTATTCATTATTATTTTTTTTTAGTAAAAGACATTTTTCCAAACGGAAGACAAAATGCTTTCACAATTAGTACAATAATTATTAAATGTATCAATTTAAAATTTTTTGGAGTATATTATTCTAAATTGTCGAAAAATCATTTTAAAATTATTTTTATATGAAAAATTCATTACTAACATATATAAATATATTTGAATTGGATTCGATTTCCATACAAAAACGACATATTGGTTATACGAGACAAGACTCCTTGTCGACAATACAACTTTGTTAATTATCCGTTCTCTTGAACATTTCCTTGGCTTATTCACTACTTCTGCTTTTATAGTAATTAAAATACGTTATATTTGAAATAAATGAAGGTAAGTTAATTTTATTCTGGTATATTTAGTCCCCTGTGAATAAGTATAATGAACTGAAAAGTTACATAATCAGACTCTTTTCTACTTTATGCACACCAGTGAATTTTTGAAGTGTTTTTGCATTTGGATTTCAGAAGCTAAAAATCGTACCTGTATACTGTAAGCAAGGTAAATGTTCAGAATTTTATTTTCTTTGTATTCAGCCATTGTTCAAAATAGTATCTTAACGCGACGCCGTGTAAGAGAGGCGAAAAGGGTAAAAGATAGCATCGCTCGCGTACTTAAAGTAGGAAAGAGTACTGTAACTTTTAACTTCTGGTTATGTAACTTTTCAATTCATTATACTTATTCACAGGGGACTAAATATATCAGAATAAAACTAACTTACCTTTATTTATTTCAAATAAAACATATTTTAATTACTATAAAAGCAGAAGTAGTGCATAAGCAAAGGAAATGTTCAAGAGAACGGATAATTAATAAAGTTGTATTGTCGACAAGGAGTCTTCTGTCGTTCAAGATGCCATAAGGCAAAATAAATACTAATATTTCACCAGGAGCTCCGTTCGAGAACTGTCATTTATCACTGACAAAAGGTTTATTGCTTATTTATTCATGGGCGAACGAGTATACCACCATAAAGTTCGGTAGAAAAGAATTAGGTGTAAGCTTTAGAACTTTTTCGATAGGAATAAGCTATTATAGGGAGAATATGTTACGGGATCTATCTGGAACTTACAGGATCCTGATAAGTTCTTACCTGTACGAATTTGTTTAGCGTAGAAGGCTCAGAAAGAAGAATTCTTCGGAGTTATAATGGGCAACGTAAGATACTACTTGACTATGTTGGTTGGTTGTTATATAGTAAAGGCGTAAAACCTGTTAGTAATCAACGCAGCTAATTAAGATTATATGTAATTATAGAAATCAAATCAAATTAAAAAGACGTAAAATGTACTTTAAATTTAAAGTTATTTAAGGTTATTAAAGTTAGCACATTAAAAAACTAAGGCGTGTTCTTTAGACCACAGAAAAGAAGTGAAAACATCAACAAGACTAGAATTATGATGTCAAATATAAATTATAAATAATAGCTCATTTTAATTAAATAAAATAAGTTATAATTTGGTTTTCCCCACTATTTTTTCCTCTTTCGCCTCTCTAGCACGGTGTTGCGTTAAGATACAATTTTGTATAATAGCCCATCACAGAGAGGATGAAATGCTGAACAATTATGTCTCGTGCAGTATGCAGGTTCGATTTTTAGTTTTTGAGATATTTCAATCCATATGCATAACACTTGATTTTGTCGACTCCAGCAGACTTTATCCGAGCGTTACCCATCGGAGATCTGACGGCTCAATCCGATTTCCTCTCCGCAAAAAAAAGGCAAAACGCTCCTAAAGAAAATTATGGCTTCAAAAAATTGAAAAAGGGAGCTTAATTATTAATAAATTTATGACGTGCAAGTGTATTCCAAAAATAATAATAAAGTCTTACTTCAAAAGGAGGGGGAGGAGGGAGGGCTTTCGGGCTGAAGCTCACCACAAAATGATATAATGTTATCATGTTTTATGGAAAAAAAATATATTTTAAAGTATTATTGTTCGTGTACTTACATTTAATAGGACTTCAAAAAATCCCTGAAACACCATTTAAAATGGGTAGTTATTATCTTTCTTATTTTTCAAAATAATTATCAATATATATATATTAATAATTATTTTGAAAAAAAAAATGAAAAATAATATATATATATATATATATATATATATATATATATATATATATATATATATATATATATATATATATATATATATGTGTGTGTGTGTGTGTGTGTGTGTGTGTGTGTGTGTGCGAAAAAAAGCTTTCGGGCTGAACCCCTCACCCTCCAAAATTAAATTCTGGATCGCTAGTTGTAGAAACTAAGTATTTATAAAGGTACAGGCGATTAAAAATAAAAAAAATATATATTCATGCTTTTTATCTTTTTAATCTTAAATTAATTAATAGACCAGATGATTAAAATACTTAATTTCTAATTTAGACGTTAAAGAAAAAATTCCTGTAAATGAAATTGCTTTGTAAATGAAATTAGGAATTATCGATAAACGCATTAATTTGCAGGCTTGTCACGGACTAGGTGCAATAATTAACATCCATTAATTAATTCAGGTTGAACGTGTTGCTATTTCTAAGTGAATAGGCAAGCCCTAGTTTCTCCTGCGCCCAATCTAGTCCATCAACATACAACTGAATTAATGAAATCAGGTGGTGTTCAGATAATTCATATGAAGCCAACATCAAATTAGGAAAATCATACAAAAACACATTCAGCATTTAATACTAAACATTTTTAGAAAAATAGAATAGACCAATGGAAATCGATATGTTAAAAATTATCAATAATATCTATTTACAACAATTAGGTAAGGTATCTGATAATGATTTCTGAAACTATATATTATAAACGAGATATTTAGACCAATGATTAGCAAAAATATACGGAGGTGTTGAAGATGTTGAGAGTTTAGGAAAAAAATATATTAAAAAAAAGGAAATAAATAAATTATTTTTTTTATACATTGTATAGCATTTTTCAGGAATGTTTTTCGATAAATCATGTTTTTGTAATTGGTTCTCAACAATAGTCAGGGAGCTGAGATTGGAGAAATTATTCACACATATACATATTTATATATATTAATATAGGTAGTGATGTCAAATAATAGCAATATAAAAGTATTACATACTATTTGGATAAAAATGCCAATTAATTAAGCATGTTAAAAAATTCTCGCTATTCCTTATGATTTTGTTATTATTTATTTATGTATTAACTTAACGTTTTTTAAATTAACAATTCAAAAATAAATACAAATTAAATCATAATATTATTATATAAAAAAGTATCACATATATAACATGAAATGTTAAAGTTTAAAAAAGGGTTCGTTTACCACTAAATTATAATATGATAAATTTTATTATATTTTAAAACAATTAACTTGTTCATTAGTTTTTTTCGCATATACCTTGCTGGACCATTAACAGACTAAAATAAATTTGATGTCCCTTCGTTCTCTTGGTATAATTATAACAGTTAATGAATACACAATTACTGTTATACAAAATAGTAAATTGCTCTCTCAATTTTAAAAATCTGTTTTTTTATACAGATTATAATCTCATTAAATATTTATTCTCACCTCTCATGACAGTTACAATCAGCAAATAATTTCATTAAAAAATTTTTTATTTACTTTTTTATTGATACTATTAAATAGTGGAAGTAATGTTATGTTTTTAATAGTGATAATTACAGTATACATATATATACACATAACAACTGTACCCATAGATTGTAATACCTGTACCAAAACACCTTTAAGGAAGGCTACGTATGCAAGAACATGGGGGATAGTTGGTTGGGCGGAATGGTATAACCTCAGCGCCGCACAGCGGGACAAGTAAGGGAAAACTTGGCTATTAATTGAATTATTAGAATTAAAAAGATTTGTAATCGCCTCTACCTTAGGATATATAATACATATAATACAATATGTACTCTTGTTTAAACACACGCAGATGACTATAAATTCCTCACCCATGTTAATAAATCTATTTAAATAAGGAATTCATAGAGAAAATGAACAAACTCAAGCAATACACATTTTTTTTCTTCTCATTAACTTGAACTGTACTTAGCAACTTCCATATAGCCCCAAAACCAATGATGTTGGAATATAGTCTTAGAGATATTTATAAGTATTAACCTTAAAAATAACAATTATAGACAGTTGGAAGGCGTTGTTTTATTGATTAATTTTTGAATATTAAAGTTAATTTGAAAAAATGAACGCATTATTGTCCTTTATTTAGTTTTTTTTTTTTTGTGTTGGCATTAGAGACCATGTAGATCTTTTGCTGCCTTAACAAGCCTGTTCCATCTCTGTCTGTCTTGGGCTATTTATTTCTAGTTATCTGCAATTAGCTGTATTGCATCTTTGTTAGCAACATTTATCCTTCTGCTTTTTGGCCTTCCATGTGGACTTTGGCCTTCTATTGAGGCATTCATGTCCTTTAATTTAATATACTTAAAATCTCATTTACGAATTACATCTATTGACATTACGCTAGAATTATCTAGAAAGTATTTATGCACTTAAAATCTTGCAGTTTCTAGCATTTTATCGAAAAAAAATAGAAACAAAAATATTCAAGCTAAAATGACTATTTCCGAAACTATGAAACATACCCAACTGTTTATAATTATTGCTCTTCAAAATCTTTTTTTCTTTAAATAGTTGTATACCTGTATTTTATAGTTTAGCAACCAAACTAAACAGTTAGTATTTCCCGGATTGTAAAATAAATTTCTTTTAAGGTTACCAAACTGCGAGTTGTATAATAACGTTCGCTATCACCCTAGTGTAAAAGGTATTTGTGAAATTTATGAAACTATACTATAATAAAGAGAAATAAATCTTTAGTGTTTTAAGATTACTAAAAAAACAACAAAATAATTTATTAGATCAGGGACATATAGAAAAATAATTTTAAGAAATAAAATAATTTTCGACATTTTATGTAAATAAAATAAATAAATTATATTGGTTTTAGTTGAATCCTTATTCTGTCATTTATTTATTAATTTATCTTTTTTTGTTTAACAATTAAAAAACAGAATAATTAAATCATACAATTATTATTACATAAAAAAGTATATTCACGAAATTTTAAAGTTCAAAAAGGACTGGGGGTCGTGTACGACAAAATGACGCTAGATATGATGAATTTCTATTGTTTAATTTTGATTTTATTTTCAAATAATTAACTTGCTCATTAATTTTTTGTTTATTTGTTTTTATTCGCATCTACCTTGCTGTGTCATTAACGGAACATAATAAATTTGATGTCCTTTCGAAGAATCATTTAATTTAAATTATGATGTTAACGCTCCAATAATATAGGAAGTAATTAGTTCAAACACCCACTCAATCCATTATGATTTTTTTTATAATAAACAATAAAAAATAAATATGGCTGTGCCACACTTTAGGTAACCTTATGAATTTGTAAACTTTGTAGGTGATCGCAAACTAGAAAAAAAAAAAATAATGCATTTTTACGATAAAGCTGATTGGGCAGTTTTGAAACTATTCGATAAATTGTAAAGTGTAGATACTTTTTTCTGGAGGTACGCAATGGAGAAAGAGTTTTAGGATAATCTATGTATTTTTTAACAAAAATATTGTTTTTATTATATTTTCTAAAATAAGTATTTTTTAAGGTTTAAAATAAGTATTAAATGTATTAAAATAACTAAAATAAGAATAAATTAAAAATAACACTTATCTGCTTAATGAAGTAGTTTAAAAATCGTGATTTCTATAATAAAATGCCTTATATCTATAATAACGTCATATGTTGAACTAAAGCTTACAAAATTTACAATAGAAATGGTTATATTAGTTTTTTTCGTTGTATTCTATAGTTTTCGTGATATCTGTCCTTGTAATTCAAAATTTCCCAAAAAAATATTTTTTTTGTCTCGTTCTTTTATCATTATTTGTCTTGCCAACTCTTTTCATTTTACGAAAAAGTCATAGGGTAGAAAGTTGTTTAATATTAAATTCCCTTCAAGAATATATATTACTTTACTGATTTATCCTCAACCATTAAAAAATTAGAGCAATTATAACATAATGATTAAACTCCGAAGCTATACAGAAAAACATACTTTTCACAATTTTCGTTATAAAACAGATCTCAATCTGTATATAAGACAGTATAAATGTGTATACATCAGCTTACATCAGCATTATTTAATTTATAGTCAATAATTTATTTATTATTTTACTATTTGTACGAACCACATTAGCTTTAAATAATATTCAATAGACTCCTCAGCAAGTTATGGTAAACATGAAAGAAATTCGTAATTTTGATTAAATTTGAAAACGTAAGCTTCAACTGTGATAATAATTCTTGATCAGGTTGATTTTTAAAAAGTCTGAAATCAATCTATATGAGATGGTGTAACATTTATAATTGCCATCTTTATTTACTCTTTAAACATTAATCCACACCTGGCATGTGATAATGACAATCAACAGATTTATAAGCATGAATAAGGATAGCACACAGCAGCACCTGTTCCTGGTCTTTGTTTACTTCGTTGATAAAGGAAAGGAGATCTCTCATCCAGCTTCTTTTCAGTCAGCTCCAGATGAGAATTCAGCCGTGGCCATGTCGTTTATAAGTCTGTGGCTGTGTCCCTGTAGCTTAATATAAAATCAGGAGTAGAGAGAGGAGAGCTATTAGTCTTCAAATTTTGGATTGAAATGATTATACATTTTTAAAATATTTTTTACTAAACCGTAAATCTATGAGGCGTGCGTTCAAATGGGTTTAAGTAGGTATGTACAGGTATTTAATTTTTGCTCTTTTTCAATACTGAAAAATTATAGAAAAAGGTATTTTTATTTTACCTTTTTTTCTCGAACTACTGAAATCAAAAGAACTGAATTTCATTGGTTAATAGATTAATACAAGATGTATTTAAAAAAAAATTGAGGGATAACATTTCAGCATTATATATATAGTAGGAAACCAACATGAAAACACAAACAATGGATAGACGACCGTATACTCGAATATAAAATTAAATGAGTCCTCTAATTTCACGGATGGACACGCAGTTGACAGTGGTGGAAGAATAAAAAGAAGCTGGATGAAATACCTTTTTAATTAAATGTCAGAGAGAAGATGGAGTGGGTGCTCAAGCCCTCTCTCATATAATTTCCTTTCATACAACAGCTCATTCACTCCTTCAATCCACTCACTATACGTGTAAGTCAATGAAGTCTCTTATAAAATGTCAAAAAATATAACTATAACTATAACTTATATTGTACATTTTTATTATTTATCCTCATCTAGAAAATAATATTACACAGCGATGATGTATTTTTTTCAGGCTGGTTAAAATATTGATTGTAAATAAATATATAAATTAATAAACAAAAAAATAATTACTAATCATATATTGTAATTCTAGTAGCCCACAAATTATGGATGACTGTTCATCGAAAATTGTTTAAAATCAAAGTATATATATATGATAGATTTTTTAATGTAATATACTTTTTATCATGCTTCGATTTTAAACGATTTTTGATGATCAATCATCTATATGTATCCGTTATCATTATATAGATAATAAATTAATTCAATTCATAGATTCAAAGATTTTAATGAACATTTATTTAATTATCTCTTTTCATATAAACTCTAATGAATAGATTAAACGTTTAGCATTAAATATAAGCATTCTACACAAAAAAAAAAAAAAAATAGCAAGAAAAGCGATGTTAAATAAATACTGAAATTGTCGATTTAGATACAACCGATTAGGTAGCAAAAAATGAAACTTTTTTTTTCCAACCGAGCTAAAACAAAGTAGACAAAGGGATACTGGTCTATTGTCGTAAATTGCTATATCCAGGGGTCGACGCTCTGAATCCCTACGCAAGTATTTTCAGCATTTACAAAAAAGAAAAAAAAAATGGAAAAGAGATAAAAAATGTTCAATTCCAAGGTTTTTTTTTTAAAGCTAGTGAAGGGAAATTAAAATAAAATACGAGATTCGCTAATGGTTTTTCCTATATATGGATTTATAGGTTTTTTAACAGTAGAAACTCTTTCTTTTTCTGAGAGGTATTTTGTAAAGACAAAGATTAGCATACCCAATATACAGTAACCAATTTAATACAGTGCAATTATCAATAGTTCGTATTCTGTTTATTCGTAAATTTCAATAATTTGAAACAAAATTATAACCTTTGGAAAAATCGCGATTATTCGTAAAATTTCTATTCGTTTTGGAACTCTCTGTGATTCTTAATGAATTTCATACCCAATGCCAATTAAACGTCTTATGATTCGCAATTTGATGTTACCAATCCCGTTTATTTGGATAAAAATTTCCACTTTTTAATTCTTTGAAACATATTTATTTTAATTTTTTCTATTTGAATTGGATTAGATATAATTTATTTCTACCCAGTTCAGCGTGAATTTGCCATGATTATAAAACAAATGCAAGCATCTTTCCGTTTGCGAAAAACAAGGTAATAATTATAAAAGCAGTTCTTGAAAGAGGGAGAAAAAGTTGATGTGACTGAACGATTATATATCCCTTCGTCTAAACCCACGACAATTTCACAAAAGAAGGACATTATCTTGAAATCACATTCAAGTAGCAAAATAAAAATATGCATATTTTAGTTCATATTACATTAAAGGTGTGTGTTTTATATAGTATATGTAATAAAATAAAAATAATATATATATATACTTTTTTAAATTTAATTTAATACATTTTTTTATTTGTATTTACCTCAATCCTAGCGGTATGTTTTTATATTCTTTTGCAATACATGGTTTCGATTAAGTATTAAAATCGAGTGACGGCATCCTCTTCATTACCTCGAAATATTTCTTTCAATGTTGGGAATAAATTTAATTTTTGTCAATTTTTTTTTCGAATTGCGGGCTCTCTATAAATGTTTGATTGTCCGTCAAAAAGTTTAAAAACTGTCATTCAGTTTTCATTATAAAAATTATTATAATTATTATTTTATATTATAATTTTTAAAATAAGGATTATAATCCTTTGTGCGTTTTTATTTAAATATAATTCATAACGCCCCAATTTCAATAATTTTTAACACACCTTTTATCTTTTGACATTACTAATTATCGGTATTGTACGATAATTTCACAAACTTTCGTAATATCAAGTAATCATTTTTAAACTATAGTATTTGTTCATTCCTCGAGAGGGTGGCGAATGTGGGGATGGTCGATGGAAGTTTCTTGGAAGTCCCTCCCGTTTAAGTCCGATGTACTCTCTGACCAGCAATAAAAGCCCTCCAGATTTGTTGAAGGAAGGGGACCTCCAGACTAGCTGGAGGGAGGGGACTTTCAGACTTGCTGGAGGGTGGGACGTAGGATTTAACGCTCTACTCATATATCTTTAGTTCACCATACACCACAAATAATAATGGATCTTCCTAAGGTAAAACGCTCATTATTCGGAGGTAAAAGAAGGATGAGTTAACCAGAGAGTTCAGATGGTTACTCAAAACTGAATTGCGTGAACTGTACCCGGTTAATATAATTGAGGTTATTTCATCGCGGCAAATCAAATAGGCTTGTAAAATTGTTGGGCTTAGTAATGAAAGAATTTCTAAAAGGTTAATATTTGCTGTATCGAATGGTAAATGTCAGAGGATTAGACCGAAGCGAAGGTGGGAAGATTGCGTTAAAGCCGATCTGAAGGTATTGGGTATGGACGGCGAACGGTGGAGGGAGGTGTGTAATAAGCGATTGGTGGTTCCGGCACTGAACCTTTGGTTTCGCTAAGCGTTTTATTATTATTATTTATATTTCTTCATAAGTAATATTTGATATTATTTAATCATAATGCGGCATCATTAATTTCCATTCGGTTAAGACAGTCATTGTTAGTAGATAGATGATTTGGTGTACAGAAAATCAATACCGTTGTGTACTAAGGTCTAATGGGTTGTCTTGTTACGTCTCTATAGACAAGTTGGAATGTTGTTTTACAAGATGGAAAAGAAAACAAGGAAAAATAATTATTAAAAAAGTCTTAAATAGATTATTGACTCTGTGTGCTACGTTACAAGGGAGAAACGCTTATTAATGAAAAATGGTAAACAATTTATAAACACATTTTTTTTGTAATCGAACAAAAGTAAAATATTAAGTGATTTACTAAAAATTTGCAAAAAAATAAACTAAGATTAAACGTTTTACTTTTGTTCATTATCAGTAAAAAAAAAAATTATAGTGGTATTACATAATAAAATGAAATTAGATTAACGAACAGCCACTTTGAAAATTGCCTTACTATTAATTAATGCTCAAAAGCCATTAATAAGATATGTATCACTCAAAACCTTTTTTTTTTTTCAATTTAAGAGCTTTGAAATACTTTTTTGTTTTACTGATTAACTTAAATACTTCCGAGAGAGTATTAATTAAATTAAGTATCGCATTTTTTTTTAAATTTCATAGAACCTGGTTAGCTGTATTATAGTTTGATTTATTTCCTTAATAAAATGCGTTAAGTAATATTTTCCACGAAGTAAAATATTGTTTATGATTATAGCAATAAAATAAAAAAATAAAAAATTGGAAAATCTATCCTACAACAAGGGATAACTGATATTTGGGCAGAATTATGATCAATAAGTTTTATTTTAAAATTTAATATCAATAATTATCCTATTTATTACTGATGAGAGACCCAGGATAAAATTGTATAATTATAATTATATATAAAAATCCGGCGCGGTACGCGCAGAATACAACTTTCACTTGCCACTCTGTAGAAATAAATATTAGCATTTGGTAATAAATGAAAGAAAAATAATGTACAACATTCACATAAAAAAAATACTATATTATATCATATTATGCTTTACCTACCCAATCACGACTGTATATTTTTATTATTAATTTAAATATAAAAATGCAACGAATTTTTTTAACGACAAAAAAGTATGAAAATCGCTGGTCTATTATAAAACAAATTGACTGATAATCTTTTTATTATTGTGATCTACATGAATTTGGTTATTATTTTGATTAAAACACCTTTGTGAAATAATATATAAAGATATATTTTCAAATCCGCCTCATCATCAACAACTAGGACTTTATGTGTTATATATTAACTTTTTTAACATATTTGTTACCCGTGTGAAAAATTCACAAAGAAAATTGGTCAGTCAAGAAATGTTAAAATAATAAGAAAATTAAATACTTCAACTTATCATAAGATGAAGAAATCAATTCCTATTTTTTCGGTTATTCGTGTTTTAAAACCAAAATGTTAACGGATTACAATAACCTGTATCTCTACTAATAATGGTTCGATTTCAATGATTTGCAGGGACGTCAGTAACTTTCTAATAATCATGGGTACGTTCAACAAAAAAATGGATACTTTTTGAGTTGTTTGCAAATAAAATTTATTTTCCTGTCTAACTATTCCCCCTGAAATTTCAAGATGTGACTATTTTTCTCCCCTCAAGGAGAATAAAATCTACTAAACGAGGGATTGGTCATTGGACCTGATAAATATATTGACGAAAATATGGCACACTGACAAAAAAAAAACTTTGGAAAATAATTTATACAGATTTATTTTTCCAATCCGTCTTATCCGTCAAGTTTGTATGTTTCGCGTCACGTTCTATACGCCACTCTAATTTTATATGTTAGATATTAATTTTTCTAACATTTATACTATTATAAATATTTCCAAAATTTTTGCTAACCAGGAAAAATATTTTTTCTTTGTTATCCTTTTAAAGCTTATATTTATTTATTTTTTGTTACCTCTAACAACCAGAGATGGTTAATTATTTCTTATCGTTTACAAATTTTACTTATTAATGTATGTAATAGGTGTCTGAGATGTTCTCGACCACAACACCTCAAAAGAAAACAATATTCGGAAAATCAATTGCGAAACTAATTCCACACAGGGAAATTCAATCCGTCGCCTGAGTGGAAATACCCTGATGTGGATTACGATAATTCTCCCACATCGTGGGATAGGACAAAAGTACAAAAGCAATTTAATGTCTCATCTGCCCTTCAATGGATCGTTATCGTAGTCAAAGGGCCCCGGGGCTACGCCTTATCAAAGGCTCTCTCGTCCTTACAAATCCCCCTCCCTTCCTGGCATCAATATGGGCATAAACTAAATCATATGCGATTAGCGATACCAATTAACAGATTATCTGATTAGGCTGGTTTAATTGCATTGATATATAAATATATAACAGAGCGCATGCGTCTTATGAACAGGGAGTAGGCAGGGTGCACCGTAAGCAGAGTGGTTATGTAACTCTGTTTTTCTTCCACATCTCTGTCATTTATAAGCGAGACAGTTAATGTTTCTCGTACAAAAATTTACGTTTAAAGTAAAGAAAAACGCAGATTGCTTCAAATATTTTCATGAAAATAGATATATTAGTTAATATATTTTTTTTAATAAATAAAAAGTATATTTACGCAATTATGTTTATTACAATACATCCAAGATAATGAAAAAACAAGTAAAATAAAAGCTTTGCAGCAGTATTAGAATTTTTGCTGAATACACGTGTACGTTTAGGTGATAGGATATAAAGACATAATTTTTTAACACAACTTGAGTTGAATCTCAAGTGTTCGCCAATAGACTTTAAATTAATTAATGGATACTTAAAGCTTATTAAACGAGAAAGTATTGTGTGGGATCTCTGTAGAAGAATTTAATGATTACAAAACTAAAAAATATAACATGTCTCTCACCACTACACTGAGTTAAAGTGGTTGTTCCCCTCCATTCGAAGACAATATTTTCTAGGTATGTTCCTCTATCATCAACAATCATCGTCCTTCTTACGCCTACAACCTTCTCCAAATCAAGTCCTCAGTCCACTCCCTTTCCACAAGATCTCGACCTTCCGACCTTTACATTCCTTCTCACAGACCTGCCTCGTTCCAAAACTCCTTCATAGCTCGCTCTGTTAAATTTTGGAATTCCCTTCCTATCAAAAATCGGCATTCTTCATCCCTATCTACCCGCTAATCTTTTATGTAAAATTACATATTATTCATAGTGATGTATTTACATGTAGATCGCCACTTAAATACTCACTATCAGATTCGACTTCTTTTTTTTTTTTTCTACAGAAACACAGAATTTACTGCTAAGAAGAATGTAATGTACTTTTCATTTTTGCTCAAGTTTATATTTACATTTTACTATTCTACATAATTTTAAGTTTCAAGAGTTTTGTATATAGATTTGTTTTAATTCAATTTCGTCTATATTATGTATAACCAATATTTTCTGTACTTATTTATCTTTATTTTTATTTTTTATGTTTGTTTTTATTTGGCCAGATATAATATTATAATTTTGTACTTTTTTGTTATTCTAAATGGACTTCGCCCCAGAGTAAAATTATTTTAAAAAATAATGGATAGTTTATGATTTTTTAAAAATAAAAACTTAGCTTAGTTTAGCTGCTCAAAATTCTTCAATAACTTGTTTTAATAATAACCAACTATAATTTCATTTAAAGTAAATCTTGTCTAGTTAACATGGCAATTGTTAATTATTATTATATTAATAATAATAGATATTTTTTTTAATTTGTTTATTGATAAATATTACAATCTGTCTCAATAAAGGACATTCATAATAGAGTTCTGAGAGCACATTCACACCATATTTACAAATTAAAAAAAAATAAGCTAACTTCAAATAATATAAAGCAACAAAAGAAAAAAAAGAAAATATCATCGTGAAGGAAGAAAATAGAAATAATAGTAATAATAGAATGAAAATAAATTAATATAATAGAATTAAAATTATCTTAAAAAAAAAATGTAATGAAAATAAACATCTTAGATGCAAGCATAAATATTTACACTATTTACAGTCGGCCATGGGAACTCCGAACCATACTTATCCCCCCACATGTGAAGGGTAAGCAAGGCTTCAAGAGATCCCTGCGCTTCTTCCTCAACCATTTCACTGGTATTAAAAGCCAGCGAAGATTGAGTAAGGGCGCTACAACCACGGACACTCATGACTTGAGTTGAGAATCTGGCCATTGCCAGAACACCAATATATACATGTTACAAAAGGTCACGGGGCCACTGCCGTTTCAGCCTGTGAGGAGGATTCTAATGATGAGTGGTGCTAGATAGGGATTGTGCTACGGGATTAGGGTGATGGGCAAGGTTCTGATGAAATTTGGAGAATTTGTCTGGGATAAGGTCAAGAATAAATGGAATATTAAGGTCATTATGCAGGGTTTTATTGGTGACATAGAAGGGGGCATCGACTATTGTACGGAGGACTTTGGACTGGAAGGATTGAATGCGTTTGATGTTAGAAAATTTGGTTGTCCCCCACAGTTCTAGTCCGTAAGTCCAGACGGGTTTTAGTATTGTCTTGTAGATCAGTAGTTTGTTTTCAATAGAAAGTTTAGATTTTCTATTAAGCAGTCTATGTAGCTGGCCATAACGTCGGTTAAGTTCCTGTCTTTTCAGTCTAGTATGCAATAATAGATATTAAATGCAGAAGTTCTCGCACAGGTGCACTAGTTCAAATCTACTCCCTATAATATCTATCGCTATGGAAAACCTTTCAGCATCAGCTTGTATAATCATTAAAAAAAATCTTTAATATATAACATAATTTTTAGCTCTTAATTTTATTAGGAATACTTCCTTTTCTTACCCTCAATAAAGCGGCCTGTTTTGAACCACCATTTGGACGGCTTGCAAGGAACTCCCTTCCCTCACCCTCCCCGTTCATTAGGAAGTTGAGCTAAAGTAGTTAATCTGTCGTTATGAATATTAATTTCCATTTGTTATCCGAGTCAATTAGCACTAATGATGTGAGTTATGTGAGCGAGTATGGAAGTGCTGGCATAGGCTTCGCGGATTTAGCAACGCAAATGTTTCCCTGGCGAAGCCGCTCGTGTTTAGCCATCCTTTCATTAATGTTTTAAATAATCTAAAATTAGCTGACTTCGTACCATTCCTTTTTAGTATGCTTGAGAAACATCCTTACTAGTCATATTACGAGAAATTACTATGTTTATGAAAATATCAATGGGTCTAAATAAATCCAAACAATGATCTAAACCTTTAAAAAAAATATCAAACAGACTCTTGGAAAAGATTAGATCGTCGGTTTAAAACAGTGGAATGTTTATTAAAAAGTTTAAACATTATTAATAGTTTCTTTGTCTTGTATGTATTGAATTTTCATTATTAAGACCAGCAGTTAATTTAGAATTTTCCTAGAATATAAATGGGATTTCCGAAAATTATACTAATTTAAAAAAAAAATATACGTTTTTTTAATATTTCTTTTTTCTTGACAAATGAAAAATATATAGTGGAGAAGATTATTGTATATTTTAATAATGCTCGTATACTTATAGTTAAGTAATCTATTTACAGTTAATTTATTTGTATTTTAAATTAATGCTAATATAGGGTGGAGAGTGAAAATTGTGTGATGGACACACCACATTAAATATGTTTTTATATTTTTTATGCAAAACCAGTCACCTTAATCATCAATATTTTTTTTTAAGCTCGAATTAATAAATTACAAAACAATAACCGGAAAAAAAGTCTTTTGGAACAAATTCTTTTACATTGATTGAAATAAAAAATTATGGGTAAAAATAACATGAAAAATTCGTAAGAAAAATGTAAAATTTAAATGTAATTAATACTAAATAGATACTGCAGAGGGAAACATTTATGTAAGCTGTATTTTCTTTTAAATGTATACAGTACCAAGATCATGAATTTATCGAAATCGTTTCTTAAGTATGTTTTTGTCACCCCAAGATATGGGAGATCATGAATTCGTGTAATCGGTCAATTAATTTCTATAGAGACGATGTAATGAGATAATGTGAAGAAAAGTATGTATTAAACATATATTTTTATAAAAAATAAAAAAAAATTTTAAATTAAAGAGAACGACCTTATAAACTTGTTGTATGAACAGATAATTCTACCTTGAAAATATAATAATTAAATAAAAACAACCTAGGCCTCTACATACACAAAGAGTCCTAGGTAGATTAGTTGTCTAATACATATTTTTTCAGGATTGAAGATTATAAAAGGTCATGTGATCAACATCGTAAAATCGCCTAGTTTACAGATTACCCACTTCACAGTACGTGCAGTATTCCAGTAGTGTATCCATAACGATAGTCAATTCATGGTTTACAGAAAATAAAGTTCATGTCAACTCCAGAACTCACCGAGCTGTACTCTTCATACACCTTTATGTTCGAGTAAACATACTCCTGAAGGCTTAGTTAAGGCAAAGTAAAAGCACTTATTTTTTTTTTTAAACCAGGAAAATTGTATTGGTCTCAGTAAGAACTATCGTCCAGAAGTTCTATTACGAAGAGGTAATAAATAATGTATGATTTAACTAAATGGTATACCCTAAGGAGATGGCTGTATTTCTCTCTAATGTATTCAACTTATAAACGGCATCTTTTATTTTTTTATTATTTTTTTTATTTGTTCTTCCCTACCTCGCCTTTTAGGCTAAACGGGATTTTCCCGGACCGGGGGTTGAGGGCGGGGAATTTAAAACCCCCTCCGGCACCGAGACGCGAACTCGTACTTTTTAAATCATCTCAAATCTCTGTTATCCGGTTGCCAGGCAACCTGTGCCCTGTGCACACGCTTTAGCCCATTCGGCCATCCCGCCGTATAAACGGCATCATAGAAACATGTTTAAACTTAAATAAAATATATTACATGTTATCAATATAAAATAAAAATATATTCTCAAGATATCCTACTCAACCCACCAAATAATTTACTCAATCAGTGACTAGCTTGTCACACATTAAAATATCCCTCCAATTTAACAGTTAGCTCAGTTATACCAGATCACATACTAATCCAATATTGTACTGGCTCAAGAGCGATTTGTTTTCCAGTTCTCTACCTAAGAGTATATTAGGGTATATTAGGTGCCCATATATTAAATATCCATACCTGGACTTTTTTGTTTATAGCAAATATATTAAAAAATTTCTTTATTATCCGAAGCGTAGAAGCGATCATACATATACTCAACTTTATACTTAATTATACTAGCTTTTTCAATATTTTTTTTAATAGATACATCGACGGTACTCATAAAGGCTCTACCCTAAGGAAATACTTTCTACCGTCTATTCAAGATTGGAAGCGAAATGGGTCCTCCCTGATTGTTGGGTGTCATAATTCCTCACAGGACATGGGGGTTTTCGTGCCAAGCTTCATTGCTTTGGGAAAGAAATTAACCCACCATGTCCCTGTTGTGGTGTTACGAAAACTGCTGAGCATATCGTAACTGCTTGAACGGCTTTTAAAGCAATAAGGGCCAAACTAATCAGGGAAACCGGACTCTACATCATTCCGGAAGATGATTTCCATCAGCTAGTAAAATAGGATAACTATGAGTACTACGAAGTATCCATGTATGGGTGGAAGGAATTAGTGGAGAATGATCATTTCAATCACCATTAACGAAGACCGAAAAACCAAAGGATAAGAGATAGAAGGTATCACACTACTTCTACCAAAATTCTGTACTGCCGAAAGATTTTTGGTTCATCAAAGACGTAATAAAAACCATTATTTTAATTTTTTAAATTTAAACACAAGTAAGGTACTATGATTGCCACAGCAACTATGAATCTTTCGGCCAGAACTACAATTTTTTTCGAAAACCGGACATTTTCGACTATTGAAACGCAGAGAATAGGTTCTTGTTGACCGTGCTGAAATCAAACAATTTTTCTCGTCTAGATCAGTCAGCTTTAAAAACCACTATTATTCCTAAGAGTGTTGAAACCCATCATTTTCATGATTTTTAATGAGGTTACAGTAAGGTTTTAGGTTCTCACTTCTCCATGAAATTCAATTTCGTCTGAAACCTCGTTCACTAAAATATATCCTTCCAGAGAACCGGAAAAGGGATTATACTACCATATCATGATGTGTAGGTAATATCTTCCTATAGCATTATAATTTACTATGCCATTATTATTGCTCAATAATTATTTAAAAAAATGAATTATATACAAAAAATTTATTTACATATTTAAAACGGTCAAGACATCTCTGAGGGTTTTATCGTTTGAAGTAGTCCCTCATCATTTTGTGGAATTCTTTCTTCGTAATACGCCCATCTTTGTCACTATCCACCGCCACGAAGAGCTGCCTCAGATCCACTCGCCCAGCCTCTTCTCCTGCACAATAAAAAAATATATTAAATAATATAAATTTCAAAATATTAAATAGGATAAATCTTTCGTCAGTACGAAATTAATATATATTTTATGACTATCTCCTATTCATGTGATCTATAGTAGATATGAGTCTTTCAGTTCATAGAATGACTAAAAAGGAATAAAAACCACTCTGGATTTTCATTACATTTTTATCTTGTGTAAAAAAATAAAAGCTGTATTATCAGAAATCATTTTCAGTATAAGGAAATCTAACTTTTTTGTTTTGTTTTTTAAAGTAAGTCGTGTTTTTTGTTGATTAGGAAGCAATAACTAAAGAAATATTGAATTTAAGTAATTTTATTTATACATGTTTTGGGCTCTTCGACCACCTGGGTAATTTTCGTCCTATATTACAATTTGATCAATTACTACACACATAACAAAACTAAAGCTAAGAAATACAATTTAATGTTTGAAAATTTTAGAATAGTTACAGATGATTATAATAGTACAATTGAACTAAAATTATAAAAATTGAAAGTTAAAGATTTATTAGGAGATAAGTTAACAAAGACAATAAAAATAAAGATTAATGATATAAAGAATAAAAGCTAAAGAATACATTTTTAAATAATAAAAATTAATAATAATAATAATGATAATTAATAATAATTAAATTTAAGTAATTAACAATAGCTAACACTGCAAAACTAGACAAAATTTATTTTTAATTAAATAGTATTCGTAATTGTTAACACTATATATACAGACTTTTTGAGTGAGTAAACTAAGCCAAGTTGTGTTTAAAAAAAAATCATAAATTATTTGATATTTGATTCATCATCATCCAACTATTTTACAGATAACTTTTTAAAATTTAATTTAAAAATTGCTTGTTTAATATGTTTTAAATAAATTGAATAAAGTCATTTTAGTAATAATTCTAATTGGAAAATTTATATCTGAACAGACAATGAGTAATTTGATTTCGGAGTAGTTTATTGCAGTGCTTAAATAAATAACTGTGAATAAAGGTATAAATTTTCTCACTGGAAATATCACTAAAATTAATAATAAAATATCTGGTATGTCCTCCCACACGACGTTCCTACCTATTTCAGAAAAGTTTTGATATATTTACATATGTTCATGAAGAAAAAAACAACAACAAAAAAATGAACTTCAAATCGATTTTGAAATAGAAATTGAAATTGAAAAAATAGATTTATTTTCCTGAAAATTGATAAAAGAAAAGACTTAAGTACCATTTATTTGATAAAATAAAGCAATGTAAACCGGCTTAAGGTAGATCGGTGTAAAAATTTCAATACCCTCTAATATTGCTGATCAAAAACTTTTTCCCATAGCTTAGTATTGTCAAACAATAATTTCTGTTAAAAGTAGAGGAAATAGTGAAGCTTGTGTGATGTGTGATTTTCTTAATTTCACTTAGTCATCTTTTTTCCCTCATTCATCCCTTTCTGTAATCAGGATATGAACCCGTAATCTTACATTGGAAATTGAATAGCTGTAACTTTGTTAATAGTTGTTCAAAATGAACGATTTTTATATAGTTTTGTAGGGAATTTCATTACGATATCGGAAATTTGTCCCGATTGCAATACTTTCCTTACCTAGTATAGATAGGAAAGTAAAAAATGTTGAAATTGGAGTTAGCCATTATGTCAACTGAAAGGCTCATAAATCATATTAATATGACATTTGGCCATATGATGTACCAAGATGACACTGCCTAGCTCACCAATCACTGCCTATCAGATGAAAACATCAGGTTACATTACAAAGTTCAGGTTTTACAAGTTCCTGTGCGAAAGTTGTATTTAAGGGTTTAAATAGAAAATTACTAGACAAACTCTAAACTTCCCATTAATTACAAAATACTCATATACTTGACTATAATAAGACCTATTTGGACTTGGAGTTGAGCTATGGGGCTCCACTAAACTATCGAATTCCTCTCGCATCAAATCCTTACAATCCAAAATCCTTCGTAAAATCCTCAATGCTCCTTACTTTGTCACTAATAAAATTATCCATAAAGATCTTAATGTTCCTTATGTTTCAGATCTGGCCCAATCCAGATACCTATCCTTCCATAATAAACTTCAGAATCATCCCAACCCTCTCGTTTCTAACCTTGCTTCCTCTTCAATTCCTGATAACCCTCCGAGGCGTCTGAAAAGAAGATGGCCCCGTGATCTCCTAATGTACTCATATCATTAGAGTGTTACCATTGGGTAGTTACTCAGCAAGTGTATTCATGTCATTATATCTATTATGTCCAAATTTACTAGATGTATTTATGTAATACAGTTGTAAATGTCATTTAAATATAAAAAATAAATAAAAATAGAAAATTACATAATAAACATAATATCAATACAACTTATAAATTGAAGAATCGGAAAAACCTATCTAAGTTTATCAAGAGGAGCAAAGCCTGGGCAAACAGAGCGGCCTAAGTTAGCTCAACTACTTAGGTCTGTTTGGACTGGCATGATGACACTGAGACCTGAGCAGCAGCCTGGTCTGGGTCCGGTAATTCTGTCCCTCTTCAACTCCCCTTGTAACTACCGCTGGCGCTTTGTTCCAATCAATTTGTTTCACTAATTTAATAAACCTTAACGAACTAACTGCCCACAACTTAGGAAACAAGGGTCAAATCAAAATTATTTGAGAATAAGGAATATTTAAATAAAAATTGGACGAAAAGTAAGTGAAAAATTAGAGTTGATAAGTGAAGACAACGTAATGTATTCATTTTACAAACAAGAATAAGGTATAATTATTTCATTCACTAGCTATCTTAAATGGGAAGTAGTAGTTGCATTTCAATTTACCAGGAGCTTATCCCTTTTCAAAATGATAGAATTTAAATTAATTCAGAAATATTTATTGTGTAAAGTAATTAAAAATCAGATGATTAGGTCACGTGCAAAGAATGCCAGACCAAATAGCTGCATGAGAAGCCGGATGGCAGAAGAAGTAGGGGGACCCTTGGATCAGAAGGCTGGAGGATGTTGAGGACGATCTGAGGCGGCTGGGCGTTCGAAGATGGAGGGAAGTATTACAAGATCTTGGAGATTGATTGGCTACAGTGGTCGAGGCCCGAGTTCTTGCAGGACCGTAGCGCCATTATAATAAATAAATAAATAATTAAAAAAGACACTAAGGTGTGCGCTTTAGACCACTAGCGGATCTAGGAATTAATTTTGTGGGGGGAAACTTCAGCCCGAAAGGTTTTTTTTTTTCATATACCTATAACGATAATTAATTTGAAAAATAGGAAATAAATTAACTACTTATATGAAATAGTGTTTAAATGGTTTTTGAAGTCTTATTAAATATAATTACATGAACAAGAATACTTTAAGAGAAGTATTTAATATTTTTTTCTGTAAAACATAGTTATATTTTACCATTTTTGGGGGGGTGGCTTCAGCCCGAAAGCCCCCTCCCTCCCCCCGTAGATCCGCATGTGCTTTAGACCACACGATAGAAGTTAAAACATCAACAAGACGAGATTTATATGAAATGTAAATTTTAAATAACGCTCATTATAAAGAGGATGAAATTTTCCTCGCTTACAGTATGCAGGTCCGATTTTTAGTTTCCGAGATACAAAACTTGTTATCGTTTGGTTTTTTGACACTATTTTTTTTCCTTTTCGCCTCTCTTACGAGGCGTTGCGTTAAGATAAAATTTTGAATAATAACCTATTACAGAGAGGATTAACTGTTAAACAATTCTCTCGCTTCCAGTATCCAGTCTCGATTTGTAGTTTCTGAGATATTATAATCCATACCTTCAATAAAACTCGTTATCATTTGGTTTTTGAGACTATTTTTTTTTGTCGTCTCTTTAACACGGCGTTACGTTAATGTATAATTTTGAATAATATCTTATTACATAGAGGATGAAATGATGTATACTTCCCTTGCTAACAATTTGCAGGTCCGATTTTTAGTTTTTGAGATATTTTAATCCATATGAAAAAACATTTCAATTAGTCGCCTACAGCCAACTTTTACAACTTTTACCCGAGCGTTAAACATCGGAGATCTCACGACTCAGCCTAATTTACTCTCCACAACTATGTGCAAAACGTGCCTAAAGAAGTTTTCACTTGAAAAATCTCCTTAAACTTTCCCAGAATAAGTACGCTCCACCTCTGGAAACAATATACGAAATTAAAAATCCGAAATGCACGTTTTGTGCATATTCATTAAATGCTACAGTATTTTACCATCAGAAGATATTTTTATATTGGATACTGTAACTTCATAAAATTGACATTTGAGTTAGAAAACCGCTAACCTCAACGTTCGAACAGGGCATGTTTAATTTTGTTGGGAAAACAGATTGAAATTGGATCCAGGATTTGTTGTTTGTGTAGTGATTGAATGCCAAGTGTTGATGAGATGACATAGAAAACCTATCAATATGCTGATCGCTTTTACCAGTATGGATCTGGATTATATTTCTGCCTGCAAGTAATGTATAAAAATAACAAGTATTACCATAATTAATTTAAAAATAGATTACCTTATCGCATCATCGATTGTTATGGCAACGTACAAGAGATTTCACCTACCGCCGCTTCTATAAATATAAATTTAAACAACTAAAGCAAGAATTATCGAACTTCAAATCCCAATCCTTTAACTCCTTCCTGGCCTCCCTCTGCTCTCAGGACAACTCCCTCTAGAATATCACCAAAAAAATTCTAAAAACCCATTATATTTCCCATCCCCTCTCCTCCGTAAAGGTGATGGCTCCTAGGCGGCGTCTGATGAAGACAAAGCTGAGGAATTCACTAAATACATTTTCAGTACATTTACTCGTCATGCTGAATCCAATCCGACCCACATTGCAAAAGGAGAAGAATTCAGATCTTCACCAATTTCACTCTCTTTACCACCAAAATCAGTTCATCCTTCTGAGGTCAAACATCATTTACAAAAACTATCCCCCCGTATATCTCCTGGGTACAACCTTCTAACCCCACAGATCCTTCATCAACTACCACCTAAAGCTACCATGTTCCTCACATATACTCGTATATACAACTGCACCACAAGAACTACCCATTTTCCTCTATTATAGAAACATTCCACCATCATCGTCCTTTTCCAGAAACCAGGCAAACCTTCCAACAACCAACACTCTATAAACAAATTAGCCTACTCCCAATCCTTTCAAAAGTTTTTAAAAAAAAATCCTACCTATTATAGAATCCCATAAAATTCCTACCCATCAATTCGAATTTCGTTCCCAACATTCCTCTACCGAACAATGACACCGAGTTGTTGACTATATATCCTCAGTCCTAGAAAAGAAGCAATATTTTTCGGACGCATTTCTGAACATAGCGCAGGCCTTTGACCGGTTACGGTATGGCGGACTGCTCTTCAAGCTTAAATCGCATCTATCCCAGTCCTTATCTTATTCTCCGATCCTACCTCTCTGACCGCTCCTTTCTAGTTCGCTGTGGTACAGAATCCTCCAACTGCCGCTCAATCGAGGCGGGATGATGATCTAAAGACGCAGCAATAAATAACAATAATTAATAACGATCGTCTTATATTACAAGCAAAAGAGGTTTTGAAAATGTTTTCAATGGAAAGAGAAATTTTTTTCAATGGTTTCTATGCGCCTCGTCATTACTAATCAAGAACTCATTCTTTTCTAATAGACCAGATACTAGTAATTTAAATAATGGTATGTTTATGGTATGTTATGGAAGCAATTATAACCTAAGAATTGGCCGTAATGAATGGTTGTAATACCAGAATTTTACACTAATGGCTTGTCAAGTCCCAGATCTCGAACGGCAACTAATGTTGTTTTTTTAGCAACTCATAAGCAACAATAAAATGCGATTTGTCCCTTACTATACGAGCTCAGTATATATTTAAAGTAATGTATTAGTTTTTGATATATGTATAACACGGCATTCCTTAAGTAAAAGGAAATTTCACTAGTAATAATAGCAGACCTCTGTTTTCATGAAAATAATTTAAGCAATCACCAGGTTTCTTTATCTGAAAAGTAAATATTAGGACTAGAAACATTTAACTTGTCATTTATTAATGAGGATCAATTCCTATAATAAATATCGGGTTGGAAAAGACCGTTTCATAACAACTTTATGTTTCTATTTATTTGTTGTTTTTTTTTATAACAACTTTACCTTTGAAAAATCATTTTTTTTTAATTTGTTAACATAAAAAGTATGTTTCGGCAATTATATTTAACATAATATACCCCAGATCATAGAAAAAAAGGAAATAAAAACTGTAGTGATTTTTGAATATTTAATAGTTGACCGTTGCATTATAAAGGAAGGAGATGGTCCGGGGTTATAATAAATAGGCTAAATATTGGTAAAACTTTTTTTATTGAAAGCCGCAATAAAAGGCTTTCGATAAAATAGTTTGATCACTATTTAGCCGATTTATGACCGCAAACCCGGACCATCTCCTTCCTTTGTAGTGATTTTTGTAACATTTGTAATGTGAAAACACTGGTACTTTTATGTGATAGGATAAATAAAATCGTATCATTTATTTACAAAACTTGAGTGGAATCTCAAGTTTCTCCCTAATAAACTTCAAATTAATAATATTGATTTAAAGCTTATCGAACGAGAATGTTTTAAAAGTGATGCTTATGTTGAATAATTGAATAATGAAAAAAAAATCGTGAATAATTAATGATTTTTTTAAAAAATTAGTCTTAGTTTAAGCCCCTCAAAAGTCCTCTTAAAATGGTTTTAACAATAACAAACTCTACTTTAGTTTGAAGTAAATTTTGTCAAGTAGTTTACAGGGAAGCCATTGTTGATTATTTGAATTCATTATTTCTGTAATTATTGCTTCCTATTCAACAAGAAACATGACTTACATTTAAAAAAAAACAAAAAAAAACAACACAAAACTATGATTTCCTAGTTTCCTAGTTAGCTCTTGGGGTCTTCTATCACTTCTAGTTAAATTAGCCTCTACTTACGCGACACCCTGTATATATATGTATATACATAATTATTATTTTTAAGCACTTGTACGTAACCAAGTAAATCGGAGGGGAAGTATCACCAAGCCCGTGAATCATTAACATTTTCGGAGAATGAAAACTGATAATGCAAACAATAATATTTTTCATTTTTTTAACAAGAAAAAGTTTTTATAAAAAGCTCATGGTAGTTTTCAGTTGAAAATAGCTCTAGAAGCTGTAACTTCGTCGATAATAAAAGGATAAAGAAAAGGATTTTGGTGAAACTAGTTCAAAAATTTATTTAAATAATCATAATATGGAACCAGAGATAAATAACTAGTAGTGTTGCCCAAAATCGGTCTAGGTCTTGCCCTTTGCAAGGCCAAGACCAAAAAAGTTATAAAAATCGACTTTTTAAATAAAAATTAAATCAAAATAGTTACTAATTCTTGACAATCTTAGTTACAATATGTTAATAATTGGTACAACCAATATACTTTTGCATTTAAATCCTCTAATTTTTCATTCGGACTTAGTTAGGTTTCGCCTATCCAAAAAATTACAATAATATCTCTATAGTAAAAAGCTAATAAATAACTGCAAGACTATTAGGAGACTCCTGCGCAAGACCAAGACTCGTCTCTGTCTCGCATTTGGGAAACACTAATAACTAGACACTATATATGACCAGAAAATTTAGGTAATTTATTTTCACAGATAAGATAAAAGTTTTTCCTACTAGTTCCTGGCCTATATACTATTTAAGGTACCAATGCGAAAAATTAAAGCACAAAGAAGTTTTTTTAATAGGGCGGTTTAGTTGTCTACTTTTAAGTGCAACCCGCATCTTGACCTAATATGGTATAGGATTAAAAAAAAGGTGAGACATTATTTGCCAAATCTTTTATACCATTTCTCATCCGAAAATCTATACTGACGCAGCAGCTGGACAATTGATTTGCAATATCAATATAGTATGCAATAAAAGTTATATACATTTTTTAAAAATTATTACATAGATTATTATTACACTATTTCTTCGCGGTACGCTGGAAGGAGCAGCTGTTTCATTCCTGGAAGATTGATCACTCAAGTAGTCAGTGACCTTCCCTTGTTTCGGTCGCTTAAGTTAGTCTTTGTGTCTAGTTGTGGGCGAACTATAAATACACCCGAACCAAAATGGACCATTCTACGATTTTCTGGCAAATTGTACTTCAAATAATAAAAGAGAAAATCACCTTCAACCATCGATATGACATTTTGAAATCACTTAGTTAGGACAGATCACTGTTAAGTACAGCCCGTTTTTGTAAGTAATTTTCTGTTTACTATGATTACGTTGTTTCTATAAAACATAAAGTACAACCAATTATAATTTATACTTATAAAACATTTTTTTTTAAGAGGTGTATTTAATTTCATGTACATTGCTGCTACTGTGTATTCTGACAATAATTTAAATTTATCTGAAATTGATAACCCTGCTCAACCATGTATATCATATGTTTAAATATTTTATGAAATATTGACTACAGAAACACCAAAAATATTTTTGGAAAAAAAATCTCAGATATCTGTTTTTGTTTGATGCACACACATGGTAAATATTCCTCCCCACAAAGTCACACAGACCCTTTTATTAACAAGTTTAAAGTTAACAGTATTATCCCTTTTACTTTTGAACAGGACACCATAGCCATAGCATCACTAACCCTTTTAGTGGTTCCTTCATTCTTTAATCCAAAACTTTCGGTCATGTTAAACTTTCCGGGTCTTGCACGTTAAATCAATTTATACTGGCACAGTGTGGCAACATCAAGATTGGGGTATTGTTTCATAATATTCTCTATGTAATTAACTTATGATAATTTATGATATACGGATATGAATAAATATTTAGTTTTTTTAAAAGAATTTATTGTTAATACGTAATCTATTTTTTATTTATAAATTTCAGTTTTCTTAAGTTTTTTTAAGGGACACAGAACATGATGTTTTAATCAAAAGAAGTATAAAAGTTTTCAAGAACTTGTTGTTATATATTGTTATATATATAAAAAAAAAACTTATTGTTTTATAAAATTATTTATATATATATATATAAAAAAACCAAGTACGTGATTCCTAATAATTGATAGCTTAAAAAAAAATATTTCATATCTTTTCTGTCTTTACCTCTGGATAAGCATTATAGGTTAAATTAAAAAAAGACAAGAATTATTATTTTACGAACTATTGTTATAAATTTGTTACTGGTTTATAAAGTTCGGATAAAGTAATTTTCACAATCACTTTAACTTTTGCATACTCTATGTGTAAACAACAATACGATTTTAAAATATTTTCAGTTTTCATATTTTGACTGCTAACAAAACTCCTATAATTATTATAATTCCAATATTAAATCAGATCTGTTCAGTATTTTAAATAAAGTATTATAAAATATTCAGTAACAATATTTTTTTAATTTTTGTATTTTAAGGAGTAAAATCCCTCCTTTGAAAAATCCTTAAATGACTCACATCCCTAAACTCATATCCATTCTCCTTTGGAATGCGAATGGTGTTAGAAATCATACAGACGAACTATCTACTTTACTACTTGACAAGAACATTGATGTGGCACTAATTACTGAAACTCGACTAACCACTAAACAGCACTTCAATATACCACAATACCTGACATATCGTACTGACCACCCTGACGGAAAAGCACATGCCGGTACTGCTGTAATTGTACACCAATCCCTCTCCCATCACCTACTCCCATTACCAATACATGATTTCCTACAGTCCACCGCTATCGTGATAAAAACCTTCTCCTTTCCGGTCACTCTTGCATCAGCGTATTGCCCTCCTAACCGATCCATATCCAATGCCCAATTCAGTTCTCTCCTCGACTCCTTAGGACATCACTTCATCTTGGGTGCAGACCTAAATGCCAAGCACCAACAATGGGGTTCCAGAACCACGAATTCTCGTGGCCGAACCCTGCTGTCTGCACTCAATTCCCAACGTTTTCACCTCCTTTCCCCCAACTCTCCTACCTACTGGCCCACAGATCCCAACCGTAATCCTGATCTTCTAGATTTCTTTATCCACAGCGGCTTAAGTCCCCTCAATTGTTCCATTACACGTCTAAATGAACTTTCCTCTGACCATAGTCCTCTAATCCTTAATGTTTCACTTGAACCTGTTCCCAAACCTTCTCCACCGTCATTCATTAGGGGCCCAGTAAACTGGGACCTTTTCCGCCAAATAATCTCCGATAATATTGATCTCAACATATCCCTCAAAACTCCCGATGACCTTGATAGTGCCGTAAATTCCTTTACTACCACAATCCAACAAGCCGCCTGGACTGCCTCCTTTCCAAAAGACTCCTCCAGAATTCCTATAAAGACCATTCTACCCCAACACCTCCTTAACCTAATCCGCACCAAACGCCGTGCCAGATTATTATGGCAACGATCCCGACATCCTACCGACCGCTGCTCCTATAATTACTACTGCAAACAATTAAAACTGGAATTAGCCACCTTCAGATCACAATCCTTCAACTCCTACCTATCCTCCCTCTCTTCTCGCGACAATTCCCTTTGGAAAACCACAACAAAAATCCTAAATCCTCACCGCATTTCCCATCCTCTCCGACGAGGTGATGGCTCCTGGGCAGCATCTGACGAAGATAAAGCTGAGGAGTTCGCCATTCACCTATCCAATACATTTATTTCACATCCGGAATCCCATCCTGCCCACACCGTAACAGTAGAAGAACTCCTTACATCACCAATCCCACTTTCCTTGCCCCCAAAAGCTATTCATCCTTCCGAAGTAAAATTTCAATTAAAAAAACTAATCCTCCGTAAAGCTCCTGGACATGATCTCCTTACACCTCAAATCCTTCGACAACTTCCATCCAAAGCAGTCATATTCCTTACATATATCTACAATTGTATCCTACGCACCACCCACTTCCCTCTGTTATGGAAACACTCCACTATTATCCTTTTCCCAAAACCAGGAAAACCTCTCAATAGCTCAACATCCTATAGACCAATCAGCCTACTCCCAATCCTTTCAAAAATTTTTGAAAAGATCCTTTTGAAACGAATCCTACCCATTATAGAATCCCAAAATATCCCTTCCCATCAGTTTGGTTTTCGCTCTCAACATTCTACTGTTCAACAAGGACTCCGAGTCGTTGATCATATTTCCTCAGCCCTAGAAAACAAGGAATACTGTTCGGGTGCCTTTCTGGACATTGCACAGGCATTTGACCGGGTATGGCACTCCGGACTGCTCTCCAAGCTTAAAATCCATTTACCTCAGTCCTTGTACCTAGTCCTCCGATCCTACCTCTCTGACCGCTCCTTTCGAGTTCGCTGTGGAACAGAATTTTCCAATATCTACTCCGTTAAAGCCGGTGTTCCCCAAGGCAGCGTCTTGGGTCCCGTGCTTTACATCCTCTTTACTGCTGACATCCCTGTTCATCCCGATACTTTTCTTGCAACATTCGCTGACGACACCGCAATCTTATCATCCAACTCTGATCCCGAAATAGCATCCTTAAATCTCCAAAGTCATCTCACCTTGATTGAGCACTGGTGTAATAACTGGCGCATTAAAGTTAATGAATCTAAATGCCAACACATTACTTTTACACTCCGACGCAATTCCTGTCCACCAGTACTCTTTAATTCCATCCAGCTTCCTTATTCAGACACAGTCCGGTATCTTGGCTTTCATTTAGACCGAAGACTAACTTGGAACCCGCATACTAGACTCAAAAGACAAGAACTCAACCGACGATACGGCCAACTATACCGACTACTAAGCAGAAAATCTAAACTTTCCATTGAAAACAAGCTACTGATCTACAAGACAATACTGAAACCTATTTGGACTTACGGACTAGAACTGTGGGGATCAGCAAAATTTTCTAACATCAAGCGCATCCAATCCTTCCAGTCTAAAGTCCTTCGAACAATAGTCGATGCTCCTTTCTATGTATCCAACAAAACCCTACATCATGACCTTAACATCCCATTTGTCCTAGACCTTATCCCAGAAAAGTTCTCCAAATTTCACCAGAACCTTACTTACCACCCAAATCCTCTTGCACAATCCCTATCAAGCATCTCCCATCCCTATAATCCTCCAAGAAGGTTGAAACGGCAGTGGCCTCGCGACCTTTTGTAAATTATATAAATTGGAGTTCTGGCAATGGCCAGATTCTTCACTCAAGACATGTGTGTATGTGGCTAAAGTGCTCTCGACCAATCTCCGCTGGCTTTAGTACCAGTGACGCGGTTGGAAGAGTAGCGCAGGGTTCTCCTGGAGTTCCCTCGCCTGATTGTATATAGGTATGCATGTTATTTTTTTTTTTTTTTCCTTAGTTTTAATTTTCTTATTTTTTAGGTTATTTTATTTTATTGTCTATTGTATATACTTTTGATTATTATTTTGTTCTATTTATTTTATTTTTTTGTACATATGGTGTGAATGTCATCCTACCTCACTATAACCAATGTCGAACAGACAGATTGTTATAATACTCAATAAAGAAATTTAAAAAAAAAAAAAAAAAAAGGAGTAAAATATAAAATAGATTGTTTGTAACTGTTTATTTTCTTTTTAAAATAAAAAATATAAAAAAAGTATTTTTATTTTCTTTTCAAGATAATTAAATACAATAAATGTATTTTGTTTTGTATTTTAAATGCACAAAATAAATAATTAAAAAGAGTAGATTTCGTGTCCATTATAGGTAAGTTGTGAATGAGGAAGTATTTTGTATTTGTTCATAATTAAAATACAAAATACTTTTTCAGAAAACAATTTAAATAATTCGTTATTAAAATATGCTATACTTTAAAAGCACAAAATACCTAGTACCTACTTTAAATCTCGTATTTTAAAAAATATATTTTGCCGAGTTCTGTATTAATATTAATTAAATAATATTTATATTTAAAAATAAATATATGGTTTTAATAATATTATAGAGCAACCGTTTTAAAGTAATAAATAAGTTTTCATTTGATATTGGAATCCCTCTGACGGAGTATGTTGTCGTTAGCAGTAAACATCTGAACTGTAAAACCAGTGCTATCTCAATTCCTATACTCTCCCTGATGATAGTACGGTGAATAGGGTAGGTCTGTTTAAGGCTCCATACACACGAATGTACTCTTGACAAACTGAATAAAAACATGCACTTTTAAAGAAAATTGTATCACACTATGGCAGCTGTTTTATATTCACTTAGAACACACTATACTCTTTCAGGAAATAAAATTTTAAAAGAGTCCATGAAAATAAGGCATTTCATTGCACATGGCAATCTGTCAGTATGGAAAATCTACTTTCATTCTTGTTGTTTTTTTCAATTTATTGTGTAATCATGGAACAAAAAAAAAAAAAAGAAAAATATGTGTTTATTGAAAATTGTATGTCAATTTAACAAAGTTTCATCATTTAAGATTTCTTAAAATTCCACCCAGATGAGCTATTAGTATGGACTTGGAAAAAAAGAAAATTTAAATGAGAAATGTCAACTCTTTTCTGTTTATCTCTTTATATTTCATATTTTTATATGTATCATTTATAGCAAAGCATATATTACGTAAACATATATCACGAATTTATGAATAATAATACAAAGCATTTATAAAAATAGTACTCGTACGTGTATATAACATTATTAGTGCCAGTATTATATCAAACATGCGTATTCTAACATTTCAGCTAAGCATTTGTGAGCTTTTTTCTTGCTAAGCTCGGGTTTCTTCAGTCTTCTTACGATCCATTATTCCTCCTTTAATTAATTTTTAAAATCTTTTATAGTTTACATTTCACAATTCTTTATAACAGATTTTTATGATTATGTGAAAGGGTTGATTATTATAAATAAAGAAAATTAGAGGTAGTTTACAGGAAGAAAATTTGTTGACTTTGACGAAAAAGTTGCTGTAGTATCCTAACCTATACATACAAAGTTTCAGTTTCTCACGACCTTTCTTTTTTGAGCAAGACTGTTCACATACACATAGACCAATTTTTTGGGACTTGGTTATCAGGACTCAGAAGAACTCAAAACGATTAAGATTAAAAAAAAAATCACGATCAAAAGATTTCCTATTACTATATATTGAAGTAAAATTTAAAAAAAAAAAAATACTTGTTTTAATGAGAGGATCGAGACTCTGTTTTGGGGCATTTTAATATGTAATAAATATAAATAATAATAATCACCAAGGAAGTTCTCTAAGACAGAACAGTAAATAAATGAAACGTTTCTTGCCGTCGCTCGGACAAATTGGATAAGTTTTTGCCATTGATATAGCCCCAAATTCGGGCCAGCTGTTTGTAGGCTTAGTCGGGTTGGCTCTAATACCCGAGTCCTCAAGTGAGTTCTCTGCCCTAATGCAGTATTGGCTTATTTAGTAGCTGCTTTCTAGTTCGGAACTTAATTGTTCCTCTCGGTTAGGAGCAGCACCTTATCACGAATAACAGTTACCCTTTATATTGAAGAAAAAAAAAAAAAACGTTACATACTTAAAATGCAATTGAAAACCTGATCCATACAACAAAATTTTAATAGCGAATTTTAACGGGATACACAGCACGAAAGACTGGTGTTTGGATTTTAATAGAACCATAGAACGACACAATTAAAAAAGTCAACTCATTCTAACATTCTGGTACACCCCAAACCTTAAATTATCATAAAATTTAACTTTCAGAAAGACTATTACTTTTCAGAAATAAGCCAAACAACCAGGAAAACGAAAAAATAAATAAATTCAAAGTAAACTTAGAGAATTTATTTTATAGTAAAAATTTGACATTTACATTACAAAAATCAAAAAGGGTCAATATTTTTCTATTGAAAATACATTCAGTTTATATTAATTAAATATGTATGTTTGGAATGTAAAATATATACATAATAAAGGTAAAAAAATATTTGTTTACTTAAAAAGATAACAAAACTTGAAGTGAAGCCACTTATGTGACCACTCACCCACAACATTCCTAGCAAACTGTCATCCTTTGTTCATTGCAGATAGGTCTCTCGCATTGCTCACAAACCATTTTTGTCTTCATATCTTTCTCTCTCGCACAAAACAAATATTGGCCTTGTTTTTCCAAAGTCGTCATATATTTATTGATTCTCAAAATTTCTTTCATGTTGTAACACACCGTTCGTTTGAGTGTCTCCACCTGCAGTCTCCTTTTCGAACATGGCTCAAGTAATTGATGCCTAATCCAAATAAATAATTTCTCCATTTCATCCTATTTTCTCAGTTAACTAAGACGAACAATATCACGCTGTTTATACCAGCATGGTTCAACATTCCAAAGAAAAATCGGAGAGACAGCCTCCTTGTTTTCTTGCTATTTACACACATGCCACATTTGATCAAAGGTTACTGTGTCATCTTTATTTAATATGCTCCGTGTATTTTTTCTCCATCTTCTAACTCCTATAATGATTTATGGATTTCTTCAGAAGAAGAATACATTTTTTTGGTAGTAGCCATACTAAAAAAAAATGATTCCATACATTACCGCCTGAATTTAAAATGCCAATAATTAACAAATATAACATTCGAAATTCACTACTGAAGTATCAAAACAACAAAGAAATCACTGGGATACGAAAACTACAGAACAGTTGCATAGACAGCACACACTGGGGTGTGGGATAGCCCATAATGACTTTCGATAATTCCCAATAATAATATAAGTCCAACAATGGAGTGATAATAACTGTAATTAGCCGGGCTATTTATGATGTTTATTAACATCTAACAACTTGGCCAATTTATGTAATAGTAAATTAATATTGAAACAGTTGTGGGGTGTGTCAGTGTGTCGTTCTATGGTTAAGGATGCGAGTTATAGTTTTTGTTTCGGCTTAGAGCAATGTGTGGGAAACGCTTTGTTAGGATAGGGTTCTCCAAACTACGATCCGCGAAAATGTTGTTAGGGTTCTGTCTAATGACAAACGTCCAAACAACTTAGCCTATAGCATGCGTACGCTGGTGCAACCTCTTTGGATCGAGAGATCGATTCTAGCCGCCTGTTGATTTTTAGTGCTAGCTCAATTGCTTAACATGCTACATTGTTTTTTCTTGGTTCACTAGTTAATGAACATCAGTTATCATTGTTAGTGGCCTGCATGTTAGTGAGCACTCACAGATTACAGTAGTTTTAATTTAGTAATTTATATTCAGCACGGGCGGATCTACGGGGGGGAAGGGTCTTTCGGGCTGTAGCTCCCCCCAAAACGGTAAAATATAACCATGTTTTATCGAAAACAATATTAAAAAAGTATCTCTTAAAGTATTACTGTTCGTGTAATTACATTTAAAAGGAATCACTTATACACCATTTCATATAGGTAGTGAGTTTCTTTCTTTTTTTTGCAAAGTAATTATCGTTATTTTTATGAAAAAAAACAACTTTCGGGCTGAAGCCCTCCCCCCAAAAATAAATCCTGGACGCGCTAGTGATATTCAGTGTTAGTTATTGTAAAGCATTTTATTCAGTAGTGTACCAAATTTTAGTTCAGTTTTAGATGATTTATTGCTTTCTTATTGGTTTCTATATCATTGCATGTGCATTCAGAGAGGTATGTTTTTATTTTCTAATTTTGTTTTTACCAAACGTTTTATTTATTAAAGTTTTTATTTTTTTTGTATGTAGTTTTTTATTGAACGAAACCGCAGAATCCTCAAAGTGGTGACCCCGACGTGATTTGATAACATGGTAAAATTTGAAAAATATGAAATTTAGCTAATTACTCACAGACCTAGTTATTACAACATTTATTGCATGTGGTTCTCGTTTCTTAGAAACTTCATTTCACAGTTGAAGTGTCATTTATTGAACAAGTTTTTTTTTTATCACAAGCCACTGCCCTTGGTTCTTGGGTGGAGGTCTCAATGTGGCCCTAGCGCCAAAAAGTTTCGAGATTCCTAGTTTACGATACTACTATTCGCTATCTACTTTCCTGCGCACATCCCATTCAAAAGATAAATTTCCAAGATTAACCTTAGCATAATAAATATATAATTGGCAATTTTTTCTATGTTTATTGACAACTCGCTTCCAGTAGGTCCCATCTTGATTTTTATAAGCCTAACGCCAAACTTAGCAAACAGTCTATCTAATGCAAACCGAGTTTTGCAATTTTGAAAGTTAGCTTCTTAATGAGTTCAAATAAATAGACTAAAACTTTATACAATAGTATATATTTAACTAATTTCAATTAATATACATAAGTAAAAAACTCACCAGCAGACATAAATCCAATGTTAGATTATAATTGGAAAAATATCTATCACACAGCATTATGTCTCCAAAATGCAGATGAAAACCGTCAAATTTATGTCAACTCGCACAATAGTATGCGGTTAAACGTCGTGCAGTAATGTGTGATCGTTGATTCGCTTTGCTTTTCTGTCTGATGATGCATTTAAATGCATGCGAATTGGCCTTGGAGGCGTAAGGCTGTGTAGTTGGAATTTTTTCAATTATAAACTAACATTAATTTAGATTCTTTATAATTGAGGTTATTCTTAAAAATACTATTGAGGTAGCATCATCATTTGTTTTTCATGTCCTAAATAAATTCAACTTTAGCACTACAACGCATGAATTGCTTAGAATTAAGAAGTTGGTATAGAAGTACTTCTTGAAAATGATGATGTGGTAAGCTCAAAAGCAACGTTTATAGACAGTTGCCCACCAAGAAATCTCTCTCTCATTAATGCTTATATGTAATAACATAATTAAAGATTTTTTATAATCATTAATATCATTAAGAAAAACAGCTATGAACAGGGGAACCACTGATTGACAGGTTGGAATTTTCGGACTAAAAGAAAAATTTAGAATGCCTATCATTGTAGTTTCTATAGAGCTCCTGAGACCAGTGTGTTTCATATCTCCCTACTAACAGTTTTGCTAAGAGTAAGTTGAACATTTATTTTATCTTATCTTTATCGTTATCTCTATAGTTAAATAATGATTTTAGAATTTTTTTGAGAAAGGTCCATTATTGGTACCGACCCCTGTCCATTACTACAACAATTGAGTTTTGTGGTGTCCATCACTATTGCAGAAAGGATTATTTTTTTTAAAATGGTGATTGCACCTGCATAACTGATTTATATTTTTTCAGTTTTAAAGTGTAAATTAAAAAAAGGAGACCCTATAGATTTTAAATATCTAACGGAGAACTTTATAACTAATAATTTCCAAAAAAAGACAAAAATATCCTTATCTATGTCCATCGCTGGTGCTGTTGCCCTAATTGTACAATCGTAATAACAGACAAAAAAGTAAATTCATATAGGTACCAATTAAGTTAACTATAAGTGAAACGTTTAGTATGTGAATGACAAACGAGTAAAATGCAAAATTATCCTAAATAATCAAGTTTGTCATCTCTTAAAATCCACCTACCCATGTAGAGGAGAAGATGGCGAACTTCATCGAGGTTGAGGAACCCATCTTCGTTTCGGTCGAACAGGGCGAAATTTTCGTGGATTACTTTAGTCGTAGGCAGTTCCTTGTTTCTGCTGGACTGGTGGCTTACAAATTCAGGAAAGGAGATCACGCCATCGGAGTTTAGGTCCATCTTTTTGAACACCTGAAAGCATTTGGAATGATTTTCTGAGTTGTATGAAATCAGAATCTACATGTCAGGAAAGTATATCTCTAAACTTTTATATTTGCATAAATAACTTTAAGGAACAATTAGCAAGAAACGTGAGAATAAATACATATAAGAAAAATTAAAACATATCTGGTCAACCCAGTATATCACTCATATCAGTAACATAATTTAAATGCAAGAATTTAAAATTTACTACCAAGTCAGTACTAGATAATTTACCTCCTGTTAAACGTTGGACTGCCCAAAAACGTCAATGTTAATAGAATAGCTGGTCACCTCATAAACGAATTTCTTGCAAAGGAGAATAGGAAAAACAATAAGAGACTGCATAGGTTAAATTCAACCAGTTCGTCTTGGTCTCGTTTAACTCTTAACTTAAAACTTAACTCCAGTAAGTGACATTCCAGTACCGTTTGGAATCTACCAAACAATAAAATATCAATTAATGTTTTTAATAAAACCTAGAAGGCAGTGGATCAGCTGATGAGAAGGTTGTCTCCTCAACTCCTCTCTCAGTTTTTACCAATTTTATAGCGGAATCTCTCTGATTATTCACGTGATACAGTTAAAGTGTATATTAGAGCAGTTGATATTTACTGTTGGCATCTTTTTTTTTTGTTATTTTAGGAAAAAACAAAAAAAAAAAAAATTTTTTTTTTTTTTTATTTATTTATTTATTTTTCTCTTATGATATGCGGTATGATCAGCAAGTGATGGCCAGTAAGGTGCCCAAGAGGTCTCGGTCAGACGGAGTTAGCTCACCAGCCAAACAAAGGACTCGTCGCTGCCTACGAGAAATACTTCCAGTGACCAAAATGAACACTTCAGAACCAGAACCTCAGCCCCAACCAGGTACGTCTGCACAAGAAACGATTGAAGAATCACCTTTCTTTACTCCAAACCCCTACCAAGTGCTTCAAAATGACAGAGAAGTAATGGAGTCTGCAGCAATATCCAGAGAACCAAAGCCTCCTCCGATATTTGTGAAAAATATAAAAAATTTCCAGATGTTCTGCACCCAACTAAATAAAATCTGCTCTGGCAGTTATTCATGCCTTAACAGGACCAATGACACCAAAATAACACCTGATTCTGCAGAAGCCTACAGAAAAATAGTGAAGTACTTATCAGAAACAAATGCGAATTTTCATACTTACCAGCTGAGGCAGGAAAGAGCTTTACGAGTAGTGATAAGAAATTTACATTCCTCAACCCCCACTGAAGTTATTAAAGAAGAACTAACGACGCTTGGTTTCAATGTACGCCAGGTAACAAACGTTTTGAAGGAGGACAGGGAGCAGCCAGGATTACGAAATAGGATCCCACTACCATTGTTTTTCGTGGACTTGGAGCCATCACCAGGTATCGAAAAAATATATGATATCACAAGAATATACTACACAATGGTGAAAGTTGAGAAGCCATATCCCAAGAGAGACATCGTGCAGTGCCATAATTGTCAGACCTATGGCCACACGAAGACATATTGCCACCATCTGCCGCGTTGCGTGAAGTGCGGTGAACAGCACAAATCTGTAGAGTGCACCAAACCTATACAAGATCCAGCAGTATGTGCCCTATGCTTGGAGGGACACCCGGCCAACTACAAAGGCTGCCAAATTTACAAGAATCTCAAAACCAGACACCAGAAAAACCGGATTCAAGATGAAGCACTAAGAACAAGAAGAGAGAGAGAGCCTTCCAGAATTGTAAACAATGATGTATCATTCTCCCAATTACTTAGAGGTAAGACTTTAACCGATAAATGTCAAGCCCTGCCACAACAACAACCTCAAACCCAACCTCAAAATCCTCTTCATCCTAATATACCTAACCACCAACAACAAATTCCTCATATTCCTCCTCCTTCAAATGCAACAGATCTCACAAGTTTGTTAGCATCTTTCCTCACCGATTTCAAATCCCTTGTTACTCCACTCATATCACTCCTCACGAATCTCGTATCTCACCTCATCCCTCCTTTGAAAAATCCTTAAATGACTCACATCCCTAAACCCATATCCATTCTCCTTTGGAATGCGAATGGTGTTAGAAATCATACAGACGAACTATCTACTTTACTACTTGACAAGAACATTGATGTGGCACTAATTACTGAAACTCGACTAACCACTAAACAGCAATTCAATATACCACAATACCTGACATATCGTACTGACCACCCTGACGGAAAAGCACATGCCGGTACTGCTGTAATTGTACACCAATCCCTCTCCCATCACGTACTCCCATTACCAATACATGATTTCCTACAGTCCACCGCTATCGTGATAAAAACCTTCTCCTTTCCGGTCACTCTTGCATCAGCGTATTGCCCTCCTAACCGATCCATATCCAATGCCCAATTCAGTTCTCTCCTCGACTCCTTAGGACATCACTTCATCTTGGGTGCAGACCTAAATGCCAAGCACCAACAATGGGGTTCCAGAACCACGAATTCTCGTGGCCGAACCCTGCTGTCTGCACTCAATTCCCAACGTTTTCACCTCCTTTCCCCCAACTCTCCTACCTACTGGCCCACAGATCCCAACCGTAATCCTGATCTTCTTGATTTCTTTATCCACAGCGGCTTAAGTCCCCTCAATTGTTCCATTACACGTCTAAATGAACTTTCCTCTGACCATAGTCCTCTAATCCTTAATGTTTCACTTGAACCTGTTCCCAAACCTTCTCCACCGTCATTCATTAGGGGCCCAGTAAACTGGGACCTTTTCCGCCAAATAATCTCCGATAATATTGATCTCAACATATCCCTCAAAACTCCCGATGACCTTGATAGTGCCGTAAATTCCTTTACTACCACAATCCAACAAGCCGCCTGGACTGCCTCCTTTCCAAAAGACTCCTCCAGAATTCCTATAAAGACCATTCTACCCCAACACCTCCTTAACCTAATCCGCACCAAACGCCGTGCCAGATTATTATGGCAACGTACCCGACATCCTACCGACCGCTGCTCCTATAATTACTACTGCAAACAATTAAAACTGGAATTAGCCACCTTCAGATCACAATCCTTCAACTCCTACCTATCCTCCCTCTCTTCTCGCGACAATTCCCTTTGGAAAACCACAACAAAAATCCTAAATCCTCACCGCATTTCCCATCCTCTCCGACGAGGTGATGGCTCCTGGGCAGCATCTGACGAAGATAAAGCTGAGGAGTTCGCCATTCACCTATCCAATACATTTATTTCACATCCGGAATCCCATCCTGCCCACACCGTAACAGTAGAAGAACTCCTTACATCACCAATCCCACTTTCCTTGCCCCCAAAAGCTATTCATCCTTCCGAAGTAAAATTTCAATTAAAAAAACTAATCCTCCGTAAAGCTCCTGGATATGATCTCCTTACACCTCAAATCCTTCGACAACTTCCATCCAAAGCAGTCATATTCCTTACATATATCTACAATTGTATCCTACGCACCACCCACTTCCCTCTGTTATGGAAACACTCCACTATTATCCTTTTCCCAAAACCAGGAAAACCTCTCAATAGCTCAACATCCTATAGACCAATCAGCCTACTCCCAATCCTTTCAAAAATTTTTGAAAAGATCCTTTTGAAACGAATCCTACCCATTATAGAATCCCAAAATATCCCTTCCCATCAGTTTGGTTTTCGCTCTCAACATTCTACTGTTCAACAAGGACTCCGAGTTGTTGATCATATTTCCTCAGCCCTAGAAAACAGGGAATACTGTTCGGGTGCCTTTCTGGACATTGCACAGGCATTTGACCGGGTATGGCACTCCGGACTGCTCTCCAAGCTTAAAATCCATTTACCTCAGTCCTTGTACCTAGTCCTCCGATCCTACCTCTCTGACCGCTCCTTTCGAGTTCGCTGTGGAACAGAATTTTCCAATATCTACTCCGTTAAAGCCGGTGTTCCCCAAGGCAGCGTCTTGGGTCCCGTGCTTTACATCCTCTTTACTGCTGACATCCCTGTTCATCCCGATACTTTTCTTGCAACATTCGCTGACGACACCGCAATCTTATCATCCAACTCTGATCCCGAAATAGCATCCTTAAATCTCCAAAGTCACCTCACCTTGATTGAGCACTGGTGTAATAACTGGCGCATTAAAGTTAATGAAACTAAATGCCAACATATTACCTTCACACTCCGACGCAATTCCTGTCCACCAGTACTCTTTAATTCCATCCAGCTTCCTTGTTCAGACACAGTCCGGTATCTTGGCTTTCATTTAGACCGAAGACTAACTTGGAACCCGCATACTAGACTCAAAAGACAAGAACTCAACCGACGATACGGCCAACTATACCGACTACTAAGCAGAAAATCTAAACTTTCCATTGAAAACAAGCTACTGACCTACAAGACAATACTGAAACCTATTTGGACTTACGGACTAGAACTGTGGGGATCAGCAAAATTTTCTAACATCAAGCGCATCCAATCCTTCCAGTCTAAAGTCCTTCGAACAATAGTCGATGCTCCTTTCTATGTATCCAACAAAACCCTACATCATGACCTTAACATCCCATTTGTCCTAGACCTTATCCCAGAAAAATTCTCCAAATTTCACCAGAACCTTACTTACCACCCAAATCCTCTTGCACAATCACTATCAAGCATCTCCCATCCCTATAATTCTCCAAGAAGGTTGAAACGGCAGTGGCCTCGCGACCTTTTGTAGATTATATAAATTGGAGTTCTGGCAATGGCCAGATTCTTCACTCAAGACATGTGTGTATGTGGCTAAAGTGCTCTCGACCAATCTCCGCTGGCTTTAGTACCAGTGACGCGGTTGGAAGAGTAGCGCAGGGTTCTCGTGGAGTTCCCTCGCCTGATTGTATATAGGTATGCATGTTATTTTTTTTTTTCCTTAGTTTTAATTTTCTTATTTTTTAGGTTATTTTATTTTATTGTCTATTGTATATACTTTTGATTATTATTTGGTTCTATTTATTTTATTTTTTTGTACATATGGTGTGAATGTCATCCTACCTCACTATAACCAATGTCCAACAGACAGATTGTTATAATACTCAATAAAGAAATTTAAAAAAAAAAAAATAAATAAAACCTAAAATTTGTATCCCCATAACAATATTGAAATAATCTAACTCCTACTCCATATGATCAGTGCCTTCCACATTTCGCAGCCATTATATTGTTAACAATTACTTATATTAATTTTAATTATGAAATGAAATTCAATGAAATTGATACTAAGTAATTCCTATGCTATTCTTCAAATTTCATCCAAGTTTGCGTCAAATCGAATGCGCCGTTTCAAACTATAGGCATATCAAATAACACATTTTCTGATCTGAAAGCGGAAGTTTTTTTTTTTTAGTATTACATAGAGTTTGATAAAATTTATGCCTATTTCGGTTTACGTTGACCAATCCCTAAATTGTTCCCAAGTTTGAGCCAAATCGAAGTTATGGTTTTAGAGATATAGACGCATCAACCGAACCAAATTTGATCCTTGATGTCTGAAACGTAAAATGCGAGTGAAAATTTTCGATTCTGAGCACAATTTTTTTTCACCTCTCACACGAATTCAATGCTTCCCTATCTTCAGTAGTGAGGAAGTAAAATGGTGAAATCCCAACTACGCTATACTAAGCTGCTTGGGGAATGTGAGAGGACTATCAGAAACTTATTTTTTTTTAAACACTTTATTGAGAAATATTACAATTTGTCACAGTTAAGGACACTTATAATAGAGTTCAGAGAGTGCATTCATACCGTATATACAAAAATATAAATAAATAAAGTAATAACAAAAGAATAAGAAAAAAAGAACCAAAGAAAAATTAAATATATATATATATATATATATAATATATATATATATATATATATATATATATATACATATACACATAAGTAAGTAAAAATAGAAATAAAAGTAAAACAAACATCCTAGATAAAACATACCTATATACATTATTTACAATTAGCCAGGTGATCTCCGAATCAATCCTGTCCCCTCCACATGTGGAGGGAAAAGGGAGGCTTAGGAGATCCCTACGCTTCTCCTTCACTGGTATTTAAGACCAGCAGAGGATGAGTAAGAGCGCTACAGCCACAGACACTCATGACTTGAGTGGAGAATCTGGCCATTGCTATAACTCCAAAATATCCATATAGCAGAAACTGAAATTTTAAAAATGGATCATGGAATCTAAACCAGCAGAAAAAGACAAGCTGGGCACACTAGAATCCATGAACTGGAAGAATTTTATAGAAAGAGGAAAATTAATTAGCTAAATGAAAAACAAAGTATGGCTGGGGAAAAAAGAGACGACTGGAAAAGTTAAATAAGAATAGTAAAAGCGAAAAGAAGTATGTATAGTATATAAATGTTAAGGGCTTCAAGGAGAAGAATTTAGCCAACTCGTTAAATCGTTAAAGCCGTTTCGGCGCTATTGTCCATTGCGGCTGACGTTTTTCATGAGCCTCCTTTTCGAAACAAAAGGCCGGCTGTTAAAGAAGTGTATGTAAGAAGAAGATATAAGAAGAATGTAATTTGATTGAAACGTTAGATTATCAGTATTAAACAAAATAACTAAACAATTTTATTTATATACACTGTTTCCAAAATGTTTTTATTGATAAGACTAAAAAGCTCATCACTTGCTACTAAACAAAAACATCTGGTGTGTCCACTCACACGACTACCTATTTCAGAAAGGTTTTTATATCTTTACGTATGTTCATGAAGAAAACAAAAAATTGAATTAGATTTATTCTCCTGAAAATTTATCAAAGAAAAGATTTGAGTACGATTTATTTTATAAAATAAAGCAATGTAAACCGGCTTATGGTAGATCAGTGTAAACATTTCAATACTCTCTAATATTGTTGAACAAAAACTTTTTGCCATAGCCTAATTTCGTCAAACAATAATTTCTGTTAAAAGAAGAGCAAATTCGGGCAACAGATTTTCTTACTTTCACTTAGTCATCTTTTTTCTCTCATTCACCCCTTTCTGACACCAGGGATATGAACCCGTAATCTTACATTGGGAATCTAAGAGCTGTAACTTCGTTAATAATTGTCCATATAGTTTTGTAGAAAATTTCATTACCTTTAAGAAGACAGGCTAAACAGGGGCTCTGAACAGTACAGATCCGTCGAATACCGAATATAGGAAAATTGACCCGATTACAATAGTTTCCTTACCTAGTATAGGTACGAAAGTAATAAATTAAAACAAGCGTAGAAAATAGAATAAGCTGTATCATCGCTAATACTGGTTAGATTCCTATGACTTTTTTTTTTTTTAAATTTAATTACCTTTCAAAAGTTTTATTAAAATTTTACCGTATGATATGTACTTAGCGAGTTAGCCCCCTAATATTTTTCTTTTCTTTAAAAATTTTTTTCAGAATTTTTTCGAGAATTTAGCTCACATACGAAAATGGAAAGGACAATTATTAGAATATTGTAGGAAAGTTTCATCAAAATCGTTAAAGCCGTTTTCGCGCTACATTATATAGAAGAACATGTTTTTCATTTATTGCACGTGGAGCACCGAATTTCTGTCACAGGAATTAGTAGTCAAAACTCTAAAAAATAAAAAAAAGAAGCAACAAAATCGGTTCAGTAGTTCTAGAGAAAATCTTGGCACAGATAGACAGAAAGATAGACCAATGGCTAAAAATATGTTTTTCGTACTCAGAGGGCTCTGAAACGTATATAATCCGTCGAAAACCGTATATCGGAAATTTGATCCGATCGCAATACTTTCCTTACCTAATATAGGTAGGAAAGTAAAATGGAAAATGAAGAGGCGAAAAAGGGACTGAACTATTTTGTCTTTGCCTATTTATATAATGATTACAACATTAAACTCTTTGCAGGAAAAAATACGGTGGGATGCCTTGGTCTCTAGATTTTATAAAAATTAGAAATGGCTCTACCTTTCCATCAGTCATAGGTATGTTCGTTTCCTAACTTCTTTCGTCTTCTGAGCTACCCAGCATTTTTACCTTGCGCACTTGTATATTCTTCAGTTCAAATCCCTCCTCCGTTAACTTAAGTTATACATACGGTTGGCCGATTTCACAGATGGGAAGATTCTTGAATTAACCAATGGTTTTATTTTCTAATATGAATATTAACATTTGTCTGAATTATAAACAATTCATAACTATTTATTACAATCAATTTTACAGATAAATAAACGTTTAAATATTTGGAGGTGGCGGAGAGAGGAGGCGGGGTCGGTGGACAGCCGGCTGACCGCCTTGCTCGCTCCACTGCAGCCACTTCAGATCTACGTCATCCAGGCGACGCCCTATCACCTTAAATCCTACCCTCAATTGATAACCAATACTGCCTTAATGTTGAGTCAACTGCATCATAGCTTGTGTCAATACTTCAACTTTAAATAGAATATTTTAAAGCTCCTCAACTTAATAAACGTTTGTTGAGCTAGATATGTCCATTTAAATGAGTCAACAACGGATTATAATATTTATTTTTATATACGATATTTTATTAGGAACCTTTAACTAATTGTGCCATTTTGGCTTCTTACTCAATATTCAAGACACCGAAGTGTTACATAAAGAACAAGAAAAGTACATAACATCTAGTGTATTAAACTAAGATTAAATGATTTATAGAATTTTTAAATTATAAAGTCTTACTAAGGGCTAGAGAAAAATTGTGAACTGTCCCATTCACAAAAAGGTAGATAGATGCACTAACTATAGAGTAATATAATAATATCTCCGTACTTCTGTGCATTTCAAACATCTTATTTTGTCGGCTCAATTGTTGAATGGGAGAACGGTTATTACAAATTCACATTACACATCTATACAACGAGATCCACTCCCGGTAGGAAAGATCTACTACAGGCCAAATCTTTAATCTCTGACCTATAATGGAAAGAGGAAGGGAGTACCATAGGGTGTGGAACAGATCGGATATACAGAGGGGAGGGAGAGGGAGGTGGCTTTCAAATATTTAGCATATTCAGACGATAAATATTTTGTGGAAAGATCCAAGCAAGTGGTAGTTGAGACATTCGTTGCTCTGTAAGCTGATGTGAAATGGATGGAACTGATTTTAAACGAAGTTAAAAACAAGTACTTGGTTTTGGATCAGGCTCCGAGATTGAGTGGTATCAATTTTTCATTTGGCAGGTACAATCATCGGTGAATAGGATCCAGAGAATGTCTACCTGGGATCAGTGGTAACCTGTAACAACGATGTAGCAGTGGAGATTAGGAGGATAATATTGGCTCTCAATCGCAGATATTTTGGACTTCATCAAGCTTGGAAGACTGAGATGAGCAGGACATCTTGCCTCTTTTAATTGCCGCAAGCCCGAAGCTCGTGTGGAAAGAGTGTGTAACTCATGTAGAAAGAACATATTTGAGATATTGGAACTGAATGCAGCGGCACAGAACAGAGTCATGTGGCATTTGCTGTTGGAGAAAGTCCGAATAATCTTTAATGGGTTGTAGGGCTATCAAAGAAGAAGAATCGTCTCATTAAATAGAAAATATTGAATTCATTAACAGTATAAAACTATAAAAATATAGACATTTAGAATTCAAAAGCGCTATGTAAATAAATAACAAGATCTGTAACATTATAACACGCAAACATATCTTTTTATCGACTAATCCAATTTTTCGGACCTCTGACGGGACGTCCACTGAGGTGGCAAACACGTCCAAAAATTCTCAGACATGACAAGACTGAGGACTACTGACTGACTGGACCGACATAAGACTACCTGTGAACTAGACTGTCGATTCATCACAAATCATCGATTTCAACTTCTCACAATTCTGTTATAATTCTACCATCTATGCCATACCATCTGTTATTCTACCATGAACAACATTACTAGGGATTCTATCTCATAAAATCAAGTTGTGAAAATTTCAATGACTCATCGTTGGGCTAAGAAAATAATAATATAAAAAATAAGTTATTTATTAGTCACTGCAGTGATCAGAAAAGGAATTGAACCAGTAAAGATTGTTTGTAAGCTTATAGAAAAACATAGATTATCTCTTTTTTCTCCTTAATATTGTGTTTTTATTTCTATTTAGACGTTTATTTGGATCATCATGCATCCTTTTCATCATCATAAATCGTATATGTAATGCATTAAAAGATATCCCAAAATTTTACATTTTATTAGGTTCTATATTGATCCCGTCATTCAGATAAAACTATATAATAGCTTGAAAATAAAATAATGTATTCTCAAAACATTTTAGTATAATAAAAGATACAGAAAACGGTTACTAACAGTAAATATCAATTATAATGTTGCTATAAAACTTTTAAAAAATGTGAATGAATATTTCATTCATCATGAAACATATAAAAATATAAAAAATATGAGAGAACTGATAATGTACTACTTATTCAATTTAAGATACGAGAACAAACCATCTATCCAAAGAAACTTCCAAATTGAAAAAAAAAAAAAAAAAACGCAAGAAATTACAAGTGTTTGTTTTCTCGAATTTGACTGATAGAAAAAGTGTGAAGAAGAAATAAAACTTTAGGATGAAAGGTCAAGAATATAAAGTAATTAATAATTTCTTACAAGTAAATTGTTAAGCTTCTCGCTAGAGTACACCCTCGATTGCTACTTTTCTAACTTCATCTTCTCTAAAGTTAGCGGAGAAAATAAAACAGGGAGTCAATAATTGGTGATCGATGGGCTTAACACTTTTCAATCAGGAAAACTTTTCCCATCCAACTTTTATTTTAAAAGCTTTCATATTTTTATTTTTGAATTAGTTTAACTTTTTCAACTGATAAATTTAAATATAGGATAATAGCATGCGAAGAATGATAAAAATATTCTAAAATAATTTTACATCATAAAATATTTTGTGAATTAATGATTAATTAAAATAAATCAAAACCTGAATTTGAAAATATTTTTTTATACACCTTCAATTCTTACCATATTTTTATCAAATATAATCAAAATACTCGTTTATATTTTGGTAATCTTATATATTAATATTCTAACCATATTTTTAACAAATTTAATCAGAATACTTGGTTATTGGTTTATTGTTTTCAATAATTAACCAGTGTGATTGACCGAAAAATTCAATAATTTAATTCCCCTCCCCCTCAAAATTTGAGGTTTCACGTTTTAGGATACGTAGAATTCGAAAACCGAATAACAATTTTTTCGTCCGTCCGCCATTCGCGCATTTTCTCCGAAACTACTCCACCGATTTTTTTTCAACTTTGGATAGAAAATCAGTGGTCATCCGAGGATGATCCTCCTTCATCGACATTAGTATCCGCCTTTTACTTTCAAAATGGCGGCCGAAAAACCTGCATTGATATAGACTGTAGCGCCTAAACGAATGAACTGATTTCAATGAAACTTACTACTTACTCTAATTACTAAAAATCACTTTTCCCGACGCCCTTTAAATTTATTTATAAAACATACGTCAACGATAAGAAGCTGGAAAAAAGTTATGAGGGATGGTAAAATTAAATTCCGAATTTCTCGAAAAGTATAAGCTTTTTTGTCGATATTGTATATGTTTTTTTTTAAAGTTTATCGAATTTTCTAAAAAAAAAAAAAAAAAATCGTTAAAATCGGACAATTAAGAGCATAGATATGAAGATGGTCTCTAGTTTTTTTTTATATGTTCTACTGCAAAAAATATATCTTATTATTGGTTTTTGAATTTGGAATGTGTTACTGAAGTAATGCTAATGTTTTTAACATATTAGTTATGATTAAAAATAAAGTTTAGTCCAATAATTGGAATCACTTTTTATTTATTTTTCTTTGTAACTAAGAAGGTAATTTTCCTTTAGATTTACCATTAGATGGAAATATTAACCATTGTGAAATAATTTGCAGTTTTTTTTTTTATTATGTTAAGTTTCGTAGATTATATCTGTCTGACAAAGTATTTAAGTAGATGTGAAAATAATTTCTGATAATTGATAGGATTTATATTCACTGATATTACTAAAAGTAACCGGCGGGGATATTAAAGAAAAATACTCGATATATTTTTAACTACGATATATAGCATTTCTAAGCCAATTGTAACTTTCCTCAATCCAAATGTAACCCTTTCCAAATCATATATAACCTTCTCAATTTCAGATTTAACTATTTCCAATTCAAATGTAACCTTAAAGGGTTACATTTAATTTGGAAAAGGTTACATTTAAAATGGAAAAAGGAACATTTGAAAGGGAAGATGTTTACATTTGGCTTGAAAATGCCATAATAATATTAAAATATTAATATTAGCTGTGTGACAGACTGACCGTTTGGAAGTTCTGTTCATGGATTTGAGAACCGACTTGGTACTTAAAGAGTTCCTTCAGCTCCTTCTGGTCGAGATGCCTGTTCTGGTCCCTGTCGAAGTAGCGGAAAACATCCTTCATCCCATCCAGTTCCTTTTTGTCGAAGCCGGACCTGCTCTCCAAGTCGTGGGTAGGAGGCCTCTCGTTTAACTGAATTCATAAAATAACATTTCAGGACAATAAGAACAATGTAATAAACAATCTACATACAATTCTATTTATAATATAGTAATAAACAATATAACGTAGATACTCCTATGTCTCTCTCCACTACACTGATTTAAAGTGGCTCTTCCACTCCATTCGAAGACAATATTTCCTAGGCACGTTCCATTATCAAATCATCAACAATCATCGTCCTTCTTACGCCTACAACCTTCTCCAATTCAAGTACTCAGTCTACTCCCTTTCCACAAGATCTCGACCCTCCGATCTTTATATTCCTTCTCACAGATCTACTTCGTTCCAAAACTCCTTTAGTGTTCGCTCTGTTAATTTCTGGAATTCCCTCTCTATCAAAATTCGGCATTCTCCCACGCTATCTACATTTAAAACCCTCCTATTCTAATTTCTGTCCCCTAAACAGTCAGATCCCCCCCCCCGCCAACCTTTTATGTAAAATTACATATTATTCAAAATGATTCATATAATGATATATTTACATATAACTCATCACTTAAATACTTACTATCAGATTCGTCTTGTTTTTTCTTTTTTTTCCTACAGAAACAAAGAGTTTATTGCTAAGAAGAATGTAATGTATTTTTTATTTTTTTGTAAAAGCGTATATTTATGTTTTACCACTGTACATAGTTTTAAATGTCTTGGCATGGTTTCAAGTGTTTTGTATATAGATTATTTTTATTTTGCACATAGCACGTTTAACTAATATTTTCTTTACTTATTTCTCTTTACTTTTTCTTTTATTGTTATTGTTATATTTAGGCCAGATATAACATTTTAATTTTGTACTTTTTTGTTATTCTAATGGGACTTTGTCCTAGAGTAAAATTATTTTCTATTCTATTTTATAATGGAACAAAATTTGTAATCAAATAGTAAGGTCGGTTAGATAAAAAATAAAGTCATGTACTTAAATCACTTTGGACTTGATGTATCTGTTATCAACGGTTTTGTGCATATCTTCAACGAAGAGGTAATATAACATAATTTAATAGCCGACATTTGACCTATCTTAATTTACGGTACTTAAATGGTGGTTTTCAATTTTGGTTTTATCACAAATCCTCCTGATAAATTATATAAATCGACTGTGTAGAGGCATGACCCGCCGAGATCATTACGGTTATAAGCTTACAAAGTGTTAAAACTGGGTGAAACTTTATCTATGTGTGATTTAGCTAGTCCATGATATGCTGATCCATCCAATTACTATAGCTGTGACAAGCGTTAAAAGTTCGAAACTATTGAATGATTACTCACTATTAAATATTGGACTTTCTGATTTAATGGTTAGATAAGAAAAATGAACATGAGGTCCGCTATTTTTCACAAGATCACATGTACAAATTTTATCCTGTTGGAACTTTTTTACTACTCGTTAATTTCGACGAAAAGCGGACAAAATAGCATCTTTTTTTTATCCACTTCGATGTCGTACTTAAATGAAATACCTTTATACCTTCTGAGAATTCAATATAACAAAAAATAAGGCATACGAATGGTATAAAAATAAGTTGTATTAAGACGAAAATACTGCAAATAAAGTATTTATTTTTCTTGGATGCTCAGTTAAATGGAGATACTGATACTGTAAAACATCATATTTTGATTTCATACATAGTTCCGTATTTTTACTTTTAGTGGATAGTTCTGCTCTATCCCTTCAAAACATCATGTGAATCTTTCATTGTCTGAAAAAGTACTGGAAATCTTCTTCTATTGGCTCCTTCAGGATGCATGCAGATTTCTCTTTCACACCTTCAGACGACTTAAAGCTTCTTTCTTTCAATGCAGATTGGCGAATCGTAAATTTTTTATTTAAGCTACTGAAACGAAGTACCAATACATGTGATGGATAACCCATTCATCATTTATGGAAACCTTAACTTAACCAATAGTCAAACTATTAATCAACATTAGTATATTAACACTCTTGCTGAAAGAGAAATATAAACGTGGTCTAAATTGTGTGACAGAATATGACTTTCAAGATTGTGTCAGACAATAAAAGATTCGTAGAGAACGTTTTAGATGAGGGAGATAAAATAAATATGTATGAAATCAAAATAGTTGATGGCATCCAGATCGTTATTTAATAGCCCCTTAGTCGTATTTACATACTATGTTATACACTTTATATGGCATATACTATATTTAAGTGCAAGCAGAGATATAGCCTATATACCTTGAATATTTCCTGTATCCTAGATGCGGCATCTTTAGGGAAATTTCTTCGCCACATATCCGATGAAATTCTTTATCTGCTTCAATACGATATCATCGAATATGAGGAAACGGGATAAGGATGTTTTCCTAGATTTTCCCCTTAATTTACACGCGAACAATTTTAGCTAGAAATGTTAAAATATAAACCACATGTTCAATTACTGATATTAAATTTTAAGTTGCTATCGTTACGTAAATAGTCATTTTATTACAGTCACATCAATCTATTGTAAAAACTTTTACATTTCAAGGAATATAGTAAACAAGATGTAATGTTCTTACCATCTACATGCCAAGATACTCCAGCTAGAATTATTTTACTTCAACGAATAAATCATCGGTGTATTGCAAAAAATCATTGAACGTTTCAATGAATTTAAGATAAACGAATTTTAAGTTTCTGATTCATTAAAAAATACTGAAATAGCAATTTGATAATTTATTTTTTGTTATTTGCATATGTTTCATATTTCCCAAAATTAATTAAATTATTAACATATATATAACAATGAAAAAACTGAAACCACGAAGCACTTATTTACTTTTTAACACAAGGAAATAGAATGTGAGTTAGATTTACCTCACTTAGATAGTTTTGTTAACAATCGGATCAATTAATCCAGTGAAAGAAGTCATTAAGTACCAGATAGTCAATTTTAGCGCCCTACATTAACATTATTTAGAGAACAAGAATTTCATTAAGATCTTGATGACCTTTTACTCTGTAATGTCAGATTATCGTTCATTTCAATTAATGAAATTATTTTTTACATATAAAAGGTTTGTATTATTGTGCATTTTTTAAAATTTTATTTATTCATGATATTTACAACAGTATTAAATTAAAAATACATCTAATAAATATGTATGCAGGAATGATAAAATTACATGAAAATGCTTGTCGAGAAACTAGCCATTGGTAGCACTCTAATAATATATTTAAATAAGTAGATGGCCTCGTATCTTCTTTTCAGACGCCTTGGAGGGTTATCAGGTATTGAAGGGTTGAAACGAGAGGGTTCGGATGGTTTTGAAGTTTGTTATGGAATGATAGGTATCTGGATTGGGCTTAATCGGAAACTTATGTTACATTACGGTCGTTATGGATGATTTTATTTGTGACAAAGTAAGGAGCATTGAGAATTTTACGAAGGATTTTAGATTTTAAGGATTGGATACGAGAGGAATTCGATGGTTTAGTGGAGCCCGAAAGATCCATTCCGTAAGTCAAAATTGGACTTATTATAGTCATCTATATGAGTCTTTGGTAATATATTAAAATTTTAGAGCGTTTGTCTAGTAGATGCTGGAGTAGTAAAAAACGTTGAGCAGTTTCTTTTCGTTTCAGGTTTGAATGAGGATTCCAAGTGAGTCGTTAGTCCAGATGTAGACCTAGGTATCGGATTTGTTCAACAGAGATATGTGGGGAATTGTTAAAGGATACTGTAGGACTGGAAGTCATAGGTTTACGACCTATACGAAAATACATTTGTGCTTGCGCAACCGGAAGTACTCTATGGAAGTCGATGAAATTAATGTCATTAATAATTAATCATCTATGAACCAAACTCGAAATATTCCAGAAAATCGCATAAAAAATGGATAAGCAGTAGTAGGTGATATGCCCGTCACATCGATTTGACTACTGACAGACCGACAGACAAATGACGAACCTAATTTGAATCTAGATAAATACAACGTAAAATACGATTGGATATTTTCGGTTTTGAGCACAAAATTTTCCTTAACCTCCTGAACGAATAAAAGTTTCCTACGTTAGGTAATAAGGAAGTAAGAAAAAAAAAAGGTAAGTTGATTTCTATGGAAACACGTTCAAACATTTTTTAACTATCAGGTGTCTATTTAAACGACTTTGGAACCAATTACGGACAATAAAAACAAAATAAATTTATTTTTAGATAGAAATTTATTAATTATTTTTAAATGAGTCTCTAGAATATATCGAAATAGGTTTCCATTTATTTGAAAAATTAAAAATATATAAATAAATAAAAAGTAAACTTTTCCCACGAAGACTTGCCCAAAATATATTTAAAAACATGGATCTCGAGACCACAATATTCGTCTGATTGCAAAAATACTTTCTTCTCCTAACAGCAATATGGGTAATCTGTATATGTCGAAGAATTTACATCTCTTCGAATTCGATACTTTTCCTTACTTCATTTTGGTAAGAGATTTGTATAAATTGAATTGGTTTCCTTGGAAACATGAGTAATGTAATTTCAAAATACCTTTAATGTACGCAATTTATCACCCTAAACATTTGCTCATATTCATTTCGATGATTTTTTTTTCTTTAGATGATGTAATTAATACATTAAGAATTATTTCATAACATAGTTTGCAAATAAAATATACAGCTATAAAACGTCCCCTTATTGAGCATCTAATTGCTTACCATTTAATAATGGACTATGATTTTGCGCTTCATAAAAAAACCTGTATTTTTTAAATAAAGTCTTATCAAAGAAAAGATACGGTAAAGCGAAAGAAGTGAAGGAATTCGGCAAAAAAAATCGATATAGGAGTATCTCTGTTTCAATGCTCACAATGCCAGAAAATTACATCAAATCGAGATACCGGCCATAGGTGCCAAGCCCTGTCAGCTAAAATCGACTACAGAAACGCGTACAGCTTGAAAACGTATATAACCCAACATTCTATGTTTTTACTGCCTACCACATTTCACGGAATATTCTCTCAAAAAGAGCTTTATTGGAAAATTATCAAATGTATGACAATATAATACTGAATTGAGTAAACAAAATTCCTGATGATGGGGCAGATTACAGAAATCTTGAGCATATAAGGCAATAAAATAAAATAAATAATAATTATACTAAGAAGAAAAAGAAACTTTTACAACCTAAAATCTTCCAAAAAATGAACTTAAAAATTTCCTAAATTTTCAATTCCAAATTTGCTAAATTTCGATTTTGAAAGAAGTGAAATTAGGAGTTTTATGAACATAAGTTTTTTTTTTTTTTATTGAGTATTATAACAATCTGTCTGTTGGACATTGGTTATAGTGAGGTAGGATGACATTCACACTATATGTACAAAAAAATAAAATAAATAGAACAAAATAATAATCAAAAGTATATACAATAGACAATAAAATAAAATAACCTAAAAAATAAGAAAATTAAAACTAGGAAAAAAAACACATGCATACCTATATACAATCAGGCGAGGGAACTCCAGGAGAACCCTGCGCTACTCTCCCAACCGCGTCACTGGTACTAAAGCCAGCGGAGAATGGTCGAGAGCACTTTAGCCACATACACTCATGTCTTGAGTGAAGAATCTGGCCATTGCCAGAACTCCATTTTTTAAAATCTACAAAAGGTCGCGAGGCCACTGCCGTTTCAACCTTCTTGGAGGATTATAGGGATGGGAGGTGCTTGATAGGGATTGTGCAAGAGGATTTGGGTGGTAAGTAAGGTTCTGGTGAAATTTGGAGAATTTTTCTGGGATAAGGTCTAGGACAAATGGGATGTTGAGGTCATGATGTAGGGTTTTGTTGGTTATATAGAAAGGAGCATCAACTATATGAACATAAGTATATCAAAGAAAGCACATTTCGGAAAATGGATGATACATTGCTGGATGGAAAATCATCCTACCTGCGTCTAATAATATACATGTATGCGTGCCTGATCGAAAGTATTTTCTTTTTATTTCTTAATGATATTTAGAAACTGTATTAAAGAAATACATTTAGTAAATTTGAACATATGGATATAATGACATGAAAACACTTGTTCAGAAACTACCCAATGGTAGAACTCTAATAATATGTCTAGGAGATCACGAACCATCTTCTTTCCAGACGCCTCGGAGGGTTATCAGGAATTGAAGAGGAAGCAAGATTAGAAACGAAAAGATTGGGATGATTCTGAAGTTTATTATGGAAGGATAGATACTTGGATTGGGTCAGATCTGAAACATAAGAATTTTGTCATTATGGATGGTTTTACTTGTAACTAAGTAGGGAGCAAGAGAAATTAGAAAGTGAAATTTAAGATATAGAAATGCCTGCATCTAAGATGTTTATTTTCATTACTTTTTTTTTTTAAGATAAGTTTAATTCTATTTTATTCATTTATTATCATTCTATTATTACTATTATCTATATTTTCTTCCTTCACTATGACATTTTATTTTTTTCTTTTGTAGCTTTATATTATTTGAAGTTAGCTTATTTTTTTTTTAAATTTATAAATGTAGTGTGAATGTGCTCTCAGAACTCTATTATAAATGTCCTTTATTGAGACAGATTGTAATATTTATCAATAAACAAATAATCAGTAAAAGATATAGAAGAGAAATATCATACAGTACTTTATCTAAAATTTGACCTAAATCGAGTTAATGGTTGTAGGTGTTTCGCTTGGAACATAAAAATTACTACAGCGAAACAGGAACCAAATTTCATCATAAATGTCTAAAACGAGTGGATATTTTTGAAGTTTAACCCCCCGCAGGAATACAAAGTTTCTTTTTCTAGGGAAGAATGGGTACGTTTGTGACAGTCGTGATATTAGAGAAACATAAAGAATAGCCGGTATGTTTATTTGGAAGAAAAGGATGTTTTGCCCGTATGAATGTATTTAACAGAATTGCCAACAAATCGCGCGATATTAACGCTAGTAGAGGCCATCATTACCTTTACACACACAAAAGTAACTTTCTTAATTATATTTCTAACGAATAATTGTTGTTATATCTGTACAGACAGAGTAATGAATGGTTTTGCTCGTTATAAGTTAAACATTAGTGGTTAATTAGCAATTAATTTGTACGTATATAATATTATATTGTCGAGGCGATATTGTTGGGTACGACTGTGACATATTTTCTGGGTGAGGTTTGACACGAGTAAATATTTTTTTTTTTTTTTGCTTTTAGATAACCAGAAAACGCTCAAGCAAGACCGATAGTTGATTTTACACACATTTTAATGCCTTAGTAAATTTAAACGATTAAATTATTCTATAATGTTATATTTATTTTATTATCCATGAAATTTGCCAATGCGTTGTAACGCATCAAGCAAGTGTGTTGGCGTTTATTTTATGTTCTTGTATTCTTGATACTTGTTTGACTTGTCTGCAAAAGATCTCTAGGCCACTGCCTATTTAGTCATCATTAAGGCTCACCAGGTAACAGAGAAGAACATAGAGATAGAACGAGTGTATTTGGGTGATTGAAGGTAGAAGAATGAAATGTTGTTTACTTGTGTATGTAGGATTTTACTTTTGGTATGTTCATATCTGTGTGTAGGGTGTGATTTAAAATGAACCATGGAGCATTGACGGTTTTACGAATTATTTTGGATTGTGTGGTTTGAATTTTGTTTATGTGTGTGTTTTGCGGAACGCCAAATTCTGCTCCGTATGTCCAAATAGGTCTTAGTATGGCGGTGTAGATTAATCGCTTGTTTAGTAAGTTGAGTGGAGATCTGTAGTCCAAAAGATGTGAAAGTTGTTTGTATCGTCTGGATCAGTTCTTGTTTTTTTTTTTTTAAATTTAGTGTGAATGTTCCAGGAGAGTTTTTTGTCCAAGTATAGTCCGAGATATTTTTGAGGGAGTTTTTGAGGGAACTGGCTATTGTCACAGCAGGACACGAGATCTTCCCCAGGAAGAAGCTAACATGAGCTGACTTGCAGGCATTGGTTTTAATTCTCCATTTGTGAAACCATTTTTCAAGTTCGGGTAGGTGATTTTGAAGTGCTATTGAAGCGATAGTGGGATTTTTGTGAGAAGAAAGAATTTCCGCATCGTCAGCAAATGTTATATAATACAATAAAAGTGATTTTAGAGTATTTTGGTGTTTTTTTTAACCCGTCACATCCGATCTCAAGCCCTGTCTCAACCGTCTAAGGGGTGGGGTTGGTTTTGATATTTTCCATTTATTTTCTAATATGCTCCATGAAATTCTCTTTCGTTTGATATTTCAATTATCAAAATCCATCACTCCTGAGAGCTGGAAAAGGGATTTATACTCCAGAGTAGTGAGTAGATTCCACAGCTTTCTATTTAAAATCATGAAGACAGTAAAGCAACATTTAAAAACTTTTTTTTTTTACTATGAACACTAATTAAATGTTTCATAATAGATTTAATCAGAGTTTAGTATATCTCTTAATTAACTTGTTAAACAAATATTTTATACATAACTTTTTAGTTTTTTTCAATACTAATCATATGACCATGGCACGCGATACTGAGCGATCCAGAGCTTTATCAAGGATTATCACAATTTGGAACTAGACTTCCAAATTAAACAGCTCACTGCGTTAACTGCCCTACTCAGGTGTGTCAGTCGGTTTGGCCATCTAATTACAATCATTAGGGAGCTTAGCGTGTATACACGGCTTTGTTGCTATATCGAGGGCTTAGTCTGCACTCAAACAACAAATTAACGTCAAGAAGATTTCTCATTAATTAAAAGAGACAACATAAAAACAATTACAATACACAATGATTTGTGTATAGCAACCAGTAATAAAAAAATCCAATAAAAAGAAAATATTACTAATAAAAAAGAATACTGATACTAATTGGACCGAGTAAATAATTAGCATGGTATATTTGTCAGTTAACAACTGATCATTTTCCTCGTTCGTATTGAATAATTTATTTAAAATAATAAACCAAAACGTATACAATAGGCTGACAGTATCTTTGCTAATGAACATCCGATTTCGGATTTTTGACAATTTTTCTTATTGTAACGAGTTTAGAAACCTTTCAAGTTGTGAATATGATAAATTGCCATGAATTGCATCCTTTTGAGGTTTTTCGCAAAGAAAGCCTCATTTTTTAAATATTTTTCCGACTTTTACGTATTTATTTTTTCACATCCGAATTTCCAAAATGAGGGGTGGATCATTGGATCGAAGAATAAATAAAGACATGCCTAACTGAAAAAACACCTTGGAAAAATAACATATAAAGATAATAAATAATCTGTAGTAAAGATATTCAGTGTTTCAAAATTTAAATCCTTTTTTTTAGTATTTAAAAATCAGGTTGTAAATAAATAATACATCTTGTAAACTTTTGTCTTAGATAACTTCATATCTGATTTCATTTATGTGATATATTTATCTTATAACTTTTTATATTACAATTATATTTTACGTATCCTATATTTCATCCAATACTCATTGTTTAGTCTTATTTCTTTATTCTCTTGTTTTATCATATTTTCATGAATTGTGGTATTGTCCTGCTAGTATTTCTATTTTTTTTTTTTTTTTTCGAATCTTGCATATCATATTTCATACTGTATTTTCTTGTCTTACAGTTATATATTTTCGATTAAAGCCAAAATATCATTAAATCACATTTTCATAAAATTATAATAAAATATTTAGATGATTTTTTCGTATATCACAATCCAGTGCGCACAGTCTAACTATTTTTAAATACATAATAGGATTTGTCATTATTATAACGTTTTATCAATAAATAAGGTCGAAATTCACACGAACATTTTTAAAATTTAGATATATCAAAAATCCTTTTAGTGACTCAATGAACCGACGATATACTTCATTCATATGTACCAACATACATTTATCTTATTACATCATAATTTTTAATTTATATCTCATCACATAATTCTATTTTTCATTATTTACTCATTCATATTTGGTTTATCATCAGCTGGTACTGGTAGGGAAAAATCGACCAGTGGGTATTGTGATCCATTCTTCAGCTGGTCGCCGCGTACTGACCATGGTGTGAATGTCAAGATTTATTTTGCGGGATGTGGTGAAATAAATATGAAGCGACCCAGATGGGAATCGAATCCACAATGGTCAGAACGACTTCACAACGAGCTCGGCCATCACGTCTTCTGTTCGGTCATTAACATTATCATACTGTTTCATTATCTCATTATTTTATTGATAAACTGTTTATTGGTTTTATTTCCACTTACCTATATATGTAATATATAGCAAGGGAATGTATTGCGATAATAAAAATTTTAGAATTTGAGTTTTCAATGGAAATACACGTTTTGAGATCCCCTGAGTCCAAATAACCAAGTCCCCAAAATGGTCTGTGTGTCTGTTATCGTCTAGCTCAATAACGAAAAGTCCTAAGAAAGAGAAATTGCATATTAAGATCTGTCTGCCTGGGATATTACAGCAACTTTTTTGTCAAAATCGGCTGACCGGAAGTGGCACTTCATATCATTAAATTTATAATTTTCTCGAAATACATTCATAAATGCAATTATACCAAAAAACCGTGATGTAACCTTTTATAGAATTAAATTAGTAAATAATTTGATCACTTTTCTCTTTTGAAATCCTTACAATACCCATTTACAATCGGTGTGACAAATTTTGACCTATCTGTGGCAGGCAATGAAAATTTCGTAATTTTGTTTTAGTAAACTTTACAATGGAAAATAATTATTTATTAACTTAAAGGCGTACAAAAGAGAGAAACACTTTAATTTCATATAAAATATATAAGCTTGCTGCCCAATTATATTGGGTTGCTGGAATCACAGCGTACTGATTAATCTTTAGGACAATCAATAAAGCTTTAACATAAATATGTAGAAGTGGTTAATAAGTATGAGTATTACAAATATATATATCTTTTTTCTATTTTATTTTTTTCCTTGTTCAAGCACATTTTTTTCCCTGTTTAATTTCCCTTTATCTCTCTAAAATGCTACATACATTAAGATGCTTAAAAATATTCAATATAAACTAAATGACAATAACAAAAACATAAACAAAACAATCATTTATAGATTTAATATACAAATATACTTTCAAATCTCTCTAGGCATATAAATATAGCCAGAGACTAGAGTTATGTTTTTTTTTTTAATTCATTTATTCACCCACCACTGTCATAAGCAATGGCAATGTCTGCTGTCGGTAAGTGTACAGGTAGTGGCTTGATCGGCGTGGTGGAGATGAGTGCCCAGCGGCATCCCTTCTTGTCTTGATTTTAACATATTTTTAGGCGAGGAAATCCCTCATCCAGCTCGTTTTGAGCCTCCTAAGTGTGTTTTCGGGCGAGTAGCGAGTAAGTAACGAGGTTTTTATTGCCTACCGTTAATATAATTAATATTTTTTTTTATTATAATTGATTTGCTATCTATCAGTTTTAAGCAGTAACTTCGGTTCAAAAAAATTATAATAGCTCAAGATTGTCAGAATATAATTTATATTGAAAGTAGAGCAGTTAGTGAAAATTGTGTGTTGCACGCACTAGATATTTTTTATTTAGTTGTGAAGAAGACCAAAAGCTTAGAGAAGAACATCACCGTATAATAAAAAGGAATTCTTATTTGTATTCCTTACTTCTCCTACTCCACTATTCATAGGTCTTTGTTTAGTAATTTCTCCATTAACATCGATTTTAGACCTATGTATCCGATAACGAATTTTAGAGTAGTCTCATGGTAAGTCAAACATAAGCTGAAGCTAGTTTTCGTTAACATATGGTACACATCGCAGCCTATGCTATATTCAATTTTTAACATGTATGGACTTTCATGCCATCGACACTTGTGTGTCTAATAATATACTTTCATAAAATATTTTTTGAAATAAAATAAAATTATTAAACGAAAATTGTCATTGAAATAACATTAACATATATTATGGTTTACAAGACAATATACCATGGTTAGTTCAGAAGATAAATTAAGTATAAAAAACAAAATGTACTTTGGAACAGTTCTAAGGAATATTATTCTCTTATTCAACAGAAAACGAGCCCTAAGTAATGGAACCACTCTCTCATATTATAACTGCAGAAACGGGGAGTGTGTGTGACGTGGAATTAAATGGGAGACAAGTTGGGTACCAGCATGTTTGAGATTTAAACTTTGCCTTTGTCAAACACTTAAAAAGAAATCCTCTACCATTACTCTACTCTCCGTACACAAAATACCGATGTGTAAACGAAAATATAACCCAGTTAAGCTTCCCCTTAACTAATATATGTGTGTGTGTGTGTGTGTGTATGTGTGTGTCACCAATAAAATCCAACGGAACATTACGTGTCGTTTTTATTTTTTTTTTTTTTGTGTTTACAAATTCAAGATAAAAAATTAATTCAAATATATTTCACAGCCAACAAACATTTTTGGAGTTTGCTGCTTTGCGAAAATCATTTAAAAACGCTACGGATTATTACACAAGAGTTTATAATTTCCAAGTAATTATATATTAAAAGTAAAATTTCTTTCCTTGTAACAAAGGGAAATAATATAACATAAAGGTGAATCCGAATATTGACCTAAATATATTTTTTTTCATCATTAGTAATTTGCTAAAAAAAAATTGCTTGACAACATTGCTTCAGTATGTAATACTTTCAAAAAGTCCAAAACAAAAACAAAGGATATAATCTTTGTAGTACAATATATGAAAAATATTTAGAACATCATATTATTGCTCCAAATTATCCGATTTCTACTTTTTTTTATTTATTTATTTTTTTTTTGTGTAGATCAGTTCCCTACATTTGCTAACACAAAGGTAGAAAGGGAAGAAGTTTATTTTTCGACGGTCGGTAAGGAAAGTTTACACTATAATAGTAATGATAATGGAGTTCGACTAGTAAATTTTTCATTTCGAAAAACCTAATAATTAATTAGTACTACGTTTACTTGGACATCACCGGATTCCCAAAAACGAAATCAAATCGATCACTTCTTGATACAACATAGGTGGCAAAATAGTATAATTAATGTAAGATCTTATCGCGAGGCAGAATGTGGGTCAGATTATGAATTAGTAATAGCGAAACTTCGACAAAACTTAATATAAAAAACAGTAAAGAAAACCGTTTCGATTCCGAGAATTTTAATTTGGAAAAAACAATTAGAACTCATTTCGAGCTTGAAGTTAAGAATAGGTTTGAAGCTTTAGAACCTACCCCAGAGCTACCCCACTCCCTAAATATAAATTACTGGAAATGTGAAATGTTTTCTAAAACAGTTTAAAAAATAAATTGAAAAACAGAATTCTACGCTTCAGATGATTATCAGTTTATTTGTTGGTTTATTGGTAAGTTATCAGTTGTATGTTTAGAAATATCATTGCTTACATAAAATATTAAACAGAATATAAAATAGCAGCAATAGTAGACTGACCTATTATTATTTTTTATAAATGTGTTTGTTTAATTATTTATTAACACGGACCTCTAACATAAACAAATATGGAAAAATGAAAGACATTGATTTTTCTATTTTGGGGGGAGGGCTTTAACCCGTAAGCTCCATCCTTCCCGCTGCCCTAGATCCGGCAGTGTCGAGCGCCAATACTCTCCTCTAAGGATTATAGGACAGGACCCTGCTATCTCAAGGATTACCCAAGACAGGCCGACAGGTTGCCTTCCATGGTGACGTTCTTCTAAGGTGTCAACGTGACAATAAAAACCCACCCTATTTCCACAGTACGGGATCAAGTGGGATACGTGCGACTTAATGGGTGAAAAGTGTAGGATCTTAGATGCTGTCGGCATCCAGTCTTCTAGCCACCTAAGTAATATAAGTTTCTATAATAAATCAATCTGTATAATAAAGACGTTTAAATGGATATCCGCATAGTGATGAGTGGATATCCAAAAATCAATCAGTAACAAACAACAGATAAACATCCGAGGGATAGGTGGGACTGATTAAAGTAAAGCTTCTTTTAAAGATGGTTATATGATGAATGTGTGAATGATTTATTTATTGTGCAATTGTTGGTGTAGTAAGCACTGAATTTTAGGAAAAATATTGGTAAAGTAAGTAGTAAGTATAGTGGTAATTATTTTTATTTAAATATTTATTAAATATTTTTAATAATTACTTTCTTCCAAAAGTAATTATCACAATTTTTGTGATATATTTTTTTTTAAATTAACGTAGGACCCTAATGTTTTGAGCAATTAACATTTATTTGGCAATTTGAAAATACTTACATACATCAAATCTACATACATACACCAAACATATTAATGAAGAGAAGAATAGTTGGGGTGGTCAGTCAAAAAAGAAGGCAAAAATAAATGATAATATTTATTTTTACATATGCCGACGTTTCGACCTGAAGTTCAGGCCTTCATCAGGGCCAAGAAAATAACCAGATAACAAGGCATGAGAAACATAAGTAGTGATGTTACAAAAAATAAAAAATTATAAAAACAATAAAGTAAAATGAAATTGTTAGAATGATGACAATAGTAAGATCTAAGAGATAAATAATAATAACCGTTACAAATTGTGGAATGATGAAGTAGGCATAATCAAAAAGGGTGACATAAGTGTTAAAATGGGAATCTTAGAATAAAATGTAAAACATAAAAAAGAAATATGAAGTAATATAAGAAACGAAAATAAATAGTAAAATTAAGACATTGAGAATGGACTAGTTAGATAGAAAATTGAGATATTGTAAAGTCTGTCAAGATGTACAAACAATGTATAATAAATAGTTAAAATCAGAGAAAAGGAAGGAGGGAAGAAATTGATAAAGCTGAAATAAGAAATAAATAAAAGAAGTACTTCCTGTCTCCATAAGTGTTGCAGGGAGAATACAAGTCGTAGCAAGGGAGGGGAAGAGAGAAGAGATGTGTATGTGGCGTCATCTCTAACGGTTTTTATAATTTTTTATTTTTTTACCATCACTACTTATGTTTCTCATACCTTCTTATCTGGTTATTTTCTTAGCCCTGAACTTCAGGTCGAAACGTCGGCATATGTAAAAATAAATATTATCATTTATTTTTGCCTTCTTTTTTGACTGACCACCCCAACTATTCTTCTCTTCATTATCTACGGCAGTCAACCATTTACCAATTACAAACATATTAATATACAAGAATTTTTTTTTAATCTAACTTTTTTGATAAGAAATCTTGAGATTCTAAGCTCCGAGGATCGTAACAATGCCCTTCCCTAAGGCAACGAGAAAGAGAAATTTAATTTCTATTAGATTAGTTGCGGTACAAGTTGCAGCGTTTTAAAGTGATATTTTTAAAGAAAACGTGAAATATATCTTTATCTGTTAAAAAAAAATCAAAAAATTGCTTACTGCTCTTGAGTAGGTGTATCTGAGTATATTGTTATATAATAATTTTAAAAAAATAAAGTGATTAAAATTCTATAACAATAATAATATCGCGTTAGTTAATAGAGATTAAAAGATATTTTTTTTTTACATCCAATTCTATTCAGAAAGAAAAATTAATAAACTCTTATGCGATGCTAAGCATCACTTAACTTCATTAAAAATTAAAATAAATCGATTAAGACCTGCGATTAATAATATAAACTATGTGTTATATGTTCTTTTTAGTTGAAAATACATTGAATAAATTGTCCGTTTTTTGTTGTTGTTTTTTAACTGTTGCATGAATACACCGCGGTCCTGAAGGCCTGTTGTACTCCAAAAAAACTCAGTTAGTTTTCAATTATTTTTTTATGGAAACTGTTTTTTTTTTTCATTCAATACCTTATCAACTACCGAAATGTTGTTGTTTTTTTTTCATGAATTTTAAATTGTACAACTTGATATGTTAGATATTATTTTTTCTAAAATCTTAAGCATTCAAACAATATACATTTGTGTTACTTATCGTATTTCCGTAAATTTCTCCTTAGCCTCGAAAAATATTTCTCTATATTAAAAATCTTATTCTACTTCATACTTATTCGTTATTTATTATGAATGACTTTTACATACATTTATTTGTTATAATTTATTAAGTTGTTAACACTAAACCCCACTTAGTCTATTCCAAACAGGATAATATCTACTTGATATTTCATATAAAGGTAAGTGAGAGTAAAGAAAAAAAACTACGGAACGTGCTCAAGACAACCCGATAGAAGTGAAAACATCTAGGCGGGATTAATAATAAGATATATAAACCATTTTTTGTTCTTAATTTACAAAGTAATAACATATAAAATAAATGCAATTATGATTGTGTATAAATATTTGAAAATTCATACACAATGAGACGGGGATCAGTAATTTTTCGAAACACTATCGCATGCAAAAGAAAATCGAAAAGAAACACTTAATCTTTAATTTCTTCTTTTAATGGATAACTAAAACAAAAAATTCAATATAGACTTCCGCAAATTGGTTTCCGGATTCTCCCTGATATTTAAATTTTAAAATATTTTCGTACAAATGTTCAAACGTCATTATTTGTTTTTTCGACTTCACCTCAAAATACGATTTTAAATTATGGCTCATTACAAAGAGGATGAAATGGTGAACATTTTCCTAGCTTACAGTATGCAGGTCCGAATTTTAGTTTTAGAGATATTTTAATTCAAATAAAATTAGTCGACTGGAGCCGACTTAACCCGAATGAGCGTTACCTAGCCGAAGGCGATGGCTCAATCTCATTCAATACCAACTTTATCTAAGCGCCAAATGAAGTTTTCATTTCAAAAATTAAATAAAACAAAACATTTATTTTGTTTCTATAGCCCTCAGAGATGGGTCTAACATCCCAAAATATATAAAGCTCATTTACAAAGAAATGGAATAGAGACCTTGACTCGGGGTCTCTTTATACTCGAAAATCTTTGATGTCCTCACACCTTTGAGGACCAATACACGGCTAAAGATTAATCGAAAACGGTTCAGTAGAATTTATTATATATATCGTCGGTTTATTGCAAAAAGTCATTATGTAACATATAAAATAAAACAATATTTGGTGGATTTTGAAATCACATTTTGCTTCTTACATTAGTATTTTGGCATCAAAAGGTTTTGTCTCATTTATATGCACTTAATTTTTCTTTGCATCAATAAATAATTAGGCAAGGATATACTATAATAGAATTTTATAATTATTACAATATAGTTTCTGTTCCTTAAAAATCTCAATAAGTAAAATATATATAATGGAGCTAATATGGCAATTCACGCAAAAGATATGTAGTATTCAACGAAACAATGTACAAACCATGAAACTCACTTCATAAAGATAAAATTATATCTCCAAATCCATCCTAAACATTTTGGCAGATTTAGGATGACAGAAATTTACTAAAGCGTCATACATCTTCACCAGAATTCCCTGGTAGACTATTAATTCATCCGCAACGTTACCAGGGGTATTCTTCATTGTCATTTACGAGTTAGTAAATCATGTTCTCTTGCCTCATTATCAATGGATCGCTAAACCAGCATTAGACCAAGGGAATCCACATAAGCGCACTGACAAGACTATTTTACTTTTACTAGGTCACCGATTTCAACTATATTTTTTTTTCGGTGATATTACATCAAAAAGTATTGGACACAGGTTTCGGCGTTCGTTTCAATGGGTCTTAGGAGCCTAAATAACATTATTCATCATCATCATGAATGGCTCTACAACTCTTGCAAAGTGAAGGCCTCCCGGAAATAACAACATTGTTTTGTTTTTAGTAGGTTATTTCTTTTTGCTTTCGTTTTGCCTGAATTTTCTAGGTTGTTATATATAAATTGATTCTTTTTTTTTTCTACATAGTTAGAAAAATAGATTTTTGATAGTTTTAAATGAGTTATAGCGTATCATAAATTACAAAAAGCAAAGTACACTTTTCTTAAAGAAGGGCAAGTAAATTTGTGTCATGAAATGGCAAGTAAATGTTTTTTTTTATCATTATACGGCTCTACGACCCACTTGCTGAGTCTTAGCCTGCATTGACCGCCAGTCATTTCTGTTTTGTGGTGCTGCCTTCCAGTTGCGAATGCCAAGTATCGATAATGCATCGGTTGACTAGACGCACTGTGTTCCCTTCGGAGCCTAGAGCGTCCTTTTTTTGTGCTCCAAATAGTTTTCCCGATAGGACTTTAGATGTGGATTTCCTATGGATCAAAGATCGACAAATGCTACTCTGTGTACTGAGTTTCAAGTATTTTACTCAAATACCTTTTTTTAGTACCGATAAATTTAATTACTACTTCAGTTGACATCTAACGATTAACTGAAGAAGTGATTGAATACTGATACTCAATACTGATTTAATTTGAGTAAAATACTTGATACTCGGTACTCAAAGTAGCACTTGCCCATCTCTGCTCTGGATTCAACCTAGCGGCGTGGCCTTCCCATCGCAATCGAGATAATTTAATCAAATCAACCACGTCTAAATCCGTCTATAGATTTCTCAGCTCCAGGTTTGTCCTTTTTCTCCAGTCTCCGTTAACATATGCGGTCACAAAAATTATCCTCAAGATCATTCATTCAAACCTGGACAGTCACAGTGATTCCTTGCGAGTTTCCAGGTTTATATAAAACAGGTAGAATCAAAGTTTTATATATTCTGACCTTAGGATATTTCGACAGGTTTCTAGACCGAAGTTGCTTCTGAAGTTCGAAGGAACATCAATTAGCTGCCAGAATAAAACAAAAAACTCTTACGCATATAATTTCAGAGAAATAAAAACATACAAACTTCAGTACTTAATTTTCTTGGGGACATTTTTTTTAAGCCGTTAAATGAAGAATTAATAATTAATTTATCTAATTTCTACTCCTACAACCGTTGGAAAGTTTACTTACTGTCCTTACAATCCTTAGATTTTATACCTTTTTAAGGTAGAAATAAAGAAAAACTTATCAAACATTTTATTTTATATCTTTGGTTTTAATGTCCTTACAGAGGTTAGTGCCATTACGTGTATCGTATAGTGTCTTTTATCCGTATTTTTTCGAACATTGGTTGAGAATAGGGCAATGCTAATTGATCTTACGGTAAGGTCTTAAGCATTATGAATATTTTTTTTTTCTAAGTAAGATCTTCTTTAGGCTCTTTTTTAGGCTCTTTTCATGCATTGCTCTTTTTTTGCGGATATTGAATGTGACTAAGCTGTCACACTATGTAACGCTTATAAGAATAAAGTCGGACTGAATTTTGCATATTAAATATCTCATAAACTAAAATTCGGACCTGCATAGTGTAGGCAAGGAAAATGTTTAGCATTTCATTCTCTTTGCGAGGAGCTGTTATTCGAAATTGTAACTAGATGGTACGCGGCGTTAAAGAGACCAAAATGGAAAAACACAGTGTCAACAATTGAATGATAACGAGGTTTTTAAACATTTGAATTAAAATATCACAAAAACTAAAATTCGGCACTACATACTATAAGCAATAGACATTTTCAAAATTATATCGTATTTGTAATAAACTATTACTCAAAATTGAGTTTTGTTTTGACGGCGAGTCAGAAAGTCGGAAAAGGAAAAAAATAGCGCAAAAAAACAACTACTGTTTTGAGCATTTAGATTTAAATGTCTCAAAATTTAAATCCCATGGAAAATTTAGAAACCAATTTATAGATGTCAATATAGATATATTTTTTTAATTAGCCGGAAAATTAAGTGTTACTATTCGATTTTCTGTTGCACTTGATAATGTTTCTACACATTACTGACTTCCGTTACAGAAATTCTTGTTGATTTTTTTTTTAATTAATAAGTTTTTTTTGGAAGTAGTGAGTTTGCTATAAATTATTAAATATTAATGTTAAAAATGTATTTAAGAGAAATAGAACCTTTGAAATAAACGAGCTCATTGCACAGCTACATTGAATAAAATATTTATTCTAAATATTATCTGAAAAGTTAGTAGCGCTGTCATTCTTTATAATAATTATTAAAAAAAAAATAAACTGTCTTAAGTTAAATTGCTATAGATCTGATGACTTAATATAGTTACCTATTCTTTTCAAAATTTAATTTTGAAGGGAAGACTAACTTTATATTATATGATAGCTATAAGAGCTTAAAGACGCCAACTACACCAAACTAAGCACTCCATCTTAAGTTATACTGCCGAGGACAACTTCATTTTGCCCTGAATATAAACCGTTGAAGGCCGCCCCTGAATTGAAACTATAACAATAGCCATTATCTTCCATCTCAACGTCAAAAAGCTCAAATGAAACGAGCAAAGTTTAATTACCATCTTAACTTCGGATATTTAAATGGTTTTCAAAGCCTTTTTTTTCATCTGCTAAAATTAAAATCTACTGAAGAAAAGTTTTGTTAAAAAAGTCGCCAATGAGATCATAATTTCAACCGAAGTGGTTTAGTAATCCAATTTAAAAGGACTTTAAAAAATTTAAGTTTGTTTTACATAAATCCTTTTTATCGACCATTAACTCAACTTTTATATCTAATATTTCTTAATGCATTTAATCAAACAATGACTTGTACTTATTCGAGGATTTATAATACTTTGGCAATAATTTATTTCACGATATTATAATAATAATAGTTGTACATAATATAATCAATGGCTTCCAGGAAACTAAATATAATTAAATAGTTATTCTAGATATTTTGACTTACATCAGAGCAATTGAAAGAGACTTGGTCGAAAATATATTTAAAGATTAGAACATACATTCTATTTTTAACTTGATTATTAAATTATCTTTTGAGTAATATAACCTTTCTGACACTATCTGGACAATGGTAATAGAGACAAAAAGAGTTCGTTCAGAAAACACCACAGAAAATATAAATAAATAAAGTATAATAAAGGAAAGATAATAATTAATGTTTTTTTCTTTTAATGGATTACTTGTTTATTGATAAATTTTACAATCTTTCTCAATACAGGACATTTATAATTGAGTTACACCATTTACCATTTACACCATATTTACCAAATCACAAAAAAAAAAATAAGGTAATTCAAAAAATAAATAAAGTAATAATAACTAAATATTAATCAAAAAGTACATACAATAAATTTAAATAAAATGAACTTCAAGATAGGTAAAGAAAATAATACATACATACCTACACACAACCTTCAATTTAATAATGTAAAATTAAAGCAAACATTAAATTTATGTTGCGTAATATACCTACATAAATGTATGTATAGTTTATTTAATAAATTCAGCTAGGCTGCTATATGAATCTGTATTATCTAATGGATATACTAAGGCTTCAACTTTTCTTACCTTCGTATCATTTTCTACTTCAAATATACATATTTTGTTTTATTTATTTATTGAAATTTACAACTGTATAAATACATACAACAAGTAAATCTGCTACAGGAATATATAACATGAGAAGAACTTGTTAGCCATTGGTAACACTTCAGAGATTGGATTAATTGAGAAGGTCCCTGGGCCATCTTCTTTTCAGGCGCCTCAAGGGGTTGTCAGGAAATGTATTGGATGAAAGATAATGAAGTAGAGAATTTGGGTGACCAACGAGTTTGGAATTAAAAGAGGAACATCTAGTTCGGGCCAATTGTTTAACAAGAGGAATATTGAGGTCTTTATGGATAATTTTATTAGTGACATGAAACCCCAAATCTCAAGTCCAAATGGGCCTGATGATGGTAGTGTAAATGAATTCTTTGTATAATATTGGAAGTTTAGAGCGTTTGTCAAGTAAGTGTTAAAGTAGTCGGAATCGGTAGGCAGTTTCTTGTCTTTTAAGTCTAGTATGAGGATTCCAAGTAAGTAGTTTGTCAAGAACGAATCCTAGGTAATGGCTTTATTCGGCAGGGATCAGTGGAATATTGTTATAGGATACGGAAGGACAGGATGTTGTAAAATATATTTTTAAATATTAATAAACAACTTTTAGGTACATGAAGTTTTTCAATTCAAATAGGCAATGTTTGTTAGAATATAATTTTTGTTAAAATATAATTTGAATTATTAAGATTATATGTGTTAAAAATAATATAAAATTAATTTAAAACAATAAAATTAAATTAATTTTTAAAACATTAGTTAAAATTAAATTGTATACCTAAATGTTTTTTTCTTTTTTGAAAGTATAAATAAAATATTAAATAAAATAAAATAAATGTTAATAAATAAAATAAATGATGTAGAGATGGTTGACCGTTGATATAATATGAGAAGGAGTTAGTCGAGGGTGCTATCAAATAAATAAAAAAAATTAAAATATATAAATTATTTTAATTTATCCAGTGTTTCAACTGCATCCCGCAGTGCCACATCCTACGCCCTGAAGACGACCTGCAAAGTGGGTCGAAACGTCGGCAAAAATTAAAATAATTTATATATTTTAATTTTTTTTATTTATTTGACCGCACCCGCGACTAACTCCTCAAAATAAAATAAATGTTTATTAACAGTTTTTATTTCAGATATTCAGATGAAAGATGACAGTAGAACTGCTGGTATAGACCCCTTTTTATCAAATTATTAACATCCATCTGAATCTTCGTGAAACCATCTAAATCTCAACGTTTCCAATCTGGAGGTCGGCAAACTTTCTCTATTTAATTAGGTACTAAAAACTCGTAAATACCCATATGCTTTCTACTTGAATCATTAAAATCGAAAAACGAGGTAGCCTACAAAAATATTGGGCCGTTTGTCCTGTATAACTTATAACGTTATTTTGAATATTTGGGGAGTAGGTCACGCTAAACGGCTCAATATTTTTGAAGGCCACTTTTTTAATAGATTTTGTCCTCAAATTCTCTTACTATTCAATTGGAAAGCAAATGGGTATTTATGAGTTTTTAGTACGTAATTAACTAGACAAAGTTTGCCAATCTCCAGATTGAAAACGCCCCAATTCTGAGAATTTTAGTAAATAAAATATTTGTAGGTTACGATGGGATAAAGCTATTTACGAAGTTTCAGGCGGATGTTAATAATTTGATAAAAAGGGGTCTGTGCCACGGACTCGTTATTTAATTAATGAAATATGATATTGATACTGTTATTTGATTTTTTTTATATTCTATAAAATTAAAAATAAGCGTTGAACTGTAAGCATATTGTTTAAGATTTTTCAATAGATCTGCTGTTACAGTCTATACAGGTATGAACAATACCATTAGGCAGGCGGATACTCCATCAGGAGTTGTTTAGTGTTAGCCTTCCACCTCCTCTCAAGTTGACGTAAGTGACGTGGGACAAATGACCTCACACAAACATTGAGCCAACCAACGCCATATCCGAAAAGCCCCTCATCAGTCAACGAAAATTACCAACCCCAACCTCCGAAACATGACATCACGTTGATTACAATCAATTCAAAACTGTTACAATAGATACTCAAACAAAACAAAGTTCACAAAATTTATTTTAACATAAAACGACCTAATTATGAACTAATTTCTATTAAAATAAAAAAAATAGAATGTCGTATACTTCTGGAAAAAAATTAACTTATTTATTGAATAATTTAATAATCTGTCACTTGGTAAGAAGGTAAGATCAGATTCACACAATATGTACAAAAAAAAAAAAAAAAAAAAAAAACAGAAACAAAATAATAATAAACAAAAAGTATATACAATAAATAAAATAAAATATCTTAAAGACAAATAAATTTAAAAAAAAAACACATGTATACCTTTAAATATTTACAGTCAGGCGAGGGAACTCTGAGGCATTCTTTTCCTGTTGGTGAAAAAAACAAGACTCCAGGAGATCCCTGTGCCACTATCTCAACCGCATCTCTGATTTTAAAGCCAACGAAGATTGATCGAGAGCACTTTGGAAAAAATAGGCTTATGTTATTAAATTATGTTTAAAGATTTTTTTTTTTTTCAAAAGGCAAACCTTTTTCATCATTATATATTTTTTTTAATTTCAGGAAACAATTCTGTATCCCGGATGTAAAGGACGCTGTGTCTATTGTTTCATTAAATGATTCAGTAACTAAGGAACAAACTTTAATAGCTCTAAGTTGTGGAAAATTTGCTTCCCTGAGCAAATACAAAAATGGACACATTGTCTTTCATCACCTGAGTATAGTTAGATGTTTTATTCACATAAAAATAGTAAAATTCAACGAAATTAATAAAATTAACTTGACAATACATTAAAGGCATTGTCAAGAATGAGAGTGATAGGCGCCCACTTTGGAATGGAAGAGTTGAAGAGACAATTTAAACAACTTCATTAATTATTTGAATAAAAAATCTACCGCGTACACTGCCAAGACTGTCCTGCTTTAATTTTTTATTTTACAATTTTAATTTCAAATATGCTTATTAAAAATAACACAATTGAATTAGACTAAATAATAAGTACCAAAAATCAAGTACGATTTCATTGATGAATGAAAGTAATGTGAACGGGCAAGCGTACAACTGTTAAAATCAGTGGATGAAATTCAATACTCTGTAACGTTGCTATGACTGGTCAGATTTTGAGGATATTTTAAATAATTAAAAAAAAATATCTTTATTTACTTCTTCGAATTGGTTTCAGTATTCTCCTTGGTATTAAACTTTTGAGATATTTTAGTTCAAAACTGTTTTTATTATTTGATTTTTGGAGCTGTGAATTACATTTGTTTATCTCTGACATAAATTTATTATAATTTGGTTTTTTTTTTTTTTTTGTCCCTATCTATTTCCCTTACTGACTCTCTAACTCGGTGCCACGTTAAAACAAAATTTTCAATTATAACTCATTACAAAGAAAACGAAATGCAGAAATTTTCCTCATTCACAGTATGCAGGTCCGATTTTTAGTTTCTGAGATATTTTAATCCAAATGGAAAAACACTTCAATTAGTCGACAACAGCCGACCTTACGAGAGCGGTTAAACATCTGTGATCTGACTGCTCAATCTAATTTATCCTCCACAAAAATTAGTGGATTCGAGCCGGCTTTACCCAAATGAGCGTTACATATTCGAGCGTGACGGGTCAGTTACATTCTCTACCCAAAAAAAAGTGCAATGAATGCTTAAAGAAGTTTTCACTTCTTAAGTTTTCAAAAATTTCTAATACTTATAACTTTACCATAAGATCAGTTAGAATTATTCTACCCTGGCCCAGTGTTAAAAAAAATACTGGTACTTAACCATTCAAAATATTGGTTGGGACCATTTCAAACATTTTGGAGAGAGGAGATGCGTTTAATCACACCTATCCATGACATTCCAACCAGGAAAATTCCAATTTTGAACTTTTTTTGAGAGGGTTCGTTGATAAATCGACAGTAACTTATTATATTTTTAATAAAATAATAATTCTAGAAAATAAGGAAATTTCGATATAAATAAATAAATAAAATAGAACGGAACTTCCATAGAACAGAGCACTTCTTATTCCATTAGGCTTTGAAACCTTAATTAATTTGTTTCATTGGAACAGAGGAAGTTCGTTAATGCAAGACCTCTAGTCCAGTTAACTTTGTTCTCGTAGGCCTCGGGTTCCTTAATTGCATCAATTTACTGAGATGGTCTGTGCTTTAAATATAATTAGTATAACAAAGGAATAATAATTAATCTTCAGTCAATTATATAAATATAAAGATGTATATACATATATAATGAATAATCTATTCATCAAGGATTTAAAATTTTTATATACATTTAAATAAAGGGAACGTTTTAGGAATAAGAATCGACTGCTTTTATTTATTTTATTTTTTAGATTTGAAAACTCTACGTAATAAGCAAGACCCTTTATTTTACGCGGTAAAAACCATGCCATATAATATGCAGTAAAAAAAACCCTGAAATATACAGTAAAAAAACATCAAAAATGAAATAACTGATCTCTCAATATGCTAAATTTACTAATAACTGGATTACTAATCTGTCTGTGGCATTTTCAAATACAGTGATGTATATAAATAGATTTTAAATAAAAATGAAATTATGGAGTTTTTAAAAATTATAATAATTTCAATTATTTTTTTAAATATCTAAAGAAAAGAATTACAATTAGATTAATAATGAGGTTTTAATATACATATATATTTATTATAATGGTCGGGAAAAAAAAATAAACCATATTAACCCGAGAAATTATCGCTGTAGCACCATGAAGTCTCTTTTTAGATATTTTTGTTCTTTCGGATAATATAATTCTTATAAGACTGTTTATTAATTTTTTTATGATATATTTAGTTCAACCAATCCAAGCAACGATAACCATAACCGTAAAAACATAATTAATAAAAAAATATAAATCAGTTTGCCAACATGCATTCGGAATTTTATTTATTATTTACATTCGGGGATTTTTATACTGATGTGTGGGATAAAAACAAAACAAATGTTAATAAACGAATTATTTATTTTCTTGATTATTAAAAATAAAATAAACATATGTAATAAAATATCATTATTTCAAGAAATGTTAGTTTATTCATACACAGGACTAGATACATTTTAAAAACTATAAGATCGTTATGATAAGGAACATTAGTAAGAATTGAAATATTCCAAAATATGAAATCATTATTCTAAAAAAAGAAATTGTAACAGGTAGACACATATAAACAAAACACAGTGTTTTTGAAAGACATGGATATACAGCAACAGACGGAAACACACAAAGACACACAATGTTTCTGATAGACACAGACACAAATAGACAGGCAGAGGCAAGCTAAGACGGACACAGATAAACACATACACGGATATTCAGACACATACAAAGACACAGTTTTTCTGAATGATACAGGCACAGACAGGAAAAGTCGAGCATAGACATACACGGACAGACAAACATAGACAGATACAATCACACATAGACAGATACAGAAAGGCATAGTAAAACACAGACTTGCAAAGACAAACACAGACACACATATATAGAGACAGACAGGCAAAGAGAGACATAGAAAGTCCCACCATGTTACAGATAGACAGACCCCATAGTCTATCTGTGAGTGTGTCTGTTAGGGATAGGATATTGAAGCCCCAACATCGGTATTAATATTGGCCTAAAACTATCGATACCATCAAATTGTCGAGCTTGAAATATGGATGGTAGATATTTTCATCGCTATTTATAATAAACCTTTTTGAAATATGATCGTCATTATTGATTAGGACAAAGGCGCTTCAACAAATACGTTATTTTCCTCTTTAAATTAATTAATGGAAATATAAATATTTCTACTCTCCATAATAAAATAAATTCTGATTCATGTCCATCTTCACCAGTTTTTTTGTTAATGAATAATACAACCGAGACTATTTCAATGGGTCTCCAGCATAAGGCACTGTTTTAATAAAAATTGTACTTGTTATAGTCACATAAGTTTAATAAAAATCCAGATTTCTGTCAAACAGAATTATAGTTGAGTAACGAATAGCAAAAAGTTGTAAGAAGTTATCACTGCTGTTTATGCTGAGATACAAATGTTGCTCGTAAAGTAGGGCTGGTGAAAAATGTATGTCCTTTTTTTTTTTTGTCCGGCTACGCCCTAATATGGCCGTTGGAGCGGGAAGGGAGGGGGGATATAATGTATCATCAGAGGCCAAAGCAGATAGGACGAAATATATCAAACGGGAGAGAGCGTCCCAGTATCTGAAGCACGATATGGAAATGGTTCTCAACTGCGCCACTGCCTCCTGGGTACAATTAGTAATACCTTAAATATTTAATGTTTCTTATCATTTTGAAGTACAGAATAACAAATGCACTACTTAAAATGTTAGTCATAACCTTTACGTGTTCTTTACAGTAAAAAAAAAAAAAACAATAAATGTAAGGTTATAATCCGAAAAATTCCAACCCCACAGCCTAACGTCTCCAAAATACAAGCGATATAAAAAAACGGCCTTCGTTTCGCCAATTCTGGCATCATTATGAGAAAAAAGCAAAGCAAATAGATGCATCCATTCTCATACTGGAAGAAAGATAACATGTAAGGTAATATCTAATATCTACGTGTTACCTTATCTTCCTTCCAGTATGAGAGTGCATGTTATGGAGTGATGCGATCGTCGATTTTCTTTTCATTTCTATCCTGATACTGCCTGAATTGGCGAGACGTTGATGGGTTTTTTATTTTTATCTACTTTTTGGATACACAAGGCTGTGTGGTTGGAACTTTTACTATTATAACCTATCATTGGGTTTCTGTCGCTTGATGAGGTTTTTACAAATTTATGTTAATAGTAATAAATGAAAGAAAGATTAGTCTTCACTGAAACACTAATCTCTCAGTAAAAAAAAAGTAATAAGAAAAAAAGTTGTGGGAAGCGCAAAAAACAACTATCATTCACCACCTTACCTTGGGTAGAAGTATATTTATATTTTAGGTATTTTCATATGACAGTAACAATGTCATAACAGTAAAAATTATATATAATATAACATATGCGTTCAAAACAAGGTCGAAAACTGGGTAGTCCGTGGTACAGACTTTTTATCGAATTACTAACATTCAACTGAAATTTCGTAAATAGCTTATTCTCTAACCTACAAATATTTTATTTACGAAAATGCTAGGAATTGGGGAGTTTTCAATCTGGAGATCGGCAAACTTAATTAGGTATTAAAAACTCGTAAATACCAATTCCTTTCCACTTTCCACTTGAATCGTAAGATAACTAGAGCAAGTCAAGTAAAAATGTTGCCTTCAAAAATATTGAGCCGTTTGGCGTGAGCTACATTCCCAAATTTTCAAAATAACGAGGTTATATATACCAAACGGCTCAATATTTTTGAAGGCCACATTTTTTCTTAACTTTGTGCCGAAGTTATCTTGGATTCAAGTGGAAACCAAATGAATATTTACAAGTTTTTAGTACATATTGAATAGACAAAGTTTGCCGACCTCCAGATTGAAAACGCCTCAATTCCGAGAGTTTTTGTAAATAAAACATTTGTAGGTTATGATGAGATGAAGCTATTAAGTTTAAGCCGGATGTTAATGATTTCATAAAAATGAGTCTCTATCACGGACTATGGGGATTTCGCATCTCAGTCACATCCCATACAAGAAAAGAACACTGCAAATTCTTTCATAATGGTTTATTATTTCCCAACAATTATAAATCTAAAGTAACATTACTTTTCTAGTGACAAATTAACAGAAATAAATAGTTAATTCCAATTATTTACCTTAACATTTTTTTTATCATTAGTAATTTGATAAAAAAAAAAAAAAGAAATATATAGCATTACTTCAGTAACACATTAAAAAATCAAAATAAAAAAAAAGGATATGCAGTGGAACATAAACAAAATTTAGATACCATATCTTTGTTCCAAATTGTCCGATTTTAACGATTTAATTTAGGGAATTTCGTAAACTTTTAAATAACCATATATAATAAACATATCTATTTAAAGGGCATCGAGGAAAAGACTTTAGCCATGTTTCATTGGCATCGGTACATTCGTTTAGGTGCTACAGTCTATAGTAACGCAGGTATTTTCGGCCGCCATTCTAAATCTGAAAGCCATATAGTAATGTCAATGAAGGAGGATCACCTTCGGGTGACCTTTGACTTTAAATCTAAATTTGAAAAAAAATAGGTCCAGTAGTTTCGGAGAAAATTCGCGTACGGCGTACGGTGGACAGACAAAACATTTTTGTTCGTTTTTCGAACTGTAATTATCCTGAAACGCAAAACCTCAAATTTTGAGAAAAGGTTCAGTTATTGAATTTTTCGTTCGGTAACAATGGTTCATTATTGAAAATAATAAACCAAAAATGGAACCTTCTAATCCATCCGATGCAACTTAGACCCCCTTTTTCATGATAAGGTTACTGGGCTATAATTCACTCTTCACAAAAAAGTTCAAAAAGCATCTAAAGAAGTTTTACTTCAATAATATCACATGGTGTCCTCCACCTCTGGAGCACAGAATTTTTAAATTTGTGTAATATATTAGTAGTTTATAAAGACAACTTGTGGTTTTGAGGTAATGTCTGCTCCTATATGGCTTCCCAAACCTTTGTGATAAAATCGGGTATGGTGCCCTTTATTCAATTCCAAATAAACACAATGCCAATGAAATTAATTTCAAGTAATCGTTGAGAGTTTTGCATTATCAGTTTCCTTTGTGGCTGCATTCAATAAATTGATCACAAGGCTTTTGTAATTACCCTAATAGGATCAGAGGTAAAGATCTATTTGTGTTAACAATTTAAGGGCTGTTATGTTCATAGCATTGTTACGTTTTCACTTAATTTTGTATTGCAGGCAGTTTTTAATTTTCCCTTTATGAACACATTGGAAGTAACTCTGGTAAAGAATGTATAAATATAAAATGTATTTATATGAAGGTTTGATTCTGTAATGCTGTTGACGTAAAAGCGATATCAGTGAAACATGTTTGTTCTGAAATACAATATTATCAAGGTAATCTATTAAATACACATTATAGGGGAAGATAGCTACGAATCTTAAAGTAATAATTTATTTGATAAGTGGTCAGCTTGTCCCATTAGAAAATATTCTTCAAGTTTAATAGTTAGGCAATCATTTTTTTTTTCTGATGCCAGTCGTTGGTCATTTCGACATCCGACATCTTGCTGCTCAGTATAATTTAGACTAGTTAGGCAATAAAACAAAGGTATCCCTGATCTTATAATAATCCATTATTGTACTCGCTTAACACCTATTTCTGCCATGATTTGCAAATCTCTCATTTACTAATTATAGAAGCATATTACTGAGAGCATAGAAGTTATACCTGGGAATATATTTTTATTTAGTAAAAATTAAAATTTTACATTCACCTCATTAAAATATTCTTTTTTTTTTTAACTCTATTTCTTCACCCACATCTGTCATAAGCAATGTCAATTAGCAGGTGTGTTGTCGGTAAGAGTACAGGTAGTTGCTTGATCGGCATGATGGAGAGGAGTGCCCAGCGGCATCCCTTCCTGTCTTGAATTTAGCACTCTTTTAAGTGAGGAAATCCCTCATCTAGCTCCTTTTGAGCTTCCTAGGTGTGTTTTCGGGCATATTAAATGTAGCCATATAAGTGTGTTAGCATGTTTTATGTTGTGAAATTGCTTGTAGTGTGTCCGTATATGATCGTTAACTGTTGGCATTTGAAAATGTTTATGTTATGTAATGTTTGTGAAGTAACGTGAATCTTTAGTTATAGTCTTAAAAGTTTTGGACAGAAAAGTTAGTAGTTTTAGTATTTGTTTTAGCTGTCCTGTAAATTTGAAAAGCGTAGGTTCATATGTCCTTATGTAGGTAATTGTATGTGTTCAGTTTTTGTTTTAAGTAATTTTGAACGTCTTGAGAGAAGTAAGTATGATAGCCGTAGTCTGAGATTTAAAGTTTTTCTTTTTTTCTTGATATGTCGGCCCCATGTCATTCTTCTGTCGAGTGTCAGTCCAAGATATTATATTTTATCTGTTTGAGGAATTTCAGTTCTGTCAAGGTAAATAAGAGGACATTTTTTATGTCGAAGAGTGAAAGTGATGTGTTGTGATTTGTCTTGCTTGAGTCGAATTTTCCAGAGTTTGCACCAATTGCTTAGTTCTGTTAGATGATGTTGTAAAGTCTTTGTGGCGTGTGTTGGATTTTTATGTCTTCTTAGAATAGCTGTTTTGTCAGCGTAAGTCGCTATAATAGTTCTGGTGCTGTTAGTAATGTTATGTTTGTATATGATGTATAAAAGCGGAGCGAGTACTGACCCCATAAGAACTCCTGCTAAGACTGGAATAATAATAATAAATTTCCATAGATATTTCAGAGTCTAATATTTTTAAGTGTTTTAAATTTATCATAATAAGAAGTTTAATGTTTTTTTTGAAAAACATGATCAATATATCTTCAGTTGATCGACCTAAATTTTGAAGAAAGTTTTAGTGAATTTCGACCTTATTTTTTTAAGAAAAAGCACAGTAAGTGACATAAAATGATACAAACACGTCATTATTTTTATACGTATATAATATTTAGTAACGAGCGTACAATTTTATGATTTCACAAAGACAAAATTCATCAAATTTCATGGGTTACGTAATTTTGCAATAAACCGACGTTATTCCTAGAGACTTTCTGATGATCTTTAGTGACTAATCCAATATAACGTCGCTGGCGAAGGTCAGTTCAAATCCTCCAAGTACTAAAAGGATATTGTTGCTACCAGAGAGCTATAAATCCTTGGGGACACTTCCAAGACTAAGTAGATTTGTCTCCTTTATATCAGGCCAGGGTAATTTCAGGCTAGGCTCAGCTCATCAGCCCGGCTGACAGAATTAGATCCATCTCTCATCCGAATTAGGGGCCTCCGCAACTCCATCAATCTTGCGATATTTTGGGATCGGGCTACCATAGGCCGGATTAGGGATCCGTCCTCTTTGTTGATTAAATTTGGAAATTCTTAGAATTATTTAAACCTATCGGCTTTAATTATTGGTTAGAGGCTATGAATGGAAAGATCATCTTTGGCACTTTGGTTATTAATAATCTCTTATTATCAGGCGTTATCAAAGTTCAAGGTGTTGTGAAACTGTTTTAATTGATATACACTGGCTCACAGTGAAATTGATACACACCTTAGAAAAACAAAACAAAAATCTGGTAAATAGTTACAGTAAACAAATTAGGCAAGAAATTCAACAGATTTATTTATAATCTCAATTTAAATATGAGCAAACTCAATAAAATTAAAAAAAAAATTAACAAAAATAAAACTGTATATTTTTATCTCATAGCCGAAATAATACATCTCACTTGTTATTAACTTATAAATTTTTTTATTTTATAATAGAGCCGACCAATCTTATCGTAAATTCACAGCTTAGCCTGTTAAGAAGATATATTTGTGAGCCTTATTTGCAAGAAATTTCGAGTTTTCTATTTTCTACCTCTAATTTTGCCCACAAGTGTTCTATCACATTATGATCAGGTACTGTGGTGGAGCTTTTATAACTTTGGGGCAGTTACAAAGGAGCCATTCTTTAAATAACATGGGATAGTTTTTGGAGTGATTATGCTGATAATAACTAAATACGTTTTTTAGCTCAGATTTTCCACAATTTCTTGCAAGTTTCTTCTCAAAATGTCAATGTAAACATGTTTATTAACTGTACCATGTGAATTTCCTTCACCAGAAGCTGCGATACACCCTCACGCCAAGAAACAGAACATTAGAAAAGAATATTAAACATAGCATAACATAAGAAAAAAACAACATAATAGTAGAATGTTTATTGATTACAAGAAATTATTGTTTTCAATAAAATGTAAACTGAACTATTTATTTATTGATTATTTCTATCAATATCCAGGTGTATCATTTTGACTGTGAGCCACTGTATATATATATATATATATATATATATATATATATATATAGTAGAGACTAGCGTACAAATTAAAATATATTACCAAATTTAATACAAATAAATAGACGAATATAAATAGTCTAATAAAGAAGAATGGCATGAAGAGTGAATTACCTATAATAGAGTACTAATTGCTTGGTACTTGAAGCCGGGGATTGCTGTATTGCCTGTTAGCTGGGGTTCTAGGTAACATCTTATTTGGGATTTTGAGGTCTTTCAGCCCGCTGACCTCTGAGGTTAGTAATAAACGCTAATGAAAATGGGTTTCTGGTCGTGGTCAGGGAGTACACTCGCTATTAAACAGAGAACTGACTCATCTGTCAAGTAGAGAAGGGTCCAAGCAGCTTCAACCAATAAAGAAAGGCTGAATAAACAGAGTTCCGAATCAGATGAAAACGACCGATGAGAAAAACTTGGTCTGAAGACTAAACTAAATTAAAGACAGGTATAGATGAAAGATACAATAGTAAGATAGAAAGCCGTATACATTTTATGTATGTATATAAATATATATATGACCATTAAACATAAATATGTTCTTTTTTTATTAAATATTTACTTTTATTATATATATTTATATGCTACCATGTAGATCATTGACGGAGAACTTTGTTATCACTAGAGGCCGCAGTAAGGTTAGGCAGTGCTAATAGAGGTCACTATAATTCTTTTGTTTTAATTTAATATCTTAGCGTTGCTATTTTAATTTATCAATAAATACACACACCCACGTACATCCATCTTAATTCTATTAATTTCCAAATTTTCATCACTTAAATAATTAATTCTATCATTAGATCAATAAATATCGGCCAAAATGTTTGTAGGCCGCATGTGGCCTCTACGTAGAGGCAGCAACTACGTCACAGAATTCACTGTTTTTTTTTCGAGGCCGCGGTTTCCTACCGCGTATAGAGATACATCTAGGAAATTGGAACATAATATATATTGGAACCTTATGTATATATACTTTAGGTTCCAATAGCTAAATTCCAAACAAAAACACTCTAGTCTCTAAAATGCAGATAAAACTAACTAAACTGGGATCACCAAGACTAGAAAAACCTGTCATTTATATGTAAACAAAATAGAACACAACTTCTTCAAAATCCCTAAAAAGACACGTTAACTTGAAAGGCTATATCGTTCCATGATACAAACATACACTACATACACATAGTTGGAATTTTCCAATTATAAGTTAACATCAGATGATGGTCTCTTTCTGAGCTTTAGCTCACATATATATTTGATTAATTGTGGGTTGATGATGGACTGTCGTGAATAATGAAGGAAAGGATGGTTGGGGTGATCAGTCAGAAATAAAACGGTTAAATAAATAATATATTTAATTTAGTTAAAATAATTAAAATAAATATTACTATTTATTTTGCCTTTTTATTTCTGACTGATCACCCAAACCATCCTTCTCTTCTCTCAGCGCCCGATAAATGAAATAATATTATTATCAATAAATTTAGCTGGTGGAATAAAAAAATAAAATAAAATAATAAATAAATCGATTAAATAGATAAATAAAAAAAACTAAGGAAAAATAAATAAGGAAAACATACATGAAGGAAAAATATATATTTAGCGAGACTAGGTTATTTGGACTCAGGAGACATAAATGCACATTTTAGTATTTATATTTCAATTAGGATAGAAAAATGTTCACGATCTCAATTATCTCATATAATAATTTCATATATAGCGCTCATTCATAAAAGCGGAAGTAATAAAATTCATCGTCAAAATTTAATACCCATATCAAAGGCTTACAGAAAAGTAATAAACCGAGTATTCGAATTGTTATCCACCTAAGCAAAGAATTTAGACCTTTCAGGATAAAAGCTGCACGATCAATGTCGGATAAGCTCCTTTCAATGAAGTATTTTACAAGAATCCAAAATTTCCAATCGTTACAGGAACTGCTATACAATGTTTCATTTACTTCTAGAACTGGCTGTCGTACAATTCTCTTTGTTAACTCGAAGTATTTACTTTAAGTAGGATCATTTTAAACCCTTCTAAATTACTTGTGATGGAAAGACTTGAAACACGCAACGGTGATAGGTACGTAATTATTATTAGATATCTACGTTAATATACAAAAAAATATTATCTTAGAATCTGGTATTTTATCTTACCGCATAATTCGGCTTATTATTCATAAACATGTTACGTACTTCTTATTTTATTATATTTTTTTTTGTAAATTATGCATGGGCTAAACGTTGAATATTAAACTTTTTTTTTCCTATGCCGAAGTCATTGGTCACTCGGCCATCCGACATCTTGCTACCCAGTAAAAGTTTTATTGTTTTTATATATTAATTTCCAAATGTTTTGTTTCTTATGTCCGTCAAAGCAGGACATGTGTCTAGGTGGTCTGCATCCATTTTTGCTTGATCTCAAAATTTACAGCTATGATCTTCAGCCACAACTACCTTGTGGAGATGACTTTTTAAATAGTCGTGACCAGTGGCAAGGCGGAAGCAGGCTATTGCATCTCTTCTTGGTAGGTCAGCTGGGATCGGGTTTTCCATCGAACATTTATAACGTTTCCCTTCCACCTTGTCTTTGTGTATTCTTTTAATTTCACCTTTTACTACCATCCTCACCATTCTCCGAATTGAATCATAAGATTTTGAATGGACTGGTTGAGACAAATCTGCTCCTCTTGGCGAGACTGCTTTCTCATTTCCTGGTATCCCGCAATCCACAGAAACACATTGGTGGCTCGGAGTGTTAGATCGTAGAGAAGGGATTTCCATTCCAACATAGCACTCGACAGACATTTATTCATGCCAGTAATAGCGAGGATTGCTGCTTGAGAGTCAAATAAGAGAACAGCTCACTGACTTGCCTTCCTGATAGTGTTCTTAGGGATATGAGGATCGCTGCTATCTCACCCTCAAAATTCGTACCATCCCCATCCACCCCAGCACTGAACTGAAAGTCTCTCGAGTAATCCCCTGCTCCAGCATTTTTACCTGCCAACCCTGAGGAGGGTACTTTTGAGCTATTGAACTGAAATATATTACATTCAGTTGATTTACGGGGGTCTTCTTTAACCTTCGATTTAATGTTTTCATTCATATTTTATGTTCTTCATTGCTACCACGTTCCTAATAATTGGAATCTGAAATAGATATTTTTTTAGTATTGAACTCAAATATATCATCTTAAACGGAAAAGTCCCTTTGTAAAGGTATTGTAATAAAATAAAATTATCTACGGTAAAAGTTTGAGGACAAACTTGCGATAGTTAACCTCAGATGTACGGAATTTCCTTTGTCAGCAACTTCAACACACCAGATAACTTTAGAGTACTTTTTTATTTTTTGGTTCGTGCTGGGCAAGATGATTACCTAAATTGTTGGCCTTTTTAAATTAAGTAAGAATGAAATGAAGGATCCCTTCGATAATATGGGGCCTATTTCGTATTTATTAACTAGAATTTTGTCAATTAATTTATATTATATTAATTTATATTTTTTATAAAAGATAGCATTGAGTACGGCTGTGACATATTTTCTGGTTGTGACATAAGTAAATATTTTGCTTCCTCACCACCACAGGACCACCGAACCACCGAAGGAAGTTCTCCATTCGTTCCTACATTGCTTCCATTGTATTCATGCGAGAGGTTAAAACATATTTTGTGCACAGAAACGAAAATTTTTACTCGCGTTATACGTATCAGGGACATCAGGGATCAAATTTGGTTCGGTATCTATAGTCAAATCGATGTTACGAGCATATAAGCAAGTAGTGTTCATCCAATTTTCACGAAATTTTCAGGGATTGTGCAGGCTGTTGCCTAAATAGTGTCATATTAATTTTATCAAACTACATCCAACACTTTTGTTTACGCAAGCGCAAACGTATTTTTTTATATATGCTAATATTTCAGAAACAGCTGGGTCGATTTGGCTCAAAGTTGAATATAAAGTAGGCATGTGTAAAAAAAATACAGTGTTAACTTCATTGAATTCTGTCCATTACTTTTTCTTATATATGAGAAAACGCGTTTCTCCACATTTGTTTTACTTTTAGGTATCCAGAAAACCCTTTTCGGTAGATATATTGACCGTGTAGGAAGCCCCCCCCCCAAAAAAAGGATGTCTATAAAGCAGTTAAGGTTCAGGGCACACTTAATTATGAATTTCAACTAAAGTATTTGCTTTAAACTGTGTTATTTATATCGTTTCCTGTTCACTTCACAATAAATTATTTAGTATATAGGGATGATTTCCACAAAAACAGGACTTGAAGTGGATGTAATCCCCGGCCTTATTAAGGAGATAAAGCCGCCTACACTTCAATAGGCCGACGATTACTCCGCCTCGGAAATCCCCCAATCAGCCACCATTCAACCCTTCTCACATAATTTTGTAAGGGTGTATTCCAGGATTGTAACAGATACCCTCATTATACCTGTTGGGAGGAGGCTGCTTTTGGAAACTCCGAATAGAGGCAATGACAACGCCTGAATGAGTATCTCATTGGGAAAATTTATTTCTTAGTAAAAAAAATTCTTACAAGGCAGTCAACAGCTGTTATTGTCATGGACAATATGTCATCCAACAGAGAAAACAAGACTTATTTACGATTCTTTGAGGGGATGAAGATGATGTTATACCTTCTGAAGAGGTATCCGTAGCAACGGGACAAAGCAATTAGCAAGCTTGAGATTGGAATCGATGCAATGAACCAAGCCATGCTTCGATCAGTTCTAAGAGGTACTCACCACTTCCTTCAGTTAAAAGAAAATCATAACAGTCTCCTATCTAATTGATGTATTTTTTAACTTTTCATATGTATATATAGTTATTCTTGACTGTTAAATAATATGGTTTATAACGATCTTGAGGTGTCAAGATTATCTCGGAAACGAGTGGACCAATTTTGTTAATTCTTTTTTTTTTTTTTTTTTTTTTAATTTTTGAATGGCCTACCGATGAACAGTGTAGCAGAACGCCCTAAAGCCTAGTATACATTAAAAAATTTAATGTTTTCATTGAATGTTGGCTATACCATTTTATTTGACAGTCGACATTCTAATAATTTCTTTGCGAGCATTAATACCAACAGTTGTCTTTAAATGTCTCTCTAGCACCGGAAACATAACAGTTTTAAATTTTTAAATAAAACTGCTATGGATAGTGACTCAATTTATCATTAATTAAATTTCATATTATATCAGTTTTTGTCTATCATAAATATTGACTGGGAAGATGGGACAAATTTACATTTAGATTAACTTTGAAAGAACTTAAAAAAGTTCACCCCACATCACATCTGATTTTTTACGTTCTTTTTATTCAGTACTTATCTGTGTATTAGGGACGAGTTTAAAACGTTGCAGAAACTTCTTCCTTTCGATTTTTTAAATTGTATATATTTTTAAGTGAGTAGATCTCTTATTCAGTTTCTTTTGAGTCTCCTAAGCGTGTTCTCGGGTATGTTAAATGTAGCTATATTTTGAATGAGTGCATTAGGATATCCATGTAATTTATCGAGAAATTTGGTCATTAACTGTTGGTTTTTGAAGGTCATTATGTAAAGCAATGTTTGTGATGTACGATGGAGCTTTAGTTATGGTCCTGAAAGTGGTTGACTGAAAAGTTAGCAGATTTCGCATGTGGGTCGTTTTGGCTGTTCGGTGAATCTGTGAAGCGTAGGTCCAAAGGAGCTTAAGTAGATAATGTGTTTCGTTTATATATACATATATTTAAACACAATTCTTTTACTCAAAAGTACTCATTTCTAGTCATTACGGCGGCACCTAACTTAAAAATATATTAGGTTGTGTAAAATAAGTTTTTCTGAAGTTTTTTTTTCTGTTAAATCTTAGACTTTAATTTTAAATCTAATCAAGAAGGTTGGAAATTGTCAAAGGTTAAAAAAAAAAAACAGAGATAATGTTTCAAAAGGAAAATAACAAGGGAGAGAAAAGATACTTTGAATACCTCGGGAGATGCGAGGCGACTAGTGAAAAGATCCTTTTACACGAGGGACAACGAAGTCATCAAGATCCGACCCCGAACTCAGGGGACGGACGAGGGGGAGAATCTAGATAATATGACGGCCCGGGTTGAATAAGAAACGATGCCCATCATAGGAAGGCAGATATATTTTAAGATATCTAAGAAATATATAAATAAATTATTTATTTAATAATACGTATTAAAACCTTAAGAATAAATCAGGAATAATTACTTATTGATTTGTTCTTAATTTGTTGCTATCTAGGTATCAACCCTCACATTAACTGAAAATCTAATAGAATAAATTGTAGTGTTACCTAGCATTGATTTTTCTTAGACTTGTATTTTTTTCAATGTTCGTGGTATATCTATTTTTTCTTTCAATGTTTGCGGCCTATCTTTTTTTTCCCAATGTTCGTAGCATATCTATTTTTTCTTTCAATGTTAACGGCATATTTATTTTTTTCTAGTATTTTTAGATTTGGAGAAATCTTGAATAACTTGTTCAACGTGTTATGGAGAATATGAGTGACAGGAAGTCAGGACATAAGTCAGTTTTTTAAGAATTTTTGCCAATGTGTCAATCAGTGCAAATCATAGACATACGGCCCCCAAGTCAATGATCTCATTCCTCTCCCAAAAAAAAATTGACTTAATTTCTTTATCTATTTTATATTATGTAACATTATAATTTTATTTCATTCAAAATTTCTCAAATACAGTTGCTTTGTTTTTGGACTAAAATTAATTATTTTAATAGAACGCGCGTCCAAGTTACCCCGGTTGCCCCACCCTGAGGACTGGTTTCAATCTGAGCTTGTGGGCCATTATCAGAACTGAAGTTGTTGAAAACTCGAACATTGACAATACAAATCTGTAAAAACTGACTGTGGCCTGACTCTTTATCAACCATGGTATGTAGAACAATCGACTAACTTCCTTCAATAGTTATGGACATTACATCTCCCGCACATTGGGGTTCATGTCCTCTTAATATGCATATGAAAATTCATAGAGCCAACTCTTTAACCGGTAGATGACAGTTTCTTCCTTTCTGGATATTCTATAGGAGGTTTTCCATTTGAAGCAGTGAATTTTTTATCTTGTTTAATTTTGTATATTCATGTTCCGATTTGATTTGTCACATTTCCCAAATTACAAAGTTATATTTTTTTAGACGTGCCTTTCTTTAAATTCGTTGATTATTGTTAACCGGATTGTCCCTTGCTTTCTTCCAGAGACCCAAATAAACACTATTTCCTTATCATTCTGCTTCAATTGCCACTAGATATTTTTTATTTCTTTTATCGCAGTAGTTTTGGGTCTGGTATTTTCTGTGGTAAATTTGACACATCCTTTCTACTCAATATGTGCATGAGCTTCCTGTATTGCCACCATTTCTTCAGCTGAAATCGAGCATGTATCCGGCAAAATAAAGATTTTTCTGTCAGGGCATAATACAGAACATCCCATCCCAGTACGTTATATTCCTAATATCTCTCCATTATTTCCAGAAATTTTATTTAAACTTCAACTGGAATAGTAATTTCTTTTTTACTAGGAAAGAATATTCTCTCTTCTGCTTCACGGCTTCACATGTAATCATATATTTATTTATTGTTAGCAAATGTGTTTGTTATAATGTGTAAAGGTGGTATTGAAATAAAAAAAATATATGTTGTAAGGTTTTTTTTTTCTTTTAATTTTCAACCAATGCGTACTACAATCCTTTCAAAACAAGGTATTAAGAATTGCAGTAGATGCCCCCTGGTTCATAAGAAACGCTCAACTACATCGAGAACTAAAATTGGAAACAATAGATGAATTCATCAAAAAAAGATTTAAAAAATTGCATACGCAGTTACCAGCAGTTAAAGGTGCAGTGGCCTACAACTTAGGAAACCCAACCTCATCTCGAAGACTGAAGCCCAGACTGATCCAAGACATCATGTTATGAACAATTGATAATTTTCTCTATATTAATTGTAATTATTCAATAATTATAATGTATAAATAGTTAGGGGTGTCTTTTGCAAAGACTATACCCCACCAGAACAAATTGTTAAAAATCATCAAATTGTTACAACAACCATGTAAGGCCCACCAGGCCGATCTGGTAATAAATAAATTTAAAAAAACCAATGCGTGTATGAACACTTTTACTGAATGCTATATGAGATAAAACTTGCATAGACAGGCGGTGTTTAAAGTTTAAAGTACGATTTATATTTTTAAAAAAAACTATTATATTTACTTTATAAATATACTGAATTATGACAAGCTTATAAATTTACTAATTATAATTATACCTGTATACGTGATATTATGATGTGAGTGGTTGTTTTATCCACCATTATACCACTCATTTGCCCACCCTCTCGTGGAAAGTCAAGTTTATGCTTGCCGGAATCCATCTTGCAAACATGTCACGTTTATTCTGAATTAATTTCTGTTCCTCTCTGGACCGCCGTCAACAGCACCTGAAATTAATAATTCATGTTTTCATCATTATTAGCACAACTTGAAAGCATAAGTGAGGTACTTAGGTCTATGATAACAGACATAATGATAAGAGACATAAATTTATTCATCACGTTGTTACAACCAACAAAATCATTTTCTCTTAAATCGCAAGTTTGTTCGCAGTAACACTGTGTATTTCTTAATGTATTTGTGAATTACAAGTATATTATGTTAATAATCAAAATTATAATTACAACTTTTTTTTTCTTTTTTTTTTATCTTTGGATATTATTCTGCACCTGTCGACAACTGTTAACAATCATCTGATGGTCTGATTAAAGAAATGGAACTGACATGTCAGGCATGAGGAAGGATAGCACACAGCAGTACCTCTTCCATATCTTGAATCAATTACCATGGTTTGTTAAGGAAGGGGGTCTCTCATCCAGTGCCTTGTTAGTCTCCTCCTCATATTGTTGGGTATGTCAGCTGAAGCCATAACTCTATTTAGTACTGAGGACAGGTATTTCTTCGAAGTGAACATGTAATGAGTTTCGATTTATCGTGGTTTAGTCGAATTTTCCATGACTTTTAGTAGGATCATAATGTTTTTTGAGAATTGATGTGCCGTCAGCATAAGTAGCAGTCAATGTATCTTTGGTAATAGGAATATCGTAAGTGTATAGAATATACAGAAGTGAAGCCAGTACTGCACCTTGGAGCACTCCTACTAAGACTGGACGAATAGAACAAATTTCTGAGCCCTGCCAAACTGACTAAAATCTATCGTCCTAAAACATAAAATCATACCTGAGGATTTAAGGTCAAACATTTGTATTTACGATCCAAAAAGTTAACTATTTCTGTTTTCTACTCATCTCTGTGAATCCAGAAATTAAAGGACACCATCTAAATTTTTGTATTTGCTCAGGAGAACCATTTTTTCTATAACTTTGAGCTATTAAAATTTCATTTCTAGTTCTGACAAAAATTACAACAGAATTATTTCTTCATTTTTGTCCTTATAATTAACTAATTTTGTCGAAATAAATTATTTTTGCCTAACATTTTTATCATAATTTAACTAGCTAACGCTTTATCTTTTGAATTTGCGAAAAAAAAACATGTTAAAATGAAATAAAAACTCTTCATCATTATACACTTGGCAGACTTTTTGTATTCCAGCGGATATATGATGGCGGCTATACATGGTCAATTTATAAGACTAAACCTTATTATGAAATAAGTAATATTTTTTTCTCCCATACAGTAAAATATATGCTTTTAGTCGTGCTGTGGTATATGACATCCATTTACCATGAAATGCACATTCGATTAAGATATACATGTAGATTATATTGCATGTCAAAATTGAATTATTTCTTTAATATTGTCGAGTATTTATTTGAACTAACATTTTCATTCTTTTATAGGAGAAGACGGACTCCATTGAAGACATAATCTAATGGCTGATACTCTTTACAGGCGGGTAAGAAACGAATAAATAAAACAATAATATTACTCAATTGGGCCAATAGAATTCATTTTATTAACGAGAGGGAATAAAAGTTTAAGAATGGATTGAAATACTGCATGAAAAAAAAATAATTCAGTTCATGAATATACCAATACATAAATATACCATTAGACACTTACACATATATAGTTCATTCTAGAATTTCATTTTAGAGATTTAAATTTCACAAGAAAACAATCGTATTTTACAAAGAAATCAAAATTATAGGAACTTTACTAGATCGTAAACTAGTAAAATATGGAGATATCAAATAGAAAAATTAAAACAGGAATGCAATAAAAGAATGAACCTCCTAAACATCCTTTCCCATCAAAGCTGGGGAGCAGACAGGAACACTACGCTAACTACATACAGAACTCTTATAAAGTCAAAACTAGACTATGGAAGCATTATATATTCTTCAACCTGCAAAAGCCTCCTAAATAAGCTAGACTCAATTCAGAACATAGCACTGAGACTTTCAATTGGAGCATTCAGAACAATCCCAGCAACTGCCTTACTGAGTGAAACGGGAGAATTGTCCTTGAACCATAGAAGAAAACTTTTCGTTCTTCGTTATGCAGCAACATTTATGAGTATGCCTGAGCACAATAATTTTTATATTCTGTATAAAAACGATTTTAATGTTTCTAATGGTTCAGAAATACGTAAAAGTCGAATTGAGCAAATACTCCACTGAGTATGAAATTACAACACATATAGATATTATATCCCAGAAAATAGGAGATACCACTTCCATGGACAATTCCACCGATGAAAAATGAAGTAGGACTAAACAATGTTCCGAACAACACTACCCTAGAAGAAATTAGATATAGGTATCATGAAAATGTCAATAAATTATTTGATAATTATCACATATTTTTACGGACGGTTCAAAATCAGAGAAAGGTTTTGGATGCTATATCGTAACCCTAAACAATATAGAAAATGGAAATTAAATAATAAAAATTCAATTTTTACAAGTGAAACGTGGGCGATGTTCAAGGCATTTGAATACTTAATCGACACCAATATTGTGAAATAAGACATTGTGACTGATTCGTTATCTGTGATCAAGGGACTGCAAAATACATAGACATGTAACATATTGCATAAAAAAATTCAACTTATGAACTTGAAACTAATTAAAAATAGTCAAGAAATAATATTGTTTTGGAAGCCTTCACACATTGGGATAATTGGCAGTGAACGAGCCGATCAGGGAGCAAAGAAAGCCGCCAGAAGCACAGATTCTCCTGTTTTGGATCGATGTTTCTCAACGAATGGAGAAGAGAAATTTCAAAGAAAGTGAACGGCAGTTGGAATGCACAGTGGAGATTACTGCCGCGCAATCACCTTCATCTGACCAAAGACGACAATCGAGCTGGGTATCCTTCCTACACCTGACAACAAAAGAATGTTTAATTATTAGCAGGCTCAGAATGGGACATACCAAACTGACCCATCTCCACCTACTTCTTGGCCTACATCGGCCAACATGTGAGGCATGTGAAAATGCTAATCTGACCGCTGAACACATATTCCAGTGCAAAATATTCCGGAAACAGCAAATAGATCTCCCAATGGAAGACAAGGCACCTTACAAAGAAAACAGTGGTGTTGAAAAAACACTGAAGTACCCTCGACAAATAAAATTAATGAGTTATATTTAAGAAAAACGATCGTCGCTAATGACCCTTGCAGTCGATGCGACGTTAAATAACAGCAAATAAAATAACAAAAAATTATAGCGTAAATATAATTTTTTTTGACGGTTCACTTCAAGATAAAACTGCAATAATATCGGTTAAAAATCTATTTAAAGACTAAATTATGGCGACTGATCAGGAATAAATGGAAAAATATTTTAATTCAATCAATGACTTGTTTTATTATAAATCACAAAGGGATTACTGACGTGGAAAAGTTCAATCAGTCGCTTTTCAACCCCTATTCTCGCGTTTTATACTTTACAGGGATTTCCCCGGTCCGGGGATGATGGCGGAGGATTTATGCCAAAGTTTAAAAATGCCCTCTCGGCGTATTAGGAATCCTACACCAGCACCTATATTTTTCCTGGGTACTTTGTTGTGAGCTCTGCGGAAGAAGAAAATGAGAGGAAAGTTCTAACAATGAGTAAATTAATTATAACGTTCGGTACGTTGAATGATGCTCCCGTGATATTTTATCCTATTCGTTATCTTTTATTAACTGGTATCAATTATGATTAATCAGTATGCTGAGCGATTTAGCAACCTAACACGGTTGAGCAGTATTTACAATATTATCATGGTTCCCCCCCTTAAACTTCAATCATAAGGTTGACGGGCAATACATGTTTTGTACACGCGTCAGCCTCTTCTCAATTTTTGATTATTTCATAGTAGCTATTCTACCAAGAGGGTGCCGCCAAATGGTACTGCATAAGACTCCCAAAAATCTATCTGCCACTGATTATATTAAACCTATTTTTTTGGCTTTCGGTGATGTGAAGGAAATAAAAGTGAGCGAAATAGGAATTTGTAATGGTATTATAAATTAAAGTATTCCGATACGCATATACATTTCAAACATATATAAACTTTACTATTACTAAAATTTGATATATTCATACATTACTATATAATCTCTAAACCATCTTAACCTACCCCTTTATACCAGTTTCACTCTCAAACGAAAATGACTTGAAAGGGGCCCATTTCCGATAATGCATTCATTTGTGAAAGCAATTTCTATAAATACCCAAGTTGGGATCGAACTCTTAAAAGGAAAACTGTGTTAGCGATAAACTGAATAAGAAACTGATCCTCAATAAAGGAAAAAAAAATGAGGATAGCTTTTTTTAAATATATTTCTATTATTTTTACACTCGTTCTATACTATATTCTATAGTTTAAACTTTTAGGGGGGAAAATGTGACAAAGCAGCACTTTGTCCTTCCAGCCATTATTGACGTTGGACCAGTTGATGAAAAGCCTCAGCCTAAACTTTAAGGGTCTTTATTTTGTTTTGTTTTTTTGTGCCGGGGTTCGAAGGACCTCCAGTTCCCTGCTTTATCTCTGACCAGCAGCCATTCATTTTCTTCTTTCCTTTGCTGCATTTACTGGCCTTTTTTCTTGTTTCCGAGAAAAGAGGAAGATTTTAGGAACAGTATTAGGAGTCAAAACAGCGGGCAGTGGCATAGTTATTTGTAGAATAAACTTTTAAACGTTTTAAACAATATTTTTTATTGCTTATAATAAATCAATCTATATTCATTACGTAAACGTGAACCAAATTCAGAATTCACTAAAATTCATGAAAACTTCTAGTTTTACTAATTACAATACCAAAAAAAAGATAGATGTGTCAGAAATAGCACTTAATTTTCATCTGCTTTTTCTAATGTTAAAAATTTATATATTTTTTCTAATATATTTTAATAAAAATACGACTAAGGTATCGGGGTAGAACTGAGATTGTTGGAAAATGAGTAACGTGGCAGCCATTCCTTACCAGGTTTACCCGATAACCGAAAAATTAAACAGTTTTACTATTTTTATGTTTCGACTGTTGATATTCATTTATATTTATTTTTATTTTATTATTTTATGTTTGTTTTCTTAAATTTATATCTATCATAAAAGAAATAAAATTTTAAAAACAACTAACATGTTAATTAGAAACATTAAGTCCATATAGTAAGGAATCTTTTCATCATTAGAGGCCGCAGCAAGGCTAGAAAGTGATAAGTGAAGTAACAGTTTATATTTTAATGTTGTTATTTTTATTAATAAGTTAATACACATCCATATGCATATATTCAACTTAATTATATTGATTTTCATGTTTTTCTAAACTAAATAATTAATAATATTAATTAATTCTAAGGCTAGATTAATGAAGACCGTGCAAAAATCTTTGGAGGTCACAGATACGTCACAAAAGCCACATGCGGTCTAGAAGCCTTGCATAAAGTTAATTTCACTAATAGACACATAAAATGATAATTCCTTATTTATTTTTTAAATGATTTTATTGAATATTAATAATCTACCACAGTGAAGGGAATTGGTACTAGAGCTATAGTATTCATTCACACAATATGTACATAAGAAAGGAAAATAAATATAAAAAACCAAAGTAGGAAAAAAAAGATAAAGTAATATACAAGATAATAACAGATTAAATCTGAATGGTAATAAAATAAATAAAACACATTCACACCTATGTAAAATAGATAGGTTCGATATATCTAAAGATCGAACATCAACGATATATAATAATATGACCTAAATATGTATACATACATACATATATATATTATGTTTTTATTAAGTCTCATTCATTCAGTGTTTATTAAGATCTAGTAAAAACGTGAAAAATATGTATAATCAAAATTAAAATAAATCTTTACAGTCCGTTGGTTAAAACGTTTTGTTTCTGGATGATGGTTGTTCTATTGTTAGCAGCTTTCAATAATTTTTTATTGGACTATCATTTGAAGGAAAAACATTCATTTTGGGGACAGTTTCGGTAGCGAAAATTGTAAATATACAAGTTTTGAAAAATTAGCACACAAACAAAAAAATAATGTGCATACTTATGCACTTCCATTAAATCGATCAGGAAACATTTTTACGCCTGTCTTCAACTTTCTTCACATTGTAGGCTTGTAAAAAATAGGATTTTTTAAATATATTTGTGTGTAAAAAAAAAACTTTGGAAGTGGATTTGAAGCCAAATCAGTGGATTTAGTGATTTAGAATTGTATTTATTTAGAAAAGTAATTTAGAACCATCTGGCTATAAAAAAAATCAGAAAATTGCTTCAATAAGAGATTTTCAGTAGTTAATGACATGCCAGTCACATCAATTTAGAGAAGAAATAAAAACATCAAATTCATTGATATCTTGGAACGTAAATGTGAATTTATTTTAAAAAGAAATTTTTATTAATTTATTTTGCAAATTTAACTTCTGATACTAATAAATTTTGGTTTCCGTTAATACCTTTTGCATTGTAAAAAAATTATCTCTAGCAAATATGGTTCCATGTTTTGTATCCAAGTAAAATATTTTCCTCTTTTAAGGTTTTAATACCAACATATACGAGATGAGTGCTCGTGGATTAAAAAAAAAAAGAGAGGATTATATATTGAAAAAATGTGTTTTTTTTTTATTATAGAGACATGGAGTGGTTAAAAAAATATCATCAAAATACAGTATATAATTTTAATATCAATTCAATATACAGGTAATGAATCAAGCATTGGACTTTTCAGCCGCATCTGAAAAATATTACGTATACATTTTTTCGTCTTACGGATATAGATCTGACCAATTTACCAAGCCCTTAACGTAAAACATGATAGAGTAGTTTAGGAAAATGAGAGAGTACCAAGATATTTCCATATTCTTATCATGGAAAGGAGCTTATAAGTTTTTTCGACTTACAACTGTATCAGTAATTGGAGAAGATAGTAGTTGAAGAAAATAAAATAAAACTAATAGCTTCAGTGATTCAATTACCTTTTCATACTTCAAGAAATATAAACTATTTTGATTCCATTTCGTGTCAGGAATTTACGTATAACCATGGCTCGGAACCATAACACAACTATAATAGTTTAAGGCTCAACTAAAAGTAAAAAAAGAACACTAAAATTAAAATTACAATATTAACTAAGGTTTATTTCAACACAACTTATTTATTTATTTTGATGATTACATCAGTAAAATAGGAATGGTCAAAATAAATAATATTGCAATTATTTAAAACAAAATTAAAGTCAAATATTCAAAAGCTTCATACAAAGTGCGAATTTTATGTAATTTTATAATCACACAAACAACTATTTTATGTTATTATACAACAGAACTGAAAAAAAAAATATATTCTTGAAAAATGTCTCTTAAGAACAACAGGTCTGTACAGAAAAACAAAAATTATTCCTGAAAGAAGCATAAATAATTTGGAATAAATTAAAAAAAAAAATAATATATAATGGAAAATACTTACAAAAAAAAATGTTCTTAAAAATATGTAATAAGTAAATAGCAAACAATTCTTAATCACAAAAACCTGTATTAGAAAAAGATGAAAATTAATTATATTATTTAGCAATGTCTAAATAAATATAAACAGCCGTGCATTAAAAAACAATAAAAAAATAAAGAAGAATATTATATTTTACACACAAAAATAATTATTACAAATAAACAAAATATACGTTTTACGAGACATTAATATTTATATATAGAAAATGAAGAGTACGAAGTTTCAACTTTAAAAATAGAAAATTTAATTTCTTATTCATAGGTCTCATTTTTAAGCGTAGAACTGGGCTTAAGTAGATAAATGTAATTGTTCAGTTTCTGATTCAGAATTAATTTTGGAGTTTGAAAAATGTGAGTATAATATTCGTAGTTTAAGGTTTATGGTTTTTCTTTTTGTTGCAATATAGTCAGGTTCCCAGACAGATACAGTATGTTAATAAATCTTAAATATCTTGAAACATATTGGGAGCAGATAATGAGTCTGTATGATACTAAATCGACTAATCAGAAAAAAAAACGAGTAACTTTTAAATATTAAGAAAAATCTTTTTATCAAATTGATGCAATTTATTATTATAATTACCGACTTAGTTCTTTTTTTTCGAGATGTTTTAAAGAAAATTGCAGATATTTCATATTAATTACATCAACACAAAAGAACGATTTCCTCTCGCAATGATACATCCAATGTGACGGCATGTGGCGGGATCCTCGGTTACTATCGATCCTGCTATTTTTATTTCTTTCGATCCTTCTCAGACTTTTCTCCAAACTTGAAACGATACTCCCTCGTAACTATTGTGTTATTCTTCAGTACTTTCTTTCTGACAGATGTGCATGTGTCTGTAAAGGCTCAGAATTTTCTTTCATTAACCCATACTTAGCAGAAGTTTCTCAGGGAGCAGTACTCGCTCCATTGTTGTACACAATAAATATAAAATATTTGAATAAATATCGGAACTTCCGCAGAAGATACAACGATCCTAAATATTTTCCTCGACAATGTCAAAATTCCTTATCCAGATAAAGAGCAATATTTTGGACTGACATCAGACAGAAGAAGGATATGGGATCCACATATCATCAAAAAAAGGAATAAGCTAAATGTCAGACTACAATTATCATACTCACTTTTTTCAAGATGTTCAAAATTAAATATAAATTTTCAAACATTTGTGGGCAGACTAATTGTTCTAATGTTGAGCATAATGCTAATCAAATACATGAAGATATATATTCTGATTGTAAATAATCAGAAAATATAGGAATTTTTTTTTAAGCGAAATAACTGATATTCCATATTAAATACTTGAGAATAATATAAGGATTTCCTCTGGTAATGATAGATCCCAGATGGCAGGATCGATGCTAGCCGAGGAATACATCAGTACAAAGATGGGACGCTTTAAGGGAATGGAGCTATGAGAGAGAATACCAAGCAGGGCACTGATGGATCTTGGAGCGCTATAGGCTGCTCCCATATCATCTGTATGGAGCTCTTATCTGTCTCAGTCCTTCCTGTATGTGGCGGGGGTTATAAGATATATATGGCAGTATGTGACAATAACGAAACATCTAGTTTTTAAAAATATGGTGTTTCAAAATAGGATAAGGACAACTTTTCAAAAATGTTAACATGCCAACCTTTTTCATTGATAGGTAATAAAATTCTGTTACACTATTGGTGGATCCACGGGAGGGAATCATTCGAGGATTTAGCTCCCCTTAAAATAAAATAATTCTTTTTTTTCTTTTGTCCATATTTGTTTTGTGAGTGATCTACGACAAACACTGACACAGTCACAATATGTTCTCTGTTTAAATTATGATTCATATATATTATTTTCTTACTACTTGACGTAAGTAAGAAAATAATATAAAAATTTAATCACTAAAAGCATCATTGTTCTGGTAATTAACTTTTTTTTTAAACATGATTTGAATGCTACTTCATCATCATTTCATAATGATTTCTTTCCTTTTCTTCCAGTTTTATTTATAAATAGCCCTCTCCTAGAAGCATTCGTAACACATATGCAGGAAATATACTCTAAATAAATAAATAAATAACCAACAGTAAGAAGAAGGAATTGTTCTTAGAGAGAATAATTAAAATTGAGGCATTCTTTGTTACGTAGAGGCTTCCAGATGGGTTGTCGCGAGGTACATACCCACCCATTTTAACCTCCGTGCGATCATTGGGTATTGATTGACCAGTTTCTATAAGCAATTATTTAATGGTTTTTCTTCTCCATGTATTAGTACTCTATATCCAAGATCACCACGGTTATCGTGCAGAGGGTTTTTCTCTCAAATTTTTCACTACTTTTTTCTAGGGTGCTGGTTAGTGTCGAGGCCTCACAGACATATATTAGAAGTGGCTTTATCATAGAAATGTAATTTAAGATTTTTTGAAAATGTTCATTACATTAAATTAAAATGTGAAATAACGTACAATAAATAGACCATAGAAATAAAAACAAAACGATATCATAGCTTTGGTCTCAAAAGATTCTTAATAACAAATTTGGGCAAATTTAGTTTTCACTCAAAAATCACTAAAAATAAAGTTATGTGTGTCCCAAATGAATTTTAGTGCCCTTAGTTGAACAATAAAGAAACTAGCAGCGTTAAATGTTTCTGACAAAAGACAACTTCTGAAAATAATTTCTTTGTGAAGGTTTTAACTGCTATCAATATAGCTTATCATACGTAGCTGTCATGTACTTGATTTATATATTCAAGAAGACAAAACATAAAAAAAAATATAGTGTGCACAAACAAATTTTATATAATGTTTTTTGGTTTTAACAATGCATATATTATTAGATGATCAGATTTTTTAAAAATATTACTCTGATGGTTATGTAAAAAAAACAACATATTTCTGCCTCTTCCTTATTTTTATTTTTTAAAATTATAAATACTTGGGCAATGATTTAAGAGTAGCGTATTGCTCCTGAAATAAATAACCTTTATTCTGTTTATCTTAAAAAGGATGAACTAATTTGATAAACCAATTTATTAAAAAAAGAGTACGAAATATTTGGTATGTGGCCATGCGACTTATAAGAAAGTTAGGATTCCTTGTAATTTATCATGGAATAGTTTGCAAGTTATTCGTATTTGTTCGTTAACAGCAAGTGAAGTTCATTATGTAAAAACATGTTGCAAACATAGCTGTGTGAATTTGTAATTGTGCTAAATGATTGTTAATATGAGTAAATATAATACCATTTTATATGCCTTATTATTTGCTAATTCTATATCCATATAATTGTAGAGTATTGTAAACATATATAATTATTATTGCTTTTTAAAATTTATTATTTGCAAAAAAAAAATCGTGTCATCTTATACACTACACATATCAATGAAAATGATTTTGAAAAAAAAAGGCCAAAAATAATAAAATAATATGCAAACCTGTGTAATTCTTCCAAATAAAAGCTATAATAAATAAATTAGTAGTCCTTTAAATAAGAAAAAAACTAGAGTTAATTTTAAGAATAAATACTAAAAATTATTAAAACCGCGAAATAATTATTTTAATCTACGAATTATCGTTACAAATATAAGCTTTGAGTCCAAGTATAAATTCAGGCAGAACGCAATAACAATTTGGGACCTTTTGTTAAATGTAATGGAGAGAAATGAGAGAGAGCAGATTTTGCCGAAACATGCCTTCATATCCTAGGTCGGTGAACCTTTCATATTCCCTGGAGTCTGGGTCATTTGCCAGCTAAGTTCATTGCCTTTTTATATGGGCTTATAAAAAGAGAAATGGAATTAATACTTTTTGAATACATAATAATCGTTCTTTTTAATGTTCATATTTAGGTAAGTAATCATACATCTTTTTCTATATACAGGGAGTTCCGTAAGTGGAATTTTTATAAGAGTATCGGAATATTTATAAAAGTGGTTGCAGATCTCAAGAGCTTCAAAAAAGGTTAATAGGAACATTTATCCGATTTTCAGAAGAAAATTAGGAAATTTAATTGTTTTTTTTATTAATATGACGTTTTATATTGAATAAGAAACATAAATAAAAAAAAATATAAAAAAAATTAAATACTTAAAGTAATTAGCATTTGCTTCTCTGGAAAATGGACAAAATTTACTTTAAATGAAAATAGAGTTTGTTATTGTTAAAACAATTTAAAGAGGACTTTTGAGTGGCTAAACTAAGTCATGTTTTTAAAAATATCAAAACTTTTTTTTCGATGTATATATATATATATATATATATATATATATATATATATATATATATATATATATATATATAATATACATACATATTATATATTATGTGTTTATTAAGTCTCATTCATTCAGTGTTTATTAAGATCTAGTAAAAACGTGAAAAATATGTATAATCAAAATATATATATATATATATAAGTTAGCTGAGTATAAGCCATAAACAATAATAGGAACTGTGTTACTGATAAGATTAACAAAGCATTGTAAATGAAAACAAACCGTATCTATATATATTGGATAAGGTAGATAATAAAGTCAGTTGCTCACGAACCTGTGTACTGTTACTATGCCCTAAAACCCCTTTTTTTTCGATCAGTCATTCAGTCTAATCGTAAGTTATATATATATATATATATATACTTTTTTAGTGAATTCATATAATTTTAATCTGCAAACTTTACAATTAACGTCTGAAATATAAGCATATCGTTAATACCAGTCACCAAAGAAGGGCGCCATATATTTGTGTATGTGTATTTGGCACTTTAATACATCTTTTGTCTTAAAATAATATTACAAAAGTAATATAACTTTTACACATATGATATAAGTATATATCATATAGCTTAGTTATCCACAATAGAGTAACAAATAAGAAGTCTATTGACATTGATGGTATGCAATTTGAACTCAATTTTTAAGGTCCAAATTGATATTGAATTATATAAACAAACAACGAAAACAGGCAGGATTTAACACTAACTTGATAAATAAACACGTTCAACAGCGGAAATTATCAACTTTGATAATTTCCGTTGGTTCAGATTCAGGAAAACAAACCTGTGATAATTCATATTTCATGTCTGGATTCGAATTATTTACATCCCGCCTAGGTATTAAAAGCATGTGGCATATTGTATTAGATTGGTATTAATTATACAATTATTAATATTATACAATTTCAGAATCTCAAATTATAAGGTTTGCTCATAATATATTCAAGTCAATTTCTCGATTTTTAATAGTATAAGAAACCAATTAAAATATTTTTTTATAAATAAAATTTATGTAACAAGAGTAACAATGACGGGGAATAGAAAATTATTAAAGGATAACGAATAGGTTTTAATAGTAAAGTATGAAAACAAATAAAGAATGGGCGGACGAAAAGGAAATGAAAATACTTAAAATCTTCTCATTCTTTTTCGATCTCGCCTTGCAATCTCTTTGAAATCTTCTGTCGGTCTTGATTTCGTTTCAATGCATTCCTCACATTCCTCAGGAAACTATTCATCTTTTCTTCCAGTTGTAATATCTACCAATGTCTCACCCGCTGCCTGCGTAACAACTATCCATTTTTCCTCAATAGATATTCTTTCTTTATTTTCTTCCTTTGCTTCATTTTCCTCACTATGCTCCCTATAAATAGCTTCATGAAAATTCCATATTAATTTCACATTTTTCCCCTTTCTTCGTTCCCTTCGTTCGATCTTTATTATTAGGATCTCTACTATCTATCCATTGATTCAACTTATTTCATAAAAGAAAGAGACTCAATCAGGAACTCTCATGAATTTTCATATATAAAAAAATTGCATCCAGGTGCTTTCAAAGTTCTTTCTTATAATCCAAGTAAAAAACATATGTTTTTATGTGTGATCTGTCTGTTTCGGCACATTAGACTATGAGCATACCATTTCCATATGCTACCTCAACTAATAAATTCCCTCTAGAAACTCCTCTTGGTGCCTCTTCTTTTCCAACATTCGCATCGAAGTCTCCTAATGGCAAGACTATAACATAAATAGATAATCATTTTATTTCGCTTTTCCGGATGTCACGACATTTATCTTTGCGGCCATCATCAATGTCTTCGACTCGTCCATAGACAATTTCTGTATCTAATATTGATATTTAATCAAAATAATGCACAAAATCTCAGATCAAAATTAAGAAAGCAATTTTTTAGTTCACTGTCTACAAATAAGCTCGTACCCATTTGACCAATTTTGTGGTTCATACCACTGAACAATATAGAGAATTTCTTTTTATGTTTCCATTTCTGATCCATAAAATTTCTTGCAATGATGCAATGCCTATACTATATTTTATAAACTGACCAGCAATATATTTTGCCGCATCTTAACAAAGTGTTTACGTTTCATTAAGCAGTAAAACCTTTTTTCCTTTGAGGTCTGTTTCATGTAATCCGCTTAGATATTTTACAATAAAAACATCCTTTTGTTTTAACTCCGTGTTCTCAGCAATATAAATTTTTTAGTACGTGAGGTCGTTGGCTCTACGCTTAATACGTAACCTGGAGGATCAGGTAATTTTTATTCTTTATCTGAAGAGCCCAACCTACTCTTGGTTTAATTTTGGAGTAACCTTCTCCTAGACAGATTATCTTCCCTTTACCGGAAGAAATAAAACTTACTCTCGTTATTTAAGATTGTTGAAATTTTCAGATATTTATAAAGTTTTTTTTTTTTTTTTTTTTTTTTTTTTTTTTTTTTTTTTTTTTTTTTTTTTTTTTTTGACTCTATATCTTCATCCGCACCTGTCATGGTAGTGACAATTAGCAGATTAGCTGTTTAAATTGAAAATGACATGATAGGCATGACGAAGAATGGAGCCCAGCAGCACCTCTTCCCTGGCCTGTTTATATCCTAAAATCAGGAAAGGAGATCTCTCATCCAGCTCCTTTTCAGTCGCCTCCTGATGAGCATTTCAGCCGTGGCCATGTCTTTGATAAGTCCATTGTGATGTCCGTGTAGTTTTAGATGAAATCGGGAGTAAAGAGTACGTATGTGCTGGTCAATGGTTGGTTGTCTTAGGTCGGTATGTAAAGTCTTATTGTTGACGTACCAGGGAGCTGCAGTTATTAGTCTTAAAATTTTAGATTGAAAAGATTGTAGTTTTTGTAAGTGAGTCTTTTTTGCTGAACCGTAAATCTGTGAGGCGTATGTCCAAATGGGTTTGAGCAGGTAAGTGTATGTATTTAGTTTTTGTCTAATTTTCAATTTTGATTTAGAAAACAGTGAGTACAGTATTTTCAGTCGCTTGTTCAAACTCTTTCTTTTCTTTCATTCAAAGTTAATACTCCAATGGTCTAGTATAGATTTTATTAAATTTTGTCAACTTCTTTTACTGTGGTGCAAAGTCGTGAGTATTCCTTGAATGTAAATGTTTCAAAAACATTGTCAGGTAATTAAGTAACTTATAAAAATGGTACGCATAACATATAGACATTTATTGGTTGCCTTCTTCTTATCTGACTAAGTATTGTATTACTCTTAGTTTAATTATTTTATTTAAAACTTCCTAAGAATTGCTTTTTTTGTAAACGCCATTACTTCGATGCAATTGTGAAATATCTACTAAATAATATATACTAATTATTGAAATGTTAAAACATATTTTTAACTTGAAATACTTTGTCATTAAGTACGTTCTACCAGGGGTGAACAGAATGGGGTTTCATGGTGCAACTTGCGACATCTTAATTTATGAGGGGAGCACTTTTTGATGGGGTTTTCAGTTTTTGTGGAGGACGGGGTTGTGAATTTTCAAAATGAAAAGTATCAAATCAAAAGAAAGTGGAGGCCTGGAGCACTGCAGACCGCAGGATGTGTAATTGCATATTATCTACGAATATTTTTAAAATATACTTTCGTTTGCAGTGTTTTAAGAAGAAAAGAGGAATAAAATATTCTGGGAGAGGTGGGGGAATGTTTATGCGCCATTGGCCTTGGGGGGAATAGGGGATGAGCACTCCTGCGTTGTACAGTTGATTTCTGGGCTTAGCATAATCATGACCCGCCAACTGATATGATTATATGATTATTTAATTATATAAACCTTGAGACAAATGCGGTATACTTTTTAACTTTATTTCAAATATCTTAAAATACTCACAGGAATGAAAATTTCTTTTCAGTTTTCAGTTAGAAACTCCGACCATCTAAACAATTTTATCAATAGAGACTATAAAAATCCAATTAATAGAAACTTCATTGGGCCTAATCAGAGAGAATGATCTCTATAAAAAACGACAAAGAAGGACAGAACTCAAGGCCCGGGAATAGGTGGGCCCCAACTTCCTCGGGGACTGAATGAGCCTCGACTGAAAGCCTAAGCCTCTTTGAAGGAACTGAAAGGCCACCTCTGGCTCAGTGCTTCTTCAATACTGAAGGCTTATTGTGTCCAATCTTTGATAAGCCCATACCTATCACACACCGGGGTTAGGATGCACAGGCCACTAGAGATTGGAAGGCTGCGGGAAGAGGGATGATCCACACTGCACAGTATCGGGATTTCACTGTACAAAAAGCATAAAGTTATGAAGGTGGCAATACAACTTTCGGATTCTTAAGACATCGGCGACTCCAGAGATGAGGAACCCCTCATTGAATCTAACCAACGTATTGTTCTGGAGATTTGTCAAAAAATAATAATTGAAATTGAGTACGTACGTAAAGTTTCAGTATTCAGTTTCAGAAAATTGGATTATATAAAAAAAAACTTCAACCCGAGACATATCTTTTCGTTTTTTTTTTTCTCTCACTCTGTCGTTTGTGAATCAAATCTTTATTATAAACTTTATTCTATTGTCTTTTATAAACGTAATCTTACAAGTTACAGGAGAGATAAGTTTAACAATACCATGTTTGGTTGCAATATACGTCACACAGTAGTAGACTCAGACCACTCCCCCAGTCTCTACCTTACCTCCAAGTCGCACAATCTCAATCTTATTTATAATATTTATCACTTAAATGCTATTCTGGTTAAAATTTACAGACTCTTTTTTCTTGTATGTACCCGATTTATGCAAATTTTGACTCGTTTCAACATTCCAAAATAATTCACTTGTCACATTTCAATCGAAAGGATTTTTTTTCAAACATATGTGGAATATCTCGAAAATATTTAACATTTTATTAGATAACATTCATGTTCTAGAACTATTAAAATAAAATCACTATACTGATATGTTGAATTCAAGTCAATGTATCAGTTAAAAAGTTTTATGATATAATAATTTTCATAAGATATTACTATCATTTCGTCAAAATTAATGCTTACAGCATAACGAAAATCAGAGTGAATGCTGTGTATTATTAAATATCAGAAATATGATAAGATTCAATTATTACAAGAGTAGATTTCAAACTGTTAATAAAAATTATAATAAATACTTTAAATCCTATTTTCGATTCTATTATCTATGTGCTTCTCTTGCCATTCTGCTATTTGGTTTTTAATAGGTCTTAGTGAATGTGTTTAAAATTATTTTAAAATATTTATTACGTTCAAGTGACAGAATGTTCCAGGAACCGCATTTATTTGTATTTAATACTCATATATTTGTATTTATATCGGTCCCAGAAGGGAACCGATCAACTTACAAATATATTTATTCAGTATTAAAAGGTTAGATATCACAGACCCCCAGCTGTAGTATCCTATATTGAACCATATAATTTTTTATTGGATTTCTTTTCTAGAGGTATCGTGTTTTTAAATTTACTATTTGTTTCTATTTCTTCTATAATAACTAATAGGTGGCATGCAAGGGAGTTTGTCAAATTAACAAGATGGTTTACTAGTTATTATATTTACAAGCTTAAATAAAACCAACCCATATATATACAAAATAATAACTAAACCTATATACATAATGAATGGTAGAGAATCATACTGGAGGAGAATGCTTGATGTTCGATTAAAGTTACCTGTGTTCTATTGATTCTACTAATTAACGATTTATGGTTGCCAACACAAGTTTACTTCTGTATAACTAAATGAGGGTTATTACCTAGCTGGTTCTTCATCATCTTCGAGTCTCCTTCCATGCCGCTCTCCTCAGCCTCCGTCTTCCTCCCAGTGTTCAACCGTCCTCGCTTGACCCCCAGCTTGAAGTCCTCTGGCCTGAGTCTCAGCTATCAGTCTACATCTTGCTCTCTCCGCCTTTCCTGATCAAGTTTTTTCTCAAAACTCTAACCGTCCTAGCTTCCAGTCACCCTCTCTCTTTTTGTACTTTTTCCTGATTGGCTGAATATTCCTAGCCTAAGGGATGACCACGCCCTCTCCCCCAGGCCAAGGTATTCCATTAACCAGGTATATTTTCGGTATTTCTGGTGGAAGGTGTGAAAGGTTTCTTTGGATCCTGTTTAAACACTTAGTTGTCGGTCTTGGTCGGTGGTTCTTAAGGGTTTTTATTACCACTTACAATAGGTTGTCCTCGTGGGTCGTTACCCTTGCTCAGGTACCGCCAGATGTGAGCACTTATGATATTTATTTATTTATACATTTAAAATAATTAAATGAATTCCACCGGCGGTCTTTACAATACATAGCAATATATATATATTTATTATGATTTGGGATGACATATGAGTTTTCATTTTGGTTTTATTTGATTGAAGAATATCAATCAAATAAAACCAAAATGAAAACTTCGGCTTTGATTAAGGGTTTTCAATTTACTTTTAATAAATATAATTATGGCTCATGAACCTTTGGTAAAGATACGAAAAAAAGTGTTATTAATTTTAGTTTTAAGTTTATTATTAGTTTTTTTCTGCTTTACAGTTAGACTAGTTAAGATTTAGAAATAATGATAATAATTTACAGGGAATAATAATTTACTTCATGATGAAATAAGTAGTTAGGGTATACTAACCAGTTATGGACAGGAGGCCCAATGATAGACAGATTTGACTATAAATGTAAATATTTCCTTGTTTACTTAAAGGTTATAGTTTTTACTAGATTGAAGAACAATGCGCTCTATTGACAGCCGTATAAACAAAGTTTCCGAAAGAAAATTTTAAAATGCCTATCATTGTTGTTTCTATAGTGCTCTTTAGATCAGTGTGTTTCATACCTTCCTAATAATAGTTTTTCTAAGAGTATGTTGAACATTTATGCTATTTTATCCATATGGTTAAATAAAGATTTTATAATTTGTCTGAGGTATGTCTATTACTGGTACAAACCACCAGTCCATTACTAGGACAATTGAATTTTGGGATGTCCATCATTAGAACAAAAAGGTGTTTTGTTTTTTTTAAATGGAGATTATATCTGCATAACTGAATATTTTTTTCAATTTTAAAGTGTTAAGTAGATAAAGAAGCCCTTTACATTGTAAACGTCCAACGGAAAAGTTTATAGCTATTGTTTAGGCAACTTTTTCAATTATGGCAAAATAACTCTCATGAGTTTTAATAAGGCAACATTCTAAATTTTAAGGCAACATTCTAGTTTTTAAGTAGTGAACTATATCTTAAGGGATTGCTAGGTTAATGATAGTGCAAAAAAAAAAATAAAAAATAGCTTATCGTCTGTATGCTAGCCTAGATTTTTTTACCTGGAGGGCCCTCCGTACTTGACTTCTTGTGCTGGAGATGGTGTTTGGCCAGTGGCTGCTTATGTAATGGGCAGATACGACCAGTCCCTTTTAAGGCTTAAGTGTTATCTTTTATATTTTAGATGTGCTCCACCACTCCCCGTAACTTGGAAGAATTTAAATGAAAACATTCTTTGGCACAACCAGCTATAATAATTACGGCGGCTTAAGCCAAAATTTCCTTAGCGATTTCCATAACTGATGCGCTAACCCTAAATGTGAAATGAAAAAAAAAATGATATTTTAATTAAAAACGATTTACAGAACAAATTAAATGCCATTTGACACGAAGGAAATGATAAATTAGATGAAGAAACAGATACAGGAGCAATTAATTCCAATTCCAATTGGACATGATGTGGTGGTATTGGGCATGGTATTGGCGTAATTACAACGATATCAGCTATAGACCGCATGAAACTCTGAAGCTTTCATGATGACCATTTTCCAATAAACGATGATTAATTGCCAGAATTTATTAAATATAAATAAAAATAAAGGAAGCCCAATGGCTCGCACTTGAAAGGAACCATTCCTCCGGTTGGAGTAGACCTAAAGGACCTGAGGAATGGCCGGAGCAATTAGGGTTGAGTGGTTGGTGCCAGATATCGATCAGATAGAAATAATGACAGCTCCCGCTTCGACAGCTGGTTCCCTGGATTAGTTGCCAAGATTAATGGCTCTCTAGGGACAACCCACTGCCCCAAGTTCTAATCTCACCCAACTTCTCTTCATAAAGGACCTCTTAGCTAAATTAGTCAGTTCAGGAACAGTATGAGAGTGAAGGTTGATACAATGAGGTCCAGCAAGTTGGAATGTGGGACCCGGCCCTGAAAAATTAATTGTCACAATCCTAGTCTGGTTAGTAAGGTAAGGAACCATCAGAACCTTGCAGATATTAATAGCTTGCAATACTCTGCAGTTATACTAGAGAAAGGCATTTGCTACTCTGGGAACTGATCACCAAGTATTTTACTCAAATATTGACCTTTTTTGAATACTAAAGAATTTAATCGCTACTTCAGTTGATGTCAAGTGATTAATTGAAGTAGTAATTCACTTTTCAATAGTGATTCAATTTGAGTAAAATACTTCGTACTCAGTACTCTGAGTAGCACTTGACTATACCTGGGTTATACCCACGTTAAATGTGCAATTTGGTGGCCTATTTCATACTCGCCTCATGCATCGCAAGCACTCATTCATACTGAAAACATCTGAATAACCGAAATTTATTAAAAATTTGTGATGAAAAATAAAAGTTCGGGGGATTTACTCAAGTTTATTGCCTAGGTACAGAATGCTAAACTAGGTTCATTGACATTTTAGCGTTTGATACGACAGAAAAGGAGGCACTGATAGTGGACCCGATGATTAAGTAAGAAACTAACGATCCAGATCAAGACTACAAGGCATTTGCAGAGAAAGAGGAAATTTTGGAAGAAATACATACCTTACTTAAAAGAAAGATATTGAGATGAATTTGGAGAGAGAACATTTTCAGTTAAAGAACTCTGCTTCGGAAGTTGGGGAAACATCCCTCATAATACAAGTAATTTCTTGCTAAGGCTCGATGTTGTAAGGGAGCAGATGCAGACCATGACAGCAACTATTATTTTAGACTCGTTGGGAACCCTATTCCAGCACATATATTAATCTTTGCCTTCACTTATTTGATTCTGTAAAGTGTTCCTAACATATTTCCTATATATTAAAATGATTCCTACCTAAGTGTTGTTTTGGTTGCAAAAAATATCTGTTGACAGACGAGTACGCTTTTCGAGAACATCTAAATAGAATTCCATCAACATAAAGTTAGAACTAAATATTTTTAAGCATATATAAAACAACATGGTGTATGAAATTTACTTATACTCAGTGGCCTTTATCTTTAAATAATTTAGTTAAAATTGATCAATAACTGAATAAATAAATTAAAGTTCCGCTTGTATAAAAGTGCGGTATACTTGTGAATAGCCCAACAAGAGTATGTAATAAAATGATAATAATAATAATAATAAGGCTTAGCGAACCCGAAGGTTCGATGCCGACACCACCAATCGCTTGTTACACACCTCCCTCCACCGTTCGCCGTCCAAACCCAGTCCCTTCAGATCAGCTTTAATGCAATCTTCCCACCTTCGCTTCGGTCTACCCCTCCGACGCTTACCATTCGGCACAGCAAATATTAACCTTTTAGGAATTCTCTCGTTACTAAGCCCAACAACTTTACAAGCCCATTTGATTCGCCGCGATGAAATTATCTCAATTATATTAGCCGGATATAGCTCACGCAATTCAGCGTTGTGTAACCGTCTGAACTCTCCGGTTAACTCATCCTTCTTCGGTCCGAATATTCTACGCAATACTTTATTTTCAAAAACCTTAAGACGCTGCTCATCCCTTAATGTAAGCGGCCAAGTTTCGCATCCATAAAGAACTGTAGGCAAGATAATTGTTTTACAGATTCTAATTTTTAAGTTTCGGGACAAGAGGCGCGAACTGAGTAGTTTTGTCACAGAAAAATAACAAGCATTCCCCGCCTTCAGTCTAACATTAATCTCTTCTTCAATTTCGTTTTTTCTAGTTATCGTAGAACCTAGATACCTAAATTTATCTACCTGTTCAAACATATTACCATCTATATCGATATCACCAGTAGTATCGCCATTTTTGCAGCTAACCATATATTTTGTTTTATCTACGTTTATTTCGAGTCCTAGTTCTTTACCGGCTTTCATTAACGTTGTCGTATTTAGTTTTATAGTTTCAACGTCTTCGCTTAACAGTACCAGATCATCAGCATAGCCCAGCACGGATGTTGTCCCGCCCAGATCCAACCCTTTCTCGGTACGCATTACCTCCCTAATGGCATGTTCTAATGCCAAATTGAACAGGACAGGCGAAAGAGAATTCCCCTGTTTTAAGCCCGAACGAACCTCAAATTTTTCGGACAAATTATCACCGATTCTAACTTTATTGAGTGTCTCCGTCAAGCACATCCTGACTAGATTTACTAGTTTTTTTGGAATCCCCTGCTCAATTAGAATATTATACAGTTTCTGGCGGTCAATAGAATCGTAAGCCTTTTTAAAATCTATATACAGCTGGTGAACAATACCTTTGTACTCCAATTTTTTCTCTAATATTTGCCGTAAAGAAAATATTTGATCAATAGTCGAACGATTCCGTCTAAATCCGCATTGGTAGTCTCCGATAATTTCCTCGGCGTATTCCGTGATTCGACTGGTTAAGATTACAGTGAATATTTTATAACATACCGGAAGGAGTGAAATTCCTCGATAGTTATTACAATCCGTCCTCGGACCCTTTTTGTGAATCGGAATAAGAATAGATTCTTTCCATTCTTCAGGTAATTTCTCGTTCACCCAGATCTTTTCAACCAACCGATGTATTTTAGAAACTCCAGCTTCCCCGCATGCCTTAATTAGTTCAGTATGAATATTATCGATTCCCGCTGCTTTATATGATTTTAATTTTCCGATAGCTACTTCAACTTCCTCTTTACTTGGTCCTTCTATTAACGGTTCAGCACTCTGGTACTCAGAAGGAGGACACAGATCATAATTTCCCGTATTTAAAATATTGTCAAAGTGGTCCTTAAACTTATTCAATATGTCAACCGGATCGGTCAGAATATTGTTATTATCATCCCTAATTCCAGACGTTACGGGCCCTACATATTTACGTGATCTGTTTATACCTTTGTACATGTCTCTTACGTTATTTTCGATTCTATTAGTTTCTATTTCAATTATTTTATTTTTAAGATACTCCCTTTTTTTATTTTTGAGCAATTTTGTCGTTTCGTTCTTTGAGATTCGGAAGTATTCCAGATTGTCTTCGCTAGGATTATTTAGAGCTTTTAATTTAGCGGCTTTCCTTTTTTCGCACATGTTTAAGCAATCTTCATCAAACCACGGTTTGTTATTCTTAATCTCCTTTTTTCCTAGACACGAGTTACCGACCGCTTTAATATTATCCCTGATCTCTACCCATAACTTGTCAATATCCTCGTGGTCCTCGTCAGGAAGCTCTAAAGCTTCAAACCTATTCTTAACATCTAGCTCGAATTGGTTTCTAATTGATGGATTTTTTAATTTTTCCAAATTATAATTCTCAAAATCGAAACGGTTTTCTTTTCTCTTTTTTATATTAAGTTTTTGTCGAAGTTTCGCGATTACTAATTCATGATCCGACCCACATTCTGCTCCGCGATAAGACCGTACATTGATTATACTGCTTTGCCAGCTGTGTTGTATCAAGACATGATCGATTTGATTTCGTGTTTGCGAATCCGGCGATGTCCAAGTATATTTATGAATATCCTTACGTTTAAACGTCGTACTTTTAATTACCAGGTTTTTCGAGATGGCAAAGTTTATCAGACGGATCCCATTATCATTACTATATTCGTGCAAACTTTCTTTACCAATCGTCTGAATATAAACTTCTTCCCTTCCTACCTTTGCGTTCGCGTCACCTACAATTATTTTCATGTAGTTTCGCGGTAGTTTATCATAAACCCATTCGAGTTTATCGTAAAATTCACTTTTGACTTCATCGTCACTGTCTTCGGTCAGACAATGTATGTTTATTAATGCGATTTTAAACCAACGTCACTGAAATGTAGCTACCGAAATTCTATCACTAAAGAATTGTACGTCCCTCAAAGCGGATAGTAATCTACTCCTAATTAGAAACCCGGTACCTAAACAATGATTCCCGCTTCCTCCGTACCAAATAGTGTACTTTCCTTCCCTCATCGAGCCCTCCCCTGGCCAGCGAATCTCTTGCAGAGCCACGACATCCAAATTGTACCCATTTACCTCATTCGCGACCGATTTTAGTCCCCCTGCTGTGTTTAAACTCCTTACGTTCCACGTACCAATATTTAAATCCCTATATTTCAACTTGCGGCATGAATCCCCTAAAGCAGTCCCCACCCGGAGACCCGAACGGGGGACTAGTTTACCTCCGGATAATGAGCGTTTTACCTTAGGGAGATCCATGACTTTTTGTGGTGTTTGGTGAACTAAAGATATGTGAGTAGGGCGTTCAATCCTACGTCACACCCTCCAGCAAGTCTGGTGGGCCCCTACCTCCAGCAAGTCTGGAGGTCCCCTCCCTCCAGCAAGTCTGGAGGGCCCCTCTCATTGTTGGTCAGCGAGTCCATCGGACTTAGCCGGGAGGAATTTCCACCGACCATCCCCACATCCGCCACCCGTGGGACGCTCCCCATACGCGGTAATGAGCCCGCGCGAGGATGTAATAAAATAAATTAGTTAATTTCTATATATTATATTATGCTTTCATTAGTAAAATTCCTCTTCGCTTATCATACTTATGTTGATTAAACCGGAATACAATTCTGTTCTTTTAAATACAAATTATTAAAATTGTTTAATAATATAAAAAAATGAAATAAATTGTTAACATAAATTAAACACTATAAATTATTGAATGTAAGGGAATATATATATATATATATATATATACATTTAAAAAAAAAATTTTTTTTTTGTTTTTATTAGAATATTTACAAGTGTATTGGTATAAATACATCGAGTAAATATGCACACAGGAATATAATTACCTGAAAACGCTTGTTGAGAAACTACACATTTTTAGTACTGTAACAATACGCCTCAGAGGTTTATCAGAGATCGAAAAAGAAGCAAGGTTAACAACAAGAGAATTCGGATGGTTATGAAGTTTATAATGGTCGGATAAGTATCTGGATTAGGCCAAATCGGAAACATATGGAACATTAAGGTCTTTCTGAATAATTTTATTTGTGACAAAGTAGGGAGAATTGAGGATTTTACGAAGAATTTTGGATTGTAAGGATTGGATAAGAGAGGGATTTGATGGTTTAGTGGAGCCCCATAGCGAAAGTCCATAAGTCCAAATAGGTCTTATTATAGTCATGTATATGAGTCGTTTGTAATTAATTGCAAGTTTTGAGCATTTGTCCAGTGAGTGTTCGAGCAAGCGTAAACGTCGATGTTTTCGTAAACGAATGTAAAATGTATAATAATACATTTTATAAGTAACATATATAAGAATAAAACGTTTCCTCACCTTTCAGGAGAGGCGCACACCTTTAACTTCGATTCCTGGAACCGCTTGTGTTTCAGAATTACGTTTAATAAAAACTTAATTAACACACAAGGACACTAAGTTGATGAGTTTTCTAGGAGTGTATGCGATGAATTTCCAAGAATTAATAGTTGAAGTGCATTAGAGCTCCGTGAATATTTTTTTATTTATTTCTAATTTCGTATTATTTTTTGGATGGGTCCGCAGATTGGCTACAACTGCTATTCGAGTCTGCTTAAGAGGAAAAAAATATTTTAAGTTATTCAACTTGGAACACATCCTTCACCTGTAAAGTAGGCTAGGAAATAAATATGATGGTTGAGCACAATACCTATTGTATTAGCGTTGATCACACTACACCTTGAGTACAACATCTCCAGACCTGTTGTGCTTAGGAAGCTGTTATTAATAATTAAATTTAAATAACGAAGTAATTGGCATGAAAAAGACATTTATCTGCCCATTATTACATTTTGAAAGCTAAAAGGTATAGGTACCTTAGCTAATGAACTAAGGTCTTATCGTAGTTAACCAAATCGTAGAAGTGTTAATGGTCCCTTGTTATGGTACCCTTATCCAAGATTCTGCCCGAACGCCCCGAAGAGTTCTTGCGTCCAACATTAATGTTACCAGGAGAGAGAGCACTCCTTTGTTCCAATAACTTCCTATCCAAGGATCATTCCGGAGGATGGCCGAGGCTCAGAGCTACTTAACATTCAAGGAGCAGCTCGCTAAGAGGGTTCCAATTTACGTCCTCTCTAGGCTTCTCATTACAGAATTCTGCAATTCGATTATTCTTACTAATAGTCTTCTTCATTATAACTAGACCTTGAAACAACTTACCTTGATAGAATATTTCCGAGAGAAAAAATGAAGATTAGTTTTCCTAAATACATCATAAATAATAGAATAAATAGAAAAATAAAATTAGTAAAAATGAAGAGTATTTGTTTTAGAGTTTAGAGTTTATTTAACTAATAATTACTAGGTCCAGATGGAATCATCTGTTGGTCAGTGCCATTAATAAGTAAATAAATTTTACAAGGTTAGATTTTTTTTCTAACAATTTAAATAAATAACATATTCACATAACCAAACATAGAGGTAATATATAAGATAATAAATAAAATAATAAATAAATGTGAATAGTAGTACATGAACAACATAAGAATAAAAACGTGGCTAGAAAGAATAGAAGTTAATGACAAAAACAGCATATGTGATAAGCATAGGAGTGACTAGTAGAATAATAGAGTTTGATAGACACAAAGTCTATAAAAATAAATTCTAATAATAAAAATCTGGTGTGTCCACCCACGCGACTTCCTAACCTATTTCAGAAAAAAATTTTATATCATTATATATATCCATCAAGAAACAAAAAAAACAATGGAATTACAATTATTTTTCTGAAAATTGATCAAAGAAAAGATTTGAGTAAGATTTACTGGATAAACTAAAGGAATGTAAACCGGCTTAAGGTAGATCAGTGTAAAAATTTCAATACCTTCTAATATTGCTGATCAAAAACTTTTTGCCATAGTTTAATTTGGTCTAACAATAATTTTGTTAAAAGAAGAGGAAATAGTGAAGCTTGTGTGCTAAATCATGCGGGCTGAAGATTTTCTTACTTTCACTTAGTTATCTTTTTTTCTCATTCACCCCTTTCTGACACCAGGGTATGAACACGTAATCTTACATTGGATATTGAAAAGCTTTAATTTTGTTCATAGTTGTCCGAAATGAACGATTTTATACAGTTTTGTATGGAATTTCGTTACCTTTCAAGAAACAGGCGTTAAGCAGTTTTCTTTTCTTTATAACTTTTTTCACTGAATTTTCTCTGGAATTTAGTCTACATGCGAAAATTGGTAGGACAATTAGTAGAACATTAGTGAAAAGTTTCATCAAAATCGTTAGAGTCGTTTTCGCGCTACAGTCTATAGAAAAACATATTTTTCATTTATTGCGAAACAGCTATAGCACATTCAGCATCCATTTTGTGAAGCAGACATCAGTAGTCAAAACTCTACAAAATAAAAAATGGAGAAACAAGATCGGTTCACTGGTTACCGAGAAAATCGTAGCAGAGACAGAACAATGGCTAAAAATGTGTTTTTTCGGACTCTGGAGACTCTGAAGTGAAATGTAAATAATAACAAATTTCACTCGGTTCCTACATGTGTGATATCAAGAATTAATGAAACGCAGAAAATAGAAACTTTAGAAATAGCACTTTTATTTATTTTACATACGCCATTTTATTTACTTTATTTATTTATTTTATTTACTGATTACTGATTACTTACTATAATAATCAAGGTTGTCTACAAGAGCTGATTCCAGATCTCTAATAAGATATACAAAACAACTATGAATCTAGGTCTCCAAGCAAGAGTACGACTGCAAAAATGCAACTGTTCGGATGATTTATCCTGAGGACCATTGGGGTAAATATACTCAGGAATAGTAGAGGATTTGAAGAAAAATTTGAGGGTTGCAACGGGAAGTTGTTAAGAATTGATATTCTTATTCTTGAATATTGATATGCGGTCTATTGGGCCTTTTGCCGAAATATGTTATTGTTCCCTGAGTCTTGATTAGGAGTCTATTCTGTATTCTGGGTCCGTTTGGATAACTAGCTAGATCTAGACTATCAGATAACCTTGCCCTTTGGGTTATAGTTATTGTCAATGGGTTATATAACCAAAGGCACACAATTAGTAAACTCAATTATTTAAATTATTACTAAATTACTTTTTTACCCATAAGTTGAGCTTTCTTCAAGTAAAAAGTTGCAATGCACGTTTTGAATGTTCTGATATAGCCACGATCTTCAACCTAATACCTATTATAGATTTGAATCATACTACTCATATCTCTCTATGGCATTATTTAATATTCTACATGTCTCACCAATGATCGATCATAAATGACATTAGGAGCGTTTGGGTATCAATCGCAGTTGGATTATTGCGGTTTTGTAACGTTAGTGCGAGGGAGCCAATAGCAACTTACAATGCCGTTCTAATAGGATTTCTATTTCGACGGAATATCTGGTTTGTATATTTTGGGATCATAGTGATTTGCAATGGTGTTTAATAAACTTATAAAGATGTTGTCCAGGGGTAAATATGAGAATACCGTTTCGTCCTTCCCACAATTATTTGAAGATAAAAAATTAAAATAAATAATAAATAAGCTACACGAATGAATAAAATGGATTAAGAAAAATCGTGTCTCAGGGCATGCCTGATACACGGCCCAACCATCTTATCTGGTTTCCCCTCACAATTGAGACCGAATCCGGCCTCGCATACATTTCATACAGTTCTTTATTAGTGCGAATTCTCCATTGTCCCCGTTCGCAAACCGGGCCATAGATCCTGCGGAGAACCCTTCTCTCCCAAGCGATTACATTTTTTTCCGATGCTTCGGAGATCAACCAAGTCTCAGCCATAGGTGACGACGGGTCTGATGACTTTCTCATACACCGTGATCTTTGTTCTGTAAGAAAGAGATCTGTAATTTAATATTTTTCGCAATGCAAAACAGCACCTATCATCACCTCGGCAGTCATCCTTGTTTTTAATTCTTCCACAATTTCATTGTTTTCTGTGATTAGTGCTCCCAAATATTTAAAATTTTCGAACACTTTTAGGGTGTAGTTACCAATTATGACGCGTTCGACTGTTTCACTTGGATTTTTTGACGTTTGCATGTAAACAGTCTTCTGTTTATTTATTTATCTAAACGTTACATTTATTTTAATTGTCATTTATATTAAAAAATAATGATATATATCAACAAATCCTAGGATTTTACGATTCAATCATAGCTCCACTTTCATATAATATTCTTATCACATTTTTCGCGGCAAACTAGTCGGACAGTGAAAAACGATGTATTTTTATTTGGGGTGGTACACACAAAGAAATCAAAAATATTTTTCACTTTTTTGTATTATTTATTTTTAGCTGAAAAAGTTATAGAAATATACCGATGTTATGAAGGTCTCCGCTCCCTTCTCGTCCCTGTGTTTAATCTAAACATATACATTATATATTCAATTTCCATATTTTTTTTTTTAGAAATTTGAAGTATATATAATAAGTAAAATAAAAATCCCGATAACTACAGAAACATATAAATAAATTAATTTTAAATATTCATAATATATTAATATAATGATTTTTTTTTTTTTTATCCATCGTTCCCCTTTCTTTCCCCAATAAAATTGACAGTCTGCGCCTATAATGATTAGTGCAGTAAAATTTATATACTTTAAAGAGAGGGTATATTACAAAAATTAAAGGATATTGCAGAATTTATTAGAAAATACAATTCGCTCATTATGTATTACGGAACAAAATGCATCGAGTGTTACATTAAAATAACAATAGCTAACTTAATAACAAATATAAATATACTGATATGTTACAATTAATTTTTAAATAAAATATTCATGGAAGTCGAAGTGACATTAAAAAAGTAATATAAAATAACAATGATTTTTATAATTAAAAACAATTATTAAATAATTATGAAACGGCTTTATGACCTCGTTAAGATTCTATAAAAAAGAGAGAATGTCGCAGCTTTCAAGATTATAATTAAGTTTTAATCATCCGGTAATAAATTAAATAAATGTTTTTTCTATCTTATAATATTTTGTTTTATTTATCTATTTCTTCACATCAAGGACATTTATAATAGTGATCAGAGAAAGCACACTCACACTCTATTTACAATAAAAAAAAAAATAAAAATAAATAATACAGAAACTTAACAATAATAAATACAATAAAATAAAATAAAAATAAATACAATAAAATAAAATAAATGTATATAAACAAAAGAACTAACCTAATCATACACACTCGGGCTTGAGTGGAGGATCTGGCCATTGCCAAAACTCCAATAGATGCTTATTTACAAAAGGTCTCTGGGCCACTGCCGCTTCAACCTTCGAGGAGGATTGTAAGGATGGGTGGTGCTGGATAGAGATTGTGCAAGGGGATTTGGATGATAGGTAAGGTTTTGGTGAAATTTGGAGAATTTTTCTGGAATAAGGTCTAGGACAAATGGGATATTAAGGTCATGGTGTAGGATTTTGTTATTTACATAGAACGGAGCATCAACTATTGTTCGAAGGACTTTAGATTGAAAGGATTGAATACGTTTGATGTTAGAAGCTTTTGCTGTCCCCCACAGTTCAAGTCCGTATGTCCATATAGGTTTCAGTATTGTCTTGTAGATAAGTAATTTGTTTTCAATAGAAAGTTTGGATTTTCTGTTTAGTAGTCTGTATAGCTGGCCGTATCGTCGGTTGAGTTCTTGTCTTTTGAGTCTAGTATGTGGGTTCCACGTTAGTCTTCGGTCTAAATGAAAGCCAAGATACCGGACTGTGTCTGAGTAAGGAAGCTGGATGGAATTAAAGTGTACTGGTGGACAGGAACTGCGTCGGAGTGTAAAGGTAATATGTTGGCATTTAGATTCATTAACTTTAATGCGCCAGTTATTACACCAGTGCTCAATCAAGGTGAGGTGGTTTTGGAGATTTAAGGATGCTATGTTGGGATCAGAGTTGGATGATAAGATTGCGGTGTCGTCAGCGAATGTTGCAAGAAAAGTATCGGGATGAACAGGGATGTCAGCAGTAAAGAGGATGTAAAGCACGGGACCCAAGACGCTGCCTTGGGGAACACCGGCTTTAACGGAGTAGATATTGGAAAATTCTGTTCCACAGCGAACTCGGAAGGAGCGGTCAGAGAGGTAGGATCGGAGGACTAGGTACAAGGACTGAGGTAAATGGATTTTAAGCTTGAAGAGCAGTCCGGAGTGCCATACCCGGTCAAATGCCTGTGCAATGTCCAGAAATGCACCCGAACAGTATTCCTTGTTTTCTAGGGCTGAGGAAATATGATCAACAACTCGGAGTCCTTGTTGAACAGTGGAATGTTGGGAGCGAAAACCAAACTGATGGGAAGGAATATTTTGGGATTCTATAATGGGTAGGATTCGTTTCAAAAGGATCTTTTCAAAAATTTTTGAAAGGATTGGGAGTAGGCTAATTGGTCTATAGGATGTTGAGATATTGGGAGGTTTGCCTGGTTTTTGGAAAAGGATAATAGTGGAGTGTTTCCATAGCAGAGGAAAGTGGGTGGTGCGTAGGATACAGTTGTAGATATATGTAAGGAATATGACTGCTTTGGATGGAAGTTGTCGAAGGATTTGAGGGGTAAGGAGATCATGTCCAGGAGCTTTACGGGGGATTAATTTTTTTAATTGAAATTTCACTTCGGAAGGATGAATAGCTTTTGGGGGCAAGGAAAGTGGGATTGGTGATGTAAGGAATTCTTCTACTGTTACGGTGTGGGCAGGATGGGATTCCGGATGTGAAATAAATGTATTGGATAGGTGAATGGCGAACTCCTCAGCCTTATCTTCGTCAGATGCTGCCCAGGAGCCATCATCTCGTCGGAGGGGATGGGAAATGCGGTGAGGATTTAAGATTTTGGTAGTGGTTTTCCAAAGGGAATTGTCGCGAGAAGAAAGGGAGGATAGGTAGGAGTTGAAGGAATGTGATCTGAAGGTGGCTAATTCCAGTTTTAATTTTTTGCAGTAATAATTATAGGAGCAGCGGTCGGTAGGATGTCGGGTACGTTGCCACAATAATCTGGCACGGCGTTTGGTTTGGATTAGGTCAAGGAGGTGTTGGGGTAGAATGGTCTTTTTAGGAATTCTGGAGGAGTCTTTTGGGAAGGAAGCAGTCCAGGCGGCTTGTTGGATTGTGGTAGTAAAGGAATTTACGGCACTATCAAGGTCATCGGGAGTTTTGAGGGATATGTTAAGATCAATTTTATCGGAGATGATTTGGCGGAAAAGGTCCCAGTTAACTGGGCCCCTAATAAATGACGGTGGAGAAGGTTTGGGAACGGGTTCAAGTGAAACATTAAGGATTAGAGGACTATGGTCAGAGGAAAGTTCATTTAGACGTGTAATGGAACAATTGAGGGGACTTAAGCCGCTGTGGATAAAGAAATCAAGAAGATCAGGATTACGGTTGGGATCTGTAGGCCAGTAGGTAGGAGAGTTGGGGGAAAGGAGGTGAAAATGTTGGGAATTGAGTGCAGACAGCAGGGTTCGGCCACGAGTATTCGTGGTTCTGGAACCCCATTGTTGATGTTTGGCATTTAGGTCTGCACCCAAGATGAAGTGATGTCCTAAGGAGTCGAGGAGAGAACGGAATTGGGCATTGGATATGGATCGGTTAGGAGGGCAATACGCTGATGCAAGGGTAACCGGAAAGGAAAAGGTTTTTATCACGATAGCGGTGGACTGTAGGAAATCATGTGTAGGTAACGGGAGTAGGTGATGGGAGAGGGATTGGTGTACAATGACAGCAGTACCGGCATGTGCTTTTCCGTCAGGGTGGTCAGTACGATATGTCAGGTATTGTGGTATTTTGAAGTGCTGTTTAGTGGTTAGTCGAGTTTCAGTAATTAGTGCCACGTCAATATTTTTGTCAAGTAATAATGTAGTTAGTTCGTTTGTGTGATTTCTAACACCATTCGCATTCCAAAGGAGAATGGATAAAGGTTTATTGGAAGTCATTTAAGGATTTTTCGCGGGAGGGATAAAATGTGATACAAGATTGGTGAGAAGAGATATCAAAGGAGTAACAAGGGATCTGAATTCGGAGAGGAAAGATGTAAGTAAACTGGTGAGATCTGTGGTATTTGAGGGAGGAGGAATGCGGGGAATTTGGTGTTGATAAAACTGTTGATTAGGTGAAGTTTGATTAGGATGTTGAGGGTGGGGTTGAGAATTTTGAGGTATGTGTTGTTGTTGCGGCAGGGTCTCACAATAAGTAACATCATTCTTACCTCCTAATAAGTGTGCAAAAGACACCGTTGGGTCAATTTTTTTTGAAGGTCCTCTTCTTGATGCGTTAGGTTCTCTTCTTGATGCCTCTGCTTCTTCTTGGGTCCGGGATTTTTGATATCTTGATTTAATATTCTTGTAGATCTGACAGCCTTTGTAGTTCGCTGGATGTCCTTCAAGGCACAATGCACAAACTGCAGGATCCCGTTTCGGTTTTGTGCACTCCCGGATTTGTGCTGCTCTCCACATTTCACACAGCGCGGCAGATGATGGCAGTAAGTCCTGGTATGGCCATATGCCTGGCAATTGTGACACTGTACGATTTCCCTCTTAGGATATGGCTTCTCTACTATAACACTTGTGTAGTATATTCTTCTTATTTCGTATATTTTTTCGATCCCTTGATTTGGCTCCAAATCTACGAAAAATAAGGGTAGAGGAACTTTTACTCCTGGCTGTTCTTTACTCTCCTTCTGTACATTTGTAATCTGGCGCACTATGAAACCTGAAGTTTTCAATTCTTCTTCTATTGCTTCGGTTGGTGTTGAGGGGTGTAGATTTCTTATGACTACCCTCAAAGCTCGATCTTGCCGTAATTGGTACGTATGAAAATCCGCGTTGGTTTCCGTTAGATACTTCACAATTTTTCTGTAGGTTTCAGCTGTATCTGGTGATATCTTCGTGTCCTTTGTTCTGCTTAGACATGAATAGCTTCCAGAGCCTGTTATTTTGTTCAGTTGTGAGCATAGTAACTGAAAATTGCTTATGTTTTTAACGAATATGGGTGGAGGTCGGGGATCTCTTGGTATTGAAGCGGATTCCATCACTTCTTTATCATTCTGAAGCACCTGATAGGGGTTAGGGGTGAAAAACGGAGATTGTTCGGTTATCTCTTGTGAAGATGTACCTGGTTGATGCTGAAGTTCTTCAATTGTTGGTTTTGATGATGTTCCTGGCTGGGTTTCATTTTCTCTGGAGCTAATAGGCGTTACTGCAGGTGTTTGACGACATTGACGAGGCTTTTGTTTGACAGGCGAAGAACAAGGTGTTGAGCCTAACGGCCGAATTCTCTTGATAGAAGCTCTACTAGACATGGCCTGATTGTGATATCGTATATAAGGGAAAAAAAAAATGAAAAAATAAAAATAAAATAAAAATAACCCTATAATTTATAACAAACAATAAATATCAATTGTTATTATGTATTCTTGACTTGTTTTGAATAAATAATCTCAAAGATTTCACTGCAAAATAAGTAAATTCTGAGAGACGATGTAGAAACACGACCTTTCGCATCAGCTGATCCACCATGTGTGTCATTTTTCGAATTAAAAATATCTTCTAAAATATAATTGATATATTGATTATTGTATTCATCTAGTACCTATGTATTCATCATGTGTTGTTTTATATATTATTTTATGACATTGTATATACTTAGTTTTAGCTTTGTTTATTTTCAATGTCATAGGATGATTTGACTAATAATTGAGTAAAATATTTTTAGTATTTACTTAACAAAAACCTTCATTTTTTTTTAATGCTTGTGTATTCTATCCATATTAGGTCTGCAGAAAATACGGATTTGAATTAGTTATTTTATGAATGAATTCACAAAATTACTTCCGAATCCTATCCTTACAATCAAAACCCATAAAAAAATCCTAAGCCCTCCTTATAATGATACGATAGTAATTATTCATAAAGTTGAATTTCGGCTTGACATAAATATCCCTCCCTTTCAATTTCACTTCTATTTTGTATTCCTTTCCAATAATGGAAAAACCTAAAAAAAAATATGGTTCTGGATTTGCAAACGGGTATTTCTTTTACTGGCTATTTTTTTATATGAAAGTTTTTATAGTGCTACTATTTATATTCCTTACTTTGGTAAATATCAATAATTATAAATTTCACTTGCTTATTTATGAAATATTTTACCAATTATATAGTATGAGGAGGTATTCTGATCGTGGAAAATTTTGAATTATATTTCTTTCTATTAATTTAAAATGGGTACGAAGAGATGGCAATGACCCGATTGATGAAGAAACCGAATGTCGAGGCTTGTTATAAAGTAATTTACATTAATTGTCGGCAAACCTTGAGGAACCCAATTTATTTTACCCTCCAATGATTTTAGTCTACCCAGAATGAAATTTAATTGTCCCATTTCAGCAGCGAAAACAGGGACCGGTTAGAGATGAATCTCATAACTTTAATTCTTCGAAGACAAAGGCTCTGTGAATTCTGATGAAAAGGAAGGAATTAAACGCTTCTGTGGAGTTGCCAACAGTCATATTAGAAAACAAATTTTATTTCATTTTCACTAAGTTTGTTTTATGATATACCACAACATTTACCAAGATATTAATATATGCAGGCGTGGAAAGCACGCGTTGCCCGGCAACCTGATAATTACTGAGTTCAAATCCAGGTGCCGAGGGATTTTTAACTCTGGTATTAATTCCTCACCCTCTCTCCTGGCCCGTAAAACACCCTTACAGTCGAAAAGGCGAGGATAGAGAGGGGAAAAAAAAGCATTGCTCCAACTCTGAAGACGTTTCTTAATTTAACTTTGTTTCAAATATCATAACTCTTCGTTACATATATTAATTTTATTATGAACATTAGTATGATTTTTCAAAAGGTTTCTGAAGCATATTTTACAGAGGCACATAATATTGAAATTAATAACATCTTGAATAAATTGTGTAAAGATCACTTAAACGATATTAGTAAACTACCCTTCTTGCTATCCAAACTTCCGTAAACAAAATCCAGTCAATGGTTGTACCTCGTGTGTATGTGTGTGTGTGTGTGTGAGAGAGAGAGAGAGAGAGAGAGAGAGAGAGAGAGAGAGAGAGAGAGAGAGAGAGAGAGAGAGGAGGGGATGATGATGAGGGGATGGATGGGACCAGAATACGACGGGCGAGAACAGAAGAGTAGTGGCGGTTAGGCTGGGCCTTTATGCCCCTGTCATTGTTCCAGTCCCAAAGGATGTTCGTCTCTTGTTCCTTTTGTTATACCTCTAATCCTGTAATCAACCTGAGTTCTAACAATATATCTTCTTTTCACGCAGCTTCTAACACTTTTCAACTAGTAATTTTTTGGGGAGGTTGTTTTTTATTATGTTTTTGCGTATAATATTTTTTTAATCGCTATATTAATATCAGCTACCTATCACTATCACCTGCCCTTTAAGGTCAAATTCTTCTCGACATAAATGAAACCGAACAAGCGAAATATAATTATAAAAATCGTGGGAGAAATATATTTAAAGAAATTTTACTTGGAAAGAATGGAGGGAAATATAAGAACTTATTGATTGGGAAATAAAATAATTAACACAAACCTGGGATTTAGGCAAGCTGAGGTTATCATCGTAGAACAGGTGAGACAGTTTCTTCATGCTGCGGACTATTTTTCCCCACCAGTCCCAGTATTAGAAAAGGCTCCAAAACTGAATTTTCTTGCTTAATTCTAAATCCATTCGGTTATTAATAGTTATCTGTGATCCCACATAAATAAATAATACAAAAAAAAATTAATTCGAAGCATGTTCCTCTAGTAGGGTTATCAATTTTCCTACCAAAACTAATAATTAAATACATTCCATCTGCCCATGCTTAATTGTTGAACCCCCCAAATTACAGGAAATATTATATTTCTGGCCCAGTAAAATTGGAATCCTTTAGATAAAAATATTTAACGTACTCATTTTTCGCTAACTAAAACCTTAATTCGCTAATGATAACACTCGAGAGTGAAACAGTAACAGTAACATTGGGTCAATCTAACCCAGCAATAATTCCCTTTTATTTTATTTATAGGTGTTGGGGATAAATAACGTCATTATATATATATATATATATTGTAATATTTATTACTTGTGTAATTTTCTGAAAACAATAAAAACACATATAACTGAACTCCAAGTAAAAATTAATATAAAACACTGATACAATATATTAAATTTCAAAATATATAATAAAATATCATCACATAATTTACTATCCTTCATAACAATAATTTTTAACGAAAATTTGATGTTCTCCACAGATACACCTGTGATATACCCTTTTTGCTTCATGCTTGGGACCAGGAAGATGAGTAACAATATTGGAAGACGAGTTCCTTGAAAACTTTGATTTTAATGGTTGATTGGCCCAAAATAGTGTCACCATCTTTCTCCAATGTCTATACCAGGTCTGTCCGTAGATTCACTGATTTGTTCTTCGCCTTCCACATCGAATAATTCGTTTACATTATCATCATTGACGTCTTTTGTCTCCGAGTCCAAAATTCATTCAATTCATTATCAAATTCTTCTTTTTAGCGGCGAATTTCATTAAAAACCTCTTCTGGAGTGGTAAATAACAACAACTATCGTGACACAAGAATAAAAATTTTCAAAACAAATAAAATTATGTTGAATTACCGAAATAATACAAATATTTTTATATTTACAGTAGTCCTCCTGTCCTACAGTAGCCTTTAATAATACCCCACTTATCTCTGTTGAACAAATCCGATACCTTGGACTCCACTTAGACAAATTTATTACTTGGAATACTCATGCCAGACTGAAACGACAAGAAACCGCTATACGTTTCCGACTACTCCAGCACTTACTAGACAAACGCTCTAAGCTCCCAGTCAATTACAAAAGACTCATATACATGACTGCAATAAGACCTATTTGGACTTAGGGAGTTGAGCTATGGGGCTCCACTTAGCCATCGAATTCCTCTCGTATCCAACCATTACAATCCAAAATCCTCACTGATCCTTATTTTGTCACAAATAAAATCATCTATAACGACCTTAATGTTCCTTATGTTTCTGACCTGGCCCAATCCAGATACCCATCGTTCATTACACACTTCGGAACCATCCAAACCCTCTCGTTTCTAACCTTGCTTCCTCTTCGATCGCTGACAACCTTCCGAGGCCTCTGAAAAGAAGATGGCCTCGAGATCTCCTTTTGTAAAAACATTTTTAGTTAGTAGTTTCACAACAAGTGGTTTCATGTTAGTATATTCTTTTGTTCACATTTACTGAATGTATTTTTATTTGTAATACAATTGCAAATATTATCAATAAAAAAAAATATATTTACAGGGTCAAATTAAAGGGTAAGTCAAATTCGTCCAAAATTCGAAAGGACTTCATTATTCCGAATTGATCAACAATGTAACTTGCCAGAATGGAATCCCTTTGAAGACAATTAGTTCAACAATGGATAGTAGGGTAACTGGTAAATCCTAGAATTGTATAGTTAATATACCAAAATGTACCGCTATGGTCAGATTGACCCGAGTGTTACCGTTTGAGGGTTAATTGTTCTAGAACAAAGGATTGAGACGATGGAGCCATGATAAGGATGTGAAAGATTCTCTACATTTGCAGAGACCTGGAGAACAGAGAGCCGTGCCATTCCTCTGCTAAGCGAGCTGTGAAATTGCCCGAAAGCCGACTCTGATATAGAGGCAGTTCCTTTGTGTGGTATTCGGTTAATACAGCTCGCTGTTAACAGGGGAGCACGTGTGTGTTACGAGACATTTATAGGAAATATTATTAATAACTCATTAAAAGAATAGGGTTTATCGATATTTTTCAACTATTGTTATTTTTTCAGCATAGGATCTCTCAAGACAATAATGTGCTTTTTACAAATTATTTTGAAAAAATCCTTTAAGATAATATTTTAAATAAATAAATAGGGCTTTAGATAATAATTATCCCATTCATAAAATCCAAAAATCCATGCAATAAAAATATTTAGTGATGTATAAAATCAAACGTTATTAAAAGTAAATTAGCACCTTCCTGTTTTTTGAAAATAACGATATTTTTACATATTACACTCTTTTGTTTTTAATTATTTGCAATCAAAAATACCATTTGTCGTCAAATAAATCTATGTTTAAAAATAATGAAAATGTTTACTAATTACTCAGATAAAGCAGGAGTTATAAGCGGAGAGTAAATTTGTATTTATTTTTTTTACCTTTACCTTTATTATTTATTAAATCAAATGGTTAGCTATCAGCAGTGAGCATATTCCAAACCTTTCCTTAATTTTTTTGTTTTTTATTTTTCGTTTAAATTGCTATTAGTGGGTACTTCCTCAACAAATGTTATCACGCCATCTTATTCATTTCTTCACATTTAGTAGATGTATTTTTTTTAATACAGTTGTAAATATCATGTATCAAAAGAATAAATAAATAAGTTTTTCGTCATGGAATACAAAAGATTTCCGAATCGCGAAGATATCAGTTTTACGAGTTAGTTTCCTAATAAAAATGGACTTTCCCTTTTTTAATTTACTATACATTTAGATTTTTAAGCAGAAGTAAAACGTAATAATAAACACATATGTTGAAAAAATCCGAAATGTTAAAATTAATCGATACGCGAAGGCCTAATCTTAAAATCATTGATATTTTCATTTAAAAAAAATAAATAAAAAAAAGATCTCATGTGATTAACTTTCCTAATAATATTTCATAACACGAAAAATATCATTATTGAGTTAGAATTATATTTAAGACAGAAGATCTAAAAAAAAATTCTAACAACGATTCTAAACTCTCAAATAAGCTTCAAATAAATATATCTTTATGCTATGAAAGATAAAAAAAAATGCTAAAAATATTTTGAATAAAACATCTTATTCTGCAGCTAAATCGTCCTTTAATTTTCTTGGCTAGTCAGAAAGATTGATTCTAAATAAAATACAAAAACTTTTTAGACACCATTTTTCAGAAACCTTCTAAATACGAAAATTAAATGTGATACGGATCGAAAAGCTGATGAAGAGGAGCCTTTCTTCATAAAATCAATACAACTTCAACATTCAAGCAATCCTGGAAAACACATGTTAAAAAAAATATATATAAAAAAATCTTCCACCAATAACAATGAAATAAAAAAATAATTTTATTCTGGAGCTACTGTCCCCTAATAATAATAACAGAGTTACAAATTTATGGGTATTAGTCTGACATTGATGGATTGAAATTAAACATTGTATAGATGCAAGTAATTTTGCATGTTAGGGGAAGTTTGAATGTGGAGTAGGTGTTGGAACAGGAGTTGTTTGAAGGAATTTGTGGACGAGGATAGACGCATGGAGGTAGGAAGTGAGTTCCATGAGGAAGCAGCACGAATGACGAAGGATTTGCTGAAGGAGGAAGTTTTATGGGAGGGAATATATAAGTCTATAGGTTGAGACCTAGTATTAAGAGAGTGGATAGAGTAAGGAGTTCCAGGATGTAGGGAGGGTTAAAATACAACAATAATATATTTATAACATAACATAACAATGAGTATGTAAATAAATTTGAAGGGCGTATAACCAAAATTTTAGGCCTGACAAATTTCCTCTTTTTTATTTATTTTTTTCTGCGATCTTTAGACTGGTTTATTTTGACCGACCTGTGGTTCTCTAAAAAATATCATATAGGGAAAGTATTTTAACCATCGCAGTATTTTAACCAATTTTTTATTTTACTGAAAGACAAATTAACATCATTAATAAACGTGGATATATATATCGTTTAAAAATAAATGTTAATTTTAATAAGTGGAAATTTTACGATAGTCGCATCTATTTAGCTAAAACCAATATTTCCACCAAGATACCAGCATGTTATATGCAAACTAAATGTCGAGAGAATTTTATTTATTAATATAACCTAGCAATGAGACTTATAAAGAGACAGAGATTCTCCTCTGCTTTTCAAAAAATAAATAAATACATAAATAAAAAAGCTTGTACCACTACAACTCATGAAGGATCATGGAATCAGTAATATGTGAGGAAGCACTGTTACAAGACAAACGGTCGCACAGGGGGGTTATTGGGCCGAGATAACGCTCAACTTCCAGGTCTCCCCTTAATTAATTAGTTAATTATATATTTATTTTATTTAATTATTATTATTAATTATTAATAATTATACTGATTGAGCTTGGATATTACTTAAGATATTGTTAATTGATTATACTGCGTTTAGTTGTTATCTAGTTGAGGGAGATGATGATTTAGCAGAACATATATGGAGCTTATTATGGGTACATCAAACTTAGGTAACCCTAACATTTAATTTTATTGAATCTGGAATTAACCTGGAATTTGAGAGACATTCAAGTTGCAAAATGCTGTAAGTGAAAAAAAAACTATAATTATTATTAAGATGGACTAAGTAGCTTAGTTTTTATCTAAAATATTTGTTTTTTCCGTTCAATTTTCAGGGCAATCAAAAAGTTGGTTTGAATTTCTGTTCATGAGCGATGCTCAATATGGATCTGGATTGCTGAAAACCGCACTTTCTAATAAAATTCCACTCAAGGTGCTATAAATTAAGTTTTATTAGCATCTCGATTAGTTAAAAAAAACTAAAGAAAAGTTAACGTTCTCAATAGAAACCTTCCCGAAATACATTTGAAATCATAGATAGATTTAGTATCTAATAAAAATATGATCTGTCTACATTACTTTAGATGCCTCTACAGTAGTTTTGAACTATGATTCAGATATTTACGGTAAATCCATGTTGGTTAGTGTTGCCCAAAATCGGTCTTGTTCTAGCACTTTACAAGATCAAGGCCGCTTAACTATTGCAAGAACAGGGCTGGTAAAACAAACAAACGATTTTTTAAATAACAATTTAAGCGAAATAGTTACTAATCTTACTACTTACCGTACTAATCTTAATGCTTGACAATCGTTGTTATTATGTGTTAATAATTGGTATTACCAATCATTGGTATTACAAAATATTATAATTGGTATTACCAATTATTGGTATTACAAAATATTATAATTGGTATTACAAAATATTACAGTAATACCTCTATAGTAATAAGCTAATAAGTAAGTGCAAGAATGTTGCAAGACTCTTGTGCAATATCAAGACCATGACCAGGACTGAGTTTCCAAGACCAACACCAAGACTCGTCTCGGTCTCGCTTTTGGGCAACACTAATGTTGGTAAACAAAAAAAGTTTCAGTCAAAAATATTGTAAATTTCAGCATTTTAATTTTAATTTTATAATTGACTTTTCATAAATACTTATGAAAATATTATTAGAATGTGAGAACAAGAATGAAGAAAGATATTATAGCAATTATATACAAAATAATACACCATGTAGGATAAAAATTTAAAAGACTTTAAAGCAAAGACTACAGGCGATTCTCATAAAAATCGTTGGAGCCGTTTTGTACCAAGAGGGATGTGAAACGTTAAAATCTGTTGATAACCTCTCTTAGAAATTTTGAGCCGATTACAAAACCCTTTCGTTACCTGATAGCAGTAGGATGAATATTAGTATATTCAGCGAATCTAAATTAGGCACATGCGAAGAATGGGAACAAAAATAAACATACAAAAATGAGAGAACGTTTTAAGGTATAATTTTCATAGTTTTATATGGCTATTAATGTTCACATAAAAAGCTACCTAATATGCATTTAAAATACTGAAAACTCAATGCAATTATTTTCTTCTTTTGTATCACTCTTCTTCTCTTCGTTTGTTGTCCCAATCAGCGCAGGGGAACGTTGAAAGATTGCAATTAACAAATAAATTAATTATGTATTTGATTTTTAGGAAAATTAAATTTTGAAGGAACTTTAATTTAGCATATGTACACAAAAAAAATGAAAAAAAAAATAGGGGAGTAATGCCAACCGTCTTTGATATTGTAATTCCGCAATCGCACATTCTATACAGCAATCTCTGGTAATGAAAATTCCAAGATTATGAAAATATTCATGATACTGGGGTGGAAGCATTCCACTTTGGGAGATGTTATGGATTAGCCCTTTGCATTTATTTATAAAAACTTAGATAAAACAAGTATAACTCCGCACAAATAATTTATAACGTCAGTTCTAAGACTCGAGAATATTCTTCACATTACTAAAACAATCTTGCTTTGAATAAAAATAATGTTTGCGTTGACTCTTTGCGTATTATTTATTATAAAAACAAGAAATCAATATCAGTACAAATATTAAAATAAATTTATTTAGGAAGGAAATTAAATCAGAAATATTTAAAAAAAAAAATAGTAACATTTTACAGATGGATTCTTCATATTTGTCTATACCGATGACACTTTAATCTTGTGAAACGGTGAAGCATTATGATCTTCGGAACTATTTCGTTGAATATTATAACATACCTCCACAATAAGGACAATAGTAATTATTGAAAGGAGAATTCATTCACATAATGTTTACAGAAAATATCACTAAATAAAATTTTAAAAAAATTATAATAATAATAAAGGAAAGATAGAAATTATCGAGTACTACTATATTCTTAGGGGGCTGAATCCCCCAGAATAAAATTTACTTTTCTTTCTTTCTTTTCTATAAAAATCTAATGTTTTACGCAACACATGAATTTATAAATGAATTAAGAAGAGTTTACATATATAAACATTTCAGATTTGTAGTTAAATTATTTGTTTATTTATTGTTACATTCCGCATCTACCCGATCGGGTCATTAGCGGCTTTAGATGTAATCAAATTAGGTGTACAAATTTAATGTCTTTTATAAATTCAAACACTTTTTGTATCTTTTCTTCGTCATCTGAAAGTGCTTCAGCTATGTTTGAAGGTATATTATGTTTTGTTCTGTTGTCAGAGTATAGTCTGCAAGTTGTTACAGTGTGTTTCAGTGTAAGTGGTGTGTTGCATGTTTTACAAAATGGTGGTTCCAGGCCTCTCATTAAGTAGCCATGGGTAAAGGCTGCATGTCCAATTCTAAGCCGAGTTAAAATTGTTTCTTCTTTCCTGTTCTTTCTGAAAGAGGTCGTCCACGGTTTGGTATCTTTTTTGATTTCTTGCAATTTATTCGTAGATTGGTTCCACTTGAATTGCCATTTTTCATTTAGGATTTTTTTGCATTCCAATCTCCAGTCAGCAGTGGTCGTTAAATTGATCATTGTGGTTCCATTAGTTTTTCTTGTTGCCAGGTTCGCAGCTCTGTCTGCAGCTTCCTTCCCAGATATGTCACAATGTGAGGGTGCCCATGCGATGACGAAGTCTCTGTCCGACGACTCCTTCATTTCCCAGAGGCAGTTTTTGATTTTCCTGGAAATGGCATGGTCAGCTTTCCTTTCGACAATGGCCATTAATGAGCTTAAAGAGTCTGTAACTATAAGGCCATTTTTTATGTTTTTTCCTGTTAGTAATAATAAAGCCTGATATATGGTGAATAGTTAGCCTGTGAAGACGCTGTTTATTTGGGGCAAATTGATTTTGAGGCACTGGTCTTTCAGTATTACTGCTCATCCTACGTCACTATTCTGTTTTTGACTCATCTGTATAAAGGGTTGTGTGTCCGTGATATTTGTGTTTCATTTCTGTAAATAAGTGTTTTTTGACGAATTGGTCGTCGTCAGTTTGTATTTTCCTAGAAAGAGACGTATCTGTTTTTATGAAAGAGTTATTCCATTGATAGAATAAAGCGTCGTCTATTGTCATTATATTGTCTAGTCTGAAGTCTAATTGTAAAAGTAGTCTGTGGGTTCTCTCCGTAATGCCAGTTGAGTAATACACTTGGTTGGTGTTGATACTGGTAAACAAACTATGGTTAGGGTGGTCCGGTTTAGAAATTATAGATGAGGCGTAAACTAGAGTAAGATAGTCTCTTCTTAAAGCTAAGCTCGGTTCTCCACTTTCGACGTATAGGCTTTCAACGGGAGAGGATCTAAACGCCCCGGTGCATAATCTTATTGCAGTGTTATGGACGGTGTCGAGTATTTTGAGTGCTCTCTCAGAGGCTGAATAATATACAATACTTCCACAGTCTATTTTACTTCTTATTAAAGTTCAATGCAGGATAAACAGTGTCTTTTTGTCGGCTCCCCAGTTCATTCTAGAAACAGCTCTAAGTATATTTATTAGTTTTAAGCAATCTGTTTCAAATTACGTAAATGTACTGTCCTTCTCAGCTGTCTGTCTAACCACTTCCCAAGAAAACGTACACTTTCTACGAATAGTAAAATTTCTCCTTTCAGTGATAGTGATGGATTATCAGAACAGTATCTTTTCCGGCAGAAATGGACACACTTGGTTTTGGTCGTTGAAAAATTGAAACCTGTAGTTTTAGTCCATTGCTCTATTGATTCTAAGATGTTTTTTATTTTCCATTCTATGAATTTTATATATTTGCTTCTGATGATTATTGTGAAGTCATCTGCAAACAACGTACAAATTGCTGGTTTGTGGACATTCTTTACAATATCGTTTATTGCTATTGTAAAAATAGTTGCGCTTAAAACTGATCCTTGGGGTACCCCATTTTCTTGGATGAAGGTGGTTGATAGCTGGTCTTCAATTTTGACTTGGAAGACTCTTTTTTGTAGGAAATTTTCTATATCTGACCATCCTTCCCTTTATACCCCATTCCAATAACTTGTTCACAATATATCGTCTCCATACTCTATCATATGCTTTTTGTATATCAAAGAAAATGGCAATTAGGTGTTCTTTTTTTTAAAACGCTGTTTGTATTTCTGATTCCAGTTTTATCAGTTGATCTAAAGTTGAACGATTTCTAACAAAACCACATTGTTCTTTGGCAATCAGATGCTTTTTTGCAAGGACGTCTATCAACCTTAAGTTAACCATCTTTTCCATTAATTTCGAAGTTTCCATTAATTTCGAATTTAAATTAATAGTTAATCAACGATGACTAGTCCAATTGGGCAATTATGAAGTCACAAAGCCTTAAGTTTTGTTTGGACTGTAGTAAACTTTCAAATTATCATGTGTATAATCGGCTATAAATTGTTTATTGATGTAATTGTTGAGCAATATTTGGGCAGTAGCAGAGATGAAATGGCATGCGATTTTTTTTTTATCTGTTCTTATTGAGAAATATTACAATCTGTCACACCTAAGGACAATAATAATAGTGATAGAACAGTAATTCATTCACACCTTACGTACAATAAATAAAAATAAATAAACAGCAAAGTAATAATACAAAAAATTAAATAAAAAACAACGTAAACGAAAATAAGGTAAAACAAATGTATAAAAAACATTGCAAGTATAGTGATGAAGACTCAAAGCCTCAAAACCCAATTGTATAAAACAAAAATAAAAAAATTCTCAGTGCCAACAATTAAAGAATTTGGGTCGAAAATCTAAATTAATCTCTAAATGCAGATTATTACTTCCAATAAAAGTTTACCTGCTTCAGTTTCATATTTATGAACATTATGGAAAATTATTTTTAATGCTTGCCCTAAAGATTTGCCATACATATTTTTTTTTGTTTAAGATCATTACTGGCCGCAAAGAAAGTTGGGAAAGAGAGAGTAAGGGAATGCAAGTTGTCCTTGGTAACCACTTCAAAGGGAAGTGTCGAAATAAGAAGGGGTAATAAGCCAAGGGGCTTTTATTTGGTTTACCTTTCAACGCTAAAAATGAATTGGAAAAGGGCTTAAAGCCCACGATTTATGCCACTTTACAGGAGTTTTACTTTATTATTACTTATTTATACAGCTTTATCTCATTAGACTCATTATAAATGCGATAAACTAATCACAATTTTAATAATTATGAATCTTAGAAAATAAGATTTATATAAATTAATGATTTAAATTTATATTTATTTATATAAAGCCTAAGTAACTCCACCAAACGATTATTGAATGAAATGATCAGATGATAGAAAAACGTATTTAGTTTAGAAATATTATATATAAATATTATATATAAACCTGTACCACTACAACCCATAAAGGATCTTGGGTTCTATTTAGGGAAAGCACTGTTTCATGGTGTACGGTTGTGCAAGGAGGTAATTTGACCGAGATCAAGCTCAACCGCCAGGTTTTTCAACTTAATTAGTTGTTTTAATTTAGGGTACCCACTTTATAGAGGCTGGGTGTGCCCCAGGAGGGTCTACCTACAGGATGGTCGCCCCATGGCCAATGAAACAGAATAAATAATTTTTATGCCATGAGCTTGGATTCGAACCTGACGTTGGTAGCTCAGTACCCTACCACTGAGCTACTCCATTCCCATATACATACATATATATATATATATATATATATATATATATATATATATATATATATATATATATATATATATATATATATATTTATATATATATACGTTATATACAATTATAACAGTGTAAAGCAATATAAATAATAGCTAAAAAATAAATAAATAGTACATATATTTACAAATAAACATTCAATAAATTATAACAATAAATACAATTGAAATAATCATATAATAATTAAAATTTTCAAGAAATATACAATATATATATATATAAACAACTCTCGCCGATGCTGTTCAACTTAGCACTAGAGAAAGTAATAAGAATAACATCACGCCAAGATGGAATGAAACATAAAATCCTAGCATATGGGGATGATATAGCTTTCCTCGGAAATAATCAAGAGGATATTGAGAGACTCGCTCGGACTCTATTAAAAGAAGCAGAGCAAATCGGACTACAGGTCAATGTAGATCAAACAAAATACATGATAGTTAGCCGAAACATCCACCCTAATAACATGATCTGCGTGGATTCTAAGTCATTCCCGAATGTAGACAGATTCAAATACGTCGGTTCCACAATAATGTCTATAAATGATCAACTAAAAGAGATATACCAGCGAATAACAAGTGCGAACAGATCTTTCTTCTCTCTTTCAAAGGTACTGAAATCCAGAAAAATCTCCAGAAATCTCAAAATAAGGATGTACAACGCCGTGATTAAGCCAGTTCTGCTGAACGGTTGTAAAACCTGGGCCCTAACCGGCACATTAGAAGCCAGAGTTGAGAGATTCGAAAGAAAAGTACTACGTAGGATTACAGGACCCATATGGGACCAGAACCTTGACACATGGAGAAGAAGGAACTATAAAGAACTGTTGAGAGAAACGGGTCAGTCAATATATCATGACATGAAGGCAAGGAGGTTAAGATGGGTAGGGCATGTAGCTCGTAGTAATCCATCAGGACGCCTCTACGCAACAATGAATGCCAGAGTAGTAAGCAAGAGACCATGTGGGAGGCCAAAAACCAGATGGATAGATAGGATAAACAAAGACACGGCTGAGCTGGAAAGCAGTATCCCAAGATAGGCAGAGGTGGAGAAGGCTGGTTCAGGCGGCCAAAGTTCTACAAGGTCTGTAGAGCCAACCGAAAAACAAAAAAAAAAAAAATATATATATATATATATATATATATATATATATATATATATATATATATAAACATTTAACTGATATACATAGCTTCAGTCAGTTCTGTTATCAGGATTTGGTTGTGATTGAAGGCATATCTTGGAGATAAAGTTGATCAGCTTCATTTATATGTATGTATAGAATAGAATAGATTATATGTATATATTGCAGACGCCAGATAATGAAATATTCTATAGATAATTAAATGAGAAATATACTACTAAAGAATATTAAGAATAAAAACAATATAGATTAATATAAAACTGCTTTAGAAGTATAAGGATATACAAATTATGTTCGTTAAAGAATTGTTTCGTTTAAAATACCTATTTATTTAAATTTATTTAAATTAATATGTATATATTAATTTCATTTTTAATGATAAATTATGAGAAGCTCCAGCTTCTAGCCTGCCTTATAAGCTCGGCGATCAATCACTTTGATTCGCTGTCAATATTCTGCAAGGGCACGGATGAGGCCATCGGCAACACGTGACTCTGCCCCAAATCCCAAAATAGCTCGTTAAGAATATTCAATACAACTAGCCTTCGGAGCAATTATATTATAAATTTCCAAAATTAATTCATTAATTGTAAATGTATTAATTTAGTTTTTCACGAAAATTAATTGAACACAAAAATGTTTAATGTATGAAACCAAAAAAAAATTTTTTATTAGGGTTTTATTATTTCCCTTTCTCACTTAAATATAAAAATTAGTGGTTCATCTTTTCGCTTAGATATGATTTTTGTGATTAAAATGATACTTCTTATTATTTCTTTAAACATATCATATAATTGTTTTTCTGGTTTATTTATTCGGTAAATTGTACTCATCTCATTATTAATAATTACATCAGATGATGATCAAACATATATTACACTATGTGGAATTGAAAATCTTTTACATTTTTATATTGTCTCATATTTATTTTTGTTGAAAAAATTTAACTAATTAAAATAATTATTTTATTATTTCATAAATTTATAGTCCGTGGTACAAACCCCTTTTTGTCGAATTATTAACATCCGTCTGAAACTTCGAAAATAGTTTCATCTCTTCGACACCTACAACTATCTTATGTACGAAAACTCTTGGAATTGGGGGTTTTTCAATCTGGAGGGTGACAAGCTTTGTCTATTTAACTAGCTACTAAAAACTCGTAAATACCCATTTGCTTTCTAATTTTATTGTAAGATAATTTAATCACAAAATCGAGAAAAAATGTGGCCTACAAAAATATTGGGCTTTTTGTCCTATATAAGCTCATTATTTTGAAAATTTTGGGGTGTAAGTCACACCAAACGGCTAAATATTTTTGAAGGACACCTTTATTCTCGACTTTGTGATCAAATTATCTTACGATCCAAGAAGAAAGCAAATGAGTATTTACGAGTTTTTAGTAGTTAATTAAATAGACAAAGGGGATAATGAATGGATATGAAATAAAACTAACTAAGGATTTTCTTATAAGTTACATGTTATACAAGTAGAATATATCTTTTAAAATGCTATTCTTGTTGGCAGGAAACATTTATAAAAAGGATACTTCCCACAGATGGATCACAATGGATCGCGCTAAATATATAAGGTAATAGACACATTATGTGTAGCAAAACATCGTAGTCATGAGATACAAATATTGCACAACATACTAGTAATACAAATAGAAACATTTCAAGAAATGGCTACAGTTGAAATGATGAGAAATATTTGGATCACTCGGAAAACTGGGTGGATCAAGGGATCTCGTTCAGAGTCGCACCGTCATCAGCCCGTCGTCGAGTAATCTCTAATCCGTCAAGCTGCTACTAAAATTCAGTCAGTTTGAAAGATTAGATGGGACTCGACGGGATGAATTCCTATATGAGAGGAGGTGTTGCTGCTGGATTTCCATCATATTAATGTTCAATGCAGTAATCCCGGCAATATCAAAGATTGTCAATAGAATAGAAGATATCTAGGACGAACGCTTTGAAATAAAAGTGTACTCCGTCTACAAAACATAAATATTCTCAAGTTCTTTATTTAATATAAGCTTAATAAATAATACAAATCAATTATTAATTAAACTCATCTCGTTAAAGTTATAAGAATCCTTATTGTTTTATGAGTTACAGACATAAATTGATATAGAATGAAAAGCTGTATTCTTACAGAAAGATATAATGGAGAAAAACATTAATTATTAATATTTGATTTCATTAGCGTGTCAACTCACTAAAAGAATGCTTCTTATCACTATGAATTCATTGAAACAAATAAGTCAATTAAAAAATATATATAAATAAAAATTGTATTATCTCTGACTCTTCATATATTATACAATATTTTGCTTCCTTACTATCGAAGGTAGGGAAGCATTATATTCGTGGGAGAGCAAACAAAAATTTTGTGCTCAGAATCGAAAATTTCCACTTATGTTTCAGATATCAAGGATAAAATTTTGTTCGGTGTCTGTCTGTAATCAAATTGATGTAAAGGGCATATCACCTACTATCGTTTATCCGATTTTCATGAAATTTTCAGGGATTGTGCGGATTGGTGTATCGTCCCGTATCAATTGTATTAAATTCTAACTAGCACTTCCGCTTACACACGCGGAAACGAATTTTTGTAGATATGCCAATATTTCAGAAACGGATTGTTCGATTCAGCTCAAAGTTGGATAAAATGTAATTATTTGTAAAAATGAAAATGTAATGCCAATTTGATTGAATTCTGTCTATTGTTTTCTCTTGAATATCCGCAAACGTGTTTTCCTTCATATGCTATATCTCTAAAACCGCAAGTTCCATTTGGCTCAAACTTGGAGGGAATTTAGGGATTGGTCAACGTAAAATGAAATAAGCATAAATTTTATCAAATTCTATCTAATCCTCCAAAAAAAAAAAAATTTCCGTTTTCAGATCGGGAAATGTGTTAATTGATATGCCTATAGTTTGAAAACGGCGCATTGGATTTGACCCAAACTTGAATGAAATTCGGAGAACGTTATAGAAATTACTTAGTATAAATTTCATAGAATTCCATTTAATAATTTAAATTAATATAATAATTGTTAACAATATAATGGCTGTGAAATGTGGAAGGCACTGATCATATGGAGTGAGAGTTAGGTTATCACAATATTGTTATGGGGTTATACAATTTTAGGTTTTATTCAAAAAGTTAATTTATACTGTATTGTTTGGTCGATTACAAACGTTACTGGCATGCTACTTATTGCCGTTACTTAGATTTCATGTAATTTTCAGTTAATTTAAATTAATTTTTACTCTGAGTATGTCTTATCCGTGATTGTATTTATTTCTATTGAAGTTCAACCAGCTCGTCGTGGTCTCAATTTTCTCATTGAATATCAAAATTGTGTCAACTTCACTCATGTTTTTATATTCCAGCTTAATTAATTAGTTTTGTTTTGACTGAAGAAAGGTATTGGTCTCGTTAACTCCAAACAAATAAAAAGTTGAATTTTTCATATGGATTTTATGTTAAATCCATTTTACGAGTGAAAACATATCTACTAAGTATATATATATAATCACCGTTAGTGCAAAGTTCGTATAGCTGTAAAATTTTTCAATTTTTATTCTATTTTTGACATTTTCTAGTCTGCAATTGATATATGTAGTCTACTACTATGAAAAATAGCAGAGAGCAATAAAACATAAAATTATACTAATAATTCATAAAGAAATAATTAATTTTTTTGCTCTCCTGTAAAACACTCAATTTTTATACACGTCATTTGTACTAATGGTAGCGAAATACTTATTCAGTATGCACTGGATTTTTTTTTAAATTACGAATTATCAAATATTCGATCTGCAAATGCAAAACTTTTTCGCATTTCAGTATATGCTGATAAACAAAACTAGTGAATATCAAACCCGTATATGTTGGAGGATTATTGTTTTTTCGGAAACGACTTCTTTCTGAGTTTTTATACTCATAAGGAAAATTATTAATGTAGATATTTTTTAGAAAATGAAAACGGTGAGGAAGCTATACTGACCTTATTTGGCAGACGTTTTTTTCTTTAAATGCTCAAGCAGCTGTATATGGGCATAGATAGATTTTTCTTTTATATTACTAAACCGCCAACATTGTCATCTTTGTTAACCGAAAGGTTGTAGTGAAAAGGATTAGCTAAACCTAAGACGACCATGACTTGGAACTGCCTGGTGTTTGCTCACTTAGAATTTTCCAAAGAGAACATAATTAAAACCAACAGTAACTTTGTCATGTTTACATTCAATTACCATCGCTAAAACCTCCAGCCATAGAACCTTCGCACAACTTTATCATGTTTCTTCTTGACTTTGTTAAACATAAACTTTATAAATATATATACTGTTTTGTATATATATAAATTCCATATATTTATATATATAGAAATGAAACTAAAATTAATATTCTGTCAATTATGTCACATTACTCTATTGTTATGACCCTCATGGCCGTTCATTTCAGGTTTAGCCATATTTATCATTAAATAAAATATAGGCATAGGCGCAGATTTTTCATTATAGTTGGGAGAGGAGGGCGAGAAGAGAGTGGGAGATATATCCCCCATAAAAAAAAGCCTTAGAAGTTAATATTATGAGCGAAAATTAACATAATTATTGTGAATATAAACAATGAAATATGAATAACTATAGAGTCCATAATTTTTACTTTTACTTCGCTTTTTCTGAAAATACTTATTTCTGCTTAGAAGAGGGTGGTAAGTGAAAGTTGTGTGATGAGCGCACCAATTTTCCACCCTAACCACCATTTTTTTTTTATTTATATTTTTGCGTATGTGTTATACTAAGTTTGATAGTACATCAGCGAAGCAATTAAATATTTTGATTTATAGGGAGAGGAAGTGAAATGTACCCGATACTTCTTGCCTAAAGATGAAAGGGTCCACAAGAATGTATCATAAAATTCTATGCTAAGTTGCTACATATAATTAATTATCTATGAATATAAACTAAAATATCAGTAATATGGACTAGTGTTGCCCAAATGCGAGACCAAGACGAGCCTTGGTCTTGCACACTCAGTCTAAAATTGTCAAGTATTAGTAGTAGTATTAGTATTAGTAGTAACTTTTTTCCATTTAATTTTATTCAAATATTCGATTTTCTAGTCTTGGTCTTGGTCTTGTAACAGTCAGACGGTCTTGGTATAGGTATTGCAAAATGCAAGGCCAAGATCAATTTCGGGCAACACTGATATGAACAGAGGGCGGGGTAAAATAATTTTGATTTTATTCTTCAAAACATTGGTAACGATATCATTACCTCCTCTCTATTTTAATCGGTGGGGAAGAGCAACTCCCCCTCCGCCCTCCCATTTCCCGAAGTCTATGTCTATGAATGTAGACATTCCAAAAGTTTTAAATAATGCTCATATTTAATTCATTATTATAATTTAACCAATAACTCCTGGTGAATCACAAAAAATGAATGCTTATTAAAATCACGATAATTTTTATGGACATACCACTACACTCATGCAACATATGGTCACAATTAACATGCCTAATAAAACCCGTAGGGGGCTCGAAAGAAGTTGGATAAGGTGTCTCCTTGCTTAGATATGTATTGTAACTGCTACTGGGAACTGTTCTTCCTCACGCTGATCAACGCTATTATTATTATTTCTAACAGGTGTGGGTGACGAACAAATGGTAAAAAAGAATTCATTTATTTTATTTTTTTTTTTTTTACATGACAGTAATCTATTTTAGAATACTATGTACCTAAATAATATTAGACTGGTTGCATAAAAATTGGAGAGATCTATTTTCTTTAAGAAGAGGAGGTGCATGTCTAACCTCAATGAAGTGGGTATTAGAGCCGACAGTGATTTAGTGGAAAATCCAGGTTATTGCTAAAAATTGACGAAGAATTACAAAACTCAACAACCGAATGAGATAACGAGATTTCGTATGAAATATATTAATTCTCATTCCCGGAAGTTTATTCATCCAGTGCACTTGAAAACTTTATTGGAGGCTCTGTTTGATCAATTATCACCCTTTGATGTTCAACAATTCTATCAGCGACCATGAGTGTTTCTGCCGTAAAATTCAAAAGCAATCAAATCGTGATTTAATTTTCAACAATATAAATTGTTTGAATACTTACTTAAATAATCAAATTGAAGATTTGAAAATATTATTACTGATTATTTATTTTTATTTATTGTGAATGGAGTGTGAATGTGCTCTTTGAACACTATTATAAATGTCCTTAATTGTGAGAGATTGTAATATCTCTCAATAAATTAATTTTAATAAAAAAAAAAGATTTGAAAAAAGAAAACTCAAAGTTTTCTCAAATATTGCTGTGTTATTTATTTTACAGTTTTATAGTTTTTATTACTTACTTATAAAATAATTAGTTATTTTGTAAAATAAATTATATAGTTACAGTATATAGTTCAATTTAATTGTAAATTACTGTTTAGTTTGGGAGTTCTATTATTGCAATATTCTTTCCTTAATTTGGACTGTTCTTCTTGAAAAACAAATGGAGGTTTACGTAGGACAATATAATAAACATTTAAGAAATTGGATGGTGAAATTTAGAATAAAAACATTGTCCGAAATGTTCTTTTTGAGAGAAGAAAATAAGTAAATTTTTTATTGTAAGAAAACTTGTACCACTATAACCCATGAAGGGTCTTGAGTTCAGTACTATGTGAGGAATTACTGTTTTGCAGAGAGATTATTGGACCAATATTGGACACTCAATCGCTAGATTTTCTCACTCATTTAAATAATAGTACTGACTTTATAGAGGCTGGGTGTGCCCCAGGAGGGTCTTCAATCCCCTTAGGTTCGACAGCTGATGAAAAATTGCTAGTCATGAACCGCACTCGAACCAATACTATGAACTCTGGAAATCAATGCTCACCCACAGAGCTAATCTCTCCCTTTTTTTACTATTAGAGTGTATATTATTCATGGAAATTAAATATTAAAACATGATGACCTCTAGAAACATATATATTTAAATTAAAAAGTAAATATATAGAATACAAATACAATTATAATAATGATTAATCTGTAAATTGACTAAGTGATAAAGGGATTCAAGTGTAAATACATAGGGGAAGGAATATAATTCCGTAATGAGGTGTCACAATGAACAATTTGCCGAATTCACCAATACAATGAAATAGAATATACAGCTCAGAAAGTCTTAAATAAAAGTCTTTATTACGAATAGAAAGCAACTTGAGGTAGTGTTGTGGAATGTAATTGGAGATCCCGGAAATGAATCGTTAAAAATAAAATCATATGTGTCGACCTCTATTGGACAGATGCAAGCGTGTTTCCTCAATGTTTGAAATTATCCCTTTCGACTCTTGCAATGTTTTGAATGATCCATTTGTTTCTCCTAAAAGCTTAAAATCTTTTATTGTTGTTTTAAAGTTGCTTAAGAAAAATACGTGCTCTATTACTATTGTAGGTGCTTAGTTTTCATTATCCTAAAATTAATCCATGTGTAGCCGCGTTTTCACATATTCGAAAATATCTCGAGATAAACCTTTTAAAAGTGGTTGGTTTACGCTTCATTCAGAGAAATGTTATTTGATATCAAGGTCTGATTTTTTTTTCTTCTTTAAAATGTCTCGTGAATTGAGCGAATAATTTCTGAGAATAAGGTTGTTATGAATATTTATCATAAATGGGCGCGGGTTGACGTTTTTCCAATCAATTCTATAGGAGAACTAAAAAAGAATGATTAAATCTATAATACCTACTACCGAAGGATCAAGCGGATTGAAGTGATTTTGAGCTGAACTATGAAATCCAGAGTATTTTCGTGGATGTTGGATTTTACCGTAAGTTCTCTTTATATATATGACCAAATTAGATTCAGTATAGTGTTGTAGATTAGTCGCTTGTTCCCTAATAGTCCGTCGTACAGACCCCTTTCCACCAAATTATAAACATCCACCTGAAACTTCGTAAATAGCTTCATCTTATCGTAGCCTACAAATATTTTATTTCCGAAAATTTTCGGAACTGGATGCGTTTTCAATATGGAGGTCTGCAAACATTGTTTACTTAATTAGACACTAAAACCTCGTAAATACCCATTTGCTTTTCACTTGGATTGTAAAATCATTTTAACAGAAAGTCAAGAAAAAATGTGGGCTTCAAAAATATTGAGTTTTTAGGCGTGATCTACTGCACCAAATTGTCAAAATTAGGAGGTTATTTAGTCTAAACGGCCCAATATTTTTGTTGGCCATCTTTTTTATCGATTTTGTGATCAAATTATCGGACGATCCAAGTGGAAAGCAAATGGTTATTTACGAATTTTAAGTACTTAAATAAATAGACAAAGTTTGCCTTTCTCAAAATTGAAAACGCCCCAATTCCGAAAGAAGCTTTTTACGAAGTTTCTGGTGGGTGTTAATAATTTGATAAAAAGGAGTCTCTACCATGGAATATAAGTAAAGTAAGGGTCGGTAGTTCAGAATATGTGATAGTTGGTTATATCGTCTTGTCAGTTCTTTTCTTTTTAATGTTTTATATATATTCCAAGTATGTTGACTCCGAGGTACAGTACATAGTTTTTAAAGGTACCGGGTTTTTTCTATAGTAACAAGAGAGCATTAACTACAAGCTAAACAAAAAATTCCTACATTTTAATTCGAAGCCAAACTTAAACGACTAATGAATTGCTGCTGAATACGCTTTATTTCGAAATCTCAAGAGATATGCATATAACTCAGTATTACACCGAGTTGGCTCTATCCACATAACCGTTGTCTGTACTTCCTTGCTACATTTCGATCCATACCAAGCTATCAGAACTCAGCGACCCTGAAATATTTTTCACAGCCTATATATAATTTAAATACTAATTCCATCCCCTCGCGCTAGATCCCGTACTTCCAACCTCTACCCTCCGTTATCAAGCTGCTGCATTTGATAAATCCTTTGTAATCCAAGCTGTCTCCCTCCGGAATAATAACCATCCTAATATTATACACGTACAATCGGTTTCCTCTTTCAAATCTCTCCTCTTTAAACACCAGCTTCTTTCCCAATCAGACTGATCATGAAATACACCTAAGAGAACCCTCTAAGTACCCCTACAGTATATTGCTGTTTACTTATATTATTCTAGTTTCCGATGTTTGTTATATATATATATATATATATATATATATATGTTTTTTCACTCTCCCTCTTTCTCTTTCAATCTGTATTTTTATGTTCAATTGAAGTTTGGTCACACTGGCATTTATCCTGTACTTTATTCTAAAGGGACAACAGTCCCATAATAATAATAAAAATATTTTTCTCCTTTCGATTCTCATGTAATTTTCCTAATGTTCTTTAAATTAGCTAAATAGCTATTTTTGAAACCAGTGGCTCTGGAATGGCAAACAAGGTTCATTTTTCCTAGGATAACGTTGGCTTTCATAATTTACATTCAAACCTTCACCTGCGATGAATACTTGCTTTAACCCCTGCCATCAGGGCTGCAAGATCAATGTGATTGAACGGAAAGCGACCTACCTACCCTTACCACCTAGTGTCCACCGTCCAGGTCGACCTCAAGACCGTCGGAGGTGCGGTTTTGTAGTATGGCTAAGTAAATAGTAAGACAGGGTTGGATATGGAGGCGCACGCGCTGATCAATATACCGCCCTGCTTGGTCCAGTGCTTGTGCCATGTGGCTACCGATCTCACCTCCTCTCCGCACAGCTCTTTCCGAACTGCTTCTCTGACGACTCGGAGGTGTAGCATGTGACGCAGGCATAACCTACCAGCCAGGTCAGTATGTAATATCTGAAAGCTAGCCCAGTCGATCCTGTAGATTTTATCCTTATATGAATCATCTCTGACCATTTACAAGAACAGGAAGATGAGACCAGACAAATATCCTAACTACATCATAGAAAAATCCAGAAAAAAAAACTATACCAAAACGTATGAAAAAAAAAAATGTTAAAAAGAAAAAAATATTAGCTAAAGATTTGAGTATTATATATACAAAATAAATAAATATTTCAGGTAATAAATAAAAGAAGAATAAGAAAAGAAAGTATAAAAACTATTAAGAAAAGAACAATAAAATAAATAAAAGTCAGTTTTCATTTTATATATTAAATAATGAAAAAAAAAATGATTCATTAACCTTCCCTCCTCCCTGGCAAACATTACTGTACTTAAAAGAATAAAATTTTACTATTGTATTAAAATTTAATTAAACAATAAAATTACAGTTTTCTAAAATTCAGAGTAACGATAAATAAAGAATAAATTCCATAATCCAACATCAAACAATTTTATAATCAAATAAAATAGTTTTACTGACCAAGACTTACCAGGTCATCACGATTGGGAGACGTAGTCTGTGGTGGATGTTCAACGTGTAATGAAATATATACATATTCCACTAAAATTTATAATGTATTAATTATAATTATAAGAATAAATCGATAGGTCAGATTCCAACTATAACACGATACAATCGATTTTCGAATATATTATAGACTAATCGATAACAATGAGAACAGGCTGCGCTAAAGGGGATCGAGAATCGCCTGAGGTGCAACAGATGTCAGTATTATATCTTTATCGATAAACGGAAGATGGATATTATTTATTAATGTATTTATAATTTCAACTGATTATTGACTATAATATACATTTTATTATTTCAAGTAATAGAAAACATACTGCATATTGTATTATTAACCATGATGGAAAGAAAATCTCATTAGTATATAAATATTGTCGCAACGTTATATTGAGCTTTAATTTCAAATTAATAGATGATTTTGGGTTATTTGTTTTCGCATTTCTTATTCATTTTTACATAATTCTATTAAAATTAAATATAAATAAATATTTTTTTAAAATAAAAAAAAGTAAATAACCATAACGAATAACGGAAACAGGGACAGTTATAAGCATTTATGTACCTTGTAATCTATGTACATACGTTAAAAGGGTATTTCCTCAATATTATATCAAACCACCCGAAATTCACTGAGGCGCAACATTACAACGCTTTTAAAACATATATTAATTGAAGTAAAATTAAAAAAATAATATTCTTCCTTATACATTATGTTTATTTAATAAGAAGATTTTTCCGGAATCGATATAACTGTAAAGAAATTTGGATCAAAATCATTATGGATAAAAACAAAACCATTTAAAATATTTTTGTTAAATAATTAAAATTAACGATATTGATCTATTTGTAGTTTGACAACAGACAAATCAATATATATATTTTTTTATGTTTATTTATTATTACCTTATATATTTTTTATTACACAGAACTTTTTACGAAACCAAGCAAATGAAAATACAATGCTTCCCTACTTTCAGTAGTGAGGAAGAAAAAATAATCAAAAACAATTTTGTATATAGTGCGAATGTTTTTCAATATAATAGGTCGCAAAATGATTTTCCCTTTCTTTCCTTCTTTTTTCTTAATTCCCACTTCAATAAAAATAATTATCAAAAAACATATAACTTCCTTATCAATCAATCATTTTCTTTCCTTTATTAGTTTTTTTTCTCAGTATCTAATCCTATTTAGGGGGTATTAGAATTTACACGTCGATATTTGATCTTTTGTGTAAAAAAAAAAAAAAAAAAAATTCGTATAAAAAAAGTCTAATTTCGTTGCTTAGGACTTCCTTCTTATAATTTGTGGTATATTTATAGCTCATAATGTTTTGGTTACATTAAACATGTTCATAGTAACCATCCGAGTGCTTGTTTCTGAAGGAGTTTCTGAAGTTAGATACGTACCTATTTTTTTTTTAAAATTGAGTTAGACGGTGATAGACTTATATGATAGTATAATGTATGTATTATTGAAATTGTGCACAATAATATAAATTGATAACAAGCCAGAACTATTATTTACTTTACAAATTTGTGAAAACAATGTTGGCTTTAAGAATTATAACCGTTCGATTCTCAACAGTTATATCGACAAGTACCTAGCACTAGCAACAGGTTACCCACCCACCCAAGCGGCTACCTTTGCCAACATCGCACTTACTGATTTAAAGTTGTCCGAATAGGAATCAACTTGATAAATGTATTTAAGCAAACGAAATTTACAACCAATGAGTGCTGAATAACAGTTTTTTTTTATTTTTGACTGTAAGAAATTAATATAAAATAAACTTGTTAACATATTTATGAACCGTTAATTTAGTAAATATGTAGTTAATAAAAAAAATCTAAGTTAAATAGATATTTAAGACCATTAAGCTAAATAATTACATTTTATTTGAGGATTGGTAGACTATAGTTCATAAGGTGATGCCAATTTTCAATGGTAACAAAAAGGCTCCCTTCAACAAGAAACGGTTCCTTAACGTTTTGGATGATATTGCTTAACTTTTGTTTTGTTGGTGATTTTAATTTTCAAATAAAATTTTAAAAAAAGTCGCTTTCCTCGAAGAATTTCAAATATACCATTAGAAATAACATAGAATATTCTCTTAGAATCTAATATTTTAGATACGAACGGTTACTAGCAAAGGTTTTTTAAGCAGTATAGGACTTCAGTAGGAGTCTTGGACCGACTTTAAAAAGAAAAAGGTTTTTTAAGTTCTATGGACATTAAAGAAAACAGGAAAAAAGAAACACATTGAAAATTAATACGTGGTTCATAAGGTGATTAACTATAAAATATTTATTGATTCCCATTTTCTGTTTTTTTCTTTTGCTAGACATTCATCTAAAAACCTTTTTCATATACTGATCATATCCAAAATACACTGACAGGCAAAAAATTCAACTTGATTTTTTCATGTTTTCGTCTAAAATATTTCTGCTTCGGATTTGTCTATTGTTTTTAATGAATAAATAGGTAATCTTTTTGTTTGTTTTCAATTAGGAATGTTAATATAGAGGACAATAATCCTTAATCCTTAATTCAATGAAATGATTCTAGATTCCTATGTTTACTTTCTATGGAATCAAAATGTTTATTCAGTATGATTAGTTCAGTGCCGTTTCTTGCAGCACATTTCTTAGTCTCCGGCTTTTAATTTTTTTCAATATTAATTTTAAAAATGCTTCTTAGTGCTGAGGATGTTGCGCGTGGTGTGGCACTTATTGATGATGGACGTTCCAGCTATGCAGAAATGCAGCTAATGCCATCGGAGTTCCATATGAAACTTTACGAGACGCCGCCAGGCGTTTCCGGGAAACTAAAATGCCCGGTTCTGGACGGCCTGGGTAACAGAACCACGGGATGACCAGTTTTTGACTTTGAGAATTTTACGAAACCGGCACCTTACCGTTGTTCAAGCGATTCGTCACCTCGAAGAAGTTCGAGGTGTGCAAATTTCTGAACGTACCGCTCGGAGAAGATTAAATGAGTATGGATTAATGGCTTTTCGTCCAGTAAGAGAACCAGAGTTGACCAGAACTCACAGAGTAACACGGCTGGCTTTTGCTCGAGAACCCAGCCATTGGACTATGGACGAATGGAGTGCTGTACTTTTTACAGACGAGTCAAGATTCGCTCTTCGATCTCCAGACGGGCGTGAAAGGGTGTGGAGATGAAGAAACGAAAGATATGCAGCCTGTAATTTTTCCCAGAGCCAACCTTTATAACGTGGTTCCTTAATGGTGTGGGCTGGGATTTCAATGGAGCGCCACATAGAATTGGTTGTTGTTCTTGGAGGGTCTTTGACGGCCATTCGCTATGTAGATGAGATTTTGGAACCTCATGTGTTGCCTATCCTCAACGAAATCGGCGATCGTTCTATTCTAATGCACTATAATGCACGCCCACATGTCGCTCGCATAGTGCAGACGTTCCTTCAACGGAACAATATTGAGGTTTTAGCCTGGCCAGCAGGTTCTCCAGGTTTGAACCCCATTGAGCATTTATGGGATAACCTTGGAAGACGAATAAGAGCGCGTGCAACACTTCCTGATACACTACAGTACCTTGAAAGGGATCTTCGAGAGGAATGGGCTATAATCGAGCAAAGGGACATTTCCCGACTGGTGGAAAGTATGCCGAGGCGTCTTCAAGAAGTAGTGAAGGCAAGAGGAGGAAACACGTGCTACTAAACGATGATGTAATTAATTTAGTTAAATTAATTTAGAATAATAATGGTTCGTTCTTAAATTTTTTTTCTCTTATCTTTCTTACCTAATCACATTTTGATTATTGAAGGTGAAACAGATTACAAAATTCCATAAATACTAAGTATTATCTACAAATACCATGTATTATATACAAATACAACTATTTTTACAAGTGGCAGAAATATTTTTAGATGAAAACATGAAAAAATCAAGTGGGTGTATATTATTCTACCAATCGATTTGATCCTATTTCTAATGGCATGTTAAACATTTTCTTCAGATATTTCGGGGTTACAGTTAATAAGAAAATAAATCTGGCTATACAATGTGAAATTCCCTTAATTAAGAAATACTGCTGGGTAATTTTTATCAATGATTCATTGAGAGTGAGGGAGTGTTAAATTATAAAAATACGATTCCATGTTTCCTTTTTACTGTATTCAGTCAATGTGTCCATTACATTATGAGGATAAATTGGCGTTAATCAAATTAATTAAAACGAATTGAACAAAAATTGGACCACAGAATCTTAATAAATATATTTTATATATACAAATATTTTAATTCATACAGGTCGGACATTTATGAAATTTCTATTTTTTTTTTTATTAACAACTATAATATATTAAAATATTTGTAATAGAACTATTGAAGAAATATTCGTAAGTAATAAAAACAGAATAACAACTTACATTAATTCTCATGCTAATAAAAATAAAAAATGACCAAACATGTCCGGAAAGAAGTGAGGTGACAAATCTAATCAGGTTGAGAACCAATAATGGCAATTGAAATAAATTCTTAAATTTGATAAAAAATAAATGCGACGCCAAATTGTGAGCAATGTCATGAAGTCGGTGATCCACTACATTTAGCTATATATTTTAAGCGGCTTAGCAACGAGAGGAGGAAATATATCGAGCGGCCAGCACTCAATATTACCAAAATAATATCGAGAATACAATAAACTTAAAAAATTTAAATTGAACAATGATTATATTAGCATAAAATTAAATCTGTATAGTTCTGACGGCGGGACTCTTTCACAAAAACCTTACATGTTCTCGAGCGCCTAAATAAAGACTGAATATGATGGGATACACCTCTATGAACGGTAGAATATACGTATTTAAATCGAATCATATCAACTCTAAATATAGATTTGAATTCAACTCAGCAAAATGAGTTCACACATTGGTCCGAAGTGCCTGGCATGGCCGACCATCCGCTACCTTATCGGAGCATTGTGCAGACGCTACGCACCGATACTGCATTGAATATTATCAGGGCATCCACGGATCACTACTCTCGATGTTTCCGCTCAGAGCCAAGGATTCATTTCTCCCATGAAAGTAAATTATAACAATAGATCCATTATACTAATAAAATCCACAACCAATCTAACAATAGAATGATTATATTATATTTAACATAAATATAAAAAAAAAAAATCGTGATCTGAAAATTTTTATTATATTGGACATCAGCAACATCACAACAGAATTCTCTTGGATTTCGTCTCCATAGCCATAGTTACGCGGAAGATCCTGGTGGTGTCATGAGCTCTTCTTCGTTCATGAAGAACTTTTGCCTCCCTTAACCAGTCTTTTCCATCTCAAACTATCTTGATATATTCCTTTCCAGTCATAGGCATGCAGTTCAATTGCATAGTGGTTAATTCGATTTACCAATCAGGTTTTTGGCCTTATAAGAGGTCTCTTGCCTCCTATTGGGGTGGTCATTGTCGCGTAGAGGCTCCCTGATGCATTGCTCAGAGCTACACACCTCACTCATCTTCATCTCCTTGTTTCTGTAGGAAATTAAGAAGTTATCTTATGTACATTTCGTGATCATTCGGTTTGGGAAAGGAGTAGATGCTAAAAAAGAAGGGATTTAAATTAGGAAACTTATAACATGCCGGATATCGGGAGGGATAGAATTGAGGGATAGAATAGAGGGATAGGTTAGGAGGAGAATAGAGGTCGGAAAACGAGATCTGATGGGACGGGATTGAGTGAAGTATTTGAATTGTAGGCTCTGAAGAATACAGGGGAGTCACTGACTTCTAGTACCTATAGCTTGGTATAGAAAGGTAGCAAGGAAGTACTGACGGCAGTAGGATGGATAGAGTCACTTCATCACCGTGTAATACTGGGTAATGTGCGTATCTTTTGAGATTCGGAAGACAAAACGTATTGAGCAATTCATTAGATGTTTAAGTTTGTCTTCGAGTTCTCGCAAGAGTCCACCATACACCATATAACCATAGTCAATCTGAGGGAAAACATTGACGTTTGGACGTCAATTGACGCCCAAAACGGGAAATATGGCTAGAAGTATAAATATACAAAATACAATGCTCAGCAAAACGTTTAATTAGAACAAGAAATAATACTTAACTTTATCAATATCTCCTAAAAAATTATATTACAAACATATTATATTTGTATATAGTATGTAGTATATTCTATACAACAAGTACGGAAGTAAGTTTGAGCTAAAAGTTTCAATCTTAACGAATTAATTTTAGCCAAGAAATACTTCTCTTTTAAGGTTATTATTACCATCGTCATTGCCGTAAAACGGGATGAACATTTTATATCTAGAGACACTTTGGGACAAAGTTTATTATTAAACTAAAATAAGTGAACTATCTGCTTAAGTGGAAAAAAGAAGAATCTAGTTCTGGTTCGTCAGAAACATTTTAATTTAAAAATAATATTGTACCAAAGTCACTTAAAATGTAATGTCGCCATTCCACTTTACGATATTATACCATAATCATTACTTTGTTCTTTTTAATTACCTTGTTTAATTACTTTGTTATTTTAACCTTCTTTGCCAGTTTTTGCTGTATGCTGTATACATACATTAAAGAGGCCCCGGGAAGAATACTTTGGCCAAGTTCAGTTAACGTAGTTACATTCGTTTAGGCGCTACAGTCTATACCGACACAGGTTTTTTTTTAGCGGCCATATTGTGAAAAAGGGTAAATGGTAATGTTGAGGTGGGAGAACCATCTTTGTGTAAGATCTGGTTTCCGAATTTCACAAAAATTGGCCCAGAAGGCTAAAAAAAAAAAGCAGCGGGAGGCGGACAGACAAATTTTTATTGCATTTTTGTATTCCTTGTATCGGGGAACGCAAAACTTAATAATGTGAGAAGTGGTTCATGTTTTGGTCGATTACAATAATTCATTATTGAAAACAATAATTTAAAAAAAAATTAAATCCTTCCCATCACGTCCGGGATATAAATCAGATCAGCAGGTCAAACGCCTACGTAATCGTAGTGGGCTGTATGGGTTTCTTGTACGTCGAAGGATTTATATCAGAGGATTCAATATGAACCCTCACTTGGACTACTTAGGAAATAGGTGCATTTTGGGATCTCAGATACCCAGCTACGCGGATCATTTGCGATGGAATAATAGTGGGTATGCTGAGGTACGCCTCTTCTGCGTGGTCTCAGAATCTTTCACACCGTCAGAAACACAGATTGGTAACAATTTAACGTACGGCTCTGTTGCGTGTCTAAAATCATACCGATGTGTGTCTCACGAGGCGGTGCAGATTTTGCAGGAGAGGTACCTCTCGACCTTCTCCTGCGAAAAGACTCGCTGATATTTAAGTTAAAAAGAGAAGGCTCAGCAGGTCTTCCAGGGAATATCTGGGTGAAGATTGCAGAAGCTCCAAGAAAATGGAAGAGGATTATCCGGGAGGATACCATAGATGAATGGAATCGGCGGTGGGGAACTACCTTGAAAGGAGCAACTTTACAAAAATATTTCCCCACGGTTCGAAGTCGCTTGAAAGCTAAGTGGGTTCTCCCGGACTACTGGGTCTCTCAAAAGGGGACTACTGGGCATGGGGGTTTCCGCTCTAAATTACATAGTTTTGGAAAAGACATAGATCCCCTATGCTCCACTTGCGGAGTACCGGAGACGGATGCGCACGTTATCGTCAACTGCACCGCCTTTGATAGACTAAGCACCGAAATGATAAGAAAAATTGGAGTCTATGGCCTCACGGAGGATGAATTTCCCGAGTTAGTGACGGAGCAGATCTACCCGTATTACAAAGATTTTGTGTACGGGTGGAAAGCTGCTCTGGGGCCGTCCCACTTTAATCTGGGAAGAAGAGGACCTGCTAATTGAAGTCCGCCAGGCTAATATGGTGAAAATGATGAAAAAAAAGAAGATATTTGAAAAAAAAAATTGACGATTAAGTTGTGGTTTAATAGCAGAAATGGCATGCACGTGTGTGATATGCTCTCACTGCGAAATCCCGTGTAGCCGAAAGGCAAGGAAGGGGGCATAAATAAATAAATAAATATATCAGAGGATTCATGTTGTACGTCATTCTTTGGTGAGAGTTATTGTCAATTATCATCCTTCGCAACACTTTTGACTGAATTTGTTTTAATGTTGGAAGTTTTAGCAGAATCCTATAGTCCTATGCCGTAAGTCCAAATAGGTTTAAGTAAAACTTTATAAACGGTTAGTTTGTTAGTTAAAGATAATTTTGAAAGCCTGTCAAGTAATCTGGATAAAATATCGTATCGTCTGTATAGTTCTGTCTTAAAACCTAATAAATCCTCAGACTCCCCAAATTCCTATCGTCCGATCAGCCTTCTTCCTTCCCTTCCAACATGATTTGAAAAAAATATTATTCTTCACCTTGATTCTTTCGATTTATTTAAACTTATTCATCAACTTAATCATCAATTCGGCTTCAGAAAGAGCAGAATTAAGTTTAAAGCAACACTGCGTATTTTTGTGAAGTTAAACTTCGAAAAGATTCACACATTTATTAGATCCTCAAATAATTTATAAAAATTGTGCAATTAAATAGAAAATTGTCAAAACCTACAAATTGAAAAAAGGTAAGTTTGAACTTAAATGTTATTATGAAAATTTTCAATACAACCAGAATTGCAAAATACAAATGAGTTAAGCTAAACTTTAAAATTCGACCTAGTTTTCTTAGATATATTTCTATTAGGAGGGGTTTTGAGCTGACTCAAAGCTGCTAAGTGATATTCAGTATTCAGTTATTCATAAGCGAAGACCGCTCGTCATGCATAGCAGATGGTAATGCTATTCTTACTCCACTGTCACCGTACCCGCTTCAATCGCCATAATTACAGCCATTTCTTTTTCATCGGAAGGATATCGTTTATAAAATCAGATTTTATAAGAATAAAAACAGAAACTTAAAGTTTTTAATGAGTCTAGTTCATTAGCAATATGAAAAAAATATTTTTTTCCTCAAGTTTCTCATCTCTCTGATATATAAAGAGATTTTCAGTGACTTTCATATTTTATTTTATTTTAGAATTAGGAGAGTAGGAGATACATGAAGTTCATTTTTTTTTAGCCCAGTCCGCTATTCTCGACCAAGGCCAAGGCCACCTTAGTGTTGCAAGACCAAGACCAGTACTGGTAAAAAAATAGTGTCAATACTTGACAATCTTAGTTACTATATGATAATAATTGGTATAACCAATATACTTTTGCATTTAACTCTTCTAATTTTTCAATCGGGCTTAGTTAGGTTTATCCTATCTAAAAAAATACAGTAATATCTCTATAGTAATAAGCTAATAAGTAACTGCAAGACTGTTGCAAGACTTTGCATAAGACCAAGACCATGATCAAGACTCGTCTTGGTCTCACATTCGGACAACACTACTCGATAACGCTGCTCTGCTCTCGCGATTATTCTACGAATAATACAACTGTTCATTTAATTATAAATGTGTTGAGCCCCTTTCATCTCCTACTTTCCTAATAGAAAATAGAGATTTTCAACTAAAAATATGTACGGGAAATGTTTTTTTTTTTTTTATGTTGATAAAAATAATACAATGTGAACTACACATGTAAATTACATAGGATGGGGGGCCTGGTGTGGAAAAGGGAAAATCTCGTGTAGGGACAGGAGAACAAAAAAAGGTATTTATATGATGTCTGTGTTGGTGAAGCATTTACATACGAATACCTTAACAACGTTTACAACATTTAAAGGAAAAAAATCTGTGGAAAATTAATCCGAGAACAGATTGAAAATAAACAATACTAGTTGGCCCGTGCGAAAAATTCCCACAAAATTTTGTTTAGTGAAGAAATAGTAGAACAATAAGGAAATAAGTAGATCCTACGTATTATGTAAGAACGGTGTTAATATTTTTTCCTTAGTCGATTACAATATTCCATTAAACATAATAGACCAAATTATTTATACAAATTGCTTTGCTAGTACCTATTTGTAAACGCTGACTGGAAAGATAATAAAAGTAATAAAGACAGAATAATGAACCGATCATAGGATATTCTAAATTATTAAAAAAAATAGTCTTTTCTAGGATCATCCTCACAGAGAACAGTTGATCAGTCGTTGAGCGTCCTCTTCGAAATCCAGCCTGATATTTCCCCAGTTCCTTTTCAGAATACGGGAGGATCGATCCTAGAAAAGACTATGGAGCGTAAGGTAGTCACCCACCATTTATTCCTGGACTTTAAAGCAGCATACGACAGCGTTGATAGAACGCAACTATACTGTGCCTTGGAGGAGCTAAGCATCCCTCAGAAGCTCGTACGCCTAATCAAGATGACCATGGACAGCTCGAGATGCAGAATACGCGTCGGTTCTGACGACTCCGAAGAGTTTAAAGTGAGCAGTGGGGTTAGGCAAGGGGATGCCCTCGCCTGTCTATAGTTCAATTTGGCAGAGGAGAAAGCTGTAAGAGACTCCGGTATTCAGACCAAAGATATAATCTTCAATCGCCTGACACAGCTTCTTGGTTTTGCTGATGATATTGACATAGTAGGTAGGTCTGAACGGGCTCTCAGAGAAGCGTTTATAAGCCTTGAAGCAGCTGCAAGACCACTTGGTCTAGAAGTCAACGAGAGGAAAACTAAGTATATGAGAGTTGGCGGTGAGGTTGATCTGAACTCTCCATTTGAGGTAGGTTCTTTTAAGTTTGAGAGAGTGAAAAGTTTTATATACCTTGGGTCTGAAATCAATAGCAAGAATGACATGGCTCAAGAAATACAAAGAAGGATCACGGCTGCCAATAGATGTGTCTTTGGACTTGGCCGACACTTAAGAAGTAGGTACCTCTCAAAGAAGACCAAGCTGATCATATACAAGACCCTTGTTCGGCCTGTTTTGACATATGGCTCAGAGGCTTGGACGATGACTAAAAGGGATGAGATGAAACTGAGTGTCTTTGAGCGAGGAGTCCTCAGAAGGATTTATGGTCCAGTAAAGGAGAGTGATGTCTGGAGAAAAAGAAAAAATAGGGAGCTCAGTTCTCTCTATGCAGACATCGACGTAGTCACGTATATTAAACTGGCCAGACTAAGGTGGGCAGGGCATGTGGGCAGAATGAGCACCCTTGAAATACCAAAAAAAATAATGATGGAGGAGCTGCACCTCGTAAGACGGGTAGGAAGGCCGAGGACGAGATGGTTGGACAACGTGGCCTATGATGCGAGAACCCTGCTTGGTGTGCGGAACTGGAGAGCTGCAGCAGAAGACAGAGCCAACTGGCGGAGGCTCTTGGAGGAGGCCCAGACTCGGTGACGGGATGTTGTGCCATACATGATGATGATGATTAAAAAAAATAAAATGTAAGAACAACAAAATATCTTTTTGAAATAATAAAGTTAATATAAAAGCCAGGAGAAAAAAATGTAGTAGACTATTCTACACATAAATGCAATATCTTTAAAGAAGAAGACATTATTAATGGACTGTATCTTTGTTAACAATTGTCCGAATTTTACGATTTTTTTTTGTTGAGTACTAATAGTAGTAGGTAATTTAGTAATCTTTCTAAATATCATGGGTACAATTAAGAAAAAATGCATACTTTCTTAGTTATTCGCAAATAAAGTTTCTTTTCGTCCATAACTTCCAGAAATTTCGGGGGGATGGGACTATTTTTCGCATGTGAAGGAGAAGAATATCTTCAAAATGAGTGCCCATCATTGGATTTGATAGAGAATTGACGAATTTATGGCGTTTCGACGAAAAAACACTCTTAGAAATAATATCTAGCATAATAAAATACCCTAATAAGTATCAAAAAACAAAATTACGGGAATAAAATATTTAATAATATAATTTTATTATAATTAATTATTGTAATAAGCTAATTAAAAATCCACTTACAAATATTGCACAGCATTGTCTCAAGAAAATGAAAATTTTCTCATATGGAAGGTTACTTAAACAGATATTAATTTGTATAGTTTCTGTATTTGATCTCTAAAAAGCTCTTGATTTTAAAGACAAAAGATTGAGCTCTTTGAAGCTGCTCAAACATTCAGTTTCAATATTGGCGTCTTATTTGACTTTAACATACAAATTTCTAAAACAGCCAGCGATATTAAAGAAACTGTTCCAACCGTTCATGAAGAAATAAAATGGCATATAATATATTATATTTACAATATAATGAAGGCACAAGCAGAAGGAATTTATTAAGTTTTTTTTTTAATGATTGTGGATGCTATTTTTTCATCATCCCTCGGAAAAATTCGAACTAAAAAATGTTATAATTTTATTATAAACAACCTTACTTAGATTATTCATACTTTTTTACATTTTTAAATAATTATTATTTTTTATTTGCATGTGATTATTTATATATCAAAATATAAATTATGTGATTATTTATATATCAAAATACTTTTTAGTCTCACAGCCTTTTTAATTTACATTTAAAAACATTTAAAGATTATTCTTTAACGTTTCGGCTCTAAGAGTTAATTTCTAAATTTCTTTTTTTAAAAAAACAAAACATTCACTAATTAATAAAACAATTGCAACCATTGTATTCTGTACTACCTTTATTTTTTATTCTGTAATTAATTTTTATTATATATACATATATATTTTACGTTGTTTTTTTTGAGAAATAATGTCTTGATAGGACTAATGTTTTGTATATAAATAACCATATATAAATTAAAAATAATAGTTATAATTTTATTTACAATGTTCACTAATAAAACTTATCATAAATATAAATTCATATTATAGATATAAAAGTTTAGGTAATTTCCGTCGTAGCAGTAATGATTAACTATTGTATACTTGATAGAACTTTCACATTTGATAGGAATCCTTTCGTACATACAATATACTGTTATAATAGTCTATTTAACCCACCCAACTAGTGAAACTTCATAGTTTAACACAACTGTTGAAGTAGAAATTCATGTAGGTACCGATTAGCTTGTATCACTGGAAAATATATCTGAAATTTAATAATTAAGAAATATGACATCCATGAACTTTTTTTTATTTTTGTTTATTTAATGTAATTTTATTTACATATATAAAACTTAAATGATAAAAGTAATTCAAGTATCGGCTTTTATAACTTACAATTTAACATTTTCTCAACGTAAGTAGAACAAACAATATTACACTTGGAAATAATAAGGAAAAAAATCCCACCATCATCCATGAACTTATAATAATCCATTGGCCTATTGGTTTGTTTTGCAAAAGTGCCTTGGTCAAATACCCATATCTCATAATTTTTGTATTTATTAAAAATATCAAAAGTTTTCTATATTATGAAATGCCCAAGAGATGATAGAGCAAATAGACTGTCATAAATATTTGATTTAGAACAGCTAAATACGGGATTAATGTTGTATTACAAAGATAGGGAACATGATGCTTTCGGCAAGAATTAAGATTTATCTTAATATATTTTTAAACTTTATTACGCAGAGTCTGAAGTTCTAAAAAAATATCCGCATCGAAAAAATTAAAATACGATTCTCCCTCCTCGATCCATCGACTTTATTGCTCCTCAGAGCCGGAAAAGCCCATCCATACAATCCTCCTCGAAGGTTGAAGAGGCAGTGGCCCAGAAACCTGTTGTAAGCATATATCGCAGTTCTGTCAATGGCCAGATTCTCCACTCAAGCCATATATGTCTGGTTATAGCGCCTCTGGTCACCCTTTAATAACAGTACTCCGGCTGAGTGAAAGGCGCTGGGATCTCCTAGAGTCCTGCATTTCCTGCCACTAGCTTGGCTCGGAGATCTTGAGTCAATGAATTTTTAAATATTATATAAGAGCATGTGTATTCAAACAGTTATTTTTATTTGTTTCGTTTCTTTTTTTTTATATATCTATACATTTGCTTTAAGTATTATTGTTGTGAGTGAGCTACTCTTCTATCAGTATTATTATTCTCCTTAGATGTGACAGATTGTATTTATTTCTTAATAAATAATTTCAAAACATAATCTTTAATACTCTTCTTCCAGCCAAATACAACATTTTAGACACCTATATCCAAATATAACAGATAAGAGTGACAATAAGCAGAATTGATGATAAATTATTAATATGAGATTTCAGGGATGAGGGAAGGGCTAGCAAATATCTCTCGGGTATTTATTTAAGCTACTTAATTCAGAGAAGGTGGTCTCTCATCCTGCTTCTATTCAGTCGTCTCTTAATATGCATATCAGCCAAGAAGACTATTTCGAAACCTGGAATATGTTACGTGTACGTAATTATAAATCGATATGCTAATTTTCGTTATTTACGTTCTACGGGGCGTTCATTTATTGCTTTTAAAATTTAGGATTGAATAGATTGAGGTTTTTCAAAATGCTCCTTTTTTCACTGAATTATAAATCTAAGTTGCGTATATTCACATGGGTTTGAGTTTTAGTCTAATTTTCAGGTTGAAAAATTTTGATAAAAGTGAGTAAAGTTATTTCAGATATCTGTTTTGAAGGTCTTTATTTTTATTTTGACGTATGGACTCCGAGCTATTCTTCACTCGAATCTTAGTCCAAGGTAACTTGTTATTTATTTATGAATAATTTGGTAAACTTATTAATGATGACTTTGGTATCACTCATTAGAGCTGGTGTCATTGAAGCGTTAACGAAATACGCTATCAATAAATTCATGTTTTTTTTTTCTGTTTTCTTTTATAGTATTAGCATTCTTTTTTAAATTGAATAATGTTCATGTGTTTTACTTTTTTTCGTTTACCTCATATATAGCGTAGTTAAATAGATATAACCATACCTATTCTAACCTAAATAGGATAGTCGAAATTCACGCGATGGGTTCGCCCAGTGCATATAAGAACCGTGGCGACTATACTCAAGAATGTTAATAACCACTCAACAAACTCAGACATCACGGCTTCATCATTGGCCTATGTTATAATAGATATGCCTTGTGCGAATATAATAAGGAGTAAGTATTGGTCTTTGCGATACTTCTAATTTGAAAGGCCGAACTGAAAAGGTTTCTGAACCCTGCCAATTAGAGGAAAATCTGACAAAGGAGAAAGATTGAAGAATAAGACAATATATATGAGGTACAATTTTGTACTATATAAGCTTATGGGACACAAGACAAGCAATTTTATCCTACATTTAGACATAATTTTTATTTTATTGTTGTATATTAATATAAATTAGTAACTAAATAACCAAAAGACACAACATAAATTTTATTGGAATTATTGCAAACATTGAAAACCATACAGCCTTATATGTATATACGTAATGCAGACATGTACTTCAAAATGCAGACAAATAAAACCCGTCCACGTCCAGAACAGAAAAAAAAAAACAGCTAATCGAACATCGCTCTATGAAATCCAATCACATACTGGTTACGATCGAATTTCATACAGTGGAGTTCGATTAGCTATTTTTTTCTGTCCTGATGAACCTGAACTGGCAAAACGTTGGCGGGTTTTTCTTTGCCTGCATTTAAGAGACATAAGGCTGTATGGTTTCGAATTTTTCCAATAATAACCTAACATTCAACATTAATACATTCTGCCACACTGAAGGGCATCTACATAATTAATAAATTTATTATTATTATTATTTATTTATTGTTACATTCCGCATCTACCCGAGCGGGTCATTAGCGGCTTTAGATGTAATCAAATTAGGTGGACAAATTTAATGTCTTTTATAAATTCAAATACTTTTTGTATCTTTTCTATGTCATCTGAAAGTGCGTCAGATATATTGGAAGGTATATTATGTTTTGTTCTGGTGTCAGAGTATAGTCTGCAAGTTGTTACAATGTGTTTCAGTGTTAGTGATGTGTTACATGTTTTATAAAATGGTGGTTCCAGACCTCTCATTAGGTAGCCATAGATAAAGGCTGCATGTCCAATTTTAAGCCGAGTTAAAATTGGCTTACCTTTCTGAAAGAGGTTTGGTATCTTTTTTAATTTCTTGCAATTTATTGGTAGATTGGTTCCACTTGAATTTCTATTTTTCATTTAGCATTTTTTTTCATTCCAATCTCCAGTCAGCAGTGGCAGTTAAATTGATCATTGTGGTTGCATTAGTTTTTCTTCTTGCCAGATTCGCAGCTCTGTCTGCAGCTTCGTTCCCAGGTATGCCACAATGTGAGGGTGCCCATGCGAGGACGATGTCTCTGTCCGGCGACTCCTTCATTTCCCAGAGGCAGTTTTTGATTTTCCGGGAAATAGCATTGTCGGCTTTCCCTTCGGCAATGGCTATTAATGAGCTTAAAGAGTCTGTAACTATAAGGCCATTTTTTATGTTTTTTTCTGTTAGTAATAACAAGGTCTGGCGGCCTTGGCGAATAGTTCGCCTGTGAAGAAGCTGTTTATTTGAGGCAAATTGAATTTGAGGATCTGTTCTTTCAGTTTTACTGCACATCCTACGTCACTTTTTTTTTTTGACGCATAAAGGGTTGTATGTCCGAGGTATTTGTGTTTCATTTCTGTAAATAAGTGTTTTTTGACGAATTGGTCGTCGTCAGTTTACATTTTTCTAGAAAGAGACGTATCTGCTTTTATGAAAGAGTTATTCCATTGCTAGAATAAAGCGTCGTCTATTGTCATTATATTGTCCTGTCTGAAGTCTAATTGTAAAAGTAGTTTGTGGGTTTTCTCTGTAATGCCAGTTGAGTAGTACACTTGGTCGGTGTTGATGCTGGTAAACAAACTATGGTTAGGGTGGTCCGGTTTAGAAATTATAGATGAGGCGTAAACTAGAGTAAGATAGTCTCTTCTTAAAGCTAAGCTCGGTTCTCCACTTTCGACGTATAGGCTTTCAACGGGAGAGGATCTAAACGCCCCGGTGCATAATCTTATTGCAGTGTTGTGGACGGTATCGAGTATTTTGAGTGCTCAGAGGTTGAATTATATACAATACTTCCATAGTCCATTTTACTTCTTATTAAATTTCGATACAGGATAAATAGTGTCTTTCTGTCGGCTCCCCAGTTCATTCCAGAAACAGCTCTGAGTATAATTAATAAATATGAATCAAGACAAATATCATTGCATAATCTGAATCATGTAACTTATTTTAGAGAACAAGCAGATAGAAAACAGAAAGCTCATTACAATTCGTAAAATCCATTGTATATTAGAAAGAAGTATAAATCAAATTTTAGTCATAAAAGTCTACAAACTTGTGGAGAATTCTTTCTTTTATCTTGTATGACGAATTATTGTAAAACATTAAGAGATCTCTATATTATTGCAACACTGTAACTGATCTCTCTCTTATTGTGACAAAGTATTGTCAATACAAAAATACAATTACGGACCGTGAATGGAGTACAGCTGCATTTGACAGCGCGACACCTGTTGTTATCGGAAAAGGTTCGTAACCCGAATTCTTAGGAACCTTCAGGACTAATATTTCTTTTGGTCGTTGGAATGGATCTTTCTATAAACTCCGTTAGTAATGTCAAAGTTATTTATCATTTCTAAACTTAATTATAATTTCGAAATCGATAAATTGTATAAAAATTTGCCTGACAACTAATGGCATACCCAATCCGAACATTATTTGCGCTGATAAAGAAACCCTCAATATGAGCTACTGTTTTGTATGAAAACGAATCACGAAGTCTTCCCCAATAAACTGTTCTAATTAAGCCATATCGTTATCATGTTGAATTTCATGGAAACATAATTTAGCATAGTAAATTTTAATAATATGTTATGAAATTATATATTAGACGGTTCTGAATAAATAACCTTCCGTTATAATATTTCGTTAATTTAATTTGAATCAAGAGGAATTTCCTAATTTAAATAACTAGTTGGCCCGTACGAATAATTTTCACAATAGAATGACCACTGATGATATTGTAATATTATAAACAAATATGAAAAAATAAGAAATTTAGAGGACGAACGATCGCTTTTTTTTTTTTTTCTTTTTTTATCCCAGTCGATTAATACGGCACTTTATTGAATATAATTGACGAACGCATGAACGAATTTATAAGATTCATTATTGTTTATTCATTTTCCGAATTCGAATAAATGTGTTACGTAATATGTGACGGAATGAAACACGATGTATCTATATAGATCTCTGAATTCCATCAGATGTGATCCGATCTGTAAACCTCATTGGCCCGTGTCAAGGGCTCCGTGTGCAGTTCCAATTACTTACCGACATCATTTAACCGAATATAAATTAATTAATCTATGTATATAATATATTAACTAAACAAATAATTATTTCGAATACCTAAAGGTGCGCCTTTTAATCTCTGAGTCATCAAATAAAATCAATAAATAGTTAAATGCTTAAAAGAAATGCTAAAGTAGTTTCACACCTCCCTGAAGAAGACCTGCAAAGTCTGGTAAAAACGTTGGCTTTTAATAAAAGAGTTTTGTCATTATTTTATTATATTTATGACCGCCAATCCGGACCATCTCTTTCCTTTAAAAAATAATAGTTTTTAAATATTGTAAAACTGTTTTAAATATATAATAAAATACTGTGTGATTAAAAAGGGTTTACATAAATAACCACGTATTGATAAAATATGGTAATTATTAAGAAAATCTCACAAAAAATGTGAATAATCTAAAGAAGGTTGTTTATCATAAATACGTTTTATGTTAAACTTTTTCTTTTGTATTATTGACCATATCTATCGGTGAAAAAATATATTAACAAATTGGTGCCAGCTGCTTGATTGGAATCTATGGAATCTATTAATGCTCGAAGGTGGAAAAAAGCAAGGGATTGATGGCTTAAAGGATAGTATTATTTTTTATTTTATTTTCGTGCCTACCCTGCATTTAAGACAATACGGGAGTTTGCAGCAGTGACTGGATATACATTCCTGCATAACAAATCACTGTTGCAAGTTTATCATTTTACATTATGTTAAATTGCTGTGCACACAGCCTGCTTTATAATTTTTCTCTAATTTCATCTTCCTCCATCTTCTTTTCCTGGCCTTCCAGGTACTGCTTCTTCATGCCTACCCAGGGAGAAGTGGGTTGGGCCCACAGCTTTTTCCACCCGCATACAAAGCTTTAAAAGTGCGGGTAGTTTTGTTGAGACATCAGTCGGGTTAAGTTTCTTTCTGTTAAAGCGTAGAGCCCTGTATCCCTCATCAATTTGGCTCTCAGTACCTCATAGCTAGTGCAGGCTACAAGGAAGTGCTCAACGGTTTCAGGTACTCCACAAGTGGCGCATAAGTGACCGATGTTTTTACCATGTTTAAAAAGTTTCGCTCTGAAAACCCCATGCCCTGTGAGACCCAGTAGTTCCGGGAGGACCTTAAAGGATAGTAATAACGAAATTAAACATTTCTAAATTAATAATTTCTATGAAAAATATTTTAAATTTATATGAATATTTTTACTATTTTACTTCCCGACAAGGGAAGTAACGGCTATAAACTAGATATAAGCGGAAAAAGTAATAAAATTGCTGGTAACCTCGTTCAAGTTTATGGCTTTATGCCAATTGGAGTACGCCCATGGGAGGCACTTCATTAATAGCTCCGCTCATATTTTCTCTGCCCATATTTTCATTTACTGAGATAAATTATTTTCATTATTTAAAGCTCTTTTATTTACATAATTTTTAAAAGAGCAGTTGTAAAGAAAAAATTCTCTTTAGCCATTAAAAACAAAAGTCAAGATAACCTCCTTAGTCTCAATTTCTAGGCAAAACTCCACAATTGATGCTGTAAGATCCAATTTTTTAAAATAGAATTAAATAACTTCACTATGATTATCCCTTAAACATTATTCCAATCAGGAAATTAATTATATCAGTAACACTTTTTTCGTGTCACTATATGATAGTCGAAGTATTGCAAATGTCATCAATTTCGCGTTTCTAATATGCGAAATATTGTTGAAGTAAAGTTAAGTTGTTAAGATTAAGTTATTTTCCTGTTTAGTATTCATGGAATATTCTTCAAAATAAATTCGATAAATCCCTTCAAATACCTAGAATATAGGGATAATATATTTTCACCTAGAAGCATTTCTTGGAATTTCGTTTTCCTTAAGGTGTGCCATTAAAATGCTGGACCGAAAAAAAGACCATTAATAGTTATATAAGATTCGTATTATATACAATATAATAATATTATATTATATTATAGGAATTTATTTATTTAAATCTTTTTTTTTTTTTGCATTCAAAACTTTTATACCATAGTTAAATTTTAAAATTCAACAACCTCATCAAATATTTCAAATTAATTTATTTTCAGAATTTAGACACATTTTTCACTCTCTGAACTTACCTTTTCGACAAACAGAGTAGTTAAATGCCCTAGGCACCGAGACTCATAATCTTCAAGGTTTAGGTTCCCAGGTAACGAGTCTATATTGAAAAAGCGCTAGACAGCTAGACCCCCTAACCCAACATCTATAGACCATGGCTTGAAAAGGAGAAAAACTTTTATTTTTATAAAGTTTTGGTATGATGGAAATTTTTATTATCTATAATTTTTCATTATAATTGGAACTACAATTTTTTACCTTGTAAGAAAAGGTTTTAAAAAACTTTTATTTATATTATATTAAAAGTTCTGTCGATTCCTCTAAAAAATTTATTGGAATTTTTCCCATCTGTTGTAACCCCTGATAAACCTTATTTATGTCTTATTTCGCATCTAGTTCGCATAGTTGATAATTTCACTAGATCCACTGCGTTTGAATTCTCTGAATTGAAAAAAGTAGTTTGGAATTAAAAGGAAGTGCTCCCAATTGATCTATGACGTTTTGGAAAGAACTTATTGCGCACTATCCAATTAAAATATAAGAAAAATCCTCCGCATCATAACCGGTGCGATCTGGGATCAGAGTACTAGCACATGCAGAAGAAAGATCAATAAAGAACTGCTTACAGAAACTAGTCAATCAATATCCTTAATAGAAGACAAGGAAGGCGTGGAAGGCCAAAAAGCAGGTGGATAAATAGAACAACAAATATGTAATAGAAGATCTGCGTGCAGATAATAGGAAAGGAATAGCGCAAGACAGGCAGTGATGGAGCAGGCTTGTTAATGCGATGAAATTGTAGATCATTGCCGCTTTAACAAGCATTATAATGTAAAAAAAAAAGTTAGCGTAATATCCACATTCGACCTCACTTGCCGAGCTTTTCTTCGATTTAGGCGGTCCAGAATGACTTATAAATACAACACTTTTGGCCCAAAATTTTCTTATATAAGTTTCATATTCAAAGCATCCGAAAAAGTTTACATAAGTCAATTATATATATATGCCAACCAACCAGGTTGTTTAACCAACTAGCCAGTTTTTCACCACAATATTCTCTGATTGTGATTCATCATTTTCGAAAGAAGTGGGACTACTCATTGCTGAACTATAAAATTTCTACATGATGTATCTTACAACTACTCTACCAGATATAAAACTATAGCTATAAATAAACCTCTATTCAATTAGAGAATTAGCAGAGGCTGTACAGAGGTCTCACCTAATGAATGGAACTCAATTTATGGCAGTGGGCTGGCGATTAACCTAATTCGAGATCACTCAGCCGGGCCATATTTACAGAGAGCGACCTCTTCACACGAGAGCCTCTTAGCCATCCAAATGTCAGCAATGCGTTACAGTCTATTTTCGAATAATTTCTACCTCCCACAAACACAGGTACTTGTCATGATTAAAACGGACTAATATAGTTTCAAAACGAAGAAATAACCTATTTTGAGTTATTTATATGGGTAAATAAAATATTATTAAATATAAAAACTACGGTTACAGCTATTTATTACCTGACGGTAGTGCGCAGGTCGAAAAAGGCAGAAACTCTAGGAAACTTTTAATTTAGGCAAGATGTTTGAAAATATGAAATTTTAAACTGCATTAAGAAATAACTTATTTAGGAACTTATTTGACCCTTTTCAACAAATTACCTCTTATAACAAAAAATACATTTAAAAAACTTATTTTCAGAACTCAACATAAATATAAAAAGATATATTTGATGATGTGCGACGGGATCGCAAGAAGACTTGGAAATTTGCATAACCGTATGTGTAGACATGCAACGATTTTTTGAGCGGATAGCTTGACCGATTTTCTAGTTTGATGGCTCACATTATTCGGTGTGGGTTTTGGAACGATGTGAGTTGGTATTATTAAAAATAAATTGTATTTTAGTACAAATGACTTACAATTATTCGATGATAACATTTTTTCTTTGTCTTCAATTCTTCATCCGGACCCGTCATATTGTCAAGATTTGTTGTTAAGTAGAAAATGAAATAGTAAGCATGATGAAGAATATTTCCCAGAAGCACCTCTTCTCTGGTCTGTTCACATCTTTAAATCAGGAAAGAAGATCTCTCATCCAGCTCCTTTTCAGTCGCCTCGTGATGGGCATTTCAGCCGTGGCCATGTCGTTGATAAGTTTATTGTGATGTACATATAGTTTAAGATGAAATAGGGAGTAGATAGTACATACGATGATAAAGTTAAATATAAAACTATGAAATATAAAAACTATTTTTATGTATTTATTACCCTATCACTGAAAAGCTATAAGTAAGATCCAACATAAGTTCAGCAGAAACTAATCCAAGACTGTTATAGTTCCTAATATATATTCACCACACATAATCATGAACTCGCACATTGCATGATATAAAAACAACGAAAATATGAGAACAATTAAAATATAATATTGATGGTGAAATAGAATGTAGATTGTTTAGAAGTTTAGTTGGGTATTTTAGTCGAAGTGAAATGAGAAAAAAAAAACTGTTTGCGCTTGTTTCTTTTTTAAAATGTTCCATTTTAACAGTTTCTGAGAAAAAAAAAAATTTAAAAGTTTAAAAATTCTAAACAACTTAAAAAGTTCAAGGAAGAGTATGGTAGAACTAAATAAATTTTATTTATTCAAGCTGTTAACAAACAATTAGATTATTTGTGAAATAAACAGTAATAGTTTTTAAATAAGTTATAATTATATAAGAATAAAAGTAATTTTTTAGAGTGACTTTTCGGTGAAATTAACAGATATTTTAAATAAAAATTTTTGTAGAAATAAAATTTTTGTCAAGGGACATGTAAAGGTACATGAAAGAAAAAATTTAGATGCCGCAATAACAAAAAAAAAATTGAAAATAAAGATTCTATTCGTATCGAAACTGTTAAAAAATAAATCTAAAATTTTACCTAGACAAAGGAGTTAATTTGAGAACTCGCATTAGACAAAAACGAATGGAATTAAACAGACGATACGGTCTTTTATCCAGGTTATTTGAGAGATGTTCAAAATTATCCTTAACTAACAAAGTAAACCTTTATAAAGTTAGTAGTAGTAGTTAGCAGTTAGTAAGTAGGGTTATGCTAAAACCCTTGCATTAAAAAAAATTCAGTTCTTCCAGACAAAAGTGTTGCGAAGGGTAGCCGACGCACCGTTTTCTGTCGCAAATAATATATTATATAAAGACTTAAACGTCCCAACGATTTTAGACACTGCAAAAGAAAACTACTATAGCTTTCAACAAAGAAGTACGTAAGACACGAATTCTCTGACAGAAATCCTTAATCGCACAAGAAATCACAGCCCACCACGATGATTACGTAGGCGTTGGCGAAGAGACCAGCTGATTTAATTTATATCCTGGGTGTGATGGGACGCTGTGAAGCTGCCAACAAATTTGATCATTGCAAAGATCTTTGCAGATTTCAAATTTAATTTAATGTTTGGTTAAAAAATAAAAAATTCATTTCAAGCCCTGGTTTTCTCGATGTCTAAAACTATTTTAAATGATTTGATAAAATTCTGAAATTTACAGCAACTAACAAATATTAAAATACTTTATACGAAGCAATCAGTGATAGTTTGTGGTATTATTTCTTTCCTATTAGATATGCGTTAATGTTCATTCTGATGACCCAACGCTCATAAATTAGCATATTAAACTCTACAATGACTTTAGCTTGGGATATATTTCGAAAACGTAATGTAAATACTCTATGCAAATTAGTGCCCTGCCTTAAAGCACACTAAGTCGCCATGGAGCAGATGCAATCAAGAGCCTGAAAGCAGTTCCTGGAGCCTGGAAGCTCCACCCTCATTCCGAGAAGCGGAACTCCGACAATGGGAAGGTGGAAGTTATGGCCTAACCCAGGGGGCTAAGGGAGGTCATTAGTGTCTCCGCGATTACTGGGAAGTTTTTTATTTCGGCCAATTGGGAGGATAAAGACCTTAAGGGATCCAGATTCCAGATTAGGTAAATAGTCGTTATCACCAAGGGCTTATCTAGGATTTTCTTAATTAGTGTTTCTAAAATACGTTTTAAGTAATCATCCAGTAAAAATTCGGAATTATGCAACTTAAAATATACACTTTTTTCCTTACTACCTACCAATCTCCTTCATTAACAAACCTTGGTAATTGAATAAAGACAGGGGAGAAGTATTGCTATATATCTCCCACGGTTGGAGTGACATTACTTCAATAAGACTATTTTCTGATTGTCAACAGTTTGAAGAAATACGCAGATCAATAGAGACCGTGGTGGCCAAACATGTTGAAGCATCGCACTGTTGTCTGAGATCAGCAAAAACCTCTAGTTTCTAGATGTTTTGATAATTCATATTTCTTATATTTTTAATAAGGGACATAGTTAACTCATATATTAAAACAGCCTAGGCACAAATAAAAATGCTGACTTTCAATAAAGTGGCTGTTTCTACTAACCTAATTTTGCAACTTGTTAAATATTGTAAACGTATTTTCGGTGTTTTTGTCGAGTTCTGAAAATAATATTTAGTGCAAATATTTGTTGATATGAGTAAACTTATTTCTAATATTTCTTATTTCCATAAGATTATTTATTATTGAACGGATATTGGAATTTCTGTTTTATTTAAGATAACTTGCGCCAACGTTTCAAATATTCTTTGAACCCTCAGCTTATGATAAATACAAAAATCAGCTCTTGTAACTTGTGGATTGTCTGGAAAATTGGTTCCATTAAAATCCTTTATATTCATCAATAAATATATACCTAATATAATTTATTCCTTTTCGGAATACAAAACTGGAGGAAAAGTATAAAAACGAATAAATATGTATAAAATACATTAGAGCAGATTCAAGATAAATTCAAACAAATTTTGTGTCTTTAAATTGATACTCGAATATTTTTTGTCAATTTTCTTACATGTGTTTTGTTATTCTCATTGGCTCTGCTTCTCTTGTATCGTAATATATATTAATATCATAAAGATCATAACATATGTAATATATATATATATATATATATATATATATATATATATATATATATATATATATATATATATATATATATATATATATATATATATATATATGTATATATATATATATATATATATATATATATATATATATATATATATGTATATATATATATATATATATATATATATATATATATATATATATATATATATATAAACTTAACTATTTATTTGGGAATAAGGTCGCTTATTAATTATTTAATAAACTATTGATTGTTCATTTCTTCTATGTTTATTGACGTTTCGATCTCGGTATTTTCTTATTATTCTTATTAGCTTATATATGTGCTAGTGGACGGTACTGAGAATGTCTGTGTGTCCCTGGCCTTATCGAAGCTCTATTTTTTAAAATTCTAGCTTTGAAGAGGATCCCACCGTTGACTTATAAAAAGAAAATACCGGGATCGAAACGTCAATAAACATAGAAGAAATGAACAATCAATAGTTTATTAAATAATTAATAAGTCACCTTATTTCCAATTAAATAGTTAAATTTAAATTTAATACTCAAAGGTCGTTTAAGGAAGTTGTAAATATATATATATATATATATATATATATGATTGATTACGTAAATAACCTAAATCCCTTATTATATATAAAATGTATTTTTTTTTTTATTTGTTAATAATTACGGTTTTAATCTATATTAATTCAAAGGACACGTCATACTAAAAATATTCCTTTTTTCAGAGATCTTGCCTAAACTAAAAGTTTTCCAGAGTTTTTTGCGTTTATATGCCTTTTCCGACCATCGTGAGCTGCCTGCTTTAAGTTTAAACACACGCGATTGAACCACGTTCGAGCCACAACTCGGCGGGATGTTGCGGGAATAGTCGGCTACACTATATATTAGTTCTCTCACCACCGCGCAGGGACCACAGCAAGTTTACGTATTGACAGTGTTGGTTTACGTATTGACGGTGTCGATGCGGTTTAGCTGTGCTAAAATTTGAAAATTTTATTGAAATATTTCCAAAGTTCTGTATAATACACCATATTTTGTCTGACATCGCAGCAAGAAATATTTAAGCTGAGAAGCGAAATTGTGAAACACGGTCACCTTTTCTAACTATAGGATTATACGCGATAAAGATCCTGATTAAATTATTATGCTTATGGTGTAGCTTATTATAAATGTTGAATCCTATATAAGACAGAATCTTTATAACGAGTTGATAAGATTTCTTCATAAAGGATTCTCAGAGGAAGTGACTGAAGCTAAGGGTTGGCTGAGCTCTTGAGCCTATGGCAAACAGTCTGAGCTTGTCCAAACAGCACTACCAGGTTTACCCGAGCGAAACCAAATGCTCCAGGTCAGTCAGTACCTAAGCGGTGCTATTGTGAATTTATAATATTGTATATCAAATCTAAACGTTTATCAAGTTAAAAAAGGTGTAATGTTCAATAGCAACAGCTGAATTTATTAATTATTTGTTTCTTTCTTTCTTTATTGATACTTACGAATTTTTAAGAGATATAAATGTAATTAAAGATAATCGAATTGTTGAGAGTGTTATTACACCTGTACAATAATTTTCAAAGAATTACTTCTTCAAAAAAATCCTCTACAGTTTCTGCTACGCCGTTTTGGAAATCCTTACCCATCTCCATTAAAAAAAGTCAATCTTTTACTACATTAAAATATTAATTATTTTCCACCTTCTCAAATATCAGTCTTCTACATATATGTAAAGATAATATTTTCGATTATTTGTTTTATTTTTACCAGACGGCAAAATAACAAGAAAGCTAATGCGTTTTAGTTGACGATTTCTAAATATGTTTAGGGAACACATCAAAATTCATATTTAAATTTAATTAAATCAAGAAACCACAACACAGCTGTTATCGGGAGCATACTGCATATATGCCTCAGTTGTTATTGTGACGCCGCTATTATTGAAGCGTAGACGCTCACGTAGCTTGAGAGATTTACTAGACTGGCAGTTCGTAATTCCACTGATTTACTAAACATGGAGTAAAAAACTACAGCGGCCGGCAAGGGGCCAAGAAAGGAAGAGAGAGAAGATGAACAAGAAGACTGGCAACTAGAAGACAAGAGAAAATGCAAGTATCCCAACCCACCTATATTTAACCTCCGTATAAAATTACATGTAATGAAATATAGCAATCAATTTTAAATATTCACTTCTTTAATCCATTAACTCCTCTAATTTTACAGTCCACATCAATAAATTATCACCAGCTCTTAAAGCAGAATTATTATGACAATATCCCTGACAGCCTTGGAAGGGATTGGCATAGTAAAGTAAACATAGTATGTAACGATTTTTTGTGCGAATAGCTCAACCGATATTTTTTTTTTTTTTTTTGGCTGAAATTATTTGATGAGATCTTGAGAGCCTTATAAAAAAAACCTGAGATCGAATAACTATATGTTGGAAACAGTAGAAATGATCAAGGAGGCTGCAGCGAAGTGCCACATTAATCACATAATTTCTAATTAAAACATATGATATAATTGAATAACAGTTTTGTTGTTGGAAACAGTTGAATTGTGCTGTGTTTATAAAAATAATATTGTTAATAAAAGAATATCAGTGTATTTGTTTTGTTCGTTTATTTTTGTGTTTGCGAATAACAAATAGATGCGAACTGTTTTTAATGCTTTGTTGGTTTCATATCATGTGTAGATGCAAGTGCATTATCATGTGAACTGATCATATGATATGATGCAATAAGATCACGTGATATGAAGTTAATAAATAAATTGCCAATGAATTAAAAACTGAAAATTAATTAAAGTAAATAAATAAATCGACTATGGAAACGGCCCTGTCTCTCTTAATGAACAAAATATAGTAGATCTGTTGTGTATTTTTTAAATACTTTTTCCTATTTAATTTTTATTTGTTTCATCTATTATTGGTGCAAACATGTAAACATTTACTTGTTATATGTAAATTAATAAATTTAACTTATATATGTCAGTTGTACTTACAGTACCGTTGGTCTTTAATTTGGATAATTTTATTTCATATTCTTATAGATTAAAAATTTCGTAATTAAATTTTAGAAGTCAGACATTTTTCGATTAGGTAAAATTAGTAAACTTTCTTTCATTCATCCATCATGAGGTTTTATATTACACGCTCTCGAAGCCATTTTCTTTCCATTTGCCTTAAAAATGATCATATATGGAAAATGTTCAAAGTTTACATAGTCTAAACGTTATTTTTCACATGTAAAATTTTGCGGAGAGTAATAAACACTATATGTTTTTAGAAGCTCTAAATAAATAAACCTCATACTATTCATTTAGATCATTTTTGTTCTTATAATTATTTTTCTTACTTAGAAATTAAGGGTTTTTACTTACAACAGTAAATATTGAAATAAGCAGAAACGACCAGTAGTTTTCATTGGTTGATATTGATCTAATTTTGAAATTGAAAATGCGAAATCACTTGCAAAACTGTTTGTACAAAAGTTGAACAAAGAGGAAGTACGGAAACAAAAAAAAAGTTCCGCATCCATTTAATTTTTATTTGCTCTAACACAAGACCTGTAAATGTATTGTTCACGTGTGTTTCATTTGGGATTTTCTTTTTCCAGAAAACGTTTTCAAAGCTATGTTTCCCATTCAATTAAAATATCATTATAGTCTGTTTCCCACGAAACAGAACCAATGAAAGGAAAGTCATATCTGATTTTCAACGTTGTCTATATTTCTGACCCAATTTTTATTTTCATTTCAGTAGAATGAATATGAAGAATATAAAAGGTGTAGCTAACAAGAAGAGAAATCTGCAATTTTAACATTACTAAAGTTTTTTTCTATTTACGGTACGGAAAAAATAAAGGAGCTACAAAAACATCATCGTGATCAGAAAACTTTTATATAATTCGTGTCCAAATTATCAACAGCAGATAATTATATTATAAATAATTGATAGTTATATAATAATTATATATGCCCAAAAGCATGATAAATTTTAAAATATGACCGATGGAATTAAGTTTAGTGAATTTACAACACGTACATTAAGAGAGAATGTTAAGTCCAGCGAATCCTTTACATTGAATTCAGGACTAAGATAGATTGACCCGCTTTCGCCACTGCAATTTGATATTGTCCTTCCTTGATTCAGGAGAGATCTCTCATCCAGCTCCTTTTGAGTCGCCTACGATGAGCATATCATTCGTGGCTATGATATAAGTCTGTTGTGTCCGTAGAGTTTGAGATGAAATCGAGAGTAGAGAGTACGTATGTGTTGGTCTAAAATTGGTTGTTGTAAGTCGTTATGTAAAGTTTTGTTGTGACGTACCAGGGAGTTCTTGTTATAAGTCGTAAAATTTTGGATTAGTAGTTTTTATAAGTGTGTCTTTTATGCTGAACCGTAGATCTGAGAGTCGTATGTCCAGATGATTTTGAGAGGGTCAGTGTATGTATTTAGTTTCTATCGAACTTTCAATTTAGATTTAGAAAAAAGTTAGTACAGTATTTTCAGACACTTTTTTGAAGCCTGTCATTTCATTTCGAAGTGTGGATCATTTACCATTTAGAACTAATTTAATGGTGTAACAATCTAACGGATTTGAATGAAGGTAGTCAACTGTGATAACTTAAATTGATTTTTTAGACTTGTTGGTTGGATAATTCTATTCAGTTTTAAATAAAGCTATAAATCTTAGAGAAGTGAATTGGAAACTACGTTAATTTACTTGGAATACCACTATTTTTTTAAATCGTGAAACGTAAATCTAGTCACAATATGAGCAGTGCCTATTATAATGCATAAACCATATACTCCATTGATACAGAAACTTCCTGTTACAGTAAAAAGAGAAAATAAGCTTTATAAAAAAATAAAAAATTCATGAGCATTGTATACATTAGTTCAGAGAGAACTGTTGAATATTCATGCAATCTCAACAAACTGAAAAAAAATTCTGGGATAAACATAAATGGATTAATAACGAAAAATGAAATGTTCCACAACCAGCTTATCCTAAGCTTATCTTCTAATTAGATTTCAAAATGAAATATAAATAAATACGGTTCTATTTTCTGTAACAGGATACATAGGTGTTCCTCCTCAACTTGAGGATCATATATTAACTAAAACAAATTAACAAAATGTCTTCCGATTAACAAAACAGACAAACGTGTGAACTGAAAACATACTTACTATTGTACCAATTTAAAAAAAAATAAAAGAACTTGTGTGATTTATATAAATATAATGTGTTTAATTAATGTATTTTACTTAAAAGCTTAATGAGGTTTTCTTTCTTTACTAAATACAAAACAACAGTTATAATAATATTTATTTAGACGGTATTAGTCGTAAGGGAACGATCGCATATATGCGAAAATGATTTGAAGGTGGTTTTAAATGTGTTGAGGGTTTACTATTATAGGACCTTGTCCCAAAATAAAGTTTATTTTTCTATCCGTCCTATTTTTTAAAGTTCTTTCGGTCATTAAATTTCAATTAAATGTATTATTTTTTATGTATTATGAATTGAGAAGAATTCTGAAACAGTTCTTTCAGTATGTGCTATTACTTCCTCCTATATTTCCCTTAAGGTTAAAAACGTAGTCCATCCAATTAAAAACTTCTCTAAAACAGGCTTAGTTTACTAACCAGACTCCTGAGGGTGTTATTGATTTCACACATTGCTGAAGCTTGTTAAGTCTTCTAGGTTTCGAGATCATGCTGATTTCTACATAGTGAAATAATAATTATTAAGTTTTTTTTTTTTAACTAAAACTGTTTTAACAGACATATATTCCATTGAAATTATTTATTTCTTATTAGAAAATTAAAAGGTCAAAATATTAATTGGATTGATAAAACTAATTGACTCTAAGGTATTGCGGTTACGTATTCTATTAAAATAACAGAAAATTGTTTCTTCGGATGCACCGATCAATGAAATTAGCTAAAGTATTTTCCTAAAAAATAATCTTTAAATTAGTTTATATAACGTACTTAACAAAAAGAAGCTGGGTTTCGGAAAGCTCAAAAAGTATATACTTTTTTGTTGATGTTCTAAATATTTTCTATATGTTCTACAGCAAAGCGTGTATCATTTGTTGTAGTTCTTGATTTTTCGAAAGTGTTACATTAACTGAACCAATGTTGAATAATATTTAGGCAAATATTAGGATCACCTAAACAGCTTTTTTTTTATTCACACCTGTCATAATGGTAATGACCACCAGTGAATGTGAGATTGATTGAAAATTTCAATATAATGTATTGAAAGGCATGAGAAGAAATAGTGCCCAACAGCACCTCACTCGGCGTGATATCTACATTAGGCGAGGAGATCTCTCATCCAGCTCCTCTTCAGTCTCCTACAGACGTTACCTAGCATATCCGTATTGGTCTTGTCATTTATGAGTGTATTAGAGTATCCTTGTATGTTTTCGTGGAATCGTTTGTCATGAGTTCGTTAACTTTCGGCATATGGGAGTCAGTATGTAAGGTTATGTGGCTAAGGTAAGCACCTCGATGCTTTTGTAATAGTCCTGAATGTTTTTGCTAGAAAGATTTGAAGTTTGTTTAAGTGAGTGTTTTTAGCTGTTCCAAATATCTGTGATGCGTATGTCCAAATAGGTTTTAGTAAATAATTCCATGTGTTTAATTTGTGTTCTAAGTTTAAGTTTTGAATGTTTCGAAATAAGTGAATTCAGAATTCTTAACCTTTGATTTAGCGTTTTTCGTTTCTTAATTATTTGTGAGCCCACGTCATTTTTCGGTCGAATGTCAAACCAGGATAGTGAACGGTGTCTATCTTTGGAATCTGTGTAAATTTAATTACAAATTTTTTTTTTTTTTTACTCTATATCTTCATCCGCACCTGTCAGAAGTTCCGACAATCAGCGAGTGTGATGTCAAGATGAAGAGATTGGTCTTGGAATAGGCGTGAGGGAGAGGAGTACCCAGCGGCGTCCTTCCTGTCTTGAGCGTAATATTTCTAGTTAGTGGAGGAGATCCCTCATCCAGCTTCTTTTAAGCCTCCTTCGGGTGCTATCGGGCATGTTAGTTGTGGCCATGCCTCGAATCAATGAGTTTGTATGTCCGTGTAAGTTATTATGAAATCGTTTGTAGTATGTTCGTATGTGGTCGTTAACTGTTGGCATCTGTAAGTCTTTATGTAGAGTAATGTTACTGACGTACCAGGGAGCTTTGGTAATAGTCCTGAAAGTTTTAGATTGAAAAGTCTGTAATTTACGTATGTGAGTCTTTTTGGCTGTCCCATATATCTGTAAAGCGTAGGTCCAAATAGGCTTGAGTAGGTAAGTATATGTATTCAATTTCTGTCTAAGTTTTAATTTCGAATTTCTTGCAAGGAGTGAGTACAATAGGCGTAGTCTTAGGTTTAAAGTTTTTGTTTTGTTTTTGATATGTTGGCCCCATGTCATTCTTCTGTCAAAGGTCAGTCCAAGATATTGAACTTTGTCTGTCTGAGGAATTTGGATATTGTCAAGGTAAATAGGGGGGCAAGTTTCACGTCGAAGGGTAAAAGTGATATGTTGTGATTTGTCAAGGTTGAGTCGAATTTTCCAGAGTTTGCACCAGTCGTAGAAATTGTTTAGGTGATATTGTAAAGTCTGTGAGGCGTATGCTGAATTTTGATGTCTTGTCAAGATTGTTGTATCGTCTGCGTAAGTCGCGGTCAGAGTATAGAGAGGATCTGGAATATCATATGTGTAAATAATATACAACAGAGGAGCGAGTACTGACCCCTGAGGCACCCCTGCTAGGGCTGGTTTAATGGTAGATAGTTCTGTACCTTGGCAAACAGAGAAAAATCTGTCAGAAAGAAAAGATTGAAGAATAAGATAGTAGGTTGGAGGGAGTATAGTCTTAAGTTTGAAAAGAAGTCCCTGATGCCAGACTCTATCGAACGCTTGAGCAACATCCAGAAATACTCCTGTTGCATATAATTTGTGCTCTAGTGCTGTCGCAATGTAGTCTGTCACTCGGTGTAGCTGATGAATGGTTGAGTGGTGTGAACGAAATCCAAACTGATGTTCAGGTATTATGTTTTCAGTAGTCAGTATGTCAAGAAGTCGTTTGTAGAGAAGTTTCTCAAAGATTTTAGAGCATAATGGGAGCAAGCTGATGGGTCTGTATGATGAAGGAAAGTCAGTGTTTTTGTTAGGTTTGTGAATCATTTTTATGAATGAGTATTTCCATTGTAAGGGGAATTTAGTCGTTCTGAGTATTGCGTTATAAATTGATGTTAGGTATACTAGAGCTTTCCTTGGCATTTTCTGGAGCACTTGAGCATTTATCAGGTCATGACCGGGAGCTTTCTTTTTAGGTAACTGTCTGATTTGTTCTGCAACTTGAGTGGGAGTGAAGCAAAGTGGAGGTAATGACAGTTGTAAAGGAATGTCTAAAGTGTTTTGTACATGTCTTTCGTGATCAGTATTAGAGAAGTCAGTATGTGGTATGAAAACAGAAGAAAGATGGTTGGCAAAGAGCTCAGATTTTTCAAGGTCTGACACAGCCCAGGAACCATCTACGTTTCGGAGTGGTGATGACACCTCACAATGCTTTACAAGTTTCTTAGTCTGTCTCCATAAGCTTCCATCGTCAGTCGAAAGATTTTTGAGGTAATTGTCGTAGATCGTTCTTTTAAAATTCTGAATCTGTCGTTTAAGTTCATTGTTAAGTCTATTGAAAGTCCGTTTGTCAGATGGAAGTCGACCAGTCTGCCACACTTTGCGCGCTCTTCTCTTTGCTCTGATCAAGTCTCTAATGTACTGCGGATAGATTGGAAGAGACGTATTTCTGCTAGGTCTTGGTACAGATGATGACCATACAGCCTGTTGTAAGCTGATTGTGAACTTATCAACAGCTTTTTCGAGTTCCTCTTCGGTCTTAAGGGACATTGGGATTGATAGCGTCGAATTTAAGTAGTCGCTGTAAGCTTTCCAATCGATTATCCTATCTGTAAGTGTTGGTTTTTTTGATGCAGTACGAGGCTCATCGCATAGTACCAAACTGAGAAGAGAATGATCAGAACAAAGATCAGAGCTTGCAGTTACAGTATACGGCACTGTCCTGAGTCCTTTAGTAATGAAAAAGTCAAGTAAATCTTACAAAATTTAATGTAATTTCTACTACATCATAAACAATGGTTGCTTCTTATATGGATTCCTACCCACTGGACTGAATATGATATTCATGATACGTTTCATAAGATTCTTTTACGGGAAGTATTCAACAAATGAAATCAAAACCAGTTATTCCATTGAATTAAACTCCAGAGATATTTAAGCAGTAATTATGAACGCTTAAACAGCATCCAATTAGCAAAATAAATTTACTCACTCTCAAAAAGATAAAATAAATAACGATTCTCCTTCATTATATTGTTTTAGTACTAAATCATGACAGATTTCACTTTCAGTATTTAATTGAAAATTGCCAGTGAGGTCACGGGAATAACAATAAATATTTAATTTCGGCCGGACCTCCTTCCATGGTATTTACTTTTAGCCGAAGGCCACTTCAATCCGTCCTATATTGACGCAATCATCAGAGTCAATATTTCGTTTTATTTCAGAGAGGGCGAAAAAATACGGTTGCCATTTAAGGAAGGACAATGGTGTTCGGCTCAAAAAGTCCGAATGGGTTTTTGGTCAAACTCCTCAACGCCCCTCTCCATAATTTATTTTTAATGGCGAAGGTTGTTTGCGCAAAGCAGCCACGTTATCCGTGACATGGAACTTAGATGGCTGAAAATTAATGCATAATATATTCCTCCCCAATGTTCAGAGCCCTCAGCAATGTATGGAGTGTTTGAGAGACGTCGTCACTAATCAATATTACATAAGGTAGAGGATGTTTTCGATTATATCATTAATTTTCATTAACATGAACCATTGATTCTATTGAAAAGAATCTAAGGCATTATAAAATAGAAAGTTTTGTTTTTCAACAAATAAAAAACAAATAATACACGCACTATATTGACTCTTTATTGTCATATATTTCTTAAAATTCACTTCATTCAAGATCAATAAGCTTACAATGACAAATATACTACATACAATGTAATAAAAAATACAAATAAAAATACATTCTTACTTTTTTTCAATAAAATTATTGTTGCCCAAAATAGGTCTTGGCAAAATAGGACTAAGACTAAGGGCACCTTAGTCTTGGTTGTAAGACCAAGAGCGGAACTGGAAAAAAAATCGATTTTTAAAAAAAAAAATAAGGTAAAATAGTTACTAATACTTGACAATCTTAGTTACTATATGTTAATAATTCTTATGACCAATATACTTTTGCATTTAACTCCTATAATTTGTTCATTCGGGCTATGTTAGGTTTCTCCTTTCTAAAAAGTTATTGTGATATGTTTATAGCAATAAGCTCAAAAGTAATAGCAAGACTGTTACGAGACCCTTGCACATGATCAAGACATTTCATGGTCTCGCATTTGGGCAACACTAATTAAAATAAACATGAGCCATTCAATTTTTTCCTCCGAAAACACAACTCGAATTCTATACCGTCATATTAGTAGTGTTAAAAGACATCGGAGGCTAAGGTAGAATGGTATATTAGTATAAACCCTAACCATCATTGGAGAAGCTGACAATGGACAGAATTACAATTTTAATGTCTTACAATGGATTTCAGGTTCTCTGTCATTTCAATCGTTTAGGAGAAAGATTAGGATAATGGATTGTCTTTAAAATTTTTGAAATTTAAGTGATATATAACTGCGACTCTACAATATCATCTAAATAAATTTCATGACTGATGTAAACTCTGGAAAATTAGGTCTAACCAAGACAAATCACGACATATTACTTTTACACTTCGACGTGAAACTTGCTCTTCTATTTTTCTCAACAATGTCAAAATTCCTCAGACAGATAAAATTCAGTATCTTGGAATGACAATCGATAGACGAATGATATGCGGATCACATATTAAGAACAAAACAAAACACTAAAACAAAGCCTACGACTACTATATTCACTCATTTCAAGAAATTCGTAATTAAAACTTTGTGTAAAATTGAATGCATACACTTACTTACTTAAGCCCATCTGGATCTATGCTTCACAGATATACGGGATTGACAAAAAGACTCACATGCGCTAACTATAATCTTTTTAATCAATAAGATTCACCACAGCTCCCTGGCACGTCAGCAACATTACTTTACATTAAAACCTCCATATGACAACATTTAACGACTACATGCGAACATACTACAAAAGCTTTTACAATAATTTACACTGGCATACCAATTCACTGATTCGAGGTATGGCCATAAGCAATATGCCTGAAAGCACCCGTAGAGGACTCAAAAGAAACTGGATGAGGGATCTCCTCCACTGACTATAAACATAAATCAATCTATTATTAAATTCAATATATGGATAAATATACGCGCCGAATTCCATTTATGGATCCATCGATGAATTTAGGAACGGCCTGATGTAATCCCGATACACATCAACGGCCTCAGCGCTCAATTTAGGTTGAAATATAGTTCATTTTTATTTTATTTTATTATCGCTATTTCACTTATCGGATGTATTTTTCAAATCTACAATAGATCTAAAACTGATATATGGAATTTTTACCAATTTGACATCACCTTTTTTGTTTTATTTATTTGCACAATATACCAATCAACAATTTTTCGTATCTTGTTATTTTAGTTCTGACAAAGACATACAACTTAGGTCGAAACATTGGCAAATGAAATAAACACTATTAAAATATATAGTATATCTATTGACCCCATTGTCCCCGACCAACTTCTTCATATTTAATGTGTAAACTAGATCTTCAAATTAGTATCATCTATTCAAGGTTGAAAGAAAATAATCTGTAAGTTTTTTTTTTTAAACTTCTTTATTGAAAATATTACAATCTGTCTCAAAGGACATTTATAATAGTGTTTTGAGATCATATTCACACTTTATGTACAGTAAAAATATAAATTATACAGAAAAATAATATATATATATATATATATATATATATATATATATATATATATATATATATATATATATATATATACAATACAAAATTATAAAAAAACCTAAAAATAGTTATATAAAAAAGAATACATACATACCTATATACATTATTTACAATCAGGCGAGCGAACTCCGAGCCAGACCTGTCCCTCCAACTGTGGAGAAAAAAACGTGACCCAAGGAGATCCCTGCACTTCTCTCTCAACCGGTTTACTGGGACTAAATCCAGCGAAGATTTAGTGAAAGTGCGTTGGCCACATACACTCATATCGGGTTTGGATAATCTGGTCATTGCTAGAACTCCAATATTTACAATCTACATAAGGCCGCGGTGCCACTGCCGTTTTAACCTTCTTAGAGGATTATAGGGATGGGTGGTGCTAGGTAGGGATTGTGAAAAGGGATTCGGATGATATATAAGATTCTAGTGAAATTTGGAGAATTTTGCTGGGATAGGTTCTAGGACAAATGGTATATTGAGGTCATGGTGTAGGGATTTGTTGGTTACTTAGAAAGGAGCATCGACTATTTTTCGAAGGACGTAACAGTATTTAAGGATTAAACCTAATATCAAGAGAGCAAACGATTTGATGGAACAGCCTTAGATGAACAAAGGAACTTCTTAATCGGTAAACATCTTCATGGATAAGAATGGATATAACAGAGATAAAGAACTGCGGGTTGATCCGATATACTAACACTTTTGCAATGTCAAAGGTATTCTAATGTAAACCTAATATGTATACCTGATAAAAAGTCTCTTCAAAGCCTTGTTCTAAAAAAAACATGAAAGGGTTTTATTCTGCCCTAAGAGATAGGTCAACGTTCTATCGAGATTTCGGAATATTCCCATTGACGAAACACGGCAGTTAAGTACGCTCAAATGAAGTACTATCTATCTAATGGAGGCTAATGGAATTGAAATACATTTCAGTTCAATTCCCGACAAACTTTTGTTCGGATTGCCGCAGAATAGTACCCAGTCATCAGAAACCCGTTTTATCCCTTTAGCGTTTGATCACTGAATCCATAATTAGGATGATAGCTTTTACTTTTTCATGTTTCGAATGTGACATGAGCACTTAAGCTAATGGAATTCATGTTTTCAGAATAATGTCACCAATGCTCCGATTAAATACTTGATAAATATCTGATCAAACAACTATTTGTTCTAAGAAATATGTTGATAATCATTGTCAATACTTTAAACTGATTTAAAAAGTATAATAATTAGGAATAATCGCAGAGAGGAAGTAATAATCCTGCGTATAAGTCATACACGCCTTACCCATGGATACCTGATGGCCCGTGATTCTTCGCCAACATTTCAAACTTGTGGGACTCTTCTGACAGTCAAACACATTTTAACAGAATACAGAGCTTAGGAAACATTTAGACTTGTGACTTGACAAACGATCTACACTATATTTTACAGAACAATGCGAGTGAAATTGAAAAACTATTTTTTTTTTTCTGAAACATTCTAAACTTGAAAATAAAATCTAATTCGCAGTGAAAATAAGTCAATAAAGACCCAAACGGTTAAAGCCTATTATAAAAGAAAAAAAAAACAACTATAATCTACGTTTCAGGGAGAAAATCATCAGAAATTTTATTTTTACTATTCCTAAATTTTTCATATAAATGTAAATCTCTAATTTTTTATAACTTCACATTTTTTATTATTAAATTATAAAATAAAATAGTAGTATTTAGGAACACAATTAAAGTCCACACTGAGTTAAGCTAATTAATAATGTTCTTAAATTTTAATTAATAATTTTTAAAAATGAGGATTATACAAATTATGGATCTAAATTTGTTAGACATATTCAGGAAGAATTAAAAGAAAATTTCTAATGAAAGTGTCCATAGCCAAAAGATAGCAATTTTTTTTTTTTGGACATTTCAATTAAAACATCAAAAAACTAAAAGTCGAACCTGCCTACTGTAAGCGCTTGAAATTTTCAACATTCTGTAGTAACGAACTATAATTAAAAATTGTATTATGACGACACGCCAAGGTGGAAAGTCAAAAAAAGTAAAATGAAGTACCCAAAAATTATATAATAACGACTATTTTGAACATTCGGACTGAAATATAAAGATCCAATACTATTTATAGAAAAATTCAATAAACTTCAGAAACTAGAAATCAATCATTCGATCATATCGTATCATATTGAAATCAACAGTAGATTTCAATGTATCGAATGATCCAAATGAAAACACAAGAAAATATGAACTAAATATTGATGGAGGTTTTGTTTGATATTTAGCAAATATATTTCGATCAAAGGTATCCATCGCAAATTTTAGTAATCATAAACCTATTATTTCATATTTAAAATATAATAAAAACGGCAATCAGTTTACCAGAGTAATTTATAAACAATTGTAATTGTAAATATTATTATCTCTTTGTGAATAAATAAAAAAAATTAAAACTTAACCCAGCCTTGATATCTTCACTTCCATTTTGTGGCATTAAGTACACGGCGTAGTTTTTTTTTTTTTTTTATCTATTTCTTTTAGGTGTATACTTTACATAGTAGTAATGAGGTAACTTTTATTGAATGTTTAATTTTGAAAATAGCGAATCTAAGTAATCAGAATCGCACATACTTAGCAAAGCTACGATTTGTGCTCGTTAAGTCGAGTTGAACTTCCCCCTCCCACCACTTGCGCTATCAGCACGTCACAGCCCTTATCTCATGACAGTCCCCTCCTCTCAACCCTCTGGGGAGCCTGGATTGAAATCACTCCAGCCTTAAGTGATTTTATTTATTTTTTATTTTTATTTCGATCTTGAAAATTACCAAACAAAGTAGTTTCCTTTAGCAAAAAAGTAGTTTACAATACAATACATATAATAATAATACTTTATTTATTCTGGGACGAATCCCTTTAGAATAATACAAAATGACATTAATGTGGGCTAAGGAGCCTCAGAAATATATTTTAAAAATGCTGAGTAATTAAATAGTAAAAATAAAAAAATTATAAGTTATTTTCTAACTTAAATCAGTTATTAATAAAAAAATTAAAATAAAGTAAAAATAATGAACAACGATCTAATAATTTATATGCATAATTACAGTGGTATCTATTTACAATTTTTTGGGGACTATACGATTGAACAGGCAGGATTTAATAAAGGTAGGAGGGGTTGAGGAATGTGGAAAGGGATGGTACTTCATCCCTGGTTTGATTACATTAATTATACTGTTTAAAGTAGAGGATCTCTCATCCAGCGCCTTTTTATGTCTCTTGTTTAATTGTTTTTAATCCGTTTATTTTTTTTTAAATCATAGGTAAAGGTCAGTTGTTCTCACATGGAGGTCTAAATTTAGATTTTTTTTTAGTCATGTGTTATGAATAGTGATCACTTTAAAGATTTATAGGTGGATCTTTTTTGCGATATGTAGGTCTCTGTGGTATATAGGTCCATATGGATTTAAGTAATTATGAATATTCGAAGATTTAAAAGAAAAAAAGTGTAAATAGTTTGAATCGTTTTTGAAAGGTCTGATCATGCTTTTGTGGAAGGTAAATCCATGATAAAGTACAATGCCTGTTTGAGAAATTCGGTTGTTGTCAATATGGATTCCAGGATAGGTATTTTTCCATAATTTAGTCGAATTGTTCATAGTTTAAACCAGTATAGAGATTTACGTATGAGATGTTGTAAAGTTGGTGTGACCTTTATAGTATCTAGAAGTTTTTTGAAAATTGTTGTCCCGTCAGCATAAGTACCTATAAATGTCTCATTTTTAATAGGTATGTCGTCAATGTACAATGAGAAGTAAAGCGAAAATATTAAACCTTGGGAACCCCTACGAGGGATAGACGGATTAAAGAAATGTCCGACCCCTGACAAACTGAGAAAATCCTGTCTAAGAGAAAATATTAAAGGATAAGATAGCAGGTGTATAGCAGTATAGTATTAAGTTTTAAAATAATACATTTATGCTCGACTTTGACAAACGCCTCAGGGACATTAAAAATTACACCAGTAGCGTATAGTGTTTGTTGTAAAGCTTCAGAGATGTAGTCAGTAACTCGATATAAATTATCCTCAACGCTCCTTAATTTGTCACAAATAAAATCATCCATAAAGACCTTATTGTTGCATATGTTTTGCGATTTGGCCCAATCCAGATACCTATCCTTCCATAACAAACTGAAGAACCATTAGAATCCTCTCGTTTCAATCCTTGCTTCCTCCTCGATCCCTGATAACACTCTGAGGCGTCTGAAAAGAAGATGGCCTCGGGACCTTCTAATATAGAACTTTAATTTGAGTTCTACCAATGGGTTTCTCTTCATGTTGTACATGTCATGTTACCAATGTTACATTTACTTGTTGTGTTTTCCATGTAATATAGTTGTAAATTTCATTAAAATTAAAATAAATAAATGATGTCTACTGACGGAATGTGCGAAAGCGGAGCTGGTGGTCAGTTATTATCTATTGGTCAACAAGTCTTGACAACATATCTTTTGTACATTTATTTTCAAATATTTTGGAGCGTATTGGAAGAAGGCTCGCTGGTCTGTAGGATGAAGGAGTGTATTTGTCTTTATCTGGTCTGTGAATCATTTTAATGAGTGATTGTTTCCATTTTAATAGGTATTTCAAAGTCCTCAGAATACTATACAATTATAACAAAATATTTTTATGTAAAGTTTTAAGCATGAATACATTAGATACTTTTGAATGAGAAATTTCAGATTAAATTTGCGGAATGCAATATAGGGGTATATGGGAAAGGGAAAAATAACAACAAATCATATTGATTTTCATGATACTTCCAAAGGTCCGAAGGGACACTACTTTGTTGGCTTAGTAGAGTTCATCTCGCTTTTTTTTTCAAATGTAAATTAAATCTTCCCTATTTCAAAATCCAAGAATTCGAATAATATCCTCTCAGCATTCATATAAAACACTCACTTTGATGTTTTATATTTGAAACAGTTGTTTTCATATGTTTTTATCAAGACTCTAGATCTGGTTTCATTCGTTGTTGTTTTTTTCATGAAAATGCCAATTAGCAGTTCAAAAGAAACTTTATAAATATTTTTAGCTAAGGTGGCGTTATTGAACCTTTTTTTGCTAAATGAGCAGCATGGTCAGCAGCATTTTATTTCGGAATACTTCAGCGAACAAAGTTACAAGGGTTCTGTTAAGTCTAGAAATAATAATCATATTAATAACCTAAATGTGTTAAGTGTTTCTGTTAGAAGGTATTATGTAAAGATTATTATTTTTCACTAAAGTATGTATTAGTTCTTTGGATTACTGATACACATTTCTTTTGTCAATTAATATAACATATACTCTTCTTTTTCCATCTTTAATATTTATTTTTTTCCATTTTCATACATTCATATTTATGACTGTTATTCTATTATATATATTTTTACTCCACCTTCCTTTGTTTCAGTTTCTTTGCATCTTTCTTTTTAGTTCTGATAAAGAAATAGGATGTGGATCAAAAAATCAACTCTAACTAAATATCAGTTATTTAATTTTTTTTAAGAACGACTCCAAGACCACACCCTCCTTGATCTATCATACAGTCAATCATCAATACATGTAAAAACTAATTTACATTTATTAAAATTTCATTTAAAAAAAAAACTAATTTAATTAAAAACTTGACTAAAGAATTAAACCTTGTATTAAGAGACAGAATATACTCACATATCTATCTAATTAATTACATTAATAAGTTATCTGTCAAAATAATGTCTATGGATATTGAAGCTTGATGTAGTAGTAGAGTACCTTCCACCACAAGTCAAGCTGACAAGCCTATCAGGAGACGACTAAAGAGGAACTGGATGAGAGATCTCCTTTCTCGAATTAAGGAAATAAATCAAGACCAGTAAGAAGTGCTGCTGAGTACTATTTTTTCCTCATGCCTAAAATGTCAATTTTTCGTATTAATCACAGCACATCTGCTTATTGTCAAGCTCATGACAGGTGTGGATTGAAATATGAAGACAAAAAAAAATATTAATAACCTACTTTTGCTACAGCCACAATTAATAATAGTATTAATGATGACGAATAAAAGAATAGTAAATTAAGTATCAGCAATAACTTTTGATATTCGTGAGTTACTACAGTGGATATGATGTTTGATAATAACACTTGTGTTAGAAAGTATAAACACGTGATATTTATTTATTTTTTTCTATTTAGTTCATGATCATAATCGAGCCCTCACTATCACTGAGCAGTGTAAGACAACTTTCTATAAAGTTGCTTCGAAGAGATTCTGTCCACTGTCAACTCATTTACTCTAGTCGATATCTCGTATCCGGAAGTCATCCCTCTATCCACTCTATCCACAAGCGTTTCTTGCTATTTCTCTGTCTCTAATATCATCAACATCACATCGGCTTCATATGCTAATTTGGCACTAAATTCCTGTAATCTCTTCTGTTGAGAAATCTGTCCTTAAGAGCATTGATTGCCATTCCGATTCACTTCGCCACCTACACATAGATGAAGCAGTTTTCGTCGAGTTGTACTTCTAGATCATTAAAGCAATTTAATTTTTCCTGCCTAAAATTTAAAATTTTTAATTTGTAGCAGTCATTACTCATAGAATTATTCGGACCTGTGTTTTCTCGGGTTAATAACGATGTTAATTTTACTTAGCTCCTACACATCGTTAAATGGATATGATCAGCAAATGCGAGCAGAAATAACAGAACTGGTATCAATGTTTTGAATTCAAATTGGAATTTAATTATTCTTTTTTTTTTTGTCAATGGTAATATTTTTTTTTTGTTTTACATTTATATCAAAAATATTTTCCATATCTTTAAAACCAGAAATCACGAGTTAGTCATTGAAGTTTCCTTCGATGATAAAGAAAATGAGAATATAACACATAATTTTTTTTTATTTATTTATTTAGACATATAATATTCTGTCACAGGAACAATATTTATATTGATAAATGAACACATTCACACCGTAAATATTTTTTAATATGTAAGAAAAGATAGACAAATAACTGGTTCTGATAAGGAGTTCTTTATTGGTCTTTCTCCATGCGTTTATCCCACAACATTCCGATTATTTAAGAGGGCATATTAAATCTGTCATTGCTTCTTTCTGTGGTGTCCAAGTCTCGGAGTCGTATTTGATTTTTAATTAATTTTAATTTAATTTATGTATTTATTTAGTTTATTTATTTAATTGAAAATGGAAAAAAAAAAGATAGATAAAGGGAGAGAAGTGAGAGAAAGGAAAAATGAATGTTAAAAAAAAAAAAAAGAAAAAGGATATACAAAAAAAAAAAAAATAACAATAATAATATATATATATATATATATATATATATATATATATATATATATATATAAAATATTGTATACTATGCTCATAAATATTGTTAATCCTATATAATTATATATTATTTTAAAAAATTGTCAGTAGTGATTAATAAGTATGCTGTGTTTTTAGCAACCCAATGTAATTAGGCAGCACCATTTTATGATAATAAAGTGATTCTCTCTCTTATATAAACGAATTTATATATACTTTGACGAATATAAACTTCATGATATTAAGACTTACAGTATAGGAACATACACCTATTTTTTTGGAAATTTATCATTTTCATTTTTGCAAATACAAAATAATATAATAAATCCTAAATAGATTAAAGTTCATAGATACAGTGAAAATCAGAGTTAATATATTATTAATTACGTATGCAGTAAAAGAATGGTATTAAATTTCTGACAATGGGGAAGTCATCAAACCAACAGGCGCTGCCATACAGTACCCGCAACACTCATACGCCGCGGGGTTAGCATAACTGTCGAATGCAGGCGTCATTGGGGCAAGCTAACGGTTGGGCATTGGGTTTGGGAGAAAAAACAAAAGTTACAAATTGGAAGTTTTACTGCGTTAATGATAAACTAATATCGTTTCTACTTCATTTCCAGTAATTTTTACCTTAATTACGCCTAATATACTTTTCATAATTATTTTGCTTATATTTATCTTATATTTTTTGTACATACAGTGTGAATGTTATCTTCCCTCACTGTAACAAATGTCCACGCGACAGATTTCTGTAATACTAAAAAAAAAATTAAATAAAAAATAAAATTCGCATTAATAATTTTCTGGTGTGACATAATAAGAGAACAAATGAAAATCATCTTTTTTATATTTAGAGCTGGTTTGCATGTAATGGGCAGAATTAGGTACTTCTTGTGAATTCTGAGGCAGCAGAACGATCAGTTTTTATATAAACATAAACATACTTTTTATGATTTTTGAAACCATTGCAAGTAATTTTGGTCTATTTCGCAAATCGCCCTGAATCTATATAATTTAACAATAATTTGGTTTATACATACATAAATATATAACCATACATAAATACGGTTCGTGCAAAATAATTATTTCACGAAATGTATGTATTTGGACCATGATCATTTCACGTAAAATGCATATTGAAAACATATTCGTGGTAGATATCAATATAATGTTTTTTTTTTTGTTTTTTTTAACTTCATTTATTCAACCACACCTGTCATAAGCAATGACAATTAGCGGGTCTGCTGTCGGCAAGAGTACAGGTAATGGCTTGATCGCAACACCTAAAATATCACAACCTGCTCGTATAGATCCTCCTCCAATACATTTAAATGATGTTCAGAATTACTCAGAACTGGTCTCATACCTCCAAAATGTAGGCGGTGTCAATTGCTTTAAGCTCAAAGCAACAACAAAAGACGTCAGTGTATAACCCGAAAATGCTGATATATACCGTATAATAGTGACTAGTTTAAGGCAGGATAGTGCAGATTTTCATAAGTACCAATTAGCAGAAGATCGTATTGAAGCCCCAGAGTAGGATTGAAAAATCTACACCACGCAACATCAGTAGATACAATTAAATAAGAGCTACGGTGTCTTGGTTATGAAGCCACTAACGTTGTGAACGTAATATCAAATTTAAAATCCTCGTCTTGTAGTTTGTATTGTAAACATTGCATTGTTTAGATATTGTATAATTTATTACCTATTTTAAAATGACCTATTATACCATTCGAAATTAAAACAGGGTTAAGACAAGGTGACGGATTATCACCTGCTTTATTCAATTCAGTTTTGGAAAAAAATATGAGAACATTTTGGGATTCCAATAAAACTGATGTAAGGTTTGGGGGGAAAAGAGAAGGAGTAAAAATCAGGTGCTTGGCTTTCGCGGAAGATCTTCTGGCACTTATGGTAGAAAGTGAACAAGAGGCAGTCAATGAGATAAATGAACTGAAGGAAATAGCAGAATGAGCTGGGTTGAAAATATGATTAGAGGAAGTATCCAAGGAATGATGAAAAATCGAGACTAAATCCGGAAAAATCAGATTGGTGATACAGTTTAAATACCTTAGGGGACTCGTAAACTGCAATGGGAGAGACATGCAAACAACACAGAGCAGAGAAGTAAACTTAGATAAATTAGGGTTCTTAGGCAGAAGTTTGAATAGTAAATAAGAATCTTAAAGCCCCGTATAGCCTTAAAGGCGAGGAAGGGAAGGACCCAAAGAAAAAAGGTCTGTATCGGGATAAATAAAATAAATATATGTATACACAAATTTACAATTATGTAATAATTAAAAATTTTTAATATTTTAAAATTAGCTATTAAACTCGTTATATGTTCGTAAATTGGGCATTACAGCCAGTTAGATATCATTTAGTAAAAACCTAAATTTAAAATCAACCGAGGTTGATTGTAAATCAAACAGGCTGGTAAAAAAAAAATTAAATAAATAAAAAGTAATGGTAGTCACTCTGAATTCAACGTTCCCTGGATTCTTGTTAGAGGTTAATTGAAGTAATGAAAGGTTACCAGGAATTTCGACCATTAAGAGTGATGAAATCAGGGACAGCAATAACTTGAATAAATAAATGAAAAAAAAAATGAATAAGTTGAAATTTTATTTCATGATCAGTTTTAGTCCATTGCATACTCAGAAATACAATCTTTTTTTTTTGGTAAATAATCCATTTTGCCAAACTTAAGAGCACTGAGTACTATAGCTAAGTGAGGCTCATTGATACAATATATACAATACAAAAACAAAAATCAAATAAATCAAATATATCTACAAGGCAAACACTATAAAAAAAAAATTAAAAAACCAAGGAAATGTAACTTGAAGATACAAATAAATAAAATACAGAAATATATATACATATATATATATATATATATAAGTAATAGTAATAAATAAAAAAATAGATTAAAAAGGAAAACATGTATGCATAATTTCAATATTTACAATCAGCCGAGAGAGCACCGAGTTCAGCCCTTCTGACCACGTGTGAAGGACAAGGCGAGACTAAGAGATCCCAGCACTTCTCTCTCAGCCGCATCACTGGGATAGTAATACAAACTATACTTTTTTATTTTTTATTTTTTAAACAATACATCATTATCTTAGGTGTGCGATAAAAATTTATTATTAACCTAGTTCATACACACGCACACATACACATATATATATATATATATATATATATATATATATATATATATATATATATATATATATATATATATAATTTTTTTTTTTTTTTTTTTTTTTTTTTTTTATCGATTGGCACTAGAGACCATGAAGATCTTTGGCCGCGAGATGTGGTTTCCTTACGGACGTGTGATACTTGCGGGAGCTCAGATAGCCTGGAGGGGTTCACCTAACCTCACGTTGCTACGATCCCTTTGGGGCCAATCTGTCAATATCCTTCCCACCGACTTTCTCAGGTTCATGGACACTGACAAATCGGTCTAGATCCAAGGATTATGACTGCTCGGAGTCAGCAGGCGCACGAGGACCTATATTTCTTTCCCCGAAAATCACCGTCCACGAACCGAACCTCAGGAGGGCTATTAACATCCTGATAAACCACATCCCGATTCCCGATTTAAGTACACGGGGTAGGGTCATCAATCCTACGCCCGGTCGGTGTAAAATTGCCTTCAGTAGGCTGATGGGCCTCTCATGCCGGGGGGAGGAAGACTAGGGCAGCACGGCTTTCCGTGGTGGGCGGTCACCCAAATCGGGCGGTCACCCATCCAAGTACTAACTCGACGTTTTTCTTTCGAATGTGGTGCTCTAAATATTGACGAAATATATTATTTATTCCTCTTTATTTTGAAGCTTTAATTTAAAAAAAATATATATTTAAAAAATATCGGATTATGAGTGTTTTATGACACTATAAATAATAAAATGCGACGTATTTATATAAAGAAATCCTGATGTTTGAGCAATGGGATGGAAGTAATACTACTCTATCCACAAAACGGATCAAAGAATATACTATATAACTTTTCTTTCCCATCCTGTAAGCTGAATAGGGGAAGATATTGAATTCCTCAGTAACACGATATAGGAAAACGAATGTTACTATCAATGGTATTGACATAATGCACCAAAAGAAATTCGAGACGTATTTATACTGTTCTTATGCAGGTGTTGCAATTTTTGTATAAAAATACGGAGATAATTTTAGTACATAATAAGTAATTATAATAAAAATGTCCGTAATTTAAAATTAACATTGTTAATGAGTGTTTTTTAAAGTATCATTTCCATCTTGATGGAAATAATATTACATAAATTCTAAAATTTATAAAATTGATTATTTTATTCATTTAAGTCCAACAATTATTATAATTTAATTACATTACTTCTCTAATTAATAAGACCCAACAATAATAAAAATATTTGTAAAATTATTGTTAAAAATACCAATTTTTATTTATATTATAAATTAAAAATTTAACATGAATATATCAATTAGTTTTCTTCTTATCATTCATTCTTTATGAATTACACCTTTCTATGGTTTTTCCATCTTCCAGCTCTGGGGATCTCGTATTTTCCATAAAAACCTTTGTGTCAGAAAACCTTTACATGAGTTGGTTGTTATCTTGACAGTCTACATCTGCGATCCCCCTCCGCAAATCTCTTGCTTTATATACTTCGTTTACCAGCCTTTCTTTCCATATTGTATGTTGAAAAAAAATGTTTATTCATTCTTGCAAGATTCAGGCCAAGTATAATAAATATAAATTTTTTGATTAGCAAAATCAGCAATTACTGCCTATTTATTTTAACTTGCAACATCAAATTCAATTGATAACAGCGATAAATATCATAATCTATCTTTAATCCACATAGTCGTCTTTGGTTCAGAATGTTTTTGAGAAAGAACGTTCTCCCTGCAATTTCCTACGTTCCTGCGTAAAACTGTTGTCATACCAACTATTATAGTCGAATTTGTTAAATGTTACAAGTATATATATATCTGTGAAAGACTTAAATTTTGTTCATTATCATAAATCTAGGAAAATCTCAAATAATCATTTGTGAACGCTTCCATCTTCTGTTTTAATAGCTGCAAGGATTAATGTATGATACGTAGCTATTATAATTATCTCGGCACAACAACCCGTTACCGGGTTTTCGCCCCCACCAACAACTTCCGCCAATCGTCACGGTTCCATGCAGCCGCCATTCAGTAACGCACTTTAAGTATTTTCCGAGCCTCAGCTACAACCTGCTCGTCCCGTATGTGCTTCGATCATCCTCATCATCTCGTTCTATAGAGAGGCTCCGTCAAAAGCTACCTGGGCAACTATTCTTCACTCATGCGTGCCATAGGGTCTGTCCACCTCAACCGGCTCAGTTTAACCAACTGAACGACATTTGGCTCTATAAATATATCAGAAACCTCCTGGTTTGTACATATCTTCCTGGGTCCATCCACCGTTAATACTCAAAATATATTCCGAAGGATTTCTTGCTCGAGCGCAAATTGTTTGAACGCAGAAGCTACTATTCTAATTAAACAAAAAAAAAAAAAAGAAGAAAAATGTATCATTACATAAACTGTTTTTTTAGGGGAGGGAGAAATTTTTAGACTTATAAAGCCACACAGCAATTACCATAAACGTTTATAAATCTAGAAAACTGATATTAAATAAAGCTAGAAAAGTTGTCATAATTTTTTCAATAAAGTCAACTATTTGTTCTCATTCTGATACTGATACTGGCGGGGGAACTAGTAAGATTGGACTTGTGGTACTTTTCGGTAATCCTTTAGGGCTACCTTGTGGTTTCTGGCCGGTAATAACCATTTAAAAAAATATAGAAAGATATCTTCAAATTCATGATGGATAAAGATTTGAAGAAAAAAATTATTTAGTTGAAAATTATAGACGATCAATCAAGCATTATCAAAAAAATAATCTTAATATTTTCTGTTCATTCGATATGGCAATTCTTTTTTATTTTAAATTTTAAAAAACACATAAACCTAAACAAGAAAAAAATAATTAATAGGTAATGGACTACTCGGCTGTTCTCCTCACAAAAAACAAGGATCGTCAATTCCACAAAGAAACCTAACTACTGTCATTTATGGAGCACGTTACCTCTCCGCTAGCAGAAGATACAATGCGGGCCAAACGAGGTAGTCTATTAAGGTTAAAGAGCGTTGGGTTTTACGGCACACGGCATCTGTAGCATGTTCTTCTGATTAAAGTGGTATAAGAGAAGAAAAAATAAGAACATGAAAACTCTAGGAAAAAAATTTATATAAATATTTTTAAAGTTTATCTTGATTATTTTTATGTTAAAATTACAAAATATTGAGGATTGGTATAAAGAATAATATTTATTTCTAATTACAAAGTCATGAAAAAACTAAGAACGTAACATTAAATGTTATATGCTAATGATAACTAACATGTAAAACCAAATAATGGATGAGAAATATACACATAGTACAAATAATATTATTTTATATTTATAATTTATATTTTATAATTATTTCAATGAATGAAAAATAGGTTCATTAAATCTACTGATATTTGAGATGAAATAACTGATATTTTCAAGTTTTCGGAAATCATGAAATATTTAATTTTAATTTATTTTTGATAACCATTGAATTAAAATTAACATTACAAATTTAGAAAAAAAAAAAAAATAAATTAAATAATAAGATCCATAAAACCTCTAGCTTACTTTTTCAGCTGATTTTTTAAAGGAAAATATTAAGTAGTATTTCTAAAACTGAGGAGCTATAATTGGTAATATATATTTATATATAATGTATATTTTGGTGAAACGCTTGAAAATTCTTCATAAGTGAAATGTTTCAATAACAGCATGTTTGATTATTGCTCATATTTCTAGCTTTTATTCTATTTCGGGGACGAAAAAAAAGGCAATTGACTTTATTTTTCTTCAAATGTTTATTTTTGTTTTAATCTTCAAATATTCGTCTCCACCTGTTGACAATCAGTAGATCGTCTGATCAAATTGATGAAATGACATGTCAGGAAAGGATAGCACTCATAATGTACTGAATTAAAAAATGTTTTATCTATATTTTCATTAAAAATATATAAATTTATATTGACATCGCATACTATTAAAAATAATAAATTTAAATGCAATGTAATATTCGATTCCAAACAAATAAAAATTGAAAAAAGCTTCTTGGACAACCGATTTAAATTTCTCTATATGGGATTTAAATGGTGATAAATACTATTAGTTATAAAACTGAGAAATTTAATTAATAAAAATGTGATACCAAGCTTTTACAGAATATCGTCGACCGACTTAATTTATTACGTATAGATCAGACCATTCTGATAATAACCATAATAATGAATGATAATGAAACCATAATTCATCCTTATAAGTTTTCTCATTTCAGTTTTTCTTCTTCATTTTGCTAAGCCTCATTCCTCTTTGCTCAGTCTAGTTCTGTCATCCTTTTCGTTAAGAATAACTGGATTTCTGGATAACTTGGATTTCTTCGGTTTATAGACGGAAAATTTAATCTTCGTATTGCAAACATGAGAAAACTGTTTATAAATATTGATTATCTATGAAGAACATAAAAATAAACAGTCAGAAGGCTTTATGATGTTTCTGACCAAATCTATACGCCGCATTATCAAAACATTGTCCGTGAAGATCGACAATTTATTTGAGAGAGGAGAGAGTGAGTGAGTGGGTGAGAGAGAGAAAGAGTGATAGAGAGAGAGAGAGAGAGAGAGAGAGAGAGAGAGAGAGAGAGAATAAAAAATATTTAACAAAGCGAATTGGTAGGAAAACAAAGATAATAACCTTTATAAAATATTCAGAAATATTTAACAACCATTTAAAAGTTCACCCGTCTTTCCTATGAGTCTAATATCTCTAATTTAAAATGCATCAACCTTTTCCCTAACTGGGCCGGATCTCATTTCTCGAGCCGATTTATTTTTGATTCGCAGAAATATGAAACTCTGTGTGTAAATACAGGGCCAGATAAGGGAAATTAACCTTTGAATAAATTAAACCGGAATTGAATGGTATTTATAAGATGGAGAGCTTTACTATAAAAAGGAGAAGGAAATAAGAAGCAATCTGATTGGAAAAGAGGAAGGAGGAACCAGGAAACATTTCTCTCATAAGCGACTTTTCATAAATATCTCATTTTCTTTATTCGTGTTATAAAAAAAATATTCCAATCAAAGATTGATATAGAAGGATATTTCTTGAAAGTTAGAAAAAAAAAACTAATTTGATAATTTGATTACAACTGCAGTACTTGTTGCATAAAAGCAGTTACATCTAAATGTATTTTATATATTTTAATTTTATTTATTAAAAAATACAAACTATATTTCAACCTAAATTGAGAGCTGAGGCCGTTGATGTGTATCGGGATTACATCAGGCCGTTCCTAAACTTATCGATGGATCCATAAATGGAATTCGACGCGTATAATTATTCATATATTGAATTTTTATACAGTTGTAAATATCATATAAATAAATAATAAAATAAAATAAGAATTTAATAATAGATTGATTTATGTTTATAGTCAGTGGAGGAGATCCCTCATCCAGTTTCTTTTGAGCTCCCTACATTCAGGCATATTGATTATGGCCACACCTCGAATCAATGAATTGGTATGCCAGTGTAAGTTATTGTGAAATCATTTGTAATATGTCGTTAACTGTTGGTATTTGTAATTATTTATGTAAAGTAATGTTACTGACGTACCAGGAAGCCTAGGTGATAGTTTTTATAGAAAAGTCTGTAGTTTACGTATGTGAGTCTTTTTGGCTGTCCCGTATATCTGTGAAGCATAGGTTCAAATGGGCTTAAGTAAGTAAGTGTATGTATTCAATTTTTGGCTAAGTTTTAATTTCGAATGTCTTGAAAGGAGTAAATATAGGAGTCGTAATCTTTGGTTTAGTGTTTTTGTTTTGTCTTGATATATGGGTCCCATGTCATTCGTCTATCGAATAACAATCAATGCTATTGAGTTTTATCTGTCTGAGGAATTTGGACATTGTCAAGGTAAAGAAGAGGGCAAGTGTCACGTCGAAGAGAAAATGTAATATGATGTGACACAAATAAATTTAATTCAATATATGAATCAAATAAAAGAAAAGTCCTCAACTCTCTTTCTAGAAGTAAATATATTATTAATAGTGCAGATAAAGTCAACTTGAGGCTTGTGAATAATAGATAAGAAGAAATATTAAGTAGGTTAAGATTATGATCCAAAGAGGAAATAAATAGAATTTAAGGATTTTGAAAAGATGAATTAATAGCATGGTTTTATTTAATTTAGAACATATCTTGGTGTAGAATTATTCTGATTTATTTTTAATACATTTGTTTTTAAAGCATACCATTATATTATATACACAAACTGAAATAGTTATATTAACATATTATTTTATTTAGTTTTGTGCAGCCAACTATAAATGGATCATAAAAAATTAAGGTTTTGTTTTTGAATAAAGTAATATGAAAACCATCTTGTTCTAGGAGATCTTACACAAAGAGGAACCCTTTAAATGAATGTTTGGATCGAACCAGCGTCCACCGGACCGTGTGTCCATGTTCCGACGTTTTCGGCGATGGTCGGTAGGGATCGTTAAAAATAAAATTGCTTACATATACAAATTGCAAGTATTCAGACCTTAGTAGTAATCGAACCCCTAATTGAGTGTACCTGTAGACTTTGAGACCTTAGAACTTTGATTTCCAATCATGTAACATGAACGTTCAGACACAAAATCCAAAATTTACTATTATTAACTAAAACACACACAAAAGTGTATCTTTTTGCTATCAATATATTTATATAACAATGCTATTCGTTTAATGTTTAATGAGACATAATTATGATTGAAGCAAAAACAGTTGTATTGGTATAAGAAATAATCATACCATAGTAATTTTATATTTTGTAAATTCGTTTTCAACACCTGATTAAGACTGATAACTATATTTAATAAATGACTACTTTGTATTCTCAGTAGAAACTATCGGAAGAAGGCTGATCGGACGATATATATAAATTCAATATATATTATATTGTTGCTAATTGGAAGTAATTATTGCCAAATAACTAAGGGCGATAGGAATTTGGAGAGTCTGAGAATTTATTAGGGCTTTACTACTATGACAACTTCACAATATTTCCATAGTGTTGGGAAATGGGTGATTCTCAGAATAGATCTGTATATGTTTGCTTGACAAATAATAGCTTTCCAAAGTAAATTTTTTATGACGAAATCCGTAATTAAGTCAAATCCCGAAGCTCTGTTCATAGGCAAGCTCTGAATAAATTTTGAACTTCGTAAGGATAAATTGATTTTGGTGGTAATGTCATAGGTAATAGTATGTTAAGGTGACTTTGAACATTTGTAGTAGAGAGTTTGTCATTTATGTCATCATGCGGTTTAAATGTTTCTTGCAGATGGCGAGGAAACAATTGCGATTTTTGAGCATCTGACTTCGCACAATGACCATCAAAATATGTGAGGCGTCATGATGCTATAGAATGGTTACGCTCCAAAGTGGTTTCTAACAAGTTACAAAAACATTAAAAAATTAGTCAAAATTTTCTGCCCTATTTCATTGCGAAGTTGTCGAGTTAGTTTGTCAAACTTGTATTTGTCAGACGGGTAACGAGTTCTTTTCCCTATTTTACGAGCTTTTCGTTTTTGTGCGATGAGATGTCTTATATTTCACCGGAGAAAAAAAATAAAATAAAAAAAGCTATTAGATGAGAGATGACATATAATTTTGAAATAAATTATGTAAGAACCATATGAGACATAGGTACGCTGGTCAAAGGCAATGTCGATGTAGACATTTGTGGGTAATATTGATTTTGATTATTGAAGCCAGGTAGCGGAATGAATCTATGTCAGAAAAACTCATTACAATCATACGCCTAAGCCATACATTACTATACTATACCAGTCATATTAAATTGTTAACTTCATGTTGTATTAGTGAACCCTCAGGATTTCACGTGAAGATAAAACCGAAATCAAATTAATTAATTGTGATACATCAGGTATAGCAGTTAATTAATTGAAAGAAAATAGAACATTATTTTTTAAAATTAGCCCCTATTTTATTGATTTATTCCAAGGTAGTAAAAAGAATGTCCAATATTATACAAATACCTTAAATAAACATTGATCATGTAACTATTTCAAGAAATGTTAATTTAAAATAGAAAAGTAAGAAAATTTTCCAAAGAAATAGAATGCTTCCAGAACAAACAGAAAATCTACCCTGAAAATAAAAACATCTGTGAATGTTAGCCCTTTTAAAAAGCTTTCAAAAGGGCGTCTAGAATGAAAGCAATAGTAAAGAAAGAACTGAGAGGGGACGAGACGGCAGTCCTTTTCTATAGGCCAAAGTTAGATAATGTCCTCCAATGAAAAGCTTCCGTTAAAATAAACTGTCCATTGGTCAGCTCACAACCATTTCGGCTTGGATGGTGTTTGCTTTAGGGCTCTTAGTCGAAGCCTGTATTTTTTTTCCTATGAGAGAAAGAGGCGTTAATTCTAATTCATGGGCTAGCATTGGATTAATACTATTTAAGCGTGGACATTTTAATTTCCATCTGCCCATTTTAGCTATTCCTTCCACTTTTTTAATCTCAATTCTTAGTGTCTTTTTAAAGACCAAATAAATTATACACTTCACCGAAATCATTATATCTATTTTGGAGATACGCGTGACCGTCCGGTCGTGTTGGTTATGCAGTACAACTATGGTCACTGTTACAACAACATACACTTTCTTCTTTTTTAGAACATTAGGGCGGGGTGGCCAAATGGGCTAACGCGTGTGCACAGCCCCACCATTGCCCGGCAACCTTATAAATGATAAATAATACAAAAATAGTCACGAGTACGTGTCCCGATGCCCAGGCGTCTTTTAAATCCCCGCCCACATTCTCTGACCCGGGAAAACCCCGAATAGCCTTAATGGCGAGGAAGGGGAGGAACAAAAAATAAATAAATAAAATAATAATAATAAAATAAAAAAATATATAAAATAAATAAAGAACATGATTTTATGCATTTTTGGTTCGCGATAATTTTTTACTCTGTTATAGGTAGAACATTAGCTCTCACCTCCTTAATGTGTGATATTTTTTCTTGTCGGCAAAAAAAATTTAAAATTTGTACGATATTAATTATGTTAATATTGTAATAGATTTTATTCTCGACGAGGGGGACAAAATAATTGTTTGATAAAAACGAAAACTGATAATGAAAATTTTCTATCTAGTTTATACTTCTAATAAACGAAAAATAAATTCTTTAAACTATAAACATATGGTTAAGTAAAAAAAGAGGCACTTAAAGAAATTAAAATCTTTTTGGTCCAAAATTTTAAGATTAATAACATCAGATCTCTGTCACCTAAAAAAAAAAAAAAGAAATTTTACAAACAGACTAACTACTACCGACTGACACTTACGAACCCTTTATTCCTGACAGACTTATAAGCGACATGACCCAGGTCGATATGCCCCTCAATGAATAAACCATTTTCAAAAATATAAAAATATATTTAATTGTACGGAAATAATATTCGGTAGTTCTCATTTAAGTGGTTAGTCGGAGGAGAAGGAGAGTAGAAGGAAAGATGGAGAAGGGAATAAATTAAGATATTTACAAAAAATAAGGAATTATTATTATTAAGTAGAAGAAATTTTTATCAATAAAATATTAACCATAATGTATACATATTTATAGTACTACTACTATTATATTATCTGTTGATTGATGAGTATGTTGTGTTATTTTGCATATCAACACGGTTGAACATCCGTGCAATATTATATTATACATATGCATTACTGATTTAAATATACAAAAAATAAGACAGTGCCGGGCAGCACTTGATAATATTCAGTCTCTTCGCTTATTCTCCCGACTTGCTTACTGTGAATAATAATAGACTTATTTTAAGCCTCATTCATTCATTCGTTAAATCCTATGTAATTTACTATTGTATGAGGCGTGTAATTATAATAAAGTTTTCTATTATTAATGTATCATGGTGTTTGTTTTACCAGTTTTAGTGCTTTTAATAGATAAACTTAAAGCCCTTGTATTTGCTTTTTCCATGTTTGTTTCTATTACATGTGCTGTATAAAGTAAGTTATTTCAGCTTATATAAGTAGATATAAGTATTTAATTTTTATTTAGTTGCCGTTTTGATTAAACGTTTTTTTTCCCCAAAAGAAAATGTTTAGTTGACCCTTTAATTTTTAGGCCTAGTTTCATACCGAAGCTGATTTTTCGAATATTAATCGTTTTTAGTAATTGTAGTTATTGTTTCTAATAGTAGTAATTGTTTTTTTTTTTTGCTGATATCACTCGTAAAATAATTATAGAACTGGTATTAAAAATAGAAAATTAAACTCAACATTGAAAAATCACAACACATTACCCTTAAAGCCTGAGATAACTCTGGTTTTCCGTTCCTTGAGATAGTCATTGAGCCGTAAAAGTGATTTTTAATTTACATTTACTCACTTAAATTCAAATCAAGTCAGGCTTTGTAGACTGCATGATAGACTTAATGGATTCGTAGACATAAATCTAAAAAATATAAACTTTGCAATAAAAGACTATTGATACTCATCATTTGGTCATCTTTAAATGTCAGTCAGCAACAAAACATCACGTAGACATCACATATCCATAGTACAAGATTACATTCCAACATTGCACACATATATAGATATAAACATGAGGAATTTCACGGACTTACCATCAAACTTGTACAAAACATGATCATGATAGACAGCACACGAAAAAGACTGAAAAAGAGCTAGTTTTAGGTGAGGGATCTTCTAGAACTTATTTTTAAAGTGCAGATTTGTTGCCTATGGTGGAAATATACCTTACTAATGCCGATATGCCAAATATTATATATATATATATATATATATATATATATATATATATATATATATATATATATATATATATATATATATATATATATATATATATATAATAAAATCACGTTCCCTTATTGCCACAGGTAAGGATACAAAATTTAATTTTAAATTAAAAAAAAATATTCTTTTTAAAAGGTTTTAAACCTACCAGTAATAGTGTCATTGGATTTTAATAGGAAACGATTTAATAATTCAAGATGTTAAGATAGGAAGGTGTACCGTGGGGCACTCCTATCCCTCATGCTTTCCAATGACTTTTCATTCTACTTCCCGACAGCACACTTGCTGGTTGTTGGGATCTCTGACAGTTATGGTGGGGTGGCCGAGCGGGCTAGCGTGTGTGCACAGCACCGCCATTGCCAGGGAACCTGATATATGAGATAATTTGATTAAAATGGGTCCCAATGCCTAGGGAGTCTTTTAACTCAGGCATTAATCATCCGCCCTTACTCTTTGGCACGGGAAAACCCTTAGATAGGAACGGAGGACCAATAAAATAAATATAATAAAAAAATATATAAAAAAAACTTGTTAGTTAAAAAATATGTACTTCATTTAAAAGCTTCATTAAATTCAGAAAGCTCCACATACACATACTTAAGTGAAGATGTATGTGTAAACAACGATCACATAGAAGTTACGTTAATACATTAGAGAAATAATTGCGTTTATAATTTAGTTTCAAGTTATTTCCGACACCTGCCCCCTAAAGAAGATGTTAAAATGTAATTATGCAAACTCTGTCTTTTTAACTATTTAAATTTGCATAGCAAGCGGCTGTTATTACATTACCCCGTGACCCCATTCTTTTTTTATTTTAAGATGTTCTGTAAAAAATTTAATTCCATCCGACCCAGGAAGAAAAGCAATTTAAAGGAGAACGCTAAATTGTTTTTAAGTAATTTTATTACTTTTTCATAATTCTCCAGAGGCACCCCCGGCAGTCATGGTCTGGAAGGGGTGAGCATTTCTCAAGCGGAAGCAGTGGGCGATAATGCTTCATCTCTTCCGCTTAATTAGCTGATTGGATAACCTCTTCCAACACCTCTCTCTTCTGCTTCTATGACTGTCACAACTCAAGCCTTGCGATTTTCGTAGTCTTCAATTCTGTTGATTTAGGCAGCGGCTCTCAAACTCTTGTAGGAATAAAAAAAAAATAAAATCGTAGGGCCTACTGTCTAAAAAAAAACGACCTTGAATAGAGATTCAATATTTAACTATAAGGTAAAGGATACCATTTCCGTTTTCTTAAAATCATAATTTAGTAACTAAGTAACAAATTTTAATAGCTCAAATTTATGGAAAATCGGGTCCCTGAACAAATTCAAAAATTTGTTCTTTACCTCCGGGGCACAGATTTAATAACTAAATCAAAATTTTAATAAATCAAAACTATAGGAAATTGACCCTCAGATATAATCTTGTATATAATTTATTAATTTTTTTTTATTATTATTTTTTCTCTTTCATTATTTATCCGCACCTGTCATGGTGTTGACAATCAGCAGATGTGTTCTGATGATGAGGATAGGCATTAAAGGCATGGGAAAGGATAGTATTTAGTAGTAGGATTTTAAATCTGTTTTAATAAATAGTAAATCAGTAAACAAGTAAATGAAGATAAAACAAGATATCGACAGCCACATTGCAAAGGTCTGTAAGAGCAAAAACTAAACATTTTTAGGAGAATAGAAAATTTTGTTCCATTGAACGTTTCTTCCATGAGCATTATATTTTCAGTTATTAATTTATTTTTGCGGGCCTAAGACAAATATTAATGCTCTATGTGACTTTTTTCATCTCATTTATGCCAAATAATATTTTAGAACCATTGCTTGTAGCTTTTTAATTATTTTGAAAAACAGGTATTAGTTAAGTAAAAGCAATCAAATTTATTGTAGCAACACCCGTAACTTGTTAATAATGATCAAATCATGAAAGTCACTTTCCGAAATGGAGAGAAACGTTACTTCAAATGAAAATTTGTAAATTATTTCATTGGGAAGCGAGTATTTGATCACACCGGTTATTCACTTTTTTTTCCCACTGTATGGACAAATCCATGCGCCCAATTTAGTAGTAGTCCATGAAAGATTCGTTTTAACATACTCAACTTCATATGGTTTGATTCACAAATGCTTAATAAGTTCCAGGTGACCTGTTGATGAATAGATTACTTTGTTCTGAGCTTCTTGCGATTTCGAAGATTCATGGGTTCGAAAAGATGAAACTATAATTCTTTTTTCGTATCTGAAATTTTCCGATTAATGAATTCTTTTCTGTCTCTCACTGCCTGAAATTGGGCAGCATTGTAGCTTTTTTTCAGCCAAGCACATTTTGCAGTGTTTAGGCGGTATCGAATTTTTTTTTTTTTTTTGTGTGCCAGAAAGGAAATGCACTTATTATAAATTTAAAAAAAATACGAAGTGTATCAGATAAATTAATTCTAGCCTATTAATAAAGTTAATAGATACTGTAGTCTATGCGCAAAACGTTTTACGCAATCTGTATATCTGTATAAAATCTGTATACATAACCATCTTTCATTGAGAATTTTGTTACATTTTTTCGGTTAGCGCCTCAATCTCTATAACCTTCACTGTAACTTACAGTTGTTTACATCACAATTTGATGCTTATTAAATTACAAGTTTTTACAAAATTACATAGAGAAGAAATGAAACATCGTAGATTTCATTTTGAGGGATCAGAATATTCGCCTGGACAAGACTGGCCAGAAAAGCACAAAACCTCATTTTCCATAGAAATTGTCCTTGCAGGCTTTTGCGGTGTGGCTGTGGATGTATTATGTTAAGCTGAAGTTTTCACCCAGAAAGACCTACGCAGAGAAAAATCGGTCGCGAGAGAAAACAAATCTATTTACTTCTGCTCTAAAATAACCTCAAGGAATGAGTAACAATCGGAAATAGGAGGTTGTATAATAAGTGATGATAAATTTTCATCTCTTTCAAAAGTATGAAATTCCTAAACATTGCTAAACTAACTCCTATCTTCCGGTATGCAAGTACGATTTTTAGTTTTTGAAATATTTTAATCCATACACAAAAGCACTTCAATTGGCTGACTCACAAAGCGGGCTTATGGACTTAAATTCGGACTTGCATGCTGTAAGTGAAGGAAATGTTCAGCATTTAATCCTCTTTGTAATGGCTTATTATTCCAAATTGTACCTTAACCGCGACCAAGAGAACATTTTCTTAAAATTCCTCGACATTTTTGCATGTTTCAAATCTCCCAAAACAATTAAATCAACCTGTCTGAGCTGTCAGATAAACATCTTCGTAATACCTAACAGGAATACTATCATCCTGTAAGATTGAAATACTACGTCTTTTTCGGCCTTGGCTCCAGGTCTACAAGCATCAAAGAAAGAGGTATTGAAAGATTTGAGAGGAAAATACTTCTTTAGGTAACCGGAGCTATCTGGGAACAGAGTTCTTATGAAGCAGTAGATAACTCTTAAATTGTAAAGAAACTGGTCAATCAGTTAATTAAAATCAGTTTCATTAATATGCATCTATTAAAATTAAAAACTAATATAAATTCAAAATGTCTTGCTCTTTTTTATTATTAATTTATGACAATATTGTTTGCCTGAAATAATAAAATATCTGAAAATAGTATACGTACAATTAGTGACCCAGAAGGCAATAGCCGTGGTGACGTGGAGAAATGGACCAAGAGCAGATAGATCTGACGGAGGGACAATGTGGAGGGTGACAGTCGAGTTCCCTACTCCCTTCCGACCTGGAGGCGAACTGCCGCTTATATACAGCTTCTGTCCCATATTAATACGGCCGTTTAGACTGATCAATGAGAAATTATATTGAAGTAATTTCAATATTTAAATCTTATCAATCAAAATAAATCCACACAAATTCCAAAAATTCGCATTATCCTGCGACATTCCATGATAATTCCACTCAAGATCTGAACCTCAACATCTCAGGTTACTTGAAATTCGGCACAGTTGTACTACTTATTTTTAGAGACTTAAAGAAATATGAAATTTTATTGAGACAACAAAAATCGAATAAAACAACTATAAATAACTCACAAATAAATTTAAAAACGTAAAAAAGCAAGATTAAAAATTGCTGTAGAACCTTTCATAATTTAGCTAGAGGTCTGAGTTTGATATCGTTTTACAGAATTTTAAATGCTGTTTTCTATGATATATTACTCTATATATAGTCTAGTCAATGAATGCTCGAAAATGAGGTATTGAAAGAAATGGCGTGGACACAATTTCTGTATAGTATACAGAATAAGAGCAATATAATAACGAATATTATACAATTTTTTTTTTCTGAAAATTCTCGGATCGACATATATAGTTATAATTGATGTAACTTTCGAACCATCGTAAAACATATTCTTTAAGAAAATTTAATTATTAAAACTTTCTCCCCTATGATTGAATTATTTTTTTTTATTTATATTTTTATTTATTTTTATTGAATAATAATACAATTAGTCACTGTTGGAGGGCTATAAGTATTAAGGCTAGAAGTTCTCATTCATACAGTATATACAAATAATAAAGAAATAACTATAAATAAAAAAAGTAAATAAATAATACTGATAACAAAATGTAAATCAAAAATAAACAAACAAAATAAAAACTTCTAAACACATTCATACCTATATACATTCGCCCAGGAATCTCCGAGCCTGGCTTTTCTCCCCACATGTGAAAGGCAAAGCAGAACTTCAGAGATCCCATTGCTACTTTTCCAGCCGTATCACTTGTAGATTGTATTATAGAACGAAACAATCAAGAGTTAGTTAGTCTAAAATAGTGAAAAACATGAGGTAAAAAATTGTTTTTCCAAATCAGCGATAGTTGAGGACGGATATCTCGGAAACTAAGTGAGGGAGCGAAAAAAAGTATATGATCAATCATATTATTTTTATTTTTTAATTTTAGTGATATTTCTAGTGGTAAAATTTAGCCCTTCATGTGAAATACTATGTTTTAACACTTTAATCACCTTCTCCGGAATCAACTTATTCACTGTCTGTACAGATATTATAAATTAAAAAACTAAAAATATCTCTAAAATGACTGCTTGAAACTGTTGAAATCGGAGTTAGTCATTCTGTCAACTGAAAAGCTCATATAATCATAGTCAAACCCTTTTGTTTGGTACTCGAAGAGTAATATTTTCAATAACTAAGTAATAGATTTTATCATAATTTTTGTATTGTATTTTTTTATATATTTTATTAATAACCGATGTTACAAATAATCGAATAAAGCTTTTCATCGTATATTGTCAATCCCCACATCCAGGATAGAGATCCTTGTTTCAGTAAGCTGAGGAATGGGTAATAAACCAACTAATTATTTATTCTATCATTAATAACTATTTAATTTCATATATTATTAGTTTAGAAATATTAACTGTATAAAGAGCATGGAATATGATACAGCGCATATAATAGAGGTAAAATACTAGACAGATAGGGATTCATTTCGGCAGAGTTGGGAAAGTGGACACTTCAACGATCCTGCCAAGCAGACACCGACTTCACCAATTAGTGAGCTCTCAGCAGCTCCTCACTACGGTCTTAGCTTTATTAACTGCAACCCAAGTAATATTATTATTCACTGTTTAAAGTTTGTATCTGTTCAAATAAATAAATAAGTAAAATATAATAATAATAAGGCTTAGCGAACCCGAAGGTTCGATGCCGACACCACCAATCGCTTGTTACACACCTCCCACCCCCGTTTCGCCGTCCAAACCCCCGCCCTTCAGATCGCTTTAATGCAATCTTCCAACTTAGCTTCTGGTCTACCGCTCGACGCTTACCATTCGGCCCAGCAAAAATTAACCTTTTAGAATTCACTCGTTACTAAGGCCCCAACAACTTTAAACCCATTTGATTCGCCCGCGATGAAATTACCTCAATTATATACCCGGATACAGCTCACGCAATTCTGCGTTGTGTAACCCGTCTAGAACCTCCGTTAACTCATCCATCTATCGGTCCGAATTCCTACGCAATACTTTATTTTCAAAAACCTAAGACGCTGCTCATCCCTTAATAGATAAGCGCCAAGTTGCGCATCCATAAAGAACTGTAGCAGATAATTGTTTTATATATTCTAATTTTTAAGTTTCGGGACAAGAGGCGCGAACTAGTAGTTTTTGTACACAGAAAAATAACAAGCATTCCCCGCCTTCAGTCTAACCTTAATCTCTTCTTCGAATTTCGTTTTTTTATAGTTTTATCGTTGACCGAGATACCTAAATTTATCAACCTTTCAAACATATTACCATCTATATCGATATCACCAATAGTAGCGCCATTTTGCAGCTAACCATATATTTGTTTATCCCCTTTTATTTCGAGTCCTAGTTCTTTACCGGCTTTCATTAATGAAACTAAATAAAATATAAACCGTTAGAAAAGTTTAAAATTTGAAAAAATAATAACAGAAACCACTGGTTATTAATAACAGAAACGCGACTGGGAGAGAAGCGTTTAGATTTTCTGTAATTCTGCTTTGCCTTTCACTCCCTAGAGTGCTTAGTTCGGAGATTGTAAACATTGTAAGAACGGACCAAACTTCAAGAGTGAGTTGCACTAAGGATGTTCTCAAGGATCTCATGGAAATAAGGAAAAATAAACAAAATTTCACAAATAAACAATAATTAATACATGTATTAGCATTTCTCTTGTGGAAGTTTAATTTTAATAAAAGTTCGAAAATATCACTATTAACTTTAAAACAGTTCTATGAGCGGGTTACAGATATGTAACAAGCAGGAAGGCAAATATTTTATTAGTTAAGTATTGATAAGTTCGCCATTTTGATTTTAGTGCGTGCGAGATTTTCGCTTTTAACTATAATCTTAATAGCTATGTAAATACAAGACTCTCGCTAACTTACTCTCGATGAATAGACGGGATGATGACAAAGAAAGCCCTCAGGTACAGGATTGAAGAAGAGCTAAGACGCAGATATCTGGGTCAACGGTCGTATCGAATGGTGCAGAAACAAAGAGGACCGCATTGGGTACCTGCTGGGTGCGAGGTGGTTGGACCAAGACTGCGTATCTCGGGGGTCGATACAATATATATCTATGCCTATCACAATGCCGATTGTTTAATATTAATTAAGCATCATAATTCGTCCATTTCTTCCTCTATTTCTTCCTTCAGCGAGGGGTCGTCGACAATGGTAGGGGATGCGACGGGCCTCAATTATATTGTGTATTACAGGAGACAAAAGAGGCGGGAAGTATAGTGATTTATCATAAGGATAAAATAATAACAATAGATTTATACGACTTTTCACGTAACCGTCCCCAAACAGTTGATCTACACTGCATTATGTCTTTTCGAAAATAAGATTTCAATAACCGACATGCTAATACATGTATGAAATATAGTTTATTTATAAAATTTTGTTTACTTGTAGTAAGATAAATTTTTTTTCCTATTTGTAATTCAACCCTGGACTTTGGTCTGTATCTTCGGATTCACTCTACCAATTTTCTAAATATGGTACCAACTTATTTTGTTACTAAAATTTATTTATTTATATAATATTTGCCTCTTATTTAATTATTATTTATGTAAAATTTCAATATTATCCTTTAATTGGAAAGAGTCTGTCATTAAAACGAAAAAATGATTATTCGTGAAAAACTAATGAAAGTTAATGTACAAATAAATACGGGATTAAAAAAATATATATATATAAATTGCGGGGTTCTTTGGTTTAATTCTTATATGATTCATTCATTCGTTACATGATTTTACATCGAATGTTTGAAAACTGCACCTTTATCAATCATTGAAAAAAATATTGAGTCTATACCATAAATGAAACATTTCATTTCGAAAGGACTTTACGGAAAATGCAATAAAGACTAGACATTCAATCAAGGTTCTATTATCTAGAACAATAATAGGCGGAAATACGAAATCGATTCAACATCAAAATGAACCATTGACCTACAAACTGTACTCTATTGTTCAAGAACAGGAATCGAGTTATTCCAAGAGATCAATGTAATATTGTAATATTTAAGTTTATTTTTGAAATACATATTTTTTATTTTTTTTTTATTTGCTGTTATTTAACGTCGCATCGACTGCCAAGGTCATTAGCGACGATCGTTCTTCTTAAATATAACTTATCAATTTTATTTTTCGGATGTACTTTAGCGTTTTTTCAATACCAGTGTTTTCCTTGTACGGTGCCTTGTCTTCAATTTGGAGTTCGATTTGCTGTTTCCGGAACTTTTTGCACTGGAATATGTGTTCAACTGTCAGATTAGCATTTTCACATGCCTCACATGTTGGTCGATCTAAGCCAAGAAGTAGGTGGAGATGGATCAGTTTGGTATGTCCAATTCTGAGCCTGCTTATTATAGAGCCTGCTTATTATCACTTTTGATGTCAGGTGTATTGGAGGATACCAAGCTCGATTGTCGTCTTTGGTCAGATGAAGGTGATTGCGCGGCAGTAATCTCCACTGTGCATTCCAACTGTCGTTCACTTTCTTTGAAATTTCTCTTCTCCATTCGTTGAGAAACATCGATCCTAAAACAGGTGAATCTGTGCTTCTGGCGGCTTCCTCTGCTCCTTCATCGGCTCGTTCATTGCCGATTATGCCAATGTGTGAGGGTACCCAAAACAATATTATTTTTTGACTATTTTTATTTAGTTTCAAGTTCATTAGCTGAATTTTTTTATGCATATTTTATTATTACTTTTCTCTTCTTTTATTTGTTCTGTAAATATGGTATGAATGTGCTCTTTTCCCACTACGATCATTGCCCATGCTCTGATATAACGTTGTATTACTCATTAAAATGTTTTAAAGGAATAAAAATTCATAATATAAATAATAGATATTTTTTTGGAAATTTCATTATTGTAAATAGATTTATGTAAATATTGTAAATATAAATATAGTAGAGCGGTCCCTTCCCGCTCGGTGGAAAATAAAAGGCTTCGTGCCACATATGCCAAAAACGCATACAGCAAACATATTCTCTATACCAACTTAGAATACCCTTGGGTAATAAAAGGAGAATGTAACCTGTATATACTCATACTTATATCAGTTTGTATATTGTATTTGTTTATAAATAAAGTCTACTTGGAGGGAATGTAGGAAAAAAACAAAACAATTTCATGATACTTTTGCCACATTCAATCAAGTGAAAAATAAATCAACGTAAAAGTTATTTTATTTTCAAAGAAAAAAAAATGTTACTGTTAATAACTTTAAAAATAATAAAGTTAAAAAAGTGAGAAAAACTTTATAAAATCATTTGGCTAATTTGTTTTAGTCACATGGTTTTTGTCTAAATTGGAACATCATCTTAACTATATTCGTTCTGTGTTACAATATTAGAGAAAAACGTATGAAAAGGGCAAATTAGTCTAAATGATTTTATTTTTATTTTATAAAGTTTCTTTCTCTGAAAATTGCAAAAAATGCTGAATCGTTGGTAGCTGAAATAAATTCGTTATATTTCAAAAGGAAACATGTATTTGTTTATAAATAAAATCTACTTGGGGGGAGGTAAGAAGAAAACAAAACAATTTCATGATACTTTTGCCACATTCAATCAAGTGAAAAGTGAAATCAACGTAAAAGTTATTTTATTTTCAAAGAAAAAAAATGTTACTGTTAATAACTTTAAAAATAATAAAGTTAAAAAAGTGAGAAAAACCTTATAAAATCATTTGGCTAATTTGTTCTAGTCACATGGTTTTTGTCTAAATCTCAAACGTATCCGTACTCTGTTACAATATTAGACAAAAACGTATGAAAAGGGCAAATTAGTCTAAATGATTTTATTTTTATTTTTAAAGTTCCCTCCTCTGAAAATGGCAAAAAATCCTGAATCGTTGGTAGCTGAAATAAATTCGTTATATTTCAAAAGGAAACATGTATTTGTTTATAAATAAAGTCTACTTGGGGGGAGGTAAGAAAAAAACAAAACAATTTCATGATACTTTTGCCACATTCAATCAAGTGAAAAGTGAAATCAACGTAAAAGTTATTTTATTTTCAAAGAAAAAAAATGTTACTATTAATAACTTTAAAAATAATAAAGTTAAAAAAGTGGGAAAAACTTTATAAAATCATTTGGCTAATTTGTTTTAGTCACATGGTTTTTGTCTAAATCTCATACGTATCCGTACTCTGTTACAATATTAGACAAAAACGTAAAGTTTTAAAGTTTCCTCCTCTGAAAATTGCAAAAAATGCTGAATCGTTGGTAGCTGAAATAAATTCGTTATATTCCAAAAGTAAACATCTTTTCTTTAAATATTCAATTCAGGTAACTCACAGAAAAAGATATGAACGAGTGAAAAAAAAAATATATATATATATATTGTTCCATTTTCAGAGTTCTTCAGCCCGAATGCTTCTCTGCTTGGATCCTCCCTTCATTATTAAAAATTATAATAAAATGTGACTTCACACAAATCATAACCTTGAGATTTGAAGTGAAATTAAACTACTATAAGCGTGTAATCAGTTAAGTATAAAAAGATTTTTTTTTTCGATCTATGGTTCTTATTATTTTTTAATTCAACAGACATTGATAAGTCGATTTTTCATGAGGATAATCTTGAGTTTAAATTATCATGATGTTTATTTAAACATATAATCACGTTTCAATACTTGCAATTCATCTGTAAAGTGATATGAGAGAGGAGTAAGAATATCGTACAGCTCATGCCATAAACACTCCCATCGACTTTACGTCAGTCTGTCAGTATTCTCAGAACAGTAGAGATAAGGCGGTATTCACATGCGGGAAAACTAGCCGTAGGCTGCAGTAGATATCAGTTGGAATATGAAACGGTTAATCAACACAGCACCAAGCGCTCAAACGTCGTCAATTTAGGTCAAATGTCAATTAATTTTGACGTTTCAAAGATAATACATCGATCAAGAGACCAACTACAATAATCAATATAATGGATATGTCAAATACTAGTTTCAAACAGTTGACATACCAAATCGATCAGAATATATTTGCAACAACAACAAAAAATGGACAAAAACATTGTTCTATGGGTAAAATTAGAAAGCCCAACAACCCCTTGAGGTTTAATGTATATGAAGTGGTCCAAAGGTGACTCGACCATTTTTAATTATTTTTTAAAAAAATATTTTATATGTTGATTCCAATTCGTTGCAAGAAAAATAAAAGTGAGATATATTTTTTTCGCCTTTTCAAACAAAAGCAAAATTGTTTTGGTTCTCAGGCAATTTTAGTAAATGTAATGGTTAGTTTAATAATGGGACAACGATAATAAATATAATTCCTAGTAAATGTATCCTAACTTTCTTATGGCTCCTAAACAATTTATCGATTTAAAAAAAAAAAAAAAAATATATATATATATATATATATATATATATATATATATATATACATATATATATATATATATACATATATATATATATATATATATATATATATATATATATATATAATATATATATATATATATATATATATATATATATATATATATATATATTCATTTACCTCAATTTTTCAAGAATCGAAAAATTTCAACAATTACATAATTTGACTTATTTCATCACAATCTTTTTTGTGGCAGGAAAATATCAATTTGGTTGTTCATTTTCACTTAGGAGCCTAAATGTTCCACTTCAAAATTTATTTTTATTCTTTTTCTATGTTAGAAAAATAGATTTAATTTAAAAGTGTTTATTTCGTTGTGTTGTAGAAAACTACAAACATATAAATTAACATGTATACATATGTTATTTGGATTATAATGTATTTTATACAATAAAAACATAAGTAATAAAATTTGGTAAAATATAATTAATGGTGCTAACCGATACGATCTTTGAAAAACTCATCGGTAGTTGGTTTTTGACTATAAATAGAAAGAGTAGGAGCTAACTATGTTGATGTTTAAAATGTAAAATATTATTGGAAATTCTCGAATCTAAAGGACAATTTCTTCAATTTCCTTCCACAATTACCTATTTTGTTTTGTTACATTCTTCCATGTGGCTTTTCCTTTATTTCTACAGATTTAGTGCATTATACGTTTTATTGTATTTTTTAAATTAGTTTTATTTAGTATCTTTTCTTTCTCTATTTAATTGAGAATTAAATATACGTTAGATAATTAATTTTTGTTATGTGTTTTTTTTTTTATTCTAAGTTCTTTATTCTTGCATTTTTACTTAATATTTCGTACAAAACATTACCTGTTTCAGGTAACCTTTAAAAAATAGGAGTATTTTAAATACATTTTGCAAAAAATCTATATAAATATGTAGATAAATACCAATAACCTCTTATGTTACTGTGGCATTATAAAGGGAAAAATGATTTGCTCATTGTCTACAAATAATTCCGTTATTGATATATTATTCTATTAACTAATATTACCCACTCGTTTCACATTTTCATTAATTAATTTCACAAATTTATTAATTGTGATTATAAGCCATGAAACGAATGATAGAATAGGTAAAAGTGTGTGTGTGTGTGTGTGTGTGTATTTAATGTTTCCTTCAAGCCAGAAAGTATAATAAACTCTAAAATAATATTCACATCGTCACTAACAGCTCTGCTCTGCACTCGAATTATATTTACCTTTACTATTTTACTAAAACCCAAAGTTAGCTTCGGGAGAATGACAATTAGTTACTGCACGTGCTGTAGTAGCATAGTTCACAACTGATAGAGACTTCGCTTAGCATACTTCAGAGGGACGTGGCAAACTTTAAGCGAGGAATTATATTCATGAAATGAGTGCAGCAAAGAAAATCTTTTAAACGAAATTGGTGGTTTGGTTTGAATTAAAATTTGGAAAATAATAAATTTATTAAGAGGGAACAATAAAATATGTAGAAGTTTTAAAACTTAGATATGAAAATTTATTTTTTGTTTTGTTCACTTAGCCTCTACCCCTAAGGGCCATTGGCTTAATGTTGCCATTTTATATTTGTTGATAAAAGTCAATATCTTTTAAATATTTGAGCAGTTTTCCTATTTCGTTTTTCTCGTCTTACACGAGTTCTTTCATTTCCGTTCCCATTTTTAATTTTTTCCTTATATCAGTGTACCTTCTACATTCTAATAATGTATGCTTTACTGTTCTGGGTACTTGGAAAAGTGTGCAAGTTGGGGCTTCTAATCCTCGCAGGAGGTATCCATGGGAAAACTCATAGTGTCCGATTCTTACGCGACATAATATCACTTCTTCTCGTCCAGACATTCGGTTTGATGTGTTCCATTATATATATATATATATATATATATATATATATATATATATATATATATATATATATATATATATATATATATATATATATATATATATATATATATATCATAGATATAGCATTTTCATTGGTATATATCCATATCTTCAAATTTTAGATACTGTATTTTTTCAGGACTTTTCTTTCCCATTACCCAAACAGGTCAGCGAATTTTTCCAATACCTACCCTTACCCTGACTTTGGATTTCTAAGGGAAGCTCCTAACTCAACACCCCTGTATGTCTCTTTTTTTATTCTTCTAATTTTATATACTTATTTATTTATTTTTTGGTTTTCTTTTTTCTTTTCTTTCTCCACATTCCTTTATGTATATCATTTCATAACATGTCCTTTTTCCGTTTCTTTCAATCTCTCCTGTAGATCAGTAGAAGTATATTCACATTTGCATATCTTATATACTACACTACAACAATTGTTACCATTCTATTTACTTCAGTTTAGGCTCTTGTTACTTAGCCTACTCTGTTAATATTATTTATTAATAATATTAATTTATTAATCTAAATCTGTTAATATTTTAATGTACTTGCTGTTTGTCATTTTAAAAATCTTATTCACATTGTTTATAATTGTTTATCTTAATATTATGTAATTTCCACAATCCTCTATATCTTTTTCTATCTTGTCCATTCTACCCCTGAAGAAGACCTGCAAAGTCGTGTAGAAACGTTGGCTTTTAATAAAATAGTTTTGCCACTATTTAGCCTATTTATGACCGCCACCACGGACCATCTCCTTCTTTTATATATAATGCAACGGTCAACTATTAAATATTCATGTTTTTTTTTTTATTTCTTGAAGTTTTGCTGAACTCATTTCCCATTCATTGTTCCATTTATTTTGAAAGGAGAAGGCTAGTTGATATGTCCAATCTTCTCGGGGAATGGTTTCAATTATTGTGGTTTCTGCAGTTCCTTGATGCTGAGCAGAATCGGCAGCAGCATCGGCTCTCTCATTACACCTGATGCCACAACGTGATGGTGCCCAGATAAGGACTATGTTTTTGTTTTCTTCCTTTCGTTCACCGTATTTTTTAAATATTTCTGTTATTTAAGTTGGTGGTTCGGTTTCAATTAAAACTTGGAAAATAATAAATATATTAAGAGAGAACAATAAAATATGTAGAAGTTTTAAAACTTTGTTTACTTAGTCTCTATCCCTAAGGGTCATTGGCTTAATGTTGACATTTTATATTCGTTGATAAAAGTCAATATCTTTTAAATATTTGAGCAGTTGGGATTTGATGCAGATTGGTTGATTGTTCTATGGCTTCTAGAATTAAATCGTTTACGATAGCATGGTTTTGAAGCATTTTGTGCGGATGTGCAACAGTGCTTCTTTTATGGCCATGACTTCTCCCGTCTCTTAAGAGGTGTCATGGAAGTGACATTATTTTGAATCCATATTTCGCAAACATAAATACTTTTCTTGTCTCGAGGGATGGTTCGGCATATTCTGCATATAGGCTTTCAATCGGCGATATTCTATTATCTCTAAGTTCCTGAGCATATTTTTAATGCAGCATTATGGATCGTTTTTTTAAATACTTCATTTTGATGTTCCATATGCACATACTCCATAACCTATTTTGTTTTGGATCATTGTTTTGTATACCTTTAATAAACTGCTTCTATCAGCTCCCCAACTAGAATGCGAAAGACATACTCTCCCCATAATTGTAGCCGGTCTTATAATTATAGGTCCTGGAAGTTTTAAATACTACACCAGAGTCCTGTAAATAGATTATTTGACGGGGATCACGCTCAACTCCAGATTTGTTCCCTTGATTAATTAAGAATATCCACATATTAGAGGTCGTGTGTGCCATAAGGAGGGCATCCCGAACCTAGGGTCGATCCATGACTTGTACAATAAAATAAACAATTACCTGTCACATACGGTTTCCAACTCGAAAGCGTGGTTTAGACATTTAGCTACCCCACTCTGATCATGATACAACAATAATAAAAACCAAAGGGTGAGCAAGAAGGTTTAATACCGACAACACTTACACCCTGCCTGCTATTGTTTTGAAGTACCACTTAACACATCATTTTATACAGTTTTTTTTTTTTTGCTTTTTCGTTTAGAATAATTATTGAAAAATAATTCTTCCGAAAAAATTAAATCCTGGATCCACTAGAAGTGGTTTTACTTAAGGAAATAAAGTACTTGTATTTACTACTATAGCTATATTTGAAAGTAAAAAGGGAAGTTCCTTAACACAAATATCATGTTACTTATACTAAATAATAACGATCTACCACGTATTTATGGCGCAGCAATGATCGCATCTCAATTGCTAACGGCAGTAGGAAGAGACACCTCGACAAAGCATCGCAGGGTAATGAGAATCCTCAAGGAGCTTAAAGCTACAAGCATCGCAATTTTCCTATTGCGGTTGAGACAGCTCTATGAAAGCCATATATCACCATCCTCGAACTAATTAGAATGGTTTACCTTTGTTAATAAGTGAAATAGCTGTGTTTCCTTAAATCTCTAACCAGGAATGTAGCAACGATGGTCTGCCTCAATCGATAAATTATTTGTAATGGAAATATAAAATGTGCAATGTTTAAACTGTTTTCCCAAATTTGACGTAAAAAAAAATTTCCATTTTTTTTCGATTGAAATTACTTCGATCCTTTTTCTTTTTCTGTATTTTCTTTTTTAGTTTATCTAGCCACAGAAGGACCCGAGAAAGGTTTTGGAGAAAAGTTAATTTTAGGAAGCAGATTGTTTTCTTTAAATTTCATTATTCATAAAGGTCTCTAAAAAATAAGATATTGAGCTGCATAATTCGATAGAATAATATTAAAGTTATGATATTTTTTGGAGTAGAATATAAAAATTTCGTGCAAAGGGCGCATCACACAATTATCAGATACCGTTGGACTTTGAGGAGAAATAAGTATTTCCATATACTGTTGATATATTTATAGAAGTAATTAAGCAACGTTTTAGAAAATTAATTCACGGAGTAATTTGATGAATTTTTCCTCTGTAAAATCAAATGGTCTTTGATCCCATTTAAAAATTAAATTTATTTTAGTAGTTTATAGTGTTCACTATTTAGACATTCTTCACTCTTTTCTCACTAGTAGCACTTTGAATGTAGTTTAAAAAAATGAATCCTTTTAATTATGTTTTTTTATTTAAACGTTTCGAGAATACTCTAACATATAATTTGCCACAGTACCAAGTTCGTTTAATGATCAAAAATTCTTTCTTATAAAAAGGACAATTTTTAGTAGAAATAATGTTTTATCATCTCGCGATGATATAATCATAAATAAATGTTTACCTCTGCAATCCACAATGGCCTGATTCAGCAGGAGGCAAGCACTTATCCGGATTGGAATCCGAACGGCCATAAAATCCAACAATGTAGACTCTTCTAGAAAATCTACGCATTCTTCAAGATTGAGTCTATCACACCAAATCTCTAATTCTTTTCAATACTAATGGCTCGGTAATATAAATGAGTTTCATATGTGAAGGGCAACAAAATAACAAAGACATTTTTCTTCTGATTATATATTTTGGATTTACTTCAAAAAGTATCCAATTTATGCTTTTTCTGTTCGGAATAGTTGGAGAAGAAATATTTTAATCACTATAATATATCAAAAAACAAATATCAGGTTGATTATTTCACACCCTTAATTGATTAAACCCAATCAAAAATGTCGGTGGTTGCTGTGGAAGATGTTTCAGTTCTCTGGACGCTACGAGTTTCATAGAGCATGTTATAATTCGAGACCAAGACGAGTATTGGTCTTGCACCCTCTGTCATAGTCTTGGTCTTGGTTAAGAGTCCCAGAACAGTCCTTCAGTTACCAATTAGCTTATTACTTTAGAGATATTACTGCAATTTTTTATATTGTAGAAATCTAACTAAGCCCGAATAAAAAATTAGAAGAGTTAAATGCAAAAGTATATTGGTTATATCAATTCTTTAGATACAGTAACTAAAAATGTCAAGTATTAGTAACTATTTTGCCTTAATTATTATTTTAAAAATCAATTTCTTTTACCAGTCTAGGTCTTGGTCTGTCAACAGTTATGCGTCTTGGTCTTGCAAGTGCAAGGCCAAGACTAATTTTGGGCAACACTACCGAGAATGTGATAGGATTTGAACTTTTCCGGTTTTATGTAAATATACACATTAGTGTAATGTACTTCTGTACTTGAAATGTTTAGGTTGTTTATATGGTTTTTACCCAATCTGATCTTGTGTCTCCAACATCAACAAGCACCATCTGGCGTGTGGAAGTTGGTTCCTTCCGGACTCCTTCGAATATGGTCCCTTGCTAAGTTATATGTTGGGCTCGGATTGGTGGATAACCAACATACTCGAGTTAAATTCAAATAAAATTACAGGTTGTTTTAGGCCATTTATGGATTAAACACAATTAAGCAATATCAGGAGGATTTGATTTAACAAATCAACTTCAAGAGGTTTTAGAATATTGTAAAGATAATTTATTAAAACAGTTATATGTCTACAGAAAGTCTTAAATATGAATGAGGATTTCGACATTGACCCGTTTCTTCAAATTACCTTCATTTATCGATGGAAAGGTTTTGAATCAAAATAATTTAAGCAAGTGTTTATTATACCGTTATGTCGCGGGTGTTTTAAGTCCAAACTGTTATCGAAGAAAACCTTGTTAACTAACCTATACAAACTTCAATTTGACTAAAACTAAGTAACCTCTAAGTTTATTTACCTTTAATATTACTACAGAAATAGTTTGTTTGATGTTTACTAATCTATCGAAACACAATAAATATTTAGGGCTGTTATTCGAAACAAGCCGAACCAGTCTTGGTGTTTAACAGATGCGGCTTTGAAGTTCAAATAAGCAAATTAGACTCCCTTCCTCTCTTGTTAGAAAGCGATCGACACTATCATTAAAACCAAGACTGAATACATACACGCTTCCTCATTATAAATCAATAAAGCCCGTGCAGAAGAGATCTAAAACAACATCCACATTTTCTTTTTACTTCGTGAAAATTAGAAACGTTGAGTATGTAACCAAATTATACAAACAAAAAAAAAAATACACTAAGAGGAAAGGGGACTTCAATAAACTAATAAGAAAATAACATCCACATTATTCATTTTAGCAAAGTTACAGTGTATTGAATTTGATATGCAAATTTTAATGATTAATATTTAATTATTAATGGTTCATATTGCTTTAGTTGAAATGAAATGAAAAAATAAATTTATGCTGGGACTACTGTCCCCTAAGAATAATATCAGAGTTAAAAATTTATAGGTATTAGTCTGACTTAGAATAATAAAAAATACAAACTAATTCACTGTTAATTGTTATTGCAATTCTGCAGTAGATTGAAATTAAACAGTGTAAAGGTGCAAGTAATTTTACATGTTTGCGGAAGTTTGACTGTGGAGTAGGCGATGGGACAGGAGTTGTTTGAAGGAATTTGTGGACGAGGATTGACATATGGAGTTAGGAAGAGAGTTCCATAAGGAAGCAGCACGAATGACTGGGGATCCCGAAAATGTATCATGAAACAATTCTTGAGTCTCTTGCGTCTCATTTCTATTCTGGCAGATAGCCCTCCATATACCAAACAGCCGCACTCGAAGTGGGGGAATATAAGGGAGTTTACAAGGAATCGTAGGATAGTTCATCAAAGAAATCGTACTCAAATCATTTTTCTCATTGGTTTCTAGGAAAATTAATCAAGCTCAATTGCTTTTTTATAACGGACATATTTATAGTTATACACATCTCTCTAAAATCGGTAGAAGGGTCGTGTGAGTGAAGACACCAATTTTTTTATTGGAATATTCAATTATATTTTCAAATAAAGTTATACAATATATCTTTGTGGATTGTATGCGTATATACGTATCAATATTTTATATTTATTTTTTATGATTTTTTGTTTGGCGCAGAGACGAGTGAAAAACTTACCCGTTTATCGAACAGTTTATGTTAAACAGAAATGACGCTCAGAATGTAATAAATTATTCTTAAAACGTCGAAATAATCAACAAAATGTTTTTCTTGTTCACTGAATGGAAATAATGAGGAAGCTAAAATTACTTACATGACAGAAATTTTATCCTATTATTCACAATAGGGAAATGCATGATTAAGTACTTAATTACTGATAATTAATATTAAAGCTAAACGAATATGAACTAACAACATCTGGATGGACAATACGTAATATAAATGTAATATAACATAAGCTAGACCAATATGGATTACGAACTCGAGAGAAATATTCTTGAATACACAGTCACCACAAATACCCCTTATACCACTGAGAATTGACCGGTATTAAGTGCTAGCTACAAATACCCATGGGAAATATTCCCCGATTTAGCTTAATCCTAATTATCTTGATACAAATTAATTAGTTGAACATAATTCTCTTTTTAGCATAAATGTTTATGTAAATTAAAAATAACAACCTGAAAAACATAAAGTAGTATTCTTGAATACAGTTTTATGTATCCTCTTTAGAACTCGATAACTTTATTATTTTCCTCAATTAACTCTTTGGCACTTAAATACATGCAAAAGTATTCTAAAAATAAGATACCTATTTTTTTTCAATCAATTCACTCCTTCACACCTTAACCCTTCAATCAGTTCCGATTCCACTTTATACCAAAGTATTTCCAGTTCAAATCCCTTTCCGTTTCTTTTGATGCTTCATTAGAGTCATACTCACACATTACGTCATAAATATTACCACCTGTCAAAGAATGAGGCTTAGAAAAACGGAGAAAGCTAACACGTTGAATCGAATGATTTTGGAGCCAATAGGAGGGGCATGGATGAGGGGCACCCAAATAGTGAGCTTTTTCGTTATCTCCCTTAATTACCGAGATGTTTGTCCTCAATATTTACTAATTAAAATATATAGTTAAATATAATTAAGGGAGATAACGAAAAAGTATATATATATATATATATATATATATATATATATATATATATATATATATATATAATATATATATATATATATATATATATATATATATATATATATATATATTGCCTCACATTTTTATCTTCGTTTGACCAATCAACTCTTTATTTATTTATTCTATGAAAAAACTTAGGGTACTAAAGTTTTTTAGCATTAAATTATTTTCAATAATTTATATATTATTTTACTATCATATCTCTATCGCTTCAGAAGTTAGAGAATTTATAATAATGTATACTTATTATATTCGGGCTGAAATAACTCTCTTAGCTCTAAAATAAACCGATTTCTCTTTTCCAGTTGAAAGATGTAAATGCATTAAACTAAATAATGAAAAACATGTGTTAACTTTGTAAAGAAATGTACAACAACAACCAATGAATGTTCTTGGGGCCAATAGTTTCTAGAGGCCAACGATTGTGCAGAGAGTTGATTGAGCCGAGTTAACTGATTAGGGCCTAAATTCTGCGTTTTCTTAAACTGAATCCAAGAGTTACAGGCACAAGTTCAAAACTCAAAATATAAAATACCGAATCTTGGAAATATCATGATCAGTTATAAATAAATATTACTTTCCATTCAGATTCTTTTCCACCAGTTTCTTAGATATTAATTTTACTCCGCAGTTTGATTAGCTATCAGTATTATTCTTGAAGGAAGTTGGTCGACGTCATATTCTAAATATTCAGGACGCAGTCTTTTTAAATTTGTTATTTGTATCAACGTTTCAACCCAAACATGTGGGTCATTTTCAGGGCGTGGTTTGAGCACTGAGGGTGTTCAAGTACTGCTGACACCCACAGTGCTCAAAACACGCCCTGAAGATGACCCACATGTTTGGGTTGAAACGTTGGCATAAATTTAAAAAAAAAATTAAAAAGACTGCGTTCTGAATATTTATCACCCATATCAGTATTATAAGTTCAATGATCCTTCTTCTTCATCACCTCTTTTGTGGTGTAACTTGTACAATTTTATTTATCTCGTAAAAGTAGCTTAGTGAATGCCATTTGACACTATTAAAAATGAATTTATATCAAACTAAATAATTAATGCAAACGTGACCTAATGATATATTCCAACTGGTTCTCTACTAGTTTTTATTTCAATCGCCTAATAGATTTCGGTGGAGCTTTGATTATAGCCAAATTTGTTTATCATAAAGCCTGATGAGCTTTCAAGGGTAAAAAAAAAAAAAAATGCCTAAACCATTAACCGTTGGAACGTGTAAAACTTTCATTCCGTGAACAATGTCATGGACCTCGCCCTTACAAGAGATCAGTTAGCCAAAGGGTGGCGTTAACAATTCCCTTTCATCCCTCAGAGGTAAGGAACCAGGTAATAATTTATTCTGGGGTCGGATCAGGTAGCAGCTCGATTTAAGCCGTAGGGATCTAATTTATCTCAGCCTTATCTCCACCACCCTTTACTTCTCTCATTTCCTTTTACAGAAATAGTAAGGATGAAATAGTAAACAAATTATATAATAATATTATAAAATAAAGAAAATTAATATAGTCAGTACCATTATATAAATTTCCAAATCACCCTACAAGATTTACTTCGGATTAAAGTTACTGATCTTTTCCTTTTCAGAATCAAAAGCATAATCTTTTTAACATCTAAGGCTAAAACTAACAAAGAGTAGTGTTTTCCAAATGCAAGCTTATTGCTCTTTATTAAACATGTTGCTTTAGATCTTAGAAAAACGCTACAGAATCGATACATTTAGATGTTTTATTGATATAAACATAGTAAAGTCCAGCCAACTTAATAAAATTAACTTGAATATATATTAAAGCCATGATTACAAAAGAATTGTAGAGTTGTAGAGAAGACAATCTATAGAATGTCACCAAGTATTTAAATAAAAAAATCTGGTGTGTCTACTCACATGATTTTTTGCAGATTTTAAACTTTTTTTTCCAATTTTAAATATGTTCATTAAAAATAATATAATTGAATTAACCTAATTCTCCTGATAATCGATTAGATAAATCATTATATCAATACGATTTCTTTGATGAACTAAAGCAATATAAACGAGTTACTGAGCAATTATTAAAATCAGTGTATACAATTTAATACACTGTAACGTTGCTAAAACAGGTCCAATTTAATTATTTTTTTAAAATATAATAACCTTGTAAAAGTGTTACCTCTACATACTATAGAGATGCTATTGTAATTTTTCATAATGGGGAAACCTAACTGAATTCCGAATGAAAAATTTTAAGAGTTTAATGCAAATGTATATCGGTTGTACTAATTTTTCATATAGTAACTGAAATTCTCTAATATTAGTAACTCTTTTGGCTTAATTTTTAATCGCAATGCTTTTTCTAACAGTCTTGCAACAAGTCACAGGTCTTGGTCTTGCAACAATTAGGCAGTCTCGGTCTTGGTCTTCAACAAACACAATAATTTCGTTTTTAACAAATGATTTATAATTACAATATATGATTTCAGTACAAATTATATGAAAAATTACAAAATGACGATCAGCGATTTATCTCGACTGACTAACAGACAAGAATCATTTTCACTCTGTTCAATATCGCACTCCAGATGGAAATCCGAAAACATCTTGTTCCAACAGAGAAATGTTTGATGGAGGCCATGAAGACTTTAACTAACTAAGAAGACACACTCGATACCTGCAATATTCAGCTAACAAGCTGTATTTTTATCATAAAACAGGAGGAAGTAACAACAAATAGAAATATACAAACAATAAAACGGTGGCATGATATGTTACAAACAATTAACGGGGAAAAGCAAAACATTGTTGAGGTAATATTTATTTATTCAACATTTCCTCATGCCTACAATGTCAATTTTCCGTATTAGTTACAGCACATCTGCTTATTTTCAAGCTCATGAGAGGTGTGTATGAAAATATGAAGACGAAAAAAAAAAATGTATTCATCAAATGTCAACTAAGAAATGAACATTTTCAGGCCTAACTTAGAATTACCTGGCTTATGCTGGTTTGGGAACTATCAACCACTCATACCCATTTAGGTGTGGGAGATTGAATTCGGTTCAAAAAGTGATATAACTTTGTATATGTCGAAATATTTGGAACAAAAAAAAAAAAAAAAAAAAAAAAATAGCGGTTATTTTGAACAAGAAAACTTGTAAATTGTATTATGATTTGCTTCCCGCTGGCATATCGGACCTGGTTCAATCGCAGCGGGCCAGTGTTCCAATTATTTGATATTGAACGCAGCTCAACCGAATAGGACTGCTCTTGGCAACAAACCCCTCAACAAATGATACTCTTGTATTGTACGCCTTGTCAGCCCTTTGATCTTTAAAAAAAAAAATTATAAATAATTGACGTTTCTGCAAGATTTGAATCAAACAACTGTTTGATAAAATACTCGAGTAATTTTATGATTTAGGTGTTCTGTAAGTAGAGGATAGTTTTTATAGAAGGCCAAAAAAAAAAGTTCAAATAAGCAATGGGCCAATTCTCAGCAGAAAAATAAGAAATCCAAGTTGTGTTTTTTTTTAATTAAGTCGTACTACTAACAATAGGAAGCAATGACCGAAGAAATATTTAATTTAAGTAATTAAGAATTATTTCACAATATACTAGATAAAATTTTATAGACTAGTATTCGTAGAACTTTTGAGGTGCTAAACTTGCCTATGATCTGTTTTTTTTTTAAATCATAAATTATTGGCGATTTTTGTTACCATTATTCGACTGTACTATCGATACCCCAATTTTAGAAAAACTTCTTCGTTTAATATTCTTCAAGTTTATATTAATTAAATTGAGGTTTATCAGGCAAATTCTTGAGTTTTACCACAAGATGTGTAAAGAAAAGATGTAAACTTCTATCCAGTCACCTAGTAGTACTCGTGTTTTCAGCAAATATGGCTGCAATTAAGTGTTTCAAACTAAAAAACCTTGCTGATTACTTCAATTATTTTCATAAAAACGTAAATCTTAAGACTAGAAACTTCAAAATTTGTCAACATAGGAGAAAAATACAATTTCATAAACACCTTACATGAAAGAATTTTACAAATCATTATTTTTTATTTTTACATATAAAAAGTATATTTAGGAAATTATTGTTTACGGTATATCTAATATCATGGAAAAAGAGGAAATAAAATCTTAGCAACAATTAATTGCAGTCACTAGTGTTGCCCGAATGCGAGATCCAGACGAGTCTTGGTCTTGCAAACTCAGTTTTGTCATGGTCTTGGTCTTGCACAAGAGTCTCGCAACAGTCTAACAGTGCTGTATTTTGTAGATAGGAAAACCTAACTAAGCCTGAATGAGAAATTAGAGGAATTAAATGCTACATTGGATATACTAATTATTTACATATAGTAACTAAGATTGTCGAGTATTAGTAACTATTTTGCATTATTTTTTTATTAAAAACATCGATTTTTTTTACCAGTCGTGGTCTTGGTCTTGCAACAGTTAGGCGGCCTTGGTCTTGGTCTTGTAAAGTGCAAGACCAAGACCGATTTTGGGCAACAATAGTAGTCACATTTGCTGAAAATATAAGCGCTATTAGGTAAATGGATAGAACTTGACAATATTTCTTTATACAACTTGAGGTGAATCTGAAGAATTTGATACTATACCTCAATTTAATTCATATGTATCGAGTAAATAATTAATTTAATTAATTAATATGCATAGAATAATTAATAATTTAATTAATATGTATTTAATTAATATACATTAATATGGGGGGGGGTGCTGGTGAGCGAATTAAAATAAATTTCAGGAATTAAAAATAAGTAATCGAGGATAGAAAATGATAAAGATTGGCAACGTTGAGCATTAATCGTAAACTTGGGACAGTGTTGGTATTAGGTACCAAATTGCAGCAAATTTTGGCAAATGTAACTCCGAATTTAATGATTGAATGGTGGAAAGTCTAGGTAAATTGATCAACAACTATATATATTTTTTATTTTAAATTTAAAAAGATATTTAATAACAGATCTAATATAGATACAGGAGTTCCTTACAATTATTATAAATTGATTTTTTTTTTTTTACTTTCAACAATTATAGAAAAAATATATATAATAATATAGAAAATTCTCATATCCAAGATATAGTTTCTAACTTCTAATTAACTTATTCTCCCCCAAATACTCTTCTGCCTTGGCCAGTAAAGCCCTTCGGATGATCCTACAATAACCGCTTGATTTACTTTCTTGCAAAGACTGTCATATAGCTGATATTAGAAATTATTATATAAATATAAACTATTAATGCAAATAATGGACCAACAAGAAAAAAAATTTACTTTATTTTCTAAGTTAATTTTCATTGTTATTCTGTTTCTTGAGAGATAATGGGAGAAATGAACTGGATTCGAAATATTTTTTGAAATTGTATATACATCGCCATCTTAACTATTCCGATGGCAAGATTCAAGTCTGGCAGTAGTAGATAATTATTTATTCTGTTTCAGCCATGGATCTAACTAGGGACGACCTTGGGCACAACTAGATAATATATATAATAAATTTATTTATTGAGCAATTTTACAAATGCCTTTTGGCATATTTTGTAAATGTGATGTTCGTTAGCGAACCTCCTCTCCGGGATTAGCGTGAATACGTGATTGGAGAAGCCTCCCAGTGAAGGCACTCCTAACGTGACTCCTGACGCAGCAGATCTCTGCTCCAGAGGCGCTTGAGTCTCCTTGGTGGATTCTGTGGTAGTGTGTCTGTTAGCAATGTTTGTACAAGTGGATTAGGATGTCCAGCTAAGGAGTCATGGAAACTTTTATAATATTTTTTAATTACATCAGTCACTTGTGATATTTGTAGGTCTTTATGAAGTGATTTATTGGTTATGTAGAAGGGACAATGAGTGATATACCGGAGAAATTTAGATTGGAAAATTTGAATAGTCTGTAAGTGTGTTTTTTTGCATGAACCCCACACCTGAGAGGCATACGTCCATATTGGTCTGAGTAGCATGTTGTATATAGTAATTTTGTTAGAAAGTGATAGTTTGTTTTTATGGTGTAGCATTCGTCTTAGTAGTGATAACCGATGGTTCAATCTCTTTTTTAATGTAGTCACGTGTGATTTCCAGGTCAGTCGTCTGTCCATTGTGAGTCCTAGATATTTTGTCTCAGTATGATTTGGCAAAGGGGTGTTGTAAAGTGTCAGTGGAGGGCAATCCGAACGTTTAAGTGTAAATGTAACCTGGTTTGATTTTTGAATGTTAATTTTTATGCGCCATTTATCAAGCCAGTCTTGTAGAAGATTTAAATGAATCTGTGCTTTCTGAGATGCTGTGATCGGATTAGAGTCAGTCGAGAGTATGACAGTGTCGTCTGCGTAAGTTGCGAGTAATGTGTCTGGTGTCTGTGGAATATCAGAAGAGTAAATTGAGTACAGAACCGGACCTAAAATACTGCCCTGCGGTACTCCCGCGCCGATTCGGCAATAGTCGGAGTATTTACCATCCTGGCTAACAATAAAAAATCTATCCTCAAGATACGATCTGATTATTAAATAATATGTATGCGGAAAGATTGGTTTAATTTTACAAAGTAGACCATCATGCCACACTTTATCAAAGGCCTGTGAGACGTCTAAGAAAGCTGTTGTGCAAAATTCCTTCTTTTCCAATGCCACAGCAATTGTATCAATCACTCTATGACATTGTTGTATAGTAGAGTGTGCAGGTCTAAATCCAAATTGGTGATTAGGAATAACATTGTTTGCTTCTAAAAATGGATAGAGCCGTTTTAATAATAATTTTTCAAATATTTTGGAAAATAAGGGTAAAAGACTGATAGGCCTATAGGACGTGACTTGGTCTAAAGGTTTGCTTGGTTTCGGTATCATTTTTATGATTGAAAATTTCCATACTAGAGGAAAGTAAGTAAGTCGAAGGATAGAATTGTAAATAGCTGTCAGGAAGATTAATGCTTTTTTGGGTAGAAGTCGTACAATTTTAGGTGTGATTAGGTCAAAGCCAGGAGATTTTCTGCGAGGTAATTTTTTAATACAAAATTCTATGTCCGAAGGAGTTATAGGGGAAGGAGGTAGAGAAAGGGGAAGAGGAGAAATTAGGATTTGTTGGACGTCTGAGCAGTGCTGTTGGTCAGGCAACTCTTCATGTGGATGAAATACGTCTGTAAGATGAGTAGCAAATAAGTCTGCTTTCTCTTTATCGCTTCTAGCCCATGAGTTGTCTGGTTTACGGAGAGGAGTCTTTGTTTGGTGGTACCCTAGTATCTTTCGGGTTTGTTGCCAGAGAGTATTGTTACTTGTCTGTAAGGTGGTCAGATGTTTTTTGTAAGTTTCCTGTTTGTATTGTTGTATAAGTTTTCTAAGTTTGTTAGAAAGTGCGTTTAGTATCTGTTTGTCACTGGGATAGCGAGATCTTTTCCATTGGTTGAGAGCACGTCGTTTTTCAATTAGAAGTGATCGTATTTCCGGGGGTAAGTACTGTTTGTCGCGGTTGGTCTCGTACTTGTGTGCTGATTGCCAAGCGGCAGTTTGTACAGTCTTAGTAAGCGTCTCTACTGCATTGTCAATATCATTTTCCGTCTTTAATCTTGTGTTTAGATCAATAGTCTTATTAATAATGGAATGAAATTTATCAATTAATATTGGTCCAGGAGTTAGTGTAGGTGTGTGGTTGATAGTAAACATGTGTCTAGAGAGAGATAAAATAACCGCTGAATGGTCTGATGATAAGTCGTTACTAATAGAGATATGATGGTGTAGTGTGTGTAGGCTAGAAGTTATAAAGAAATCAAGTAATTCTGGTTGACGGTTTATGTCTGTCGGCCAGTAAGTCGGTTCAGGTGGTAGTATGCAGTTATAGTCCAGTTCTATACATGTATTAAAAAGAGAGTTTCCTCTAGAATTATTGGTCCTATTGCCGAAACGGGCATGCTTGGCGTTAAAATCGCCTCCACATAAGAATTTAGGTCCTAAGCTGCCAAGTATGTCTGTAAACGTTTCTTGTGAAACTCTTTGTCTCGGAGGACAATATGCACTGGCAATAGAAATTTTGGTGTGATCGATTTCAACCGAAATAGATGATAATTGAATTTCTGGTAAGGCAGTCATTTGAAGAGGATAGTGGTATAATGTTCGTTTTACGACTATTGCCGAGCCACCACGGGCAGTACCGCTGGGATGGTCAGCGCGGTACAATACATACCCTTGTATGTAAAATGTTGTAGTTTGAGTAAAATGAGTTTCTGTTAGTAATGCAATGTCAATGTCATTTTCATGTAAATAAATGTCAAGTTCATTCCTTCGGTGTAGGGCTCCATTTGAATTCCAAAGAAGGATTTTTAGAGAGTGTTGTGAGATAGAATTAGGGACTAACATGAGGAATAAATTTGGTAATTAGCGTGGTGAGAAGAGTGATGAGCGGAGTTATCATAGATTTAAAATCGTTTAAGAAGGAATTAAAATATAATGAGAGATCTGGAGTATTAGGTTGTGTATTAGATGTTGTGTGATGAGGTCTTGAGTATGAGGTTGACGTGTATTGATACGGTATGTATTGAGATTGGGTATAATGAGGTACTGAACGGTCAGGGATTATACTCGTTTGGTTTATTGAGTGCTGAGGAGTTATACTTGTAGTATGAGAAGTAGTGTATTGAGGAGATATATTTGGAGTTCGAGGATCTGTAATTTGAGGAGTCGTATGATGAGGAATGGTATTGTGAGGAGATATATTTGAAGTTTGGGGATTTGTAATTTGAGGAGCTACATGATGAGGAATGATATTGTGAGGGATTACATAACGAGAAGATTCATTTGAAGTTTTGGGATTTGTAATTTGAGTTGTATGATGAGGAGCTATATTGTGAGAGATTGCGTAGTGAGGAGTTACACTCGTTGTTTGAGCAGTTGTGAATTGTGGTGTTGTGTTGTGATATGTAGTTTTAGTACACGTTGCCTGTGCGTAAGTCGTGTTGTGTAGTTTTTGCGAGATAGGGACGGTGTAAGTAAGTCGGTCGTGTTCCGCCTCTGGAGGCAGGTGTTCTGTTACCTCTCTACTCGAAGTGGCCTGGTTCCACACGTTGAGTCTTCTTTTCTGCAGCTCTAGATGCACTATGCATCCCCTATAGTTCGCAGGATGATTGCCACTGCACAACGCACAAACAGGTGGCTCTTCAAGTGGTTTCTGGCACCTATCACTAGGATGATCTTGACCGCACTTCACACATCGTGGTTTATGATGGCAAAATGTTCTGGTGTGCCCGTATTCTTGGCATCTCATACATTGAACAATATTTCTTCTTTTGTAAGGTTCTTCAATCCTAACTCTTGTGTAAGCCAAGTTAGTGATATTAAAAACTTCAGCATTGTTTGGAGCTGGCTCTAAGTCAACAAAGAAGAGTGGGAGTGGTTCTTTTGATCTCGGGTGTAACACATTAGTGATGAGACGGATGTTGAATCCTTTTCTTTCAAGGTCATATCTTATCATTTCGTGTGGTGTTGAATAATGGAGATTTCTAATAACAAACCTATATGGTTTGTCTTCTTGGGATTGATAAGTGTGAAAGTTGTAATTGTTTGTTTCTAAATATTTAATGCAGACTCTATAGGCTTCACTTGTTTTAATTTTTAATGTAACAATCGATTTGTTAGAGAAACATTCAAAATTATTTTCTCCTAAAAGGCTTACTAAATTCGTGCAGAGAGTTTGGAAGTTTGTTATGCCTTTTATTTTAATTGGAGGTGGTTGATGAGTAACTATTGTTTCGTCAGGTTCGTCTTCCATTTCCGTAGAAAGAGGTTCAAACCTATTACTGACCGGAACGTTAGGGATACTATTTATTGTTGATGGTGTATTTGTTGCATTTGAACTCTGAACAACATTTTCTGGTACTCCAGTGTTGTTAGCATCATGTTCTAGTATAGATTCAATGATATGGGTCGCAGAGTTATTATTTTCAATAATTAAAGTATTCATTTCAGTATTCGTGGAGTTAGGGAGGTTATGTGAATTAACATATGTTTGCTTTTGGTTAGGATTTTTTGATGTTGTTTTTATCACAGAATTGTTTGAACTCGCTCTCTTTTTCTCATTTGTCCCGTCTTTCGATGAAATACTTGAAGTGGATCTTACCTTTCTCTTCAGCAGTTTTGACAAAACGGCCTGATCCGACAGTCCACTCGAGCCAGCTAACTGGCGTGCACTCATAAGTAAAGTGTCTGTTTTCACTTTAAAAAAAAAAAAAAACTATACAAACAGATTATTCCTTTAAAGAGAACACATTTTCACTATAAGACACATGGGTAAGAAAGATAGCAAGCTTATCTGTCCCTGGAAACCAGACACACGAAAGTAAATAAACTTATTTTCTCGGAAACCAAACAACAGCGGGCCTATTGTACTGAGATCAAAGCCACAAACCGCGATGTGCACCCTTCGAAGGCTGGAAGGGAACTACAACTAGATAACAACAAAAATAGTTACTATTAATTAATTAATTGGTTAGACGGAGAAGGATTCAAAAACTAAAACATGTGTACGTTGAATCAGAAACATACTAGTCGACTTAGATTACACATAAAATTCATTCATCATTTTTTACACTGAATTTTTGACAAAATTAACTACTTAAAAATAAATTTTAAATAAAAGAAAATGTAAAAATAATTTTGTGTAAGAACTTCTGAACAAACAATAATAGTAATACTCGAATTGTGAATTGCGGAAAATCCACATGTCTGAATGAATAAAATGGATATTCAACCGTAGTTTCGGTTTTATATTAATCAATATTAATATACAACTACTAAATTATGTTTTTTATATTAAATAATATTATAAATTTACTTACTTATTAAATATTATAAAGTAATAGAAGGGAAACCCGCCTTAAGTGCTAGGAAAAGTAGAGCTGTAGGGCAGCCATTGGCCAAGAAGGGGCACGATGGGAAATTCTGCAGGAGCTTTGAGTGTTTAATGGATTCTATTGGAGTCGCTCTTCAACCACTTTGGATTGAAACTAAAATACGCTAGTTTGTTTTTTATTTATTTTTTTCGTTCTAGTTCTCCTTGAAAGGGTTGAACCTTTTCTTTAGAGCATTTACTAAATTAACTTTTTACTTACTTACGTTTACGATATTTAAAAGAAACCCATCTCCATTTCAATAAAATACCTTAGAAATATTATAGTATATTTTTAGGATCTATAAGATCTATATTATATATTTAGGATCTATAGATCTAGATTTAAAAAAACATTCGTGATAGTTCGTTATTTAGAGTCCTCTAAATCGGTATTTAGATTCCAACTCCAACTTATATTAGTTATTTAGAGTCCAACTCAAACTTTTATGAGTCGAATAAACAATGAAATGAGTACGAAAGTATTTATAGATGCGTTTGAATCGAGGAAAACATTACGATAAATTATTTTCCAATATAGGTACTGAAGAATCCTAGAGAAGAAAAAAAATCTGGTGCGCGCAACACACAACTTTCACTCACCGATCTTCATTGAATAGAAATTATTTTCTGCCAATGCTGGGCTATTATAAAATTTTTTGAAGTGCATTTTAAACGGAGCTAAAACTTAAATCTTACAGATAACAAGTCATTAAGACCATTATAATTACAAAATGTCTATTTAATATATCGACGACAGGCAATAAACATCTATTCACCCTATCTGCTTTTATAAACCACACAACTTTCTTTGCTACAGTAAAACACAGAATGCCTAAATCCAATTTCAACATTTTTGAGTGATGTCATTTTAGTGATATTTTTAGTTGAAAAATTTATCTATGCAGACAATGAGTAAGTTGATTCCAGAGGTGGTGATTGCAGTGTTGATCTATAGAACTGAGAATAAAGGTATAATTAGGTACTTATTTCTTATGAAAGATGTTCTTAGGAAAGACACTTTATTAAATATCTGTAGAAAAAAAAATTTTCGCCTCTTCAGGGAAAAAAACTAGAGACCATATCTTTCCTCCTAATTGTTCGATTTTAACGACCTCTTTTTGTTTTTTTAGGAAATTCCACGAACTTTTAAAAAAACGTATACAATATAGACAAAAAAGCGTTAAAATACTTTTTGAGTTATTCGGAATTTAATTTTAACATCCCTTGTAACTTTTTTTCCAGCTTCTTTTCGTTGAAGTATGTTATATAGATAAATTTAAAGGGTATCGAGAAAATGACTTTAGCGAAGTTTTATTGAAATCGGTATATTCGTTTAGGCGCTACAGTCTATAACAACGCAGGTTTTTCTGCATTTTTATTTTGTTTGCTCCTTTATTAACTTATCAAATTCTTTCAAAAGTTATATGTAGCATTTTTTCGTAACTCTGAATAATGCGAAATGGTTAACTTTTTAAAATAAACCATATTAAAGGTACTTTAGAGGAAGACATATGAACATTGGACATTTAAGCCCTGTAAAGTGACATCAACGGGGATAAGACCTATATTATATTAAAGACCACTTAATTATACAGTGATACACCGAGTTTGGTGAAAATCGTTAGAGTCGTTTTTGAGAAAATTGTAAAAATGTTTTTCAGCGTTCATATAAAGTGGCACTTCCGGTTAGCCGATTTTAACGAAAAAGTTGCTGTCACATCCGGCCCATGTACAAATCTTAAATACTTAATATCAGTTTCGTCCTACTTCGTTTATGAGCTAGACTGTTAAAACACACACACACACACACACACAGAACATTTGCGACACGTGGTTATTTGAACTCAGGGGACCTCAAAACATGTATTTCCGTTGAAAACTGAGATTCGAAAATTTTTACTATCGCAATACTATATATTACATGTATACGTAAGTGAAAGTAAAAAATGGGGGGAAGAGAAGAGGGTAAAACGTAAACGAAAGTAAAGACGGAGGGAATCTGGTTTCAAGGTTTTAATTGAGGTATTGATAACAAAATCTTCAGCAGTAAGGGTATTTACGTAACTTGTGATAAATGCTTAATGTGTTATCGTGCTGAATAGTCCGTTGTATAGATCTCTTTATATCGAATAATTAACATCCGCCTAAAATTTTATACATAGCTTCATCTCATCATAACCTACAATTTTTTTTATTTACGACAATTCTCGGAATAGGGACATTTTTAATCTGGTGATCGGCAAACTTAGTCTATTTAATTAGGAACTAAAAAATCATGTATACCCTTTTGCTTTCCATTTTAATTGAAAAGATAATATGATCACAAAATCAAAAAAAAAAAAAAAAAAGGTGGCCTACAAAAATATTGGGCCGTTTGGCCTATATAACCACGTTATATCGAAAATTGGGGGATGTAGGTCACGCCAAACGGACCAATATTTTTGTTGGTTACATTTTTTTCGATTTATTTATCATATTATTTTACGGTTCAAGTGGAAAGCAAATGGGTTTCATGAATTTTTAGTACCTGATTAAATATACAAAGTTTGCCGATCTCCAGATTGAAAACGCCCGAATTCCGCGAATTTTCGTAAATAAAATATTTGTAGGTTACGATGAGATGAAGCTATTTACGAAGTTTTGGGCCGATAAAATTTGATGAAAAAGGAGTCTGTACCATGGACTAAAACATTTACAATGAAAGAACTATGGCGCTATGCTAACCTGCTTTAGTTTCATTAAGTGTTAAGTGTTACCTAGTTATTAGCTGTGGTAAGGTTGTGTGTGTTTTGTAAACAAGGTTGTGAGCTCTCGAGATTGGTTTATCTAATAAAGGTTGATTAATTTTCTAAAATAAACATACCCACCTTAAAAAAGAATCAATACGAACGAGCATTCTAAGAAATTAGTTTTCGCAATTTTTTATCCTATTTTCGTTCAACATTATCCACTTTCTGTTATTCCCTTCCATTTCAAAAATAAAAGAGATTCTTAAACTTTAAACTTAAACTTATAAATAAACTTTATAACAATCTTCTTTAAAATTAGCTATGTTTTAACATAATCCATACCATAGAGTGCTCGCGAACTTATTTATCATACTTTTTTTTCTGTTGGTATTACATACCTTGTAGATCTTTTGCCGCCTTAACAAGCCTCCTCCATCTATGCCTGTCTTGGGATATTTCTTTTCATTTGTTTGCAGACAGCTCTGTTGCATGTTTGTTGATTCGATCCATCTATCTGCTTTTTCGGCTTCCATCTGGTCTTTTGCATTCTATAATGGCTTTCATTGCTAGGTAGAGGCTTCCACATGGATTGTTACGAGCTACATGCCTCGTAACTTATCTTAACCTATATATCATAACCTCTGTGCCTTCATATTGATTGACCAGTTTCTGTAAGCAGTTCTGTATCGCTCTTTCTTCTCCATGTGTTAGTACTCTGATCCCAGATCAACCTGGTTATCGTACGGAAGACATGCACTTTTTTATCTATCATGCAAATGTTAAATAAGTTTCTCGATTTTAACACACATTCAAGTGACTTAACGTATTTAGCACTGATTACATGAAACCTCTAATTGAAAATTAGTTCGGGGTGCGCATCACATAACTTTCAGCTACCACTCTAATATGAACAAAATTAAATATTAAACGAGAAAGTAAAAGTTAGTGTTGTAGATATTACAAAATATTTATTCAAAGGTTTTATCTCACTCGTGAATCATGAGATATTTAGTGACCAGTTTCTGTAAGCAGCTTCTTATAGGTGTTTCGTTTCTATGTATTAGTTTTCTGACCACAGATTGCTTCGGCTACATTCCAGAATACAGTAGATTGTTATTCTATTCTATTCTAAATTGCCCCATCCAGTTAGTTAATTTAGTCAATTTTAGCGGAAAAGTTATTTGGTCCTTGTAAAGTAAATCTTGAAACACACATGAGGTTGGAACTAAAGTACCCATCAATCTTGAGACAGTTGTGATATCAATCTTGAGACAGCTGTGATATCAATCTTGAGACAGTTGTGATATCAATCTTGAGACAGTTGTGATATCAATCTTGAGACGGTTGTGATATCAATCTTGAGACAGTTGTGATATCAATCTTGAGACAGTTGTGATATCAATCTTGAGACATTTGTGATATCAATCTTGAGACATTTGTGATATCAATCTTGAGACAGTTTTTATAACAATCTTGAGACATTTTTGATATCAATCTTGAGACAGTTGTGATATGAATGTTGCTGATTGTTGCAGGTAGGGATGTTGAGCGGGGGAGGGCGCCGGGCGGACCCGGCCTACACCCCCGACATAGGCCACCTCGTCCACCGCTCCGAGGCCAGGGTCAAGTCTGCCAGGGCCAGGCTGGCCGAGGTCCTCTCCCTCACCAGGACTGCCACCAAGCTCCGCCAGGTCGCCCACAGGAAGGTAATTATCTATTTTATCTATTAACCTTTATTTATTTTATTATCTCTTATGCAAGATCATTTGGCAAAGAAATAGGTGCGGAGAAATGACGTTTTACAGGAGTAGAATGATTAAGCGATTATTCCGAATTACAATTATAATTATTATTATTATAACTACAGTACAGAAAAGATATATAATTGAAGGCCCCTTCCATCTGTCAATAGTATTAGCTCAAAATTTTGTCAGTTACAATCTTGCTATCTTTAAAGAAATAGTTACCTTCTTTCATGTTTTCGATCATGAATAATAGTGAATTTCATATAACTCTGAATAAATAATAAGATTATTTAATAAAAATCTTACTATTTTATTGTTACAATTAACTACATTTGACAAAACAAGTAAACAAATAAATAATAATGTTTATAAAACTGCAAATTAATTATGTATTTATTGATTATTCCAATAACATGCGCATGTATAGAAATGGGGTATTCTTATATCATATTCACGCCATCCATAATGTAAACATAATTTGTTTGTGATTTTTAAAGTTTACTTTGCTTTTCGAAATTAAAATATTTCTTGTTCAGATTGGTTCTTTTCTCCTTTTCTAATCATTTAATATTTAATGTGTTTTTTTTAGTTTATGTTCTTTTGTTTTTTACTGAATGTCACCTTATCTTATTATCTTTTCCATATAAAAATGATTACATTTTTATTATACAATATTTTTAGTACTATAAAACTAAAATGTGTAGGTAATGTGTTTTGTGGAATATATATATATATATATATATATATATATATATATATATAATATATATATATATATAATATATATATGTATATACTTTCCCAATATTTAACACCGTGTTGGATCTGAAAGTATTTAAAAACCTGAACTGGTAAAATAAACGAATTTAGATAAATGAAAAAAGGTCCATCAACTTAAAATTTGCGGACGACATTGTATTGTAATTTTTAAATCAGCTCAAGAATTGATGGAGATGGCAGATGAACTTTATTGGCAGAATAAAAGTGTAGGATTGGAGATAAATTTCTCGAAAATCAAATTACTCACCAACGTAAGCCAAGAAGATATAGTTAGTAATATCTATACAAACAAAATGGAGTGGGTAGAAAATGTTATATACCTTCGGCAGTTAATATAATTTAACAGAAGGATCGAGAAGGAAATAGATAAGCTGCTATAAATCTAGGGAATTTCTCGAAATATGTGTCATGCCACGTATCACCTATGTAGCCCAAACATGTATCCTATCAAAGAAGCACAAAAATATACTTCATGGTCTAGCTGCTCAGAGAAATATGGAGAGGAGCACATTGAATATAAAATTAAGTGATAGGTTACAAAATCAGAAGATTAGCCAAAGAAGCAAAGTTAAGGGCATTAAAGAGGTAGTTTTAAAAATAAATGGCACTGGACTAGACGGATATGGCTGATAAAGGTGGGTGAAAAAGATGACAGAATAGTGGTTAATGTATATAAAAGGGACAAATGACGGGAAGAAGAGAAAATATAGCAAATGTAGCAGGTATAAACTAGGCCAGGAAAGCCTACTCAAGAGAGGATTGGAAAAATTGTAGGAGGTCTTCAATATTTAACTCAGTAATAGAAATTAAAAAGCTTATTTTCTTCTGTAATCTGAATTTTAGGTTTCGTCTATCACTATAGTTGTATTATTTTATTTTAAAATCAAAGAGTAAACCAATGACTTGCTGTCCTATCCTTTAATAACTCCCCACTTATCCCTGTAGAACAAATCCGATACCTAGGACTCCAGCTGGACAAACGGCTCACTTGGAATTCTCATACAACATTGAAACGACAAGAAACTGGTCGACGTTTCCGCTTTCTTCAACACTTACTGGACAAACGCTCTAAACTTCCAATTAATTACAAACGACTCATATGCATGACTGTAATAAGACCTATTTGGACTTATGGAGCTATGGGGCTCTACTAAACCATCAAATTTCTCTCGTATCCAATCTTTACAATCCAAAATCCTTCGTAAAATCTTCACTGCTCCTTACTTTGTCACAAATAAAATTATTCAGAAAGACCTCAATGTTCCGTATGTTTCCGATTTGGCCAAATCCAGATACCTATCCTTCCATATTAAACTTCATAACCATCCGAATCCTCTTGTTTCTAACCTTGCTTCCTCTTCGATTCTTGATAACCTTCCGAGGCGTCTGAAAAGAAGATGGCTTCGTGATCTCTTCATGTAGACAAATTATTAGAGTTCTACCAATGGGTAGTTTCTCAACAAGCGTGTTTCATGTGATTATATTCCTCTGTACACATTTACTTGATGTATTCATATTAATACAGTTGTAAATATCATAATAAAAAAAAATCAAAGAAATGATACTTCATATTAATATTTCCGAATAAATATTTTATTTTTCTTAAATGAAATCTTATCAATATGTCCACTGAAGCCAACGAAAATTGGTCTAGTTTCAAATAAGTACTGAGGTAACAATGACCTAGCTAAGCTTATTATATAAGTTTGGTAATAGTCTTCGGAGGAAATGTCATTCATTACCGCAGGGCTGGGGGAAGCGCTCATCAAGGGAGCAGCCGCCGAAAGTTGACTCTACCTGTGAATTCCTAATTAATTAACCTACTCACAAGATTACTCTTGACAAAGGGAGAGCCGGGGAAAGTTGACTTCACGGAGGAAACTTGGAGGGGAACGTTCAAATTTTGTAATAAATGGATGTTTCCTGTAATTCATTAATGTCATTGTACCCAATGGTATAAGCTTAATTTAATAATATTACTTATGAAAATGATAAATAGGTCTTGTTACCAATGTTTTCGGAATAAATAAGGCATGCCATATATGTAAGTGCTGCATTGTTATTGAAACATATAGAGTGTGATTGATCCAAAATGAATATTAGAAAAAAAAACTACATTACTCCTATCCTTAAAAAACTCTTTTTTTTTTCACCCTTTCGGCTATACGGAGTTTTACCTGAGTCAGGAAAAAGAGCGGGGTATTAAATCCAAAGTCAAATGCACCAAGGATTGAGACCGTCAGGTTGCCGGGCAACGCTTGTATTCAAAACGGGTTTGCCCGCCCTAACATCCCCTGGAATGATCTACATAAATGTTTATCGTTTTTTTATTTATGTTTAAACATATATCATAATCCTTATGGGAGAGCCTGATAGCTCAGTGAGAATGCCTCTTGCTCTTATGTTCCAACCATGGAACAATCCTCCTGGTGCCCACCCAGCCTCTATATCATTAATACTCTTAATTTAAGTATCAATAATCAGAAAACCTTGGTGGTTGAGCCCGATTTCGGTCAAATCGTCTCCTTGCACATCCGTTGAATAAGAAATAGTGCTTCATAACATAGTACTGAACTCAAGACATTTCATGGATTCTATTGGTACAGGTTTTTTTTTTAATCCTCGCTATTGTACTAAAATAATCTGATTTTTTGAAAATCCTATGCTCTATTAATTAATTCAAGAAAAAAACTACTTTAGAGGAAAAAGAAGCAGACATTATGTTATAAATTTTGCACTATGTAAATGTGAACCAATGTTTCATTGGGTTTCTATAGGATAATGTGCCCGCCAACTCCCTAAGCTTAAAAAAAATGACTGCGAACAATATAAATAAGTTTTATGTATTGAAAACTCCCGATCATGATGTGTTTAGTAATTTATCAATCAAAACACCACCATTAACGCTAGAAACAACTAGATAAATCTATCTTTATTGAGATATATCGATTATATGTCCATTTCTTTCTTATTTTTGAATCATGGTCTGATCTTAACTGAAATCATGGTAGAGTAGTTATTAGTTTTTTTTTTAGGTTTTCCGAAATGTTGAGAAAGAGGAAATAGTATCCCTTGAGTAAAACATCGAAATTCAAAAGACTGCTCAAGAAGTACTGCAACCAACGTAAAAATAAATTAAAAAATAGTATTTACTTCAATATATTCAGGTTTAAAACATCAGTATTCTTGAAAACGATAACCATTTCTGTCTCTTTCGTTTTCCCTCGTCCTGTCGATGATTTCTTTACCATTTTTTTGGAACAGTGAAAAGGTTTTACCTCTATCAACTTCCATCAGCCTCTTGGACATTTTATTTATAAACCGTTTGAGTAGAATTAATCAATAAATGAGTGATAAATTCTATTGGTATAGTTTTATAATAACATCATAAACCGGAGAGAAACCGACTACTTGAATTTTTTCCTCATCCAACTACCGTTCGAATAGACTTTGTTGATTTTGACGTCGTCAATCTTTAATGCCCACTAGCGGCCAAACAAAAAAGACATCAAGCTGGTTTGGCTTTATTTTCGGGAACTTTTATAGTTTTTTTTTTTTTTTTTTTTTTTTATGATTTTTCTTTAGAATGCATCGTTTCAGACTAATCGAAAAACCGAAACAACTTCCGAAATTATTTGTTTGTTTTTTTGCCGTTTTTATGAAGAAGCCACATCCGATTCTAGTAAATAAATCGATTTTCAGATCCAGAGCCGTCAAGGAAAATTCTTCAGCAATTTTTTTCTGGATCGACTACTTTCCGTCACTAAAAGACCGTGCTGTTATAGAATTTTATCTTTACCATCCTGGATTAAGTCTAAATTAACGGAAGGCACCTCGTTTATTATTTTTTAGAGTTCCAGAGTATTTTTTAAAGTTTATTCATTGAGTAATTGATTGGAGAACTGTAACCCTCTTTAATGCGGAAAGAGATCTAAGGTGGATTTACGATCAATGAATTCCAAGATTTGTGAATGACCTTAATCAAATGGCCCACAAATCATTATTCCAAATAAATTTATGAAACTGCCTAAGGCATAAAGTACATCATTATTAAGCCCCGATAGCATGTAAAAAATTGAATTTGAATAAAAAAATAAAGGTTCAAAAAAAATATTATTTAATTTATTTAATATAATCCTAACCGGACGTATAAAAACAGGAAATCGTACTTTTTTCAAAAATTAAGAGAACCTAAAACAAGATTCTGAAAAATCCCAACCAACACTACGGTTAATCAGTCAACATCCTAGGTTACTTCTCCAAGAATCAATAACTACATAAATAGGTGCAAAAAAAATCTTGTTCGTAGGGAAGAAAATATGTACCACGTAAAATAGCCTGCTTATTCGATGAAAAATTAAGCAAAAATATTGAAAATTGCCCATCAAAAAAACTTTCTCTTCAAATACAGGTTCTTAATAATTTATGTATTTTACACTTTATGTATTGTATCACTATCGTTCAACTTCAATTCAAAGAAAAAATTTTCTTACTGAAAACGTGATGTGATAAACTTGAGTGTATCCGAAAGTACAAGTAGACGACTGCTGTTCAACCCTTCATGACAAATTGTTTACTATTAATTTAAGTTTCCTTGACTTTTACTTCTTATTATGTATAAATAATAGCGTGAAGCAATTAAACGAAATATATCTGCTCGTCGAAATTTAACTTCTTCCCAGGAGATCTTTCACGATAGTGAAATAAGATCTTTCATATATTTTTTTATTTTTGGACATTCACCAGTTTAATTCCCATCCATAAAATATTAATATCACAATACTGAACAATAAAGATTATTGTTCACGTCTTTCAGTTCATATAAAACTTTAATTAAAGTAATAAATTTCAATTAGTTTTGAACTCTTGAAGAAAAATCTCTCACAGTGTAATTTTAATATTTTTATTTTCAATTTTCACGTTAACAGAAAAACGTGCAGTTAAGAAAGTGTACAAAATGTACACTTTCCATCTATAATACTTCAACTAATGAATATATTACACAGAAGATCTAATTTTACTACCTAAACACAAAAATAATACCCAGAAAATCCGGAATAAACTTCATTTTTTGTCTAATAATCATCAAAATCCCATTTATTCTTTCGGACAATCAAGCACTGTCTATATTTTATGATGCTATAAATTAAATAATAATGATTAAATTAAAGCCCTCCTAAAATAAAAACTGTATTAATTTTATAAAACAATTGATCGATTTATGTTTTATAATTAATAATAAATATAACATTTTTATTATCAATAACTGATTTTACACCGTCATGAAAAAAGAACATAAAAAATCACTTTTTGTGCGTTTGAGGAAAAATATTTCTTTTGCACATCACTATGACTTAAGGTGCTTATTTTACAAAGTAAAAATAATAGATTTCATTTTGAAATCGAGATTCCTATTCAAAAACATCAAGCAAATCCGATAGTGTAATCATTTTTTTTTTTTAATTCGCAAAACCATTTTTTTTTTTTTAGGTAATGTAATGATCTTTCATTTCTTAAATATTGTTATAAAGAGATTTATTAATAGTTTTTTTAACATTTTCATGCGAATGAGAAATGAAAATAAATGTATTTGTTAGCACCATGATTGTGAACAAAGAGTTCAACTTTAATAATAATTTTTTCTTCTCCAGTCATACACCATTTTTCACTTCAAACCGAACCCTGCTCTCCTTTATTTTGGTCCAAAAAGGACCAAAAGTTTAACTCATCCCACAACAGCCTTATTTAGGTCCCAAACTATTTTATTTACTATTAAAATAATCAATATATTACATTCTTAACATATAAATCAAAATAAATGTTTTAATTCATTTATGAACTCAACTAACAACTTGTTTACATAATAACTAATAATAACATATGTTCTTTTTCAACCATATGATTTAGACAATTAAATTGCAATAGAAAATATGAACTTATTTACACTTCACTAAAATACCAAAAATATCAAATTTAGAATATGCTACACAATATATGCATACATACAAATACATTACATTGGAAATAAGTGCTTCAAATAAATTTATTTTTTTTAAAATATTAGTTTTGGTATTATAAATGGAATATTACTAATTAATATATTTTTGGTGGTTTCCTGAAAATTGTTTAAATAATTATTAAATATATACTATTTTTCTGTATAATTTATTTTATTTATTGTACATAAAGTCGGAATGTGATCTCAGAACACTATTATAAATGTCCTTGAGACAGATTTTAATATTTTTCAATAAATAAGTTAATGAAAAAAAAAAAATTATTAAGCTTCACTTTGGAAATAAGCTACTCATATACGTGATTGTCAATACTTGACATGTACTCGAAGTAGTTTTGAAACCAGCCAAGTTCTTGGAGTATCTAAACTAGTACCGGGAACAGTTATTTAGAAAACGTATAATGCAGTTAAAATTATACTCAAGTCAATTGTTCCGAAACGCTAGTATTCTGTTCACAAATGATATAGTCATACATAAGATTCATTGACACTCTACACTGACAAAACATCGCAACCTCTGACAGATCCCTTAGTCATGAAAAGAGCACTCATACACTTCTGACCGCAACCAGATCCCACAGGACACTAACTACATCCCCACCTGTGGAGTCCCACCTCTCACCTGTCTGTCTGTTCCAGGCAACGGAGCGGGGAACCTCGGAGCGCCAGTCCGCCTTCGTCAGCAGTGCCAGTAGTCGAATGCCGGCCACAACCAGGTCAGTGTAAACATTTATTTGTATATGTATATATATATATATATATATATATATTTCTGTTTTTATATACTTCTCAAAGGTGTTTTTATCAGTAACCCATATCTTCGTTAATTCTTTATCCAATGATTAAGCCATCATTTATTTAAATTTTCTCCTCCTTAAGTGCAAAAAATAGTCACATCCCCTCGTCATTTCAAGAATAAAATAATAAAGGAGCAAGAACGTAATTTACCCATAACTATAGAATTATATCATAATTGGAAAATCCAAACTACAAAGCCATGAGTCTCCAGACAATAGATAAATAGTTAAATTTGCAACGGTTCGCCAATTCAGGCATCATCGGGAGGAGAAAAAACAAGATCACATTTATGAAGAAAAATCTGGTGCGGTGCGTCACACAACTTTCACTTATCACTCTCTTCTTAGCAGAAATAAGTATTTTCAGACAAAGGGGAAAACATACAGAATTATATATTAAATAATACCAACAATAGCATTTATGAAAACCGCATTTGTATATTAATAGAATATCATCAGGGTCCATATTATATTAAGCTCACGTTAGGTATGGAAGCGTGTTCTAATCTTTCGGGCGAGCTCGGATTTGCTGGTATTCCTTTGGTTTCCCAATTACAACTATTCTCCGTTACGATTTATTATTTCTCCTTTAGTTAGTTATCAAATTCTTTAATATTGTGTATTTAACTATCTTCAATATTAGAAATTAGTGTGAAATGGTCAATTGTTTCAAATAAAAAAAAATAAATGTACTTTAGACGAAGCTGATATTGAAAATTATCCATTTAAAACCTGTTAGAGAACATCAATCAGAATAAAAACTGTATTTTATTTAAAAATGCTTAATTTTACTCCGGTAAGATGAATTTAATCAAAATCGTTGAGAGACAAAATTGTAAAACGTGATTAGGCCATTATGTAAAGTGCGACTTTCGGTAGGCCAATTTTGACGAAAAAGTTGTTCTAACATCCCTAGCTTATAAAAACGTTAAATATGCAATTTCACTTTCGCACCCCTTTTCGTTTTTGAGCTAGACTGTTAACACACAGACACACACACACACCGTTATTTTCGTTGAAAACTAAGATTCGAAAATTTTCACGATCACAATACTTTCCTTCATATTTCATATTTATATTTCATATATAGGTAAGTGAAAGTAGAAAGATATATTGCTATTGACATTTCAAAAAGCCATCAAAATGCATACTGGATGAAAGAGAAGGTTATATTAACACAGCTAAGGAAGGTTATATTGAATAGCTGATTATCAGGAATACAAATATTTGATCTGTTTTTTTTTAAACTGATGATGTCTGATTTGGCGAAACTTTGGCAATTTAACTATTTACTTGTATGTTTAAAACTCTAAAAATGTCTTTTTAGTTTGGATTTTTCCATTTTTGACACAGTCATCTTATATATCTGTTCTAGCTTTATGTTTATTTTAGTAATATTACTTGTGGAATGGCCGTGTATCCATTAAGTTTTGCTAGGAATAGATGTTGTATACACATTCGATTTCTTTTGAATTTATTAATTAGTTTTTTTTTTTAATTTACACATTTTAATGCATACACTTTATGAACAAGAAATAAAACTGTGTTTGCACCTCATCGTTCATAGCACGTCATGTTGTTTCACCTCATATGGGAAATTAATTTCGTTATCAACGAACCCACAAATATAAATTTATGTTTTCCTACTAGACCTGATGATGTATTCAATATATTGCCAATTATGAATCGGATAATTGTGATGTTACGACTACAAGTTCGAATGTTGACCTCTTATTCCAGATGGTCACTGCGCGAATTTAGATCGAAAGCTGTACGGATTAAATACTTGTAAAAATGTTTCCAATTTTTGTAAATAATCATGTTCGAACAGTAGTAGGTTTAACAGCTGTTTGATTTTTTTACATTTATTCACATCGATACTATAATAATCTCTGACCATTTCATTACTTTATTTATTTATTATTCATATTTATTATATGTAAATAAATTAGGACTATTTGACCCGTAAAATTAATTCCCTTTGTATATAACAAATGACAAAGTAATAAGGGAACAAGTTAATTTTATCTTATTTTTTCAGTTGTAATATGTTTACGGGTGTCTGTTTTGTGTCATTTCGTGTATTTAATGTGGTCCTAAATACGTACTAATTTTCGTGTTGACAGGAAAAGCATAACATTTTTACTTTTTGATCGCTATTAAATTCGTATTTGAGGAAATAAATCTAGTACACGCTATAGATATATGATAAATGTAAATTTAGCAAAACCCAGTGGATATACGGCCATTTCATTTTTATTTCTCATTCACACAAAAAGGCTCAAAAGCTATAAATAAATGTCTTTGTAACAATATATAAGAAATGAAAGACCATTTCATTGCCTAAACAAATGGTTATGCTAATTTAAAAAAAAAATTATTACACTATCGGATTCGTTTGATTCTATTGTATAGGAATCTCAATTCCATAATAAAATCTAGTTTACTCAGTGAAATAAGTGCCTTAAATCATAGTGATGTGTATAAGACATATTTTTCCTCAAACGCACAAAAATTGATTTTTTATGTTGTTTTTTCATGATGGTATAAAATTAATTACAAATAATAAGAAAATATAATATTATAACATTATAATATTTACATAATAATATTCGGTATAATATTTCTACAATTATAATATTATAACAGTGATATTATTCGAAATACAGGAATATATTTGTATATTCCATTATAAATATTTATGATGAAAATAATTTCAAATAATTATTGCATACAGAAGGATTATTACTAATGGTGTTTTACTGTCAACTTCATTGAATAATTAACAGCATAATTATATTTCTTTTGAGCATAAGTAATGAACAAACGTCAATGATCAACATTCAATATTATTTAACAAATATTAATCAACTATTATAAATATTCTACTTCATGATTATTTTTTTTTTTTTATCGCGGTAAGATTAATAAAGAACTGAAATTTGTATTGAATTTTTAAGATTGTACCAAAAATATAAAAGATTTTCAGACTATAATAATTGTGTAATATAAATGACATCTAATGTTCAGGTTGTTGATATATATAGATGCTAATAAAATAATTTAAAAAAATATATGTAATCCAATAAAATTCAGATTCACAAGTAAATTAAAACTATAACTTAAAAAAGACAAAAAAATTGATGAGCTGACACTTATGAAATGGTTAAATGGTATGCTGTCATGTATTAAATTGTCAGTTTCGGTTTCTAAATTTTAAAATTAAAATACTTTCCCGAATAAAAACCGAAATTTATAAAATTCTAATTGAGAATTTTTTTCCTATAAACTTAATCAAGAAATTATGGTACATTCGATTACGAAATACATCGAAATCATAACAAAACCAAACAAAAAAAGGAACACACAAAACACAACGAAGAAACCAACACAACAATTCATTACCCAATTCTTTGAAAATTCAATTACAACTTACAAGAACAATCAAAACAATTCACAAACAAACAATTGAATATTGACACTTGCTATAAATTGACATACCTGAACTTGCAAACAGAATTAAGGACGCTTTTAAAAATCATGGCTTATCAGAATTCATACTTGGACAGTTAAGAAATAAAACTAAGCAAATACATATTACCAACACAAAAGATAAAATAGATTCAATAGATAAAAAAAATATAATTTATAAATTATAAATTGCCCTGAAATTTACATTGATGAAACATACAACTAAGAACCAGAATATCTCAATACATATCCAACTGCAAAAACTAAAAAAAAAAAAACATAAACTCCACAGTATTAGCATACCATAGTAAACTACAACACAATTTCAATTTTAATAAATCACAAATAATAGGACCTGGACCGAAAAATAAGTTCTGTATATTAACTACCAATGAAAGAGAGATAAGAATAAAGTTCTGAAGGTGGGAATTGTATCCCGAAACGTTAAATTAAAATTAATTTTTTTTTCTTTGTTTTTGTTTTTTTTGCTGCAAAATGTACCACGACCAAGAAGGCCTACTGTGTGCCCTATTAAGAGTAGCTCTGGGTCAGAGCATTATTCCATCAATCTCTCTAAACTGAAGCAGGCTTGTCGGATTTGTCTTAGGGTCTAACAACCTATCATTACCAAATAAGCGGAATCTCAGCCCAGCGAACCTCTCGCATCCACAAGTGATATGATAAGCCGTTTCATCCTCCAGGCCACAGTACCTATAGAGAGTAGTGTTGCCCAAAATAGGTCTTGCACTTTACGACCAAGACCGCCTAATTGTTGCAAGACCGAGACCAAGACTGATAAAAAAAATTATTTTGGTGAAAAAAAAATTAGGCAAAATGATAAATAAATGAAAATGACAAAAGTTACTAATAATTGACAATTTTAGTTACTATATGTAAAGAATTGGTATAAGCAAAATATCTTTGCATTTAATTCTTCCAATTTTTCATTTGAGATTAGTTAGGTTTCCCCTACTTAAAAAATTACAGTAATACCTCTATTTTAATAACGTAATAGGTAACTGCAAGACTATTGCGTGACTTGGGCAAGACCAAGACCAAGTACAAGACCGAGTGCGCAAGAACAAGACTCGTATTAGACAGACAGGTGATTCTGGTAACCAGAATTTGAACATATGATAGTTCAATTTACAGTGACCTGTATAGATCTCTGTTATTTCATCAAGAGATTTTCTGCTCATATTAATTATCAGCTAGTCCTCTTAGTCACAGAGTCCACTAAAGAACAACCAATAATGAGTCGGTTTATTAGAACACTAGTACTTCTTAGTTTCTACACAATAAGTCTTCCCTATTTTTCTTTTGATTAGACTCGTCACATTCATGTGATATAGGAGTTGCCGGTGAGCCTCTTCAAGCTAATAAAATTAAATTTAAGGTTAAAAAAAAATACATTATTTTCGTCAAGACTTCTCGTTCGCCTTGAAGTAGCCGGTCTGGAATCCTTGCCCGGATTTCGTGATTATTTGTGACGCAGATGTTTTTAAAATACTTTTCCCCATATAGATTAACAATATTAAAATTTACCAATATTATTTATAATAATACCAATTTATAAATAAATACTTCTAATTACATTAATTACATGACAAACTATTTTCAATTTATATATTTCGTTTACTTTATTTTTTTTTTTTTGAATACCTGTCAAAGAATAAAAATAACAATCAGAAAAAATTATGGATTTCTTTCTTTCTATAATAAAAATTAAATTTTCAATATATGAAACAAAATTAATTAATTAAAAACCTTAATGAATAGAAATTAACAATAATATCCATATCCGGCCATGATGCCTTCCCCGGTCGGAGTTGTGTATCTCTCAAGTTGTGTGGCTAGCAGATGCCAAATGACGGTAAATAACAATTGACTATACTTTGAATATTACCATTGTTATTTGGGAATAAAAAAATAAATTTTAAAAAATCGTAAGCCTATGTCCTCATGTCCTACAGAAACCTTTAATAATACCCCACTTATCCGTGTTCAACAAATCCGATACCTTGGACTCCACTTAGACAAACGTCTAACTTATATTCCTCATTCCAGACCGAAACGACAAGAAATCGCTCGACGTTTCCAGCACTTACTAGACAAATGCTCTAAGCTCCCAGTCAATTACAAAAGACTTATATACATGACTACTATAAGACCTATTAACCTATGAACTTACGGTGTTGAGCTCTGGGGCTCCACTAAGCCATCGAATTCCTCTCGTATCCAATCCTTAGAATCCAAAATCCTTCGTAAAATCCACACTGCTCCTCACTTTGTCACAAATAAAATCATCCATAACGACCTTAATGTTCCTTATGTTTCTGACCTGGCCCAATCCAGATACCTATCCTTCCATAACAAACTTCAGAACCATCCAAAACTCTCATTTCTGACCTTGCTTCCTCTTCGATCTCTGACAACCCTCCGAGGCGTCTGGAAAGAAGATGGTCTCGAGATCTCCTTTGTAAATACATTTTTAGAGTGCTACCAGTAGGTAGTTTCTCAACAAGTTGTTTCATGTTATTATATTCTTTTGTTCACATTTACTGAATGTATTTTTATTTGTAATTAAGTTGTAAATATCAATAAAAAAAAACAAAAAAAAAAACAATAATATCACTTGAATAAGTAGTCTTACATGTTCAACTGCAGACTGAATGCTTATTAAGGATAGTAGGATAGATACCTCTCATACTATAATCAGTTCTGTGTAATCTGGTCGAAGGATAGATAGTTATAGATACCTCTCGAGATACCTCGCATGCTACAGTCTGTTGTGTGTCGGTAGTGGAGGTATGTTAGAGCATTTGCGCGCCTTTAACATTACATATTCTAGCATTGGCGTTTCGAATTCTACCTGGCCGGATTGAAATTTACCTTCCTCAATTTACCATTGCCTCTCTCTGTCTCCCACCACCCAGTAATGGCGAAGCAGGGGGTAACCAAACCAAAAGTCGTTTTTATATAATCTAGTACCATGTGTATGTGTTGATGGATCATTTAACTTCAAAAGTAAAAATCATAAAAATAAATATTGATTTTGACGAGTACGTATGAAATTGATATTAGCTGCAATGCATGGTAGTCTACCTGCCAATCAAATGGTACAGGACGGACTAATGGTAATAATTTAAAATCAATCTACTATATGCGAGATGGAATGTTCAATTAAATGGATAGTACTGTATTGGGTACTATCCTGTTGAGAATGCTAAGCGCTATATTCCATCAAATAAAACTACTTAAAAATAAAAGTAATTTCATTCATTGTACATACATATTCTCCGTTATGGATATTTATTTCTTCCTTTCCAGTGCTTTTCTTTTCTTTTTTTTTTTCTTTTTTTAAACCGGTTACTTTTCGATTATATATATATATATATATATATATATATATATATATATATATATATATATATATATATATATATATTTCCTGAAGGTGCTTAATATTAGCTCAAATACGGCACCCGTATGTATCTCATCATCCTTTGACCTTCTTCATTTTATTTATCTCTTTATTTCTATTTATTTATACATAAATTTTAACCAATGTTGTTTAAATTAATTTAACCGTTATTGGTATTAATTTAATTTAATTTAATTTTAGTTTTTCTAAAATATTCTTACAATAAAGCATTATATTTTAACTTGTAAAATGAATTAGAAAATTAATAACCTGATTCATAAACTACAACACATGAAATTAATAAAGTGAAAAATGCTAGCTATAATATAAATTACTAAGCGTTATGGATAAAACTTTCGATATCGAAACATATTGAAGACTAATTACAACACTATATATATTTACTTTTGAAAAATCTGCAAATTATAATTCTTGTGTAATATAGATACTATTTAAAAAATAAAATATTGCTCCACGTATAATATACAGTAATTACATACGTTAAGCATAAAACAAATATTTGTTAAGATGAGAGGAGATAGATGACAACAAATGATTGTACGTAAACAACTACTGCGCTGTTATTCTTATGTCCAAATATATTTTTCTTTTATTAATTTTTATTTATTTACATCCCTGCCGTGCCTCATACGCAATAAATAATGTAATATAATAATGAAGGACTTAGCGAAACCGAATGCTCTATGCCGAAACTCAAAACCGAAAGCTCAACAATTTAAAACAACCGTTTTATTCGCAGCAATGGAATCGCTAACGCGTGTGCACAGCACCGTGAGTTTTTTTTTTTTTTTTTTTTTTTTTTTTGTCCTTCCCTTCCTCGCCTTTAAGGCTATACGGGGGTTTTCCCGGGCCAGGGAGTGTGGGTGGGGATTTAAAAACTCCGGGCACCGGGACGCGAACTCGTGACTATTTTTATATCTTTGATTGATATATCAGGTTGCCGGGCAACGGCGGTGCAGTGCACACGCGTTAGCCCATTCGGCCACCCCGCCCACAGCACCGTGAGTTGCACTGCAACCAGATAACCGAAGTTATGAGATTAAAAAAATGAGTAAGAGTTAGCGCCCCGGTGCCGAAGAAAATTTAAATTCCCCACCCTCACCCTCCTGCTCGGGAAAATCCCATGAAGCCAAAAAGCGAGGTAGGGAAGAAAAAGAAATAAAAAAGTTCACTCAATTCGGCCTTATAGACGTCTAAAATCTGCGGTTGTCTCACCCTTTTCCGGTCCGAATATTCTACTCAACACTTTATTTTCAAAAACCTTAAAGCGTTACACATCCCTTAATATAAGCGGCCTCATTTCGCCTTCATAAACAACAAAAATAACAGATTTGTAAAGTCTAGTTTCTAAGTTTCATGATTTGCGAGATGAGTATTTTTATCACAGAAAAATAACATTTCTCATTTCTCGCCTTAATCTACTCTTCAATTTAGTTTATCCTAATTATCGTAGAAACTAGATACCTAAATTGTTCTCATATATATATAATTCATACTATATATTTTCAAATATATAAAAATAAATATTTTCCAAGATAATAACAAAGATATATGAAATAATTCGGGATGAGATGAATTTGGATTAAAAGCTAAGCCAAAGTCAGTCCCGTGGGCAAGGGAGCGGTACATCTTCCGCTTTGTTGAATTGTTCTCATTCAGGCTGCATTACCATAATCAACTTTGGTGAATGCACGTCGCATTGAATTCACACAATTGAGAAAACTTCGTTTCAAACAATATGCACGAGATGATTCACCTATACTACAAAATTAAATTATGGATAAGTTTTCACATATTTCCTTCATTTTTTATGAATACACAAAGTATATATTTGTCATTAAGTTGAATAATTTGAGAAAAATATCAGTTAAATATTAGTTTTCAAGCAGTTACAGTTCATAAATATGACTCGGCATTACCATCTGCCCTTTCCGCCGTATTTATTCATTTGATAGTTTACGAAATTTCCTTTAAAAAACATAATTGTTGAAATCGGACGATTTGGTGTAAAGATATATTATTCCAAATATTTTCCTCACCTGCTGCATCCTCTTTCTTCGTCCTTCTGATATCCTTTGTTTTGGTTTATGATTTATGGAAAGTCTTACATCAACAGAAACAATCGAGATTGTTGTAAATATTTTTAGCAAATTATTAATGATGAAAAAAAATATATTTGTGCACAGAAGGGGGTTTAATGGCTCAAGTTGAACTATTAAAATTTTTAATGGTGACACATTTTGACAGGATTTGGATTTTTGAGAGTGGCACGTTTCGACGTGTTTATGATTTTTAGGAATGTAAAGGTTCGAACCTAAAGACATGGAAGAGCATGGTACACACTGCAGGAATTGTAATTGTGTATGTAATCTACGATTTTTATAATTATAATATATTGCACACTGAGTTAAGCATTAAAATATTTTGAGAGGGGAGAGATGTTCCTTTAACACATGAGCGTGGTGATGTGCACTCCTGTATTCATTTTCTTCTATGTGAAAAGGAAAGTAGTATTATATATGATATGTAATTGTTCGGAAATAATAAACCATTGTGTGATAATTTGCAGCGTTTTTTTTTCAAAGTTTAATTATGAATTTCTTGCAAATAATCATCGGTTTATGATTTTTCGATTTCTCCTTCACGTGTGAGGAGTAAATATGAACTGCACAACTAAAACGATGTCGATGGCTTGAAAAGAGGAAGTAGGAATTTCGATGAAGTCCTGTTATCAAAACTGTTCCACACGGCACTCGGTGACGAAGAATGCACTTCGGCCTCCAAGGACGACTGCATTCTCCGGCCGATAACTTGAGGGAGGTTGCGACAAGAGGAAGTTGGAACTGGCGGTGAGCGTGTGGCCATGGCCGTGCTACACGTGAGCTCTACCCTCCAAGCCCGGGGTGCTGTCGATCCAACGCCGAAAAATAAAATGATTCCAAACACGGAATGAACATCCAACCAAATTCAAAAATATTTAAAAAATAAGTGATCAACAATAAATCCCCATATTTTCAGCATAGAGATTAATCAGACTGAAAATAGGCCTTAATTATAGCCTGACTCATTCTAATCTTATAATTCACTAAAATAATACATTTGCAGCCAGCCACATTTTACAAGATTGTCATTTATACATTCCAAATCTATTTCAGTACTTAACCATCATATATCAACCATTTTAAAAATAATTAGGCTAAATGTACCAGTAGCTTGAGAAAATTTATTTGAACTTTTACGTGTAAAAACTTCAATATTGATGTTATTATATTTTTCATGCAATCATCTTATAGAATTATTTCTCACCTTACCAAGACATACTTCAAATCCATGAAACATTCATATAAATTTTAAAAAATTGCAAATTAATAGACTGGTTTTGTTGTACCAGGAGCTGAAACTGTTGTTCCTATAGCTAATGGGATGAGAACAAACATCTAATTAAGTGAAATTTCATATTCTTCATTTTAATATTAACAGAAATTATCTTTACCCTTTTATAAAACTAATTTCTTACATTTATCGACTTAAATTTATCAATAAATAATGGTAACAGTCAAAAACCTGTTTTTGGCAATAGAAAAACCTATTTTTGCTTTAAATTTAATTCAAGTCATTAGGAATATTGTTTAACGAGACAATAGTGGATTGTCTCATTTTTAAGACCCGTTAATATTATATTATTATGGAATTATATTATATATATTATGGTATATTATGTATATTATATTATGTATTATCTCTATGAATTTATGAGAGTGCAGGCCTGACAACTACTGGCTAAAGAGCCCATTATAAGGCTCCAATAGCTGACCCTAATTAAATATCCAATTCCTTCATCGAGATAAGTTAAAAATAAATAATATATAATTTAAAAACACTTAAAAAAATCAAAGAAAATATTGTTGAGGATACATCAGAGTAGATAAAAAGAAAAAGGCAAACCTAAGGTATGGTATTCTTACTGACAGATGGTTGTTTCTGGGACACTAAGTCACTCATTAATTAGCCACCTTCGGGACCTTAATTAGCCACTCATAATTTCGGTTGCTATTTCCGATAAGACTAAAGCTAAGCAGACAAATAAACCAGGAGAAAATATAGATACTAAAAATATATGAAATAGAGGTATAGGAGATCCTGAATTTTTATTATTCCCATTTCAGGTCATGTGTCGTACACTGTCAGCTATTGGTACTTTTACTCTGGTAGGTAATAAATTATTGAATTTTCTGAAAAAATCATTCTAAATATTAATTTTTATTTCAGAAGCAAACAAAAATTAATAATACAGACCTTGATGCCCTCGAGGTTTTGTGCTTTAAATACCCACCAAACGTGAGCTCAGAATGTCGTCTCTATTCAAAATTAGCAAGTCGATACATATTCAAAATATGTGATTTTGTATCATTTATATATAACGTATTTTATACCGCTGTCGTTGAACAAATTAATGTGATTTATTGAATTGAAATGAAGAACGTTCCAAATAAAAGGGATAATGGAGAATACTTCATGCATTGGTGGTATTCAGTCGACAAAACCAGGCTTTGTTGATTCAGCGGCTTTTATTGAACACGTGAAATATTTAGAGCTTCATTTTTTGGTTAGAATGGCTTACAACTTTTAGAATAATTTGCCCTTCCGGTTCTAAATGGAGTACGAGTAAGCTAATAATAATAATAATCCGAAAGTTATTACATCAATATACAGAAGTGCTCAATGTGATTTACATCATATCTTCGCCACTACGTTAAAGTAACGAATGTGAGAATTATAATTATTCGTTACTACAACATGTACGTATCTAACAAAGCTATAAATTCGTAAAAATGGCATAACTGATTCTGTTCTTCCTGTCGCCGTTCTGATTCAATTGAAAAGTGAGCCTTGGAGTACTAAGATAAATGAACGAAATTGAGAAAAATTATTTTTCTCATTAGGGTCATTTCCTATCAAATTCAGTTTAAAAATAATTTTGAACCAATAGGTCTTGAACCAAAAAGTCATTTTCATAACTTTTTGGTTATTTGTTGAATGCATTAATATCATGAAAAATACAAATTTTTAAATATTTTGGGTTATAAATATTTAAAATATTAAAAATTAAAGAAACGAAAAACGGTGCATATAAATTTTTATTTAAATGTTACTTACGCGTAAGGTTATCCAAAGAAGTACAAAAACTTAAATACAATATCTACAAATCAACTGTTTCTTATTTTGTTGTTTTAACTTCTTTTGTAAAATGATCGTTAATTCATTCACTGGTATTTTCGGATTTTTTATTATTTCAAAAATTTATATCTCAATAAATAATTTATAAAAACCTTAAGTCCGAAATATCTAAAATTTTGTGCTTTCCTTTATATTAATGCATGCAACAAATTATTAACTTCCAAGACCATCTGGTTCAAGCCCCTAAGAGATTTGATACGGAATGAACCATTCGTTACTTTAAAATGGTGCCGATGATATGAGTAAACAGAATATTTCAGCAGAAAGTTCGTTACAAAATAAAATAGCTACAAAGTTTATTTATTCTTTTTTAGGCTTTTGTAAAGGTTCTGGTACACAAAAAGATATTAAATATTTCAAAAATTAATAGTACAATATATAGTTTCTGCCAACAGCTGACTCAGTTGATAATAATTCCAATTATCTAATAATGCTGCTCAATTTGCTTAAATAAGCTGACTAATAGTTACATTTCTAAACGACAAATTGGGTTTTATGAAGTCGAATAAATTCAAATTATATCACTTATACAATATTAATAACAGATGTTTAAGGAAACGTATAATATATTGTAAAAGGATACACAACGTACAATAAAAAAAAAGACAAATATCTTTAACTATATAATTTTCATATTATAATAAACAAGACTAAACTTAGTAACTTGAAATAAGAAAAACACTCCCTTCATGGCTGAATTTCTTACCGAGAAGACATAAGATTATTTCAAGCATGACACTCAAAGATTATCTCTGATCTCATATTCTTTCTACCTTTTTTGCCGTATTTCTCTTGTTATTTATTTTTATTATTATATGCTTCCTATCCGATATTATTTAAACTCATTCAACCATTATTGGTACTAATCCCCTTAATTCTAATTTTACCATGTATAATCATAATATGATTGATATGTAAGTAAACATAAACATATTATGTTTCAAATATAGTTTTTTTTTAACAGCTAAATAAATAAAAAAATATTTATCACATATAGACAAACTACAAAAAATTAAAATAAAAAACTTAAAATTAATAAAATGAGAAGTATTTGAGGCAATATAAATTAAGAAAAATTAAAATAAACTGTTGATATTAAAAAGTATACAAAATTAATTGATAAATTGATAGTTTATAATATTAAAAGCTAATTAAAATATTAAAACATAAATATTGAAAATATAATTTGGTATAATATAGATAATATTTAAAAAAATAATTATAGCAGTAATAATTTTTTAATTGCTTGCAAGATTAATGTAATCTAAACTACATAAAGCTACATTTCCATTTTATTTTTCCCTACTTTTTTCAACATTTCAACTTCAATTACGCTTGAGAAGATTTTTTTTTTGTTTAACTGATAATATATTATTTTATAGTGCTAGTTTATTAATTTAGCCTACTTTGTATATTTTAACATCTAAACCAACGCTTTTCTGTTATTACTTTTGTTATATTATTATATTATTGTTCTATTTATTTAACAAAAATATCCTTTTTCATGTTTTAGCCTTCTGGAATAACTTTAATGACCTAAACCTCCTATTAATTTCATACAACGAAGAATAAACTTTTTTTACGAAAACTCTTGGAATTGGGGCGTTTTCAATCTGGAGGGGAGTTCAAACTTTGTCTATTTAATAACTAATAACTCGTTTACTTTCTATTTGGATCGTAAGTAATGTGATCACAAAATTGAGGAAAAAGGTGGCCTACAAAAATATTGGGATGTTTGCCCTACATGACCTCGTTATTTTGAAAATTTGGGGGTGTAGGTCAATATTGGGCCAAACGGCTCAATATTTTTGAAAGCCACATTTTTTCTCAATTTTGTGATCAATTATTTTACGATCGAAGTAGAAAGAAAATGAGTATTTACGAGTTTTTAGTATCTAATTAAATAGACAATGTTTGCACCACTCCAGATTGAAAACATCCCAATTCCAAGAGTTTTCGGAAATAAAATAGTTGTAGGTGCGATGAGGTGAAACTATTTACGATGTTTCAGGCAGATGTTAATAATTCGATAAAAAGGGGTCTGTACCACATACTAAAACATTTTCCTATTACCGAAGAAATAACGAGAATAATTATTCAAGTAAGTATTGATAGGAATATTATATAGATTTTTGACTAGGTTTCAGTTTCATAATGAAAGGAAAATCTTCTTAAATTTTTAAAAAGTTTTTTAAAATCACGTTTTAGAATTAATTGTTTTCTTAAATTATATTGATTTACTTCTCAATATTATTTTGTGACGAATGGTGCAACGAAACAACTTATATGACCAGAGAAATATGTTTGAGCTGAAAATGTTTATTATATATATATATATTTATAAAAAAAAAAAATTAATAGCATTTTCTTATAAAAAAAAAAAAAAACTACTAGATAAATAAGAAAAATATTCAACAAAAACTCCTTTTACCTAAGTATCAAAATTTAAACCACAAATGGGAATTACCAATTTCAGAATGCGCCTTATAAAAAGTTGAAACCGTCTAAGGTTTAGGAACTAAGGAACTACTTTGGACGCCATTTCCGCATTACCCCAGAAGAAGGAAACCTGGTTACCATGTAGTGAATGTTGTAAATTGAATTTGCGAAGATAGGAGCTACCCCAACAAAATGAGGTTATCGGGAACAACCCTCTTGCTGATAAGACCTAACAGTCCTTGATTGTTTCATTTCAAGTTCCACCGAGCTGGTTTCTGATCACTAAACACTGAATACTTGTATGGTACAGATATTGCGACAAATGAGAATAAATATATTTGTTAACGCCGCATACGCTCATTTCTTTATTTTTTTTAATTATTATTTTTTCTCACCATTAACCCCTTTTTAATGTGAATATTGGAATAAATATTTTTTTTTTTATAATAGGCCGAGGGTTATTGTCCCGAAAGTGTATTTAAAATTATATTATTATATATTTAGGCTTATTCTGCGATGTATTATTCGCTTTGTGTATAAGCTTCAGCCCGGCAGTAATACCCTGTCTTAGGGATTAACACACCAAAATACTGCGATAATACTGCTGGGTCCTCAGTCTGGAAGTAACCGTTGTTGATATAAGGTCTATGTGAAGACGTCTACCCCCACCAGTCCAGACTCATCACATCTCACCAAGCGCCATTTTCGAACTTCAGTTGTTTGGCGGCGCTGCAATTGTCGATCGATCGATAGGCTATCGATTTGATACTCCCCAACATCGACTTGACATCGTACAAGGTAACCTCTTTGGAAGAAGATTCTCCAACTTGGAACGTTTTTTATTATCACCATCACTATGCGACATTTAAATATTTATTTGGGTTTTCTCTCTAAATTATTATTTAAACTTTAATGAACTCTCAAGTTAATTTTTTTCCTTTTGATTAATTTTATTCTCGAAATTTGATTTTGTTCTCTTGAAGTTATTTTTTTCTCTCTTAAGTTAATCTTTATTATAGAAGTTTTTTATGTATGTTTTGTTCTTGATGGACATTTTTTTTATTTTTCACTAAATATTGTATTTATGTTTTATTTTATTTCACTGCATTTGAATAATCTTTTTTCTTCTCATTTTTTTTTTTTTTTATCTTTTATCTCAATAAATTTGTAAGCATTTAAAAGGGTATTTTTTATTTTCCATTTTTAGGTATTGAAATATTTTTATTTTAATATTTTGATGTGCATGCATTTTTCACGTTTTTACAGGTCTCATTTTATTTTCTCCTTTTTTCCATCTATCCCAACGTTTTTTAATTTTACTCAAATTTTCCTTACCATTGAGGAAACGCACCGGGGTAAGATCTGTACTTCAATTTTGAAGGACATCTGGCCCCAACAATATTGATAGCGAGAAATGTGAAGATAGTTCATATACTTTTTTTCATCATTTATTGTTCAACTGTACAATATATAAAATAAAGATATGTATATTTTATTGGGATATATTTTTTTTTTATGAATAAATGTAAAATTTATATCTAAACTAAATAAAATGCAATAAAATTCCTTAGTAGTTTCTGTTTTATTTATTTTTACTTATTGTAAATAGAGTGTAAGTGTGCTCTCTGAACACTATTATAAATGGCCTTGATATGACAGAATGTAATATTTCTAAATAAACGAATATAAAAATAAAAAAATAACTTTATGTAAATAATGGACAAATTCACAGATTCAAAGTATGGTCACATACTCGATCATTAACATGTCCGATAACACCCATAGAGGGCTCAAAAGAAGCTGGTCGGGGAATCTCCTCTTAAACACTCCTCTCCCTCACGTCTATTCATATCTTACTATTATTCTACTCCCCGAAAGTATATTATTCCAATAGTGATGAACTTCTAGGTCCGTTCTTCAACAAAAAAAAGAAGATTGTTTGGAGTTTTGTTGGAAGAGAAAAAGTGATTCAGGTGGAAACTGTGATGAAAATTGTACTATAAAATATAACTTTTTTTTTAATTATTATTAAAATTAATCAAAAGGTGTTGGATGAGAGATCTCCTTTCTTAGAGAAGGATGAGTAATTATTTCTTCTATTTCAGCACGTTTGCTGATTGTTGACACTAGTTGACAGGGGCAAATAAATATCTATAGTGAAAAAAACAAAAAAACAAAACTTTTCGTTTACAATACTGTGAATTTGTTTTTAATTTTCATTTGAATGAAAATGTTAAAAAAAAACTTTTGATGAATTATTTTAATTAAGAATGCTTATGAAAAGCTCTAGATTCACTACATTCCTTTAAAAAAATTCAGAAATAAACTTATTTAACACAATTTATTTTAAAAATAATTATAATTGGTAAATGGTTGACTGTCGTAAATAATGGAGAGAAGAATAGTTGGGGTGATCAGCCAAATAAGAAGGCAAAAATAAATGATACTATTTATTTTGACATTAGCCGACGTTTCGACCTGAAGTTCAGGCCATCATCAGGGCTAAGAAAAAAACCAGATAACAAGGTATGAGAAACATAAGTAGTGTAGGTAAAAAAATTAAAGTAAAATTCAGTTGTTAGAATAATGACAATAGTAAGAACAAAGAGATAACTGGTAATATGCGGTACAAAGTGTGGAATGATGAAGTAAACATAATGAAAAAAAAAAAAAAAGAAAGGTGACATACTTATTAAAATGGGAATCTTAGAATAAAATGTAAAAACAGAAAAATATGAAGTTATATAAGAAATGGAAATAGACAGTAAAATTAAGATATTGTGAATAGAATAGTTAGATAGAAAATTGAGATGTTGTAAAGTATATCAAGATGTATAGACAACGTATAATATAATACAGAGTTATTATTCTCTCCACTAAATATAACTATGTTTGAAAAAAAAAAATAGCACCACCGGAACTATTGGATTTTTTTGTATAGGAATCTGTATTCTAATATGGATATTAAAAAAAAAAATCTATTTACTTTCGAAATAAGCAAATAATGTTGTTTATATATATTGTCAATTCTTTATTGAGGAATATTACAATCTGTCACATCTAAGGACAATAGTAACAGTGATAGAAGAGTAACTCATTCACACTTTATGTTCAACAAATAAACATCAATACTAAAACCAAATGCTTATAAACTAAAATTTACTAAACTGATTAAAATAACTAGCTAAATACAGACATGCGTTATTTATATTAGAAAAAAATATAATCTCAATATCCCAAGAAGACATCTTATAATGAATCAACGTAATAAATATATTTATTCAGTTATTTTACTACATACTGATTATTTATAAACTAAATAATCATTTGAACTGTGGTGTGCACACTATATTGAATTTCCAACATCTGATTTATTTGAGAAAAAAAAATGAAAATTATCCTATTATTATGTGGATTTCGAGGAGTCTATTAAAGTTGGGAAGCTTAGTGATAGATCCACTAAAGCCCCGATACCGCAAAGACGGCCCACAAATATCTCCGTTATCAGAACCAATCCCACTCCCTTCACACACCCTTCCCTTTCCACACTCCCCCCTCCCTCCCACCCTAAAGTAATACCATCGAAGGCCTCTCTTAGCCCTTGGCCGTAACACTTTCCATCTCCTACAACCTTGAGATTCCGCAGCCGGGCGATATTTCATCTAATAACTGGCATATGAGAAATCGAAATCAATGAAAATTTTGAAATACGTTTGATAACAACTACAGTAGAATCTGGATAATTCGTATAGGCAAGAGAACGAGAGTAAAATAAGAATTATCGAAATAATAATAGATGGTAAATTTAAAAAATAAAATAAATCTGGTGCGCGCAACACATAACTTTCACTTACCGCTCAACTTTGAATAGAAATTATTTTCTGGCCATGTTGGGCTATTATAATTTTTTTTAATTCCATTTTTAACTGAGCTAAATCTAAAAAAATACAGCAAACAAATCATAAACACAATTAAAATAACAAAAGTCCTATTTATTATATCACCGGTTCATTATGGATTGAACGATCCGTTGATTATGGATTGTACGACTATTAGTTATTGAACTGTTATTTTCCATTGCAAAGTTTTATTGAACGGAATTAAGGGATTTTCATTGTCTGTCATAGACAGGTAAAAAGTTGTCTCACTAATTGTATGTGAGGGCCGAATAGAATAGAAGAATATACATTTATTTTTTCTGTATTTTTTATTTTTTCTAAAAGGGTTTATTTATATTTTAACATTGTACATAGTTTGAAGTATCTTAGTATGGTTTTTTGGTTAGATTTTTTTATTTTATTTTGTATATAGTATGTATAACCAATATTTTCTTCTTTTCTTTTTTTTTTAATGACCTATCTTAATCTTAATTTGTTATGTTTGTTTTTATCTGGCCAGATGTAAAATTTTAATTTCTGTACTTTTTTGTTATTCTGAAGGGTCTTCGTCCCAGAATAAAATTATTTTTCTATTCTATTCTATTCTATGTGGATAATGTTTAGTGTTGCCCAACTGCGAGACCAAGGCGAGTCTTGGTCTTGCACTCTCAGTCTTGGTTTTCGTCTTGGTCTTGCACAAGAGTCTCTCAACGGTCTTGCAGTTACCTATTAGCCTATTACTATAGAGATATTACAATAATTTTTCAGATAGAGAAAACCTAACTAAGTCCCAACGAAAAATTGAAAGAATTAAATGCAAAAATATAATTGTTATACAAATTCTTTACATATAGTAACTAAACTTGTCAAGTTTAAGTAACTATTTTGTATATTGTATTGCAAACTGCAGGACCAAGAACGGTTTTGGGCAACAATGCTGTTGGAATATCACAAAAGAAAATTTCATCAAACTATTCACTAATTTAATTTTCTAAAAGATTACACGATGATTTTTCGGAATAAACGGACGATAGATACCTAAATATTTAAATATAATATCATATTTAGAGTTATTAAACTACATTAAATATATTTAAGGTTATAAACGTATCTATGAAATATTTTTATATTTCACTTCTTCTTTCACACAAATACAATGAAATAGTAGTGGATACTCTTGGAATATCATAAAGGGAAGATTCGTCTAATTATTACTAATTTGATAATCTAATAATAATACCTCCCATAGACAGCTCAAAAGTTTTTACATTAATTTTAAGCGGAATTTTAGATAAAATTTAGAATAATAACCAATCACAGATAGTATGAAATGCAGAACATTTCCCTCTCTTACAATATGCAGGTCCAATTTTTTAGTTTTTGAGATATTTTAATCCATATACATAACACTTCAATTAGTTGATTCCAGCCGACTTTAACCGAGCGTTACACATCGGAGATCAGACGGATCAATCTAATTCACTCTCCACATAAAAAGCGCAAAAAGCGCCTAAAGAAGTCTTCGCTTCAAAAATGCTGATTCTTAATACAAATATTTTGCCTATCGAAATTTTTCAGATCCATCCAGGTCGTCGGCTAACAATATGGTTACACATCCTTTATTATTATTCTATCATGGCACTATTCTTCCTTAAAACAGATATAACGATCGGAGATGTATTTGTAAAAGAACCTTCTCGTCTCGTGTGCATTGAAAGTGTTTCTAGAATAAACAGCGAACATCTTCCAATTCATGATTCCATTTACAACAAATATCATTGGGCATACTCACACGTTTTAGTTTATGTTACCTAAATTTTAAATTTTCCTTTGTTAAACCGATAAAACCAACAATCACTTGTTCGAAAATCTTTAATTCCCACATCTTATTTATTTTTTTCATATTTTTTATTCTGCTAACATTTTTCTTTAACTTGTGATCTCCAATCGTTAAGTTAGAATCAGGAGCTTGTGTCAATATTAGTTTTAAAGGATAGAAGTTTAAAATACATTGAAAACTAAAATAAATTCGAATTATTGAGGGGTGCAAATAACATTCTTTTTATACGATTAGATAGAGAATTTCAAGGGACCAGTAATGGAAAACTAGGGACATCGGCTAAATCTTTTTTTTTCTCTCAATTGAACTATCCAATAAAAAAATGTATATTCTGCCAACTGAAAATATTCTCCGGAATTCCACGAACTCCACAATGTATCAATAAAACAGTTTATCTACTTTTTGAAGTTCTAAAAAAAAAAAAAAATAGATTTAGCCGATGTCGTGGACCGACGAATCTATACGAATAATCGGAATTTCAGTTTTGGAGTAGTATATTTTAATAGGTATAAATATTTAATAAAGAAAAAACATCTAACTCCATTTCGGTAAATTTTGAGAGAGAAACGATGAATTTTTTTAAAAAGTATTAATAAATGTAGATATAGTATGCGGATAATTTCATCGAGCATACTGGATCGATTATTTCACTGGTGGATGATTAGAGGTTTCATTCGTTAATGTTTTTATTTTATTTTATTTTTTTTTTATTTCTATGAAACTACAGGTATCGATGTCAAAGGTCATTCTGAATCCGCTACTAACGAAATGGTTAAAATATGGCGGACGATTTTATACGCATGTATCGAAAGGTGATCAATGAAAATAGATAATAAGTTTCACTATATAATAGTAAATTTATTAATACTTGTAAATTTATATTAGTAAATCATTATCAGAAAAATAAACATTGTGTAATAATTTTCAGTATTCAATTAATTAATTTCATGAGGTATGAAACTGTATAAATGACGAAAATATTTTGCATTAACTATTGAAAATTCATTCATTCATTAAAAATGATTAACATATGTTAGGTCTGTGAAAACATACATTATCTTTATTAACTTTAAAACAGTCTTACTAAAAAGTATGAAACGACTTTCGACAAAATTTCGCTTAAAAATATGATTTTTTTTTTATTATTGTTATTTTCGTTTTTTTTTTCTACTCTTTCCTCTTGTTACTTTCTACAGTAATGAAATTTGAAAGTTTCTATATTCAATCAAATCTATAACTAACAAACAGTTTGTGTAGTGTTGCTTAGAATACGTATGAAGGATATAAGAAACATAAATATATTTACTTTAGAGAATGTGGTATAAAAATGGGCCAGGCTTGCCAATATTTCTCAAGAAGCTTCATTTCTTCTTTAAGCTCCACTAGATATGTTGAGAGAACTGAGGATATTAATTTAGTCATTCGTGCTCACTGTAAAAGATGTATTTTGATTGCTGCGCTTATAGCCAGATTAAATGAAATAATTTTCATTGCTTATGTGTGTAAGATATTAACTTGATTTGAGTGTAGATTTTTATAATAGTTGCTTAAAAATTTTAAAGCATGAATAAAGATTTGATAGAGGAGGCTTTCTTGCTAAAATACCTATCTATCTGATAATTCACGTTTATATTTTTTGGAAAATACCAAACTCATAACTACAGAAACTCTTAAAACTCACTATGTACCTAAAAATTATTATATAATTCGTCAGGGACATAAATATAGACAGTAAAAGAAATCGAAAGTTATTGAGTAAAAAGGAAAGGAGGAAACATGGGGGGTAATTCGGTGTACGTGATGACAGAACTATTGCCAAACAAGATAGGAAATACAATTTGCTCGCCTAGAAAGGAGCAGACATCTGTTCCCAGACAGCAGCACATTCATCGTCTAATGACGGTAATCCTGTAATGAGGTCGTGCCCAACGTGGGTTCGTCTTGTTCCAGTGTCAATAAGGGTTGAATGAACAGTTAGCATATAAAATTTTGGCAAAAAAGGCGTCCACAACAATATCCGCAGATGTTTGAAATGGAGTTGGATGTAGAACTCACGCCATATTTCGAACGGTTGGTTTACCGCTGGATGATAGCTAATTCTACTCTGAAAACCTGCGCACAGTGGGCCGTCCGGGAAGTCTAGTCTGCTAACTAGTGGGACTAAAGTCAAGGTATCTTTAAACATTTCTTTATTGAATAATGTTGGTCCCAATTAAAGACATTAGTAATACTGATACTGAATAATACTGATAATCACGATATGAACAATAAATAAAAAGAAATCAAATGGAACAACGGCAAAATAATAATACTAAAAAATGTTTATATATTTTTTTTTTAATTTTATACTTAAATAATACCATTAAATTGTGTGTATATATATATATACAAATATATTTTTTTTTTATTTAATAAAATGAGATTTTTTAGTTTACGTTGTAAAATTGATCAAAGTCATTCCTGATATTAAATATCCTTTTTCTTATTAATGAGATACAATTTGAACAAAGAAAAAACGTTTTATTTCTTTTGTATCGACGTTTGTCCGGCTAGATTGTTCAGACAGTCCACTGTGCGGCGTGCGAAAAGTACTTATTTAATTAAGTTCAAAATACAAGTTCCAACAACGATGGGATGAAGCATAAAAATACTAATACGTCTGAGCTTTTATTCTTTGTTTTCAACTAAAAATAAATACAAAATAAAATAAATATGTAATCAAAATTCCAAAACATCAACTTGAACAAAATGTAATTGGTTTTCGATTTCAATGACAAATTATCCATTTGTCATTATACAGGTCTTATTGTACAATTTTTGGGAAAGTTCATTACTCTCAGCCGTTACTACCAAAAAGTGTATAAACAAAGTTTTAAATATATCATAAAAAAAAACTATCGGAGATGGAAGAAATTTATCTCGACAACAAAAAACTTAAAGCGCAAGGTTTTGGACTTGAAATGAAATTAAAATTTTTATTTTTTTAATCAGTTTCGGTATAACAGGAGTTTTACTTTTCGTTGTTTTATTATTTGGAACTAAAACTTTTTAAAAAATTTTTAAGTAAAGGTTTTACAGAACTTTAACTGTTAAGAACTCTTATTTAAAAGTTATCTTAAATTCGCCAAAATGTCGACCTAAAATAAACAAAAAAAACATTGATTCCTATCTACTCAAACAAATGACAAATTAGAATCAAGTACTTTATTTATTAAATTATAGCTCTAATCTGAACAACATTGTTTATTTTTCCTTTGGCATACCTTTTTTTATGAACTTAAATAAATAGAAGCATACATTTATTATATACCTAGAACCTTATAACAAATAAAAATCTTTTTTTAAAGTGTTTGAATTACCCTTAAAATTGTTTTCATTTATTTAGATCATAAAATACCTCGAGCAAATTAGCACATTTTCAACCTATTATGATATAAATCTATTACTTTTTATTTTTAGTCCGACAATACAAAAACTAAAATGTTCTTGCATTTAATCAAATGAATGTCAATTAAACCATCTGGATACCCGGTAGTCCCTCCACCTTCTACTGTTCAAAAATAGATTAAAAATAAATAATAATAGAATTGTATAATATGAAAATATGTTAGAATTGTCATAGATTTTTAACAGCTTTAAAATGAGCTAATTGGATCAAGGGGCAGTTATAGCCTAAATAAATGTAAAAATTATAACGGCAATTCAATTCTTGAAGACACCGTATATAAGTACATTAGCCTTAAAAAGCATACCGCTGAAAATGTTTTACAAATAAAATATTATAACAGGACTTTTGAAAAAATCCCATAAAAGATTTAATCCCTAGTTTTTACACTGAACAAAAAGTCCTGCTTTCAGCTACTAGTCAACTCTGGCTGTAAACACAAAACTACTTTGCAATTCATCCACCAACATGCAAATGGCAGCAAGAGCCATTGTCAGTAATTAGCTATGATAAAGCGTTTCAAACGGTAAATCTTTGATGAAGTAAATGTGAAATAAAGTTTTATGTTAACGTAAATTTATATTAGAAAAAAATAATAAATGAGAAAAGCCTTGATCTGTCTCATTATTTATTCCATTAAATCGGTATCATCACGTGTCTATATCTGATGAATATTTTAATAATAAATATTCACACACATGACGCCTGCTAAAGAAAAAAAATGAAATAGAAACTACACGAAAACGGCTAAACAGGAGTTTTAATCATAAAAATATATGAGAAAAAGCGTTCTTATTTTACAATCTCCATAATGGAAAGTGAAATTTTACTACACTTCAACAGGAAATTCCGGCTGGAATCTATAGAACGAGAGCCTGCCAAGATCTTGATATGATAAGGTATCCGATAACACAGCGATTCACACGTTGCACTCAGCGTAACAGTTCGCTTTCAGTTACAGACACTTGGTTGTTCTCAGGAATGCCAAGTGAAAATTCGATTCCCATGGCTGGATTCGACACAAACTGGCTTAAGACCAATTTAGAAGAAAATGGTATAAATCAAGCAGGATGTTATGCAATTTGCCTAATTTTGTATATTATAAGAAGAATCAAAATTATTATATGAAAACTTTTATTTCCAAACTGGACCCTGATCATTTTTGACAAATTTTCTGGATAGAAAATTTTTTTTTTCAGTTCTAACTTTAATTGTAATTACATTTAATTTTATTTACAATGTTATTATATTAGTTTCATTTATTACTATCCTTTGTTAAATGTTTCTGTACATTTATCTACTATTTTTTTATTTAAACATACTTATTTTTATCTTTTATTCAAACAATTTTCAACGTGATTGTATTTTTAAGTATTTATTATTGTTTTTGTTCAACTAAATTTATAACTGTACATAATTTCTTGAAATTCTCAATGTTATTAATGTTTTTTAGATGAATGTATTTGTTTAGTTTTTTTTTTTCATTTTTAATGTTTGTTTTACATACAAATATCTTTGAAATTGTAAATTAACTTCATTTAGTTTAGACAATTTTTTATTATATCATAAAATTCATACAATAATTTCACTGTTTTACAATAAACTTAATGTTGAACAATACTATTAAAATATTTATATTGTCTTATTTTCTTATATTTGTTTTTTATTTTTACATTTAAAAAAATCTGTAGAATAGATAAAATGTAAGTCAAATATTCATACATGTACAATCGCTGTCATAGAAATTGCATCACCTATTTCTTTTGATTCTTAGGTTGATAACTTTTATTCCATTGAATGTTTTTCTTTACTATTTAAGGTTACAAGAAAAGTTTAACAATGTTTCTCAGTTCAGTTTTAACTAATGCCAGGATAACAGCTGTAATTATGACCTGCATCAAAGAATGTCCTATTAAAAAAACATTAAAATTATGACTCTAGATGAAGTGAAGCAATTTTCGCGAGAAAAAGCAACGAAGATATGGTACCACGAATCTACGGTGGTCATACTCAAAAAAAAAAGGCCATATGGAGCGAATGGAAGAAACTGGGAGGATAAAAAAACAAACAAACCACTTAATTAACAGACTGCTTAATTGTGCGATTGTTTTTCGAATATCGTTTCATGAGTGGCAAAAAAATATCAGGACATCTTGCAGTAGCAATCTGGAATATAAAATTAAATTTAATAAAACTTTTACTGTTTGATGCAATTTCTATTTTCGCTACTGTAATTGGCGAATTTTCATGGTATATGTGAATATTTACCACTAACTCCTCAAATAAAACTCCTGTAATAGGGTTACTGTGCAAGAGATAAAGATTTTTAATATAATAATAGAAATAATCAATAAATACAATAAAATACATTTAAATAGTTGAAATCAATATCTTATACACAGGCAAACTGGCATAGATTTCAAGTTGTAAATTTAAACATTACGCATATATACTTGTAAGTGGCATCTCTAAACATTTCATAATCGTGTTCTTGAGAACCTGATAAATGTACATTTCTTTTATATATTAAAGGACAATAGACAATTATTTTCTACTTGTTTACTTCATGTAAAACGTATATATATTCATTAATGATATTTCGTGACTAGGTTCAAGGATGATAAAAATGAACTTTAAGTTAATAACGGTCGTGATAATAATTAATTTTAGTTTCTAATAAAAAAACAAGCTTTGTATAGTTATATTGTTATTCGAAACATTCTATAAATAAAGGTATTTCACCAATACGCCTTTAAAAGTTACATGAGGGCCGATTTATCTCTTTCATATCGACGGGGATATTGTGCTAATACCCTACATCACAAGGCAGTTCCGTTATTGCTTCAGATGTAATAACCTGTTACTTATTGATAACATTTTATTTTTATACTCATCAAGAAACTCTAATGTATCTCATTTTATAGCTTGCTACATCAATCTTGATAACCTTTATAATGTCTATTTCTAAATTGAAATTATATTTTTAACTGTTATAATTCAATTTTATTGTTAACAAAAGTTGATGTATTGTTGAGAGATAAATGTTACTAATATTCTCTCTAAAATTGCTCTTAAAATGCTTGTTCCTTTCATGGCATACTTTTACAACTTTAAGGTTAATATTGTAAGCAAAACTAAGCCAAAAAATATATCTTAGTGGCTTCAGAGTTTATTTCGATTGACACCAATGTGAACGAGACATTTTCAGCTTGAAGTTCAATTATTTTTATCTAAGAATCAATTCGTTCACGTTTAAATTTTAATTCGATTCCTCAAAATTAACTTCCTGTCCTATAACACGACATGGCAACTTTGACGGTGGAAAAGTATTCTATTTCCACTATAATTAAGTTTATTTGTAGTTGGTCTTCCCCTCCCGTCCATAACTCTCCCCTTCAACCATCCTTTTATTAGAAGAAAAAAGAAATTCAAAATCGACAAAAATATCAGCAAGTCAACAAACAAGAAGTTGTAGTGGTCATTGCACATTTGTCCTCGATTATTACCTTCAAATGGTAAAATGGATAAATCACTTTGCTTGCTATCTTTCATAAATTTTAAGATGACTAATAAATGTTTAGCTCAACTGATTTATCTTTCCTTAATTTATATTAAAACCAATTTACGACAGAGTATCTTCTACGTATTTTCCTTATGGACATTTTATTTCTCTCGTGATTTCGATTCAATCATGATTAGGTCTCTTTATTTATGCTTATGAAAGGATTTTTATTCAATATCATTAAAATAAAATCTTGAAGTAAACCGCACATTAAATTATTAATTCAATACTGACACAGTAGAAAATAACTCAAAAAGTGGACATATTTACATATTTTTGTGTATCGCCATATACGAATCGTTTATTTCCAAAGCGAAACCTAATCATCATTATTAATTTTTCAGGAAACTCAGAAAACTACATTTTTCTATTTCCGTTTTAATATCAAAAACAATATTTTTTATTAAAAAAAAATTAAAAACTCATTATTTGTGGAACATATTTATGAAAATCGCTGATTATTCCAATAGTTAAAAACAAATAAAGAATATTGAATCTTTTGAAAAGAATTCAACTTCAAAATTTTAAAAATAAAAATAAAATAAAAAGTCTGATTGGGGTTTGTTTTAGAAAAAAATATATATATAATAAACATTTTATACATAAAATAAAACATAGAATAATAAAGGTAATTTATTTTTTATTTTCATTTTAATAAAACGGTTAAAGAGCTTTTGATGATTTTTTTTTTTAAGAATAGTTATGAAATATAGTTCATAACATTCTTTAAAAAAAAAAAAGGCCGGTTTAGGAAATAAACCTATTTTCACACCACTTTTTTTTTTTTTAATATTTAGGCTCGTTTTGGATAAATAAATCATTTTGTACTTTCACATAGGAATCGATGCTCGTCTCAATATCCATATTAATCGATCAGAGTTAACTTTGGAACTTTTTCATTTTTTTTTTTATATATATATTTATTAAATATTAACACAATCTGCCATATTCAGGGCAATAAGCATTAGAGCTAAAAGTATCCACTTATTCAATATATACATAAAAGAAGAATAAATGAAGGTAATTAAAAAAAATTAAATAAAAGATTTAATAAATAAATGAAATTTCTTTAAAGCTCATTCACATCTATATACATACTTTGGAACTTTTTTTTTTTTTTGTCTTTAATTCATTATCCACTTCTGTCATGGTAGTGACAATTAGTAGATTTGTTGTTAAGTAGAAAACTGCGTGAGAGGCATGACTAAGAATAAAGCCCAGCAGCACCTCTTCCCTGGTCTGTTTACATACTTTGGAACTAAGCAACACATATGTTTTATGTTTTACGATACTCATATCTCCAATAAATAAATGAAAAATCATTGAAAGCGAACCATATGTTGCAGAGATAAATGCTTATATGTTTATATATTTATTTATTACTGTACAAACATCCGGAAAAAAACCAATAGCCTTAGTCAGTATTGCATAACAAGCGGCCGTATCATGAGGCAGCAGAGTGTAGGCCGGGCCAACTGTATAAGGTCAACCAAATATTTATCCCCTGAGTGGTGTAACGTGATCAGCTGGTGTTCCACCATTATCCAATACATCTGATACTGCAACAGTCTCGGCAGCTGATAGCTTTGGAAGATTCTATCTCTCTACAATCTGTTAACAGACCTCGGTAGAGCTTTATTACAGACAAAATTAAAAAAAAAAAAAAAGAAGTATAATAAAAAAGTTAAAAGCTAGTTTAAAAAAAATAAAAAAATACGGTGTGCCTTTATAACACAATATGAAAACATCAACTAGGTGGTATTAATAATATATAATTATTTTTTATTTTTTTGTTCTATATTCACAAAGTAATAAAATTTACAATATATACAATTATAATTGTGAGTAAACTACTTTTTGTTCTCAATTCAAAAAACAAGAACTGACTAGATGATACAACCAACTTTCACATCTTTTGGACTACAGATCTCCTCTCAAAATACAAAACAAGTGACTAATCTACACCATCTTACTAAGACCTACCTATTTGGACTAGTGTTGCCCAAATTCGAGACCCAGACGAGTCTTGGTCTTGCAAACTCAGTTTGGTCATGGTCTTGGTCTTGCACAAGAGTCTCGCAACAGTCTTACAGTACATATTAGATAGGAGAAACCTAACAAAGCCTGAATGAGAAATTAGAGGAATTAAATGCAAAACTATATTGGTTATACCAATTATTTACATATAGTAACTAAGATTGTCGAGTATTAGTAACTATTGTGCACTAATTATTTATTAAAAACATCGATTTTTTTACCAGTCCCCTGGTCTTGGTCTTGCAACAGTTAGGCGGCCTTGGTCTTGGTCTTGCAAAGTGCAAAGTGTTTGCACTTGATTTTGGGCAACACTAATTTGGACCTACGGAGCAGAACTTTGGGGCAAAATACGCACACATAAATAAAATTCAAACTACCCAATACAAAATACTTCTTAAAATCGTCAATTCTCCTTGGTTTATTTCAAATCAAACCATACACACAGACATGAACATACCAAAAGTAAAATCCTACACACAATAATCACATACACAATAAGTACACAGCATTTCATTTTTCTACCCTTAATCATCCAAACCCACTTGTTCTGTCTCTTTCTTCTTCCCTGTGGCCTAAAGATCTTCTAACAATGCAAGCAAGGATCAAGAATCAAAAAGAAGACTGAATAAACGGCAACACATTTGCTTGGTGCGTTACCACGCAGTGGCAAATTTAATAGAAAATGAATTTAATGAACATTCAAACAGTAATAGCATTTATAATATATACAATTACAATTGTAAATAAATATTTATGCATTCATATACAATGAGACGTCAATTAGTATAAGAAAATAATGCAATATTGTTCCTTTTTTTTTTAAATGAAACTTCTGTAACGGGGGTCAGTAATTTCTCGAGACCCTTTTTATGGAATTATTAACATCCGCATGAAATTTCATAAATATTTTCATCACATCGTAACCTACAACTATTTTAATTACGAAAACTCTTGGGATTGAGAGGTTTTCAATCTGGAAGGGGGCAAACATTGTCTATTTAATTAGGTAACAATTTCCAGATAACGAGGTTATATAGAACAAACGGCTCAATATTTTCGAAGTCTACCTTTTTTCTCGATTTTCTGCTCGAATTATCTACAATCCCAGTAAATGTGTATTTACGAGTTTTTAGTACCTAATTAAATAGACAAAGTTTGCTCCCCTCCAGATTGAAAACGCCCGATTCCAAGAATTTTCGTAAATAAAGTAGTTGTAGATTACGATGAGATGAAACTATTTATGAAATTTCAGGCGGAAATTCGACAAAAACGGGTCTGTACCATGGAGTGTAATGCTAGTAAAAGTGCATATCAAATTTCATGAGGAGCGGATTAAAATTATATTTTATAATGCAAAAATTATTAAATATGAACTAATAAATAAGTATTATTAAAAAGAAAAACTATTCCCTCTCCTGTCATGGTTTCAGGCTAAACTTGCGAAACGCTGGATAGTTACGAAATGTAGCGCGGCTTTATGAACCGGGAAATTACTTTTTTTATTAGTAAACATTAATTTGCTCTTACTCGACTTTCTGAAATAATTTACGACACTGAGGAAAAAAAAAACTCATATCTATCTGAATGTAATAGTCGGTTTCACGGTTCGGAAAATACATTGAACACAAAGCTTGAATCAGTACGCAAAGTAGGCTTAACTCAATTTTACTTTAGCCGTAAAGTTAATTCACAAGCTTTATTACAACAATAAAATATTAAAGTGATAAACCTGTGAATAAAATAACAGTAAGAGACTACATTAACAGTATTCATTCCAGTGAATATCGTTATGATTCTAATTTAATAACATCCCAAAATTTATTCTTTTTTATTGTCTATCATATCCTGAATGAAAATGTTTGGATAAAAATACCTATCTTTGACCATTTATGACTTAGATACGTATAATGTAGTTATATTTAAGATATAAATATTTTTTTATAAACCAGTAAATACTAGAGACCAAGTTCAATTCATATTAAAAGAAATTATTTCAAAACGTAAATTATGATCTGAGGCCTAATACATTTAAAAAAAAAAACGAATGTTTTGTTCAATTTTATTTCATGTAAAATGAAATTAAATATCATTTAAAAAATTCTTTATTACATTTTTAAAATTTTATTATATATGTATATATATATATATATATATATATATATATATATTTTCTTTTTTTGTGGCCTTGAGATTTTGCGCATATTTTGCCGAAAATGCCTTAAATTTTAGTATCGTTATGTCTATGATGTTTCAATTTATTTATTTTTAATTCCATTAATATAAAAATGGTGAGAATGGTTAGTCATATTTTACAACCACATTTGAATCTCATGATGCCTTTAAATATAGCAAATTATACTATTTGATAATATAGTGCCCCAATATATTTCTATAAATGTATGTATTCAAAATTGTTATACCCAACCAAAAAATAAATAAATATTGAAAAAAATATTTAACATTTCATACAAAGCAACGCATTAAATATAAATTAATCATCTTGAAACCTCCCTGTTTAGTGGTAGTTCAACTAAACGCAATATTAATTATATCTTATATAATAAAATAAATCTAAACTTTTCTTCATTGGGCTATATTTATTTTATCAGATAAGAAGAAATAAATTCATATAGTTTAATTAAAAAACGCTATGCAAATATGATAATTATTATTTTGAAAATATAAATCAACCTGACTAAAATAAATACATCAGATCCTCTAATATAGGACTGATGGGAAGGTTGGGGAGGAGAGTGGGAGGTGATCATGATATGGATGACTGGCTTAGACATATACAAAATAATGAAAAATGTAAGTGATAAAACATTTTATATATTTATGATCAACTTTATAATTTCGCATAAAAATATCTTAAATAGTTCTTTTTTGTTCTTTTCGTCAACCTTTCTCGAACCGCGATGCCTCTTGAGTGGTTTATAGGTATTATGTACATTACTTTCTACAGTAAGTTGTTCATGAATATATCATATATATATAGATATATATAATATATATATATATATATATAAAAGGCGTTTAAATGTAACCAATAATTGAAATATGGATTGATATTTGAAAATTAATAGAATTATTTAATTTAAGAAAATTTAAGTGAAGTTAAAAGAATAAACTTGTTTTTAATTGAAAACTTCTTTAAACCCGCAATGCACTTTCCTTTGTGGGTAGTGAATGAGACTGAGCCGTCATGCTGAGATAGGTAACGCTCATTCGGGTAAAGTCGACTAATCGAAGTGTTTTTACATTTGGATTAAAATATCTCAGAAACTAAAAATCGGACCAGCACACTGTATGCATAAGAAATTTCCAGCATTTCATTCACTTTGTAATGGACAATAATTCAAAATAATAATATGACGTGACGCCAAGTTAGAGAGTCGGAAAGAGAGGAAGATAACGACAAAAAAAAAAAAAATGACTGCTTTGAAAATTTGGACTAAAATATCTCAAAATTTAAATACGATGGAAAGTTCAGAAACCGATTTGCGGAAATCAATAAAATAATGTATTTCTATTTAATAGAGTTTCGACAAATTACTGACTCCCGTAACAGACGTTATATTACAAAGTAGCGGAGTTTTTATTTGATATTTAGCAAATAGATTTCAATCAAAATTATTCATCAAATATTTTAGTTATCATAAACCTATTGTATTATTTTTAGAGCATGATACCAATGACGATCAGTCAGAGTTTACCAGAATAATTTATTCACAATTATAATTATATATATTATAAATGTAATTAATTTGTAAACATAATATAAAAGGGGTACCCCACAAGGATCTCCTCTTAGTTCGACCCTATTCCTTCTTGCGATTAATAGTATAGGGTCCATTATCAAGACCCCGACCAAATGTTTCCTATTTGCCGATGATATTGTTATCACAGCCAGAAGCAAATCTATTCCCTATATACAGTGGAGGCTGCAGGAAGTGATGGATAGAGTAAAAGATTGGACAAGGGAAACTGGATTTAAGATATCATCTTCGAAGTCTAAATGTTTACACATTTGTAGAAGTCGAAAGTGTCAGCAGAATAATCCACAAATATTTATAGAGGGTACTTCAATTGAGTATACAGAAAGTTACAAATATCTAGGAATGATAGTTGATAAGAGACTGAATTGGATACAACATATCACATATTTGAGAGAGGAATGCACAAAAAGACTCGGAATTCTTAAATGTCTCTCACACTCAAGCTGGGGTGCCGATAGATGCACTCTAATAAAAATATACCAGTCTATAATACGCAGCAAAATAGACTATGGAGCACAGATATATAATACATCCAACAAAACAATATTGAGGATGTTAGATTCCATACACAATTCAGCCCTTAGAATATGCACTGGAGCGTTTCGAACTTCTCCAATCGACAGCATCTATGCTGAATCTGGAGAAACATCCTTAAACTTGCGACGAGAATACCTAACTCTAAAATACATTGCCAAATTGAAAGCATATTCCCACCACCCATTAACTCCATATTTATTTTCAGAAGAATCAGAAAGAAACGGACTTAGAGATATAGAAAATAACTTCTTTAAACAGGTGATTTACAAGGCAACAACTAAAATAAACATGGATACGAATATTATAAGACCCGTCCCAGAATTAAAAATGCCGCGCTGGAAAAAAGACAGACCATTGATTAATAAATCCATGACTAAAATTGCAAAGGCATATCCGATCGAAATACAAAAATCTTTTTTAAAGTTAATGGAACAATACAAAAATTTCGATTTCATATATACGGATGCATCCAAAAAAGGAGATAACGTAGGATGTGCTTTAGCGAGTAAAGAGAACAACTTACTGTTTAAATTACCTGGAGAATGTTCAGTATTCACAGGAGAGGCCACTGCCATCATGAATGCCTTATATCTAATAAGCGAATCTGAAAAGAACTACTGGGTAGTTGTGACGGACTCATACAGTGTTTTAACTGCCATTGAAAACCCATATCCTAGAAACTCCATAATTAGGGAAATTCTCAACACCTGGTGGGAGGTAAAAAATAAAGGAGTAACAGTTGTCTTGGTATGGGTACCAGCTCATTGCGGAATTTTAGGGAATGAAAAAGCTGACAATGCAGCCCATTTAGCAAGAAGTGGAGCAGAAGAAGATGAAGTGACTAGAGTGAAATATATCACTTTAGAAGACTGGGTACACGAAATAAAGAAAAAACAACTGGCAGAGTGGGAAAAAGAGTGGAGGATCAAGGAGTGTAAGCTGAAAGAAGTGAAACCCAATTGCGATAAATGGCTCACTAGCAACAGAAAGTCCAGGCGTGAAGAAATTATACTGTGCCGCCTAAGGATTGGGCACTGCCAGTTCACTCATAGCTACCTTTTAAGAGGCCTAGAAGCTCCTACTTGCGAAAAATGTAACAATACACCGCAAACTGTGAAACACCTTCTAGTAGAATGTTCCCAATTCGAAAGGCTCAGAGAGAAAATAAAACTAGAAAAAACACTAAACGAAATACTAAAAGACAATGAAGAGAGAGTCTCTATCCTGTTTAAATTTTTAAGGATTATCAACTATTATAACAGAGTTTAAATTATATAGAAAACGCCAATGACCCTTTAGGGTAGAGGCGAGAAAAAGAGAAAAAAAAAAAAAAAATTATATTTCACATTATTAATTTCACTTCTATTGTGTGGTCGAAAGTACATACCGTAATTTTGTTTTTACATACCAGGTATTGAAACATTTGTGAAACGTTCTTAAAAAGTTCCATTTTAAACAGTTTGAAATTGAACCTTTTCGGGAAAAAAAATTTAAAATGAAAGTTCTAGGTTTATGTTAAAAGTTTAACTTTTATTTATTTGTGTTCCTTAAAGTAAATTTCGTTCAATGAGAAATAAACAGTAACTGGGCTGAAATCAGAGCTTTAATTTATTTTAAATGAACTACTTGATTCTTACATGTCGTTTATTTTATTAGCTGAGAATAAAAGCCATTTTTTAATAGAATTTCAGACCAAATGTATAGAGCTTTTAAATAAAAGTTGTTTAAAAATAAAAGTTCCGTTTAACTTTTATTTGAGTGTAAGGAGAAAATTCTTGTTCCAAAAAAAACAAAAAAAAAACGAAAAACAAAGAAAATAAAGATGCCACTCATACGAAAACTGATAAAAAATAAAAGGAGGAGTTGTTCGCAGGGTGCGGTCAAATAAGTACTAAATTTTTAAAAAATGGTATTTTTAATTGCATATTTATGCATTAATAGTATATTTTAATAATATTCTTTAAAAATTTAGTACTGTTATTTGACCGCACCCCCGGTCAACTCCTTCTCATATTATGTCACAGTCAACCATCTCTACATCATGATAAAAAATAAAGGTTAAAATTTCATTTTAAGCTCTGTTACATCGGTATTTGGCTGTTTAGAAATAGGAAAATCCGATTATAGTACAGTCTTCTTTTACTTAAAGCAAACGACTTTATCAATATAAAAAAAAGGAAGAAATGTTTGGCAAACACTACGGCAGAAATAACATCTGTTTCTTTACGTAACTGACCATGAGCCTTAAGGTTAAAAAATTAGGCCAACCTATCTTCGAATTCCACAACCTGTTATCTTGTTTATGTTAAACATATTTATGCTTTATTTCATTAAATATGCACAGCGATTTATAAGTTGTATAATTGATAAACTGTTCACTATTCAGTTATCTCTAATTACGGATCGGGCGGAAGAGAAAGCTGTTCCCATTGCCGTCATGTGTCACGCTGACCATAATGTCACCATTAGCCAGACTCCGACTGGTAATTATGAAGCTAATTAGCATAAAAACGTTAGTTAACTACTATGTGTCTGATGAGAACGGCAGCTTGTTTTAACAATCGATCACATAACACGTAAATATCATAAATATTTAGCGTTGTTTACAAAATAATGAGAGCAATCTAATCTTTTTTACATGATTACTTTCTTAATTATTGTAGGCAATAAGAAATATAATTCTTAAGGTAGCTGAACATACATACTGATATATATACATACATATATATATATATATATATATATATATATATATATATATATATATATATTTGGCCAACTTTAGTAAACACTTTTTTTTGGCATTAAAAATAGATTTTCATAAGACAACTTTATGTTAACACTGAGTAAATGTCAGCTGTGGCTACGTCTCTTATTAATATGTTGTTATTTCCGCTTAAATTAGTATAAAATCGATAATTAAGGATCGTTACATGTTGGCCAACTGTTGGAAGTTGAAGGTCAGGATGTTGAGTTTTGTTAGTCACGTACCAAAGTGCTTTGTTTATGAGTCGGCGATAATTTCGATTGGAAGGCTTGAAGTTTTTGTAGATGGGTCTTTTTAGCTATAAACGTAAACACTTTAACAACTATAACACTTTTGTTTTGAAAATTATGTTAAAAATACTATCGAAGTAACGAGATGGGATATCCGGTCATGAAACAATATTTATTAGAAAACAGCATTTTAAAAAATGTATTAAACAATTTATTGCAATGAAGGAAGCATAATTTTCCCAACTATTAAAAGTTCAATATATATATATATATATATATATATATATATATATATATATATATATATATATATATATATATATGTGTGTGTGTGTGTGTGTGTGTGTGTGTGTGTGTGTGTGTGTGTGTGTGTGTGTGTGAGTGTGTATGTGTAGATATTTTTTTTTTATATGCCAAATAAATAAATGTGTCCAGTTGCTAATAGTTGACAAAAACATTCTTTTCCTACTACTCCTGACTCAAAATATGTAATATAAATTATTAAAAAAAATTATATTCCTGATTTAAAAAGTATTACTCAAAAATTAATACTAATATTGGTAATTATTATAATTTTGTTGAAAAATAATGATCAGAACATAAAAATCGTTCTTGATAAAAATCATCAAATGATTTTAAAAAATATTGAGCGAATTTTTATATTTATTTTGTAAATTATACATTTAAAATCCTGGTTGCAACATACAGTATTCAGTTAATTTTACATTCGTGGAGGATCATAACACCGACACGTTTTCGCAACCAACACGCCGGATCGGTATGCCCAGGCAACTACCAATTTATGATCAATCATGCCTAATTGTCTGTTAATATAACAGGCGTGGATGACTCTCTTTCGCCTTGAATAGAACGATGTGAGGTAAAGAAAAACCCTAATAGTCCTCACCTTTGAGTAGAAGAACGTGTTGGTCCAGACCTAAAATCTGGAAGGGTCTTCGAAATTGGAGAGTGGTCGATAACCAGAGTTCTGCCTGGTCGAGCACAAAGCTCTTCAAAGGCCAAAAACTCAAGAGAAATTAAATTAATTAAATTTAAAAAAAATGTAAAACAGCTATATACAGGTTTGATGTACAATTAATTAGAGTAACAAAAAAAATATCTTTCTTCCTTTATGTGCTATTTTGGCTATCAATTTCCTTTTATACATCAAAGAAAATATTCAATTAAAAAATAAAAAGTATAGGTAATTACAAAAAAATATTTACAAGGAGTGAAGATTGTGAAAACTGTCTGATTTTTTTTTTTTTTATCGCCGAGTTACTGAATGGAAAATTGAATAGAAAAATAAAATTATAATTAACTTTCCCAAACTGATCTCTGTCTCACAGGAAAAAATAGAATTTTATTACAACATAAAAAAAAAAAGAGAGAGAAAAGTCTCTTCTACCATAAATGAGCCGTTTATTTTGAAAGTGGTCTAAGTCCATTTATACTTAAATTGAGATATTTAAGGGTTTGCGTTTCAATGCAATTGAAAATATAGGTACAGGATACTAATGAGTCGTTTAAGCGTTTTTTTTTTTATATTAGTTGAAAATTAATCCATTCAGCCACATTGGAGAGCATTAATATTAGGACTACTTTAAACATTAACACCATATATACATATAAATGATAACTAAAATAGAGATAAAAGAAAAATAGTTGTAGAAAGTAAAATAATAAAATTAACTTCCATACACAAAATATATATATATATATATATTTTAGAGAGAAACTAAAGGAAATTAAAATAGATAAAACACATTGACATCTATATACGATATTTACATTCGCCCAGGCGACTCTGAGTCAAGCTTTGTCCCCCAAATGTGGAAGCCAAGGCAGAACTCCAGGAGATCCCAGTGCTTCTCTCCCATCTGCGTCACTGATATTGCAAGCCAGTGGAGACTTTTTTTTTTAACTTTTATTATGATATTTACAACTGTATTAGTATGAATACATCAAGTAAATGTGTACAGAGGAATATAATCACATGAAACACGCTTGTTGAGAAACTACCCATTGATAGCACTCTAATAATTTGTCTACATAAGGAGATCACGAGGCCATCTTCTTTTCAGACGCCTCGGAAAGTTACTGGAGATTACGCGTATTTAATGCAGTGAAATTTGTAGTTCCTATTAAAATAATGGAAATTATTAAGTAATATGCGTTTTCTTACCATGAATGAAGCGACTTTCAAAATTAACAACAAGATTCATTATAAAATTTGAAGAAGCCCAAGTCCATTCAACATAACTTAAGATGCTTCATATTTTAAAAAAGAATACTCAATTTATTTTATATACCTTTACATCACTTCAAAAACATAATTTATGCTATTCAAAAACTTTTTTAACTACAGAAACTACAAAACAATTTAGTAGTCATCTACATTTTGTGTGTTATACCCTTGAATTTTGTTGTTGCAATTTGTCTGATATTTTTATACAGTGGGGTCAATACAAAATTTTCGAACTTCTTGCTCTACCCAGACGTGGTAGTACTCGAAAATCCAGGACTTTTTTCATTATTCATTGATATCTTACAGAAACTTTGATGCAGCCCATTTATGACAAAACGCATCCAATATATTTTTAGCAAGTACATTGATTCTCCGCTAGAATTCTTTACACTTTAAAAAATTGCCTCTTCTAATAATTTTGTTGGTACAAAATCTTCTTGTTCCATTTTATTTACAATGAAGTTATTATCTTTCTGCAACTTTTTGATAATATTATAACAATGTCGAGGGACAAACAGACTTTTTTTTTCTATCAGGCCTAAATCTCAATCATTTGGTAAAACACGATTGTTCTGATATTAACAAATTATAATATATGATTTCCACCTTATTTAAAAAATATATTTCATCAACCTTTTCTCCAAAGCTATTTTCTCACGATCAATATTTTTCTATAATTTCCTTTTTTTTTCATTTTCTTGAAATTATCAGTTACTTATTCCTCTTGCCTATTTTAACTATCTGGTCTTGACGTATTATTCAACCTCTTGAATGAAATAATTTCTAAACTTTAATATTGAAATTTAATATTAAAATTTATTAAAAAATATTAAGGAAGGGGATGGTCTGGGGTAGCGGGCATAAAAATAAAAAACTTAAAATAGTTTTTCAGTTAGTCAATGTTTCGACCCAACCATGCAGGTTTAGAACGAACAAGATACAAAACGATATAGAAAATTGTGGGGTTATATGATATTTAGATAAAAATTATAAATAGTGTTAGTAGAAAGCATATAAAACTATTAATAACATTAAAATGAATGTATGTATGTAAAGCAGGATATATATAGAATACATTCACTGATTACATATAGATTAAATTCATTTTAATGTTCTTAATATTTTTATATACTTCGTATTCACAACTTTTTATAATTTTTATCTAAATATCATGTATTTCCCACAATGTTCTATATAATTTTGTATGTTGTTCGTTCTAGCCATGAAGAAGACCTGCCTAGTTGGGTCGAAAGGTTGGCTTAAAATAAAATAATTTCTCACTATTTTAAGTTGTTTTTTTTTATGACCGCCACTTAGGACCGTCTCCTTCATCTATGCTATACAACAGTCGACCATTGAGTATTCATACAAAACTATGTTTATATATGGGAATATAAAAAGAAAACATGCAGAAAAAAAAATTTTCTGTAATTATAAATCATACATTGATAACAACCAATGAATACCAAAAACCTAATGAGAAAAAAAAATAATAATCACTTCTTTTAAACAAAATTAATCTTTATTAACCATACTCAATCTTTGAATAAAAATTTTACTATTATTTTTACAAGAAAATCTGTATACATTTCTACAAACATTGCGTTAAAAACAATTTATTTATTTGTTTTTCTTGTTGTCTCTACCATGTAGGGTCATTGGCAATACTTTTTGTCCATATTCTGTTGTAGAATTTTATAATTAAAAAAAAAATCGTTGTTTTTTCACACAATTTTCGTTGTCACGGAGGTATTCTTTAGGCTCCACCATATCCAATCTCTTTCTTTTATTCTTAAATATACTGGGCAGTCTTGGATGATGTGTTGGACTCCTACCCACATATGTCTCGACGATACGATATTCTGGCGAGCTGTGGTTATAAAATAAATTTTAATAAAATTCTATTTTACCTGCGGGAAGTAATTACTTAGGAGAATAAATCAGTATTATACAGCAGGATTTGATTAATCAAATTGAATTAAATAAATTATCAAAACGTGAATTTAACTCTCTTTATTTAACTCTCGTTTTTATATAAAAAAGATAATTAAACTAGATAACGAAAATTATGACATATTATCTGATTAAGATATTTAATGTTTTAGGTTAATGATATAGAAGCTAAACAAATATTTTGTGACTTGTAAAATATTTATTCAAATACAACCTTAATCATAGAAACCTTCAAAACCGCGGACGAGTGAAGCCATGAAAAGCCGTTTAATTATTTTTCTTTTTTATTTATACGCCCCGTCGCCTAAATTGCCTCCCGCTTCTTGGAATCATTTCTTTAAACCTTTTAAGAATAAGTCCCTCCTAAACGACCATCTTTTGTTCCAACTGGGTCCTTATTAGGAAGGATACGGAAAGCAAGAAGTCTATTACTATTGGGGACAATCTCAGTCCACAGCCTGTAATCTGCTCAGGTCGTTCGCGTTTCGCCTTCTGATTTAAAAGTCAAATTGTCAAATTTACATATATTCTGAACCAAAACAGGACCGACAAAAAAGACTGTGTTTCATATTTGAATATTGGATTATTTCAATCGATCTGTTTACTGAATTACTTTATAGATGTTTAACTAGAGTAAAACCGACAGGCACCATTAAGTAAACTTAAAAATGTTTTTGTCCCGTTTTCAATCATATGGTTATTGGTTCAGCGGTTTCTATTGATTTAAGTTCGTAAAGATCTCTTATTTCCAAATGTTTATGTGGAAGTGTCTTTCATTTATATTTTTATAACAAAACGGAAAAATGTAAAAATATTCGGATGTGTCAGTTTTCGACAACCTGAAGTACCAGTTTTCGACACCCTTAACCGATTTTCAAAAACCTAAAGAGTTAAACCTGGTAGCCTTCAGAATGAAAGAATTACAATGATATTGTGCAGCAATGTGTTTTCTTGAAATAAACGTAGGACACTTCGGCGACAACTGTCGAGTTTCTAATCTTCAGTGTTTTTTGGCCCTATAAAAATAAATAGAAGGAGTTGCTAAATATGCGAGTGCAGGATGGATTCCCGCTTCAAATGAGCGCAACGACTCAGCTCTTGACTATTCCCAACTCTTAATATTCATTAACTGCTAGGTGTACCGAAAACTGAGCGGAGTGCCGACAACTGAGGTTTTAACTCTGCAAGAATATTGTAAAAATCTATTAATGCCAATGAACTTATTTATATTACTTGAAGAAGTAGTGATGTATTCAAAACCGCCATAAATAATTTTTCATTATTAATAATATAGTTCGTGGTACAGACCCCTTTTTATCAAATTATTAACATCCGCATGAATCTTCGTAAATAGCTTCATCACATCTTAACCTACAAATATATTATTTACACAAACACTCGGAATTGGGGCAGTTTCAATCTGGAGGGGGGCAAACTTTGTATATTTAATGAGGTAATAAAAACTTGTAAATACCCATTTGATTTCCAGCTGAATCATAAGATTATATGAGCGCAAAATCAAGAAAAAAGATGGCCTTCAAAAATATCGAGTCGTTTGACGTGACCTTCATCCCTCAATTGTCAAAATAACGAGGTTATATAGGGCAAACGGCCTAATATTTTTGTATCCACAATTTTTATCGATTTTGAGCTCAAATTATCTTACGACACGAGTAGAAAGAAAGTGGGTAATTACGAGTTTTGAGTGCCCAATTAAATAAACAAAGTTTGCCGACTTCCAATAAAATATTTGTTTGTTACGATGACATGAAGCTATTTACGAAGTTTTAGCCGGATGTTGATAATTTGATGAAAATGGGTCTGGGTATGGGGATGTCCTGGAGAATTAATATCAAGCAGATTAATATGCTTACACAAAACATTAGGTGAGCCCTTAATATAAGCATGATACGAGATAATTACTAGAAGATATTTATTTATAACTTACATCAGATTACTGGTAATCTACTAATGTAAGTATTATACTTCAAACCTCACTTCCAACGTTCGTTTAATTTTTTTAACTTTTTTTTACACTACTTAAAATACTTATTATTTTAAATATTTTATTTTTTAAAGATATAACTATGTTTTTATTATAGACAAATAGGCACACAAAATACTAAAATATGAAGCATAAAAATGAAGTTTGTTAACAGTTTACTCTCCCACAAAAAATTGTCTTTATTTTTATGACGTTCCGGAATCACTTTATTATCCCATCTTTTGATCATTTCTCATATTACTAAAAAGGACTTGTCATAATTTCTATATTCTATAATTATCCCTATTGAGGACTCCTCAATGGAGAGTATAGTCAGACACTAGGCATCAGTCCTTCATAAAAATAAAGCAACATTTTTTTTGGGAGAGTAGTGTTACTAAACTTTATTCATATACCTTATATAAATAAACATCTTCCTCCGGCTTTATAGCATAGCATAAAGTATCATTATTTATAAAAGTAGAAAAAAGATGGCAAATCGTGGGTGAAATCAAGCAGCCCTTGGTTTAAATAATGATTTTTTTTTCCTGTTTTCTTTATCCTTTGATTTTATTTAAATAATATAGGCCTATACCACAAGATAATATTGTAGTAGATTTTGTAATTATTAAAGTAGATCAGATTAATATTAAAATAAAAGAAACAACGTTAGTTTCAAATTAATGGCGCTTAAGTTCATACTTGGTCTGCCATCTTCATGTGGGCGAGCTATACTCATAAATTAATATTGTTAAAAAAAATTAAACATGCCTTTCTGAAATTTAATATAATTTTAATATTTTAAGATATATATTAGCAATAAATGACTTCTTAATATAAAACAGGCAGTTCTGAGCTTATGCGAGGAGGATAAAACAGTTTTGAGAAAGTTTCAGTTTCAAGAGTTTCACAGTTCTTTTTTTTTTTTTTTCGAAACAAATTTAAAAATAAATACAGCTGCTGAAAAAACTTGGATTGGAAAACACGTTGAATAATTCACAAGCAAACAAAATATTTTAAAAAAAAAAGTTACCCTCAATGAAAATTACTGTTCCGAGAGTAGCTAGAAAAACGTCCTCACCTTGCCCGTGAAACAAGAACAGGAATGCCCTACTTTTTATCCATCTATTGAATCGAATTTTCATTTGATCAATAACCAGTTTTCTCACGGTGGATGTCGGCCTTCGACAGTTCATTTCTCGAGAGACTTTAACTGTATTCGATTTAATATAAAGTAGCTGAAGCAATAGCGGATCCATGATTTAATTTTGGGGGGGGAGAAAGGGAATTTTTTTTCATAAAAATAACGATAATTACTTTGGAAAAAAAGAAAGAAACTAACTACCCATAAGAAATGGTGTTTAAGTGATTCCTAAAGTCCTTTTAAATGTAATTACAAGAACAATAATACTTTAAGAGATGATTTTTTAATATTTTTTCCATAAAACATGTTTATATTTTCCCATTTGGGGAGGGGGGACATATCCTTCCCCACCATATCCACCACCGTAGATCCGCCCATGAGCTATAGACAATGTTATGTAAGCTGTGAGGTATTCCGACTTTAGTGATGGAGGAACTTCAATTCTCCTTCCATAATTAAGATAACCATACATGTTTTTGTCTAACTTGACATGTCAAGGATATGCTCAATACTCTAAAGCAAAATACTCTTCAAATAAAAGAACAACTATGACTATGACTATGTGATGTTTTTCACTCATCCTATCCTTTCTGCAAAACACGATACAGGACAGTATGCAGCTGGTAAAGTTAAAAAAAAGTTCAGACTATAATGCAGATTATTATCCAGTACACGTTCTCCGACAATTTTTTATTTCTTAATAGTATTTACCACAGTATTAAAAAAACACATTTAGTAAATTTGAACATATGGATATAATGACGTGAAAACACTTGTTGAGAAACTACCCAATGGTAGCACTCTAATGATATGTCTACATTAGGATATCACGGAGCCATCTTTTTTTCAGACGCCTCTGAAGGTTATCAGGATTTGAAGATGGAGCAAGGTTAGAAACGGGAGGATTGGGACGATTCTGAAGTTTATTATGGAAGGATAGGTATCTGGATTGGGCCTGATCAGAAACATAAGAAACATTAAGGTCGTTATGTATGTTTTTATTTACAACAAATTAGGGAGCATTGAGGATCGACGTTTTTAGTTGAAGTACAATGAGCGTGATTCCTAAAGGCCTAACGTCTGGCTTCTAACAATGAAAATCTGTTTCTCCTTCTGTCCCTTGCAGTGGGCGTTGTCACAATGTAGGTCGTGGTTAAACAAATTTCCTAGATCTAGTGTATACCTAAGGGGAGAGGGAATTCCCACTCAAAAGCAAAGGTTTTTTTTTATTATTAAGGAATATATAAGGAAAGGATAACACCACTGCAAAAAACTACAAAAAAACGCTTCTTTAATCAGAAGAATACTTCTTTATTTGTTGTTTTTAGGAATAATTTTCTGTTCGTGGAATTATTTTATCAAGCTTATTAATACTCTTTAGCTAACAATAAAAAATCATAAACGTAACTAAGCATAGAATATGGAAAAATATATCGCCAAGTTTATGGTAAAAATTCAGTAAAAGCATTTTTTCGTAGGTCAGCATTTAATTGTATGTCAGTAGTTTTTGATATAAATTGCATACAAATTGCGCAACAATTTTGGATATACCATATATTAATCACATAGTGAATTAATTTTACGGAGTGTTTGCATGCTGCAAAATGAATTTTTATACCCACGATATTTTAACAACTTTTAGAAATCTCATTTTAGTTAATACTTAGTAAGCTAATTGTTCAACTGAACACTAGAAACAAATAAAAATAACAGTAGAAATAGATACGAATAATGAATCAATATTTTTTGTATTCGGAATAAAAAGTAAATCTTTAAAAATAAACATAATATGAGGATCTAACACCAGAGAGATGCAATTTTTTTTGTTTGGTAAGATCATCCCTAACAATACTTATTAAGGAGGCCCTATCCCAGGGTTTTCATCCTTTTATTTTTCTTTTTGGCCTCAAAAAGTACGCCACTGCCGAGGTCTAAATCTATGAAATTTATTGCGATATATTTATTATAATTTATAATAAATTAATCGAAAATATAACCACACTGTCGACAAATAAAACTTTGATAATCACATATATTAATCTGACGTCAAAGTATCTATCTCTCAGAACGGTCCTTCCCCGTTCAATGTCAAAGTCACAAGGCCTTCTGCCACATATGTAACCCTTAGCTATCCCCAATCCTTAAAATGCCCTAGGGCAGTTGACGAAATTTATTGCATGTACATATTGTATATTGTATACTATATATGTAATTCTTTCAATAAACATTTTGGAGGGTAAGAAAAAAAAGTATCTATCTCTTCATCGAAGTATCTATCTCTTCACAGACCTGATTCGATGGCACTATTGATGCAATATGTTTGCGATGTAATATTCGATGAGGAATTAATAAACAAAATACTAAAGCATGTCTGCCCTTTTAAAGATTTTAAAACATGATCTGTTACAATTTCGAATTCAAGTCGTGAAAAAAAAAATGTTTAAGTATAGGCATGTTTAAGAAAATTGAGTTGATTGTATAGTGTTGCTTGAAATCCAGAAAATTTTTTCTTAACAATAATTTAGACAACAAATAATGCAACTTTAAGCAGAACAAATTACTTTTTTTTTAATTTAAGAAACTCCTTTGTTGTGGGGCAATCTGTGGTATTTGCAATCATATTTCGGATCCAATCGTATCGATTCTTATTTATTCTACGAAATTGTTGCTGTTGTAGCAATGTCAAACATCGTTGAGCTAAATCAAATATATGTTCTGCTGATAGCCAATCGTATTCTGGTTAGTCTCGGGTTTCAATGATCCCTGATTAAACTCTGCCAGCGATTGTTGACGTTACCGAGGACCACGCTCAGTTTAACAGAATAAGTAATATCATTATACGCACTTCGTATTTTTTTATTTTATTTGTTTAATAAGACATAATATAGATAGAAAGGGAAGTTTATTTTATTTTATTTTTCTAAATACCTAAATTTAGTGACATATCACAGTCTATCGGCAGTTTATTGAAAAAAGATACGTAGTTGTAAATTTCGATATATTTATCAATATAACTCAGAAAGTGCACGATGTTCTGACTTTGCAGAGCAAAAAGTTACTTAGTCAAGTTATTTCTTGTAATTTTTTCTCTATAAATAAGTTGAAAGTAAAACTCCGAAATTCACTATCGGGCACTGTATAACTTCTTTCAGATCAATTGATCAGATGGTTAATAAAACTAATTGAGTGAAGTAAGTTTAACTCATATTCTATGAACTTGCAACGTTATTAAAGTAAGTGTTTTGTTTAACTACGATATTTTGCAAAAGGTCACTCTGTATGTCGTGGTTTCAGTTTTTTCATTGTTATATGTATTTTCAGTATTTTTATTCATTGTCGAAAATAGAAAACATATTTTGAATAGAAAAATAAATACATAATAAAATTTCTATTTTACTATTTAGGTTTATTATTTTCAATAATAAACCATTATGATCGAACAAAAAAATCAAAAATTTAACCCCCTCTCAAAATTTGAGATTTTACGTTTCAGGAAACGTAGAATTCGAAAAACGAATAACAATTATTTTGTTTGTCCGCCGTCCGCGTATTTTCTCCGAAACTACTCGACCGATTTTTTTTCAAATTTAGATTTAACATTAGAGGTCACTTGAGGATGATCCTCCTTCATCAGCGTTTTTTCTTTTTTATCAGCGTTTATCTTTCAAGATGGCGGCCGGAAAACCTGCGTTGCTATAGACTGTAGCGCCTACACGAATGCAGCGATTAATGAAACTTCGCTGAATTCTTCTTCTCGATGCCCTTTATATTTATCTACGTAACATACTTCAATGAAAATAAGCTGGAAAAAAAGTTACGAGGGATGGTAAAATTAGATTCCGATTAACTTAAAAAGTATACACTTTTTGTTGATATTGTATGGTTATTTAAAAGGTTATGGAATTTCCTAAAAAACAAAAGAAATAGTTAAAATTGAACAATCAGGAGCAAAGATATGGTCTCTAGATATTTTTATATGCTTTTATACTGCAAAGATTATATCCTTTGTTCTGGTTTTTGATTTTTTAATGTGTTATTGAAGTAATGTCAATTTTTTTAGCGTATTACTAATGATTGAAAAAACAGTTTAGCCCAATTATTGGAATCACGTTTTATTTCTTTTTCTTTGTCGCTAGGAAGGTAATGTTACTTTATATGTAAAATTGTTTAAAAATAATAAACCATAGTTAAATAATTTGCAGCGTTTTTTAATGAATCAGAGACTTCAAATTCGATTATCTTAAATTTATTAAAATGTTACTTAATGAATATTTTCAATAAACCGAAGATATAAAAATCTGCGAAGTACAATAAATGAAAAAATAACCAACTTACGAGTTACTGCAAGCGGGCGAATGAATGTAAAACAAATGAAAATAATAAAAAATATCAAGATGGATTATTTGAAAATTATAAGCTATCTAAAATTATATTGAATAAGATGAGTTTTCCTTCCAAGGGCGTAAGTTTGAAAAGATAGTAGCATAGAAATTATTTGTGTAAATAAGTTACTGGATAGAGACATAAATGGAAAGTTTTCTAGTGTTCAATCCGTCTTGTTCCATAAGTTGTAACGAGGAAATGTACATATTATTCCACATCTATATTAGGTGTGAACTATTTCTGATAAACTATAATGAAGATATATTCTTTTGGATTATCTGAGTCTCTAGGAACATTTCCCATCCCAGCATTGTCTTATACGTAACCGATAAAGTGACTTCACTTAAGGAGTCTACTTTCTAGAAACACAGGTGTTGGATTCTGTTATATTTTCCATATTTTCCCACGTTTTTTTTTTTTTTTTTTTTTTTTTTTGTTATCTTTATTAGAAATCTTTTTTTCGTTTCGGGTAATTAGTAATAGTTGTGTTCTTAATTTTTTTTTGGGATGAAAGGATCTGTTATCTAATTTCTTTAATTTATTTGATAACAATATCGTCCAAGAATATGATTTAAGATTAAGTTCTACAATAGCTCTTTACAAATGATTTCACAATAATTTACACGGACATACTAACCTACTAATCAGAGATATGGCTTTAGCTGACATACCCATCAATATGAGGAGGAGACTAAACAGGCGCTGGATGAAAGACCTCCTTCCTTAACAAACCAGAGTAATTGATTCAAGTAAGGGAAGAGGTACTGCTAAGAGCTATCCTTTCACATGCCAGTTTCATTACTTTAATCTGACCATCTGCTGAATGTTAAGAGTTGTCGACAGGTCCAGATTATTATTCAAAGATAAAAAAAGTTCTAGTTCTGGATATGTGGCATATAGTTCTGTGGGCGAGGCAAAACGTTAAATAATTTTCTTTAAGCTTTAATTACAGTGGTTCAACTCTTAAAATTATCAAAAAAATACCACTAAAATATTTTTTTTTCAATTTGGCCTTTGAGTCCTCTACTACTTTTTTTTAGAAAAATAAACAATTTATTTTTAAAAAAACGATAACTATAAATAATCAATAAATGAATAGAAATGAAATGTTGAAACAAAATAACATATGACTTCATTAAAACCTATCTCCCTTAAATGATTACAGAGTTGAGCAATTGAAACTCGTAAATGTTATGTATTAAAAAAACATAATAAGACAAATGATTGTATAAAGAATTATAAAATAAATTAACAACATTGGTCTTTCAATCTGTACTTAAATATTTAGTTTGTATATACTAACAAAACCGAACTTATTTACAAAATATATCTATATAGATAATTCTAAAATTTTCCTCACAAATAAATTTATGATTACAATTATAAGAATTATTCGCTAAAATATATTTTTCTAATTTGAAAGGAGAATTAGTTGCCAACCTAATACCAAATGCAGAAAGTACACTTAAATACTCATATTAGATTTTGAAGACCCAGTTAAATATTTTTTCAAATGTTTATTTTATTTTTTATGTAGACATAACTTTCTTTATTATCGTCCACCTAATCCATCTACGTCTAGACAGTTATGTAACTAATAACTAGATATCATTCAGTAGACCGGAACCATTCCACAAAACCAATCTCTTGGCTCAAATATCTTATATTAAAAATCGAAGTTAAAGAAAATATTGGAAATATGTTGGAATGTTTCTATTCTAAGAGAAAAAACCAATTCACATTGGTTCATTGCAAGTTCCAAAGAAAAGAACCGTAGGTCATTGAGCCGGCTCACTCAAGTCACATATTCAACGAACATAATTGATCCTAAATATCATACCCAGATAAAAATAAATGTATCTCAAAAGGAACACTATGTAAACTATTAATAAAAAGATGTGGAAGAAAGGGTCATTCCTATTGTACACAAATGATAACACTTTTCCCAGAGTTTTTAATTTTTTTTTTTTCCTAACTTTCTCAAGTGAAATCTATATCACTGCACGATGAATAATAATGCCATTGTGTACATATACAGTAAAACATTTGTTATATTATTCAAGGGAACAAAGGCGAAGAATAAGCAAAAGTAGCAGATAAAGGGGACTTTCTGATGATTAAGTCCAACTGGGCCTCATCTACATAATCCCAACCGTTGCAAAATCCTCCTCGATTTATGGTGACCCAAAACCTTGTGTTATTACCATACAATATTAGTTTGTGGTCCTACAAAAACAATTTCATGTTACAATAATATTTGATTATCATAATAAATTCTTTCAAGTTGAGTACTCGAGTGTTAAAAAAAGTTTTATAATTATTTTATAGAGGATCTTTAATAGTTAGTTAAGTAAAAACGAAGTAACATTATTTTATTTAATTTATTCTGTACTCCAAGAGTATCTGTCACCTGAAGATGTTTAGAACAGCATGTTTTAACTAATTGATAATTTAGAAACTAATTATAACAATTCATTAAAAATGTATACATGGGCATTTTTCAGTAGTGAAAAATATATTATCACTTCCTCGAAAAGTGTTTAAAGTTTATTAAATTTTCATTTCACGAAAACAATCAACGTTTCGAAGTTCAATTTATTTATTAGACATATTTCAGACTTCCATGTCCATTTTCGAATCCAAATTTATCTAAGTTAGTAACAGACGACGCAATAGTTTTCACAAAACATCAAGGATCCTTTACAGGCATCACCAACTTACTTAAATTACAAGATTGATTCAAACTTTTTAAAATTAGACAAATCCAAACTTCTAATATACTCTTAGAAAAAACAATTGCCCTGTACATTGACAAACAATTGACAATCACTAAATTCTAAACTGACACAGTGGTTTAACTTGGACTTACCTTCGACAGAAGGATCACATAAGGCCCGCGAGTAAAAATGAATTATAAGACACTTAACAAACGATTGAAACTATTATCCATGGTACAGGCCCTTCTTTTATCGAATTATTAACATTCGCCTGAAACTCCGTAAACAGTTTCATCTCATCGTAACCTGCAACTATTTTATTTACGGAAACTCTTGGAATTGGGGCGTTTTCAATCTGGAGGGAGGCAAACTTTGACTATTTAATTAGGTACTAAAAACTCGTAAATACCCATTTGCTTTCTATTGAGATCGTAAGAATTGATCACAATATCGATAAAAAAACGTAGCCTACAAAAACATTGGGCCGTTTGTCTTATATAACCTCTTTATTTTGAAAATTTGGGGCTTTAGGTCTCGCCAAACGGCTCCATATTTTTGAAGAATTGGAAATTCAATTCAATTTTTATCTTAATAAAAATTATTAAGTATTTTAACATTTTTTGTTGAACGTAAATGAACTATATCGACTTAATTGTTAGCGGAACATATTTTTCTCATTACGTATTTTATATATTTATGTTATTAGAAAATTGAGGATATAACCTATTCTAAACTAAAAAAACTCTTGTAAGTCGAAGCAGCCATGTCGGAAGTAAACAGGATAGTCAATACTCGGTTACTTTCGGTATTCTTCGGAAATCTGGAAATAGTGTGCTCTCGGTGATCTTGAAGTCGACCGCCATCTAGGAGTAGCGATAGTAAACTAATGCCCAAAACAATAATGCAAGGCAAGAATCTGCAGTTTCGTTTGATAACGATTAAATTAATGAATTATTCGTTTTCAAAACTCTGTTTGCTTTAATTTTTAGACGAGACTTTCGAATAGGTAAGACAAAGGGAGAATTTTTTTGGTTGAATACCTTGAGTGAAACAGAAACCTTTTGCCTTCCTGTAGCTGCATGCTCTGCTGCCTTTTCCTCCAGTCTCCATTGTTGACGTCTCAACGTTACAAACCTTCCCTTGTAGTTATAATTAGCCTATCAGGTGACAAAGATATGTCCCTTTGCGTCAAGAAAGACTAAGGATGAAGGTTTCCATAACAAAGTATGGAGCTAATTTTTTATGGATAATTTTTATGACTTTCTAACTATTAATTTCAATCTATAACCGTAATTTAAGACCGAATGCCCAAACGTTTCAAAAAACGTTAAAAAAAATGTTTTCATTAATTGAGAATTACACAGTAATTCTTATATTTCCTCTCTTAGAGTAGCTATGAATTCACTCCTCATCTACATCATTGAATTGACTTCAAAAAGTAAATGAATTGTTTCGGCAGAACTTTTAAATAAAAGTTTTAAAAATTAAAGTTCTATCAAATTCACAGGTCATTTGATACTTTTATTTCGTAATGATATTTACAACTGTATTAAAAATTTAGTGAATTTGAACATATCTAAATAATGACATGAAAACACTTGATGAAAAACTACCCAATGGTAGCACTCTAATAATATGACTACATTAGATCACGGGGTCATCTTCTTTTTAGACTACTCGGAGGGTTATCAGAAATTGAAGAGGAAGTTTATTATGGAAGGATAGGTATCTAGATTGTTGCAAATAGGAAACATATGGAACATTCATGGATTATTTTATTTGTGACAAAGTAAGGAGCATTAAGGATTTTGGATTGTAAGGATTGGATACGTGAGGAATTCGATGGTTTAGTGGAGCCCCATAGCTCAACTCCGTAAGTCCAAATAGGCCTGGTATATAGTCTGGTATGACATTTAATACTTATTGGTTACCTTAAACGGCGTAATAATTACGTTATTGATTTGAGCAAACAATTAATCACAGCTCAATAACAGTGAATCAGGATTAAAACGTTTTTAAAATGTACCAATTTAACGTTTTGTATGTAATTTTAAAAAAGAATTAAATAATAAAAAGTACTAAGATTTTTTTCTTTAAATAATGTTCTGAGCTTATGGCCATTTTTTCTTATATTGAGTTTTATTAACATTCTGAGACACTATGATCTTTATAGTGAGAAAAGAGTACATTAAAAAATATTCACAGAATATATAAATAAATTAAATAAAACAGAAGCCAAATATCAACTAACGAATAATCAAAACGTATGCATAATAAATAATAATAAACCAAGCTTAAAGAAAGGTGAAGTAAAATAACCCAGGCTTACCTACCTGAATACACGATACAATAAATACACTAAGGTAATAAATAATAATAAGTTCGACAGAACTTTTAAATGAAAATATATCTATTAACAATCAAACATGTAAATCATCTCAAAAATCAAGGCTTATTCTAAATATTCTTTAAGGAGTCAATTCAAATAAATATGGCTAATTTTATGAAATTAAACAACCTAAACATTTGAAACAAGTCAGGGATGATGGCCTGAGTATTGCCCTTCCCTAAGCTAGTAACCCCAGCTGAAAGAAGGAAAAAAATAGATAAAGCCTAAAAAAAAATTATGTGAAATCAATCAAATTAATTACAGATATATATAAATATTTATAGGCAGATTATACTGTTTTACAATAAATTATTATTAGAAATAATTCTAAAAAAATTAGCTTCTAAAAACTATATTACATTATTTAAAGTGATACCCTCAGGTATTCGACTAAAGTAATTTTCTATATGTCATTTTTTCCATCTGATTCCTTATTTTAAATCTTATCAAGAAAAAAAAATTTTTTTGCAAACCTTTTCCTTTCTATCCTTATATTGGAATTTTTTATAGTTCTTAATCCAGCATTATTTAAGATAAATCCAGATTTTTCACAAAATAGTTTTATTTTATTTCTCAGGAATTCTAAATATACTACACTACCCAGTCGGATTAGTCTAGTTAGTCGGATTAGTTAGTTAGTCGGATTGATCTAAAGTCCCTGGACCAGTCTAAAAATAGGTTCAAATCCACGAATTTACGTTGATGACTCAGAGTATCATGTGTTTTTGGTGTATATATATTCTTGAAAATAAAATGTGCTAGTTTAAAAACAAATCGCCTCGATTCAAATCTCACAATCCTAACCTCAACAATAGAAGTTACACTATACGGACTGCTTACAAGGTGAATGAGCTCCTCGCCCAACAACGCCTACAGAATGCCCTTGCTACGGTTCCGCCATCCTTGGTCGAGAGGAATACAACACCACAATACTCTTCATGTTGATTGTCATAGTACGGCTTCCATGGCGAAACAGGAGTTGGCAACCTATTATGATTCTGCCCACACAAAAAGTCCTTCAAATATTTTGTCCTAATGTGGCATCATGTTAAATGATATTTGTAGCATACATGGACTAGATGATTACTATGGGGTATAATGTATTTTGTGTTCTGAAATTGTAATAAGATTAAAGTGATTTTTTTTCGTTTCGCAAATAATATAATAACTATAAGTTCAAAATGAAGATTTTATTTATTTACTTTTTTCTAAGCCCCTAAGATAAGTTATTGTAATTTTTGAAATTTTAAGTTCATGGGATGGCGGAATACCTTGTACTGCATAGGTGGTTTGCATTGTGAAGAACATATGAGGAATTGAAATTTTTGAAAATTTACTGTATTATCTTATAATTTTTTTCTGTATTATCCAAACTGCCCCACAGATTATATAGCTGTTCTCCTCCTTTAATCTTTTCAATAGATTTTTTAAAACCTAAACATTTGATAAGTATCAAATGGCAACCATAGCACCTAAGTATTTTCGGCAGGAAATTGTATTTATCTGAAATACAGTTTTGGATTTCAAAATGCATAGCTAAGTATAGTTCCTCTAGAACTATTTTTCGGTTTTACCTAAATTTCCTAGATCTACTAAATCCTAAAACGTAAATATCTGACATCATTCAAGAACTTTTTATTTATTTATTTATTTATTTATTTATTGAATATTACAACCCTCTGTCACTTGGACATTAGTTATAGTGAGGAGACAAGAACTAAAATAGGCGTTTGAAGTTCACTGCTTATCCAATCATCACTTCCTAAGGACATTAAATAATTCATAACGCAACTGATTTTTATTTTTTTTTTTACAAGGTACACTGTTGCAACAACTATGCACACCCAAAATCTCCAAACATTGAAAGTTGTCTACATCTTAAACTAAAAATACTATTAATATTGTGTAAATAATGTTAACAAAACTTTTATAAGATTTCCATCAGAGGCTTAGGAAAAAGAGATTAAAGAAGTTTCAAAATTATATTATGTCGACGTTCTAAACCTTCATGTAATTGGAGAAGCCAGAGTGAAAACAAAGTGAAATGAAATAAAAAAAAAAAAGATCGGATTAACAGATATAAAACTCTTTGTCATCAAATCCATGTCTCGCAGTCCTTTCCGCTTTCATATTTTCTAAGCGTTTAGTAGCTTAGAAAATATGAGGGACCGGTTTAAATGAAAAAAAAAAGAAAAGTATTTTGTCAGTTGTAAAAAGAAATAAGTCCTGCAGAGGAAGCTTGTTTTTAAACGATTAAAAATATATTTTCAGACTAGAACTTGAGGTTTAAAGTCTAATAAAAAAAAGTTTGTTTTTTAAGTTTTGTTCGGGAAGTACCTGGTATTTATATCTTGGTTTTAAAAGCTTATGACACTAAGTTTAAGAGGCGGGTTTTCGCAACGTTATCCTCATGATCAATTTTATCATTTTTATTGCATAAAATAATGTTCGTACATATATTTTCATCTCAATAAATATTACTTAAAATTAATGATATTGTTACCTATTAATTATTTACTATAATTTAGAGGCTGGAAATTACGTGTAATTTAATATTTTTATGAAGACAGAGGAAGTATTATTACCTTACTTTATAATAAAATATTTAAAATATTTTGTTTTAACGGAATGTAGGTGTCGCCACAGAATAGGCTAAGTACCTTTTGCCCTCCCGACATTTTATGAAAGGGGTCAGAGCTTCCCTAGTTTTCCTACAATCCACAGGCATTTATTTACTTTAAAATTAACTCACTGAACAGTTCAATAAAACATATAAGTAATAGTTATATCATATTACATGTAATAAAATGATGACTGGACTACTTTATTTATGTCATTTTAGCCTTGCCTCCTTACCTATATCTAGCATGTGCCGGCCCTAATTTTTCAAAAAGAAAAAAAAACAAATTATATAATCACTAGTCATATCAAGAAAATTTTCATATTGATTTTTAATTTGAAATAAAAATAACAATTGTAATGTAGTTTTAATTTTGGTTTATTATTTTCAATAATCAACCATTGTGATCGACCAAAAAATTAAAAAACTTAATCCCCTCTCAAAATTTGAGGTTTCACGTTTCAGGGTGCGTAGGATTCGGAAAACGAATAAAATTTTTTTTGTCCGTCTTTTTTTTTTTTTTGTTCTTTCCTACCTCCGTCTGCCTATGTCCGTTTTTTTTTTTTTTTTTTTTTTTTTTTTTTTTTTTTTTTTTTTTTTTTTCTTCCCTACCTCGCCTTTTAGGCTATACGGGATTTTCCCGGGCCGGGGGGTGAGGGCGGGGAAATTTAAAATCCCCTCCGGCACGCGAACTCGTACTTTTTATATCATCTCAAATCTCTGTTATCCGGTTGCCAGGCAACTAGCGGCGCTGTGCACACGCTTTAGCCTATTCGGCCACCCCGCCCCCATGCCTATGTCCGTCTGCCGTCCGCGCATTTCCGCCGAAACTACTGGGCCGATTATTTTCAAATTCGGATATAAAATCAAAGGTCACCCAAAGATGATCCTCCTTCATCGAAATTACTATCCACCTTTTACTTTCGAAATAGCGGTCGAAAAACCTGCGTTGCTATAGACTGTAGCTCCTAAACGAATGTACCGATTTCAATGAAACTTCGCTAAAGTCATTTTCTCGAAACCCTTTAAATTGATCTATGCAACATACTTCAACGAAAAAGAGCTGGGGAAAAAAGTTAAGAGGGACGGTAAAATTAAATTCCGAATAACTCAAAAATTTTACACTTTTTTGTCGATATTGTGATAAGATGTTTCAAAGGCATTTAAATTTCCTGAGAAATGGAGGAAGTTTTATCAACATCAAGGCACCATGTTTTGTTTAAAAGTTTGCGGAATTTCCTAAAAAAGCAAAAAACAAATTGTTAAAATCAGACAATTTGTAGCAAAGATATGGTCTCCAGATTTCTTTTATATGTTTTACTCCAAATGTTATATACTTCGTTTGTTTTCTACATTTTGAATTTGTTGCTGAAGTAATGATATCTTTTTTAGCATATTACTAATGATTAATAAAAAAAAGTGTAGTCCAATAATTGGAATCACCTTTTATTTATTTTTCTTTGTAATTAGGAAGATAATCTTACTTTAGATTTATAATTTTTTGGAAATAATCAACCATTGTGAAATAATTTGCAGCGTTTTACTTATGTTATGTACATTTTAAACTTTACAGTTACACATTTTTCCGTCATTATCAACGAAATAGGTGTATGAAACAAATTGCCGTTTCAGTTTATATCAGTCTTTTTGTAGAATATTTATTTATTTTTTCTTTATAATCGTCATTTAGAAATTGTGATTATTTTTTTTATTGCCTTATTTTTTAATTTCAGTAATTTTAACTTCTCTAAATTAATTATTAATTTTCAGGTAATGAACAGTTAATGAAGTTCGAGCAAAAAGAAAGATAAAATTACACTTTTTCATCCTGTAATAGAGTATTATCTACATAAAACATAGGTATAAAACACATGTTATGATTTAATCATTGGAGCATAGGTTAGCAAACTCATTTGGCTTGATGCCAACATTTAGCTGATAAAACTCTCAGCAGCAGCGTCCTAAATTAATGACCTACTACAAACTTCTGAAGATTCTTTAGTTGAGAGGTTAATATCGATTTCCCCTTTCATAGCCAGTCAATAGGTACTTTGCTTCCACCTTTAAGACGGAATGGGTCGCTTTATTGTTTATAAATGGGTCAGTTTTAGGGAATAATAAGAATTTAAAGTATATTACAATGTGGGGAAAAAAATCCATACTCTGCCAATTTAATTATGAGTATATTTTACACACCTATCAAATTGTAATTAATGTAATTGCAATTTTTTGTAATCATGATTATAAACTAATACTGTAATATTTAGCCTAATAATCTATCATTATTCCTGAATTCATGTAATATATATATTATTTGAACAATTATGAATAGTTTCGTATGATTTTTTAATGGGGCTCCGAGACTATCACCTACTCTGGAATCAACTTATTCACTGCATGTACAGATATAAATTTTAGAAATATCGCTAAAATGATTTTACTCAAAAATGTTGAAATAGGAGTTAGACATTCTGTCAACTTGAAAGTTCATATATATATTAAACAGTGAGTCATATATTACCTTTAAAATTATATTTGGAATAATGCAGACTCTCCCTCTCTCTCTCCGATGCAGTGTAATAATTAAACACCATTGCAGTACGCATACAAAATAAATTGTTGATATTAATCTGCACCAATCGAATTATTTCCGAGCGGTATGTAGCATGAACTTAATTTATGGTATTTTATACATTCTGCTGTTGTATTACAGCAATCCATGACCTGGTCGCTTGTACGAATTATTGATATTTCTGTCATTGAATTTTACAAACACAGCAACTGTAATACGTGTGAACTTTGAATATGACCTATAGAAAGCCATATGTAATTCACTTAATCATTTTAGTTCTATTTATATACAATATATTAATTAATCATATACAAACTGTAATGTTTAATAACGAAATATAAGAGTCATACTTTAATTGAAGGAAAAAAAAAACGTCGTGGCCGCGTCAAAAATGTGTTTTAATTTGAATTTTAAATAATTATTTTTTTTTTAACTTTTATTAAGATATTTACAACTGTATTAGTATGAATACATCAAGTAAATGAGTACATAGGAATATTATCACATGAAACACGCTTGTTGAGAAACTACCCATTGGTAGCACTCTAATTAAATAATTTAAAAATAGATTAGGATAACTTAATAAATTCAAATATGGACAACTCGAGTATCAATATTTATATTTTTATTAGAATAATAATTTACAGAGTAATTTCATTTTTTTTTTTAATTTGTATTTTATTTTGTATTAATTCATCTTTGCTATTCTAAGGGGACTTAGACCCAGAATAAAGTTCTATTTTCTATTCTATTCTATTCTAAATTAGTGAAGATAAGCTCCCAAGTAGAACATCACCTGGACGCGACACATCCAATCCGTTTAGCTCAACATAAAATTCAGTCTTCTAGACAGCTGGACGTGACATGACGGGCATGATTTGTGTAATCGCTTCCTGGAATTGCGTTATCCGATTATAACATTTATTGTTACTTTACCCGAGGAATGTCAAGGCAATTTAAACTAGCTCAGGTTAAATTAAAAGTCGTGTAATAAAATTTACTAAAAACGGAATACATCATGTGAGTGAATAAAATGTATCAAAACTTGAAGGCATCTTGATAAAGGAAACAAAAATATACACTTTTAAACTCTTTTATATCTCCACCTCCTATCCAACTTAAAGGAAAGATAAGAAAAATAATAGAAATATTTTTCTAGCTGCAAAGTGTTTTGAAATTGAATATATCCTAGATACGGAATGAACTTGTAAGATAAAGGAAACTTGACTACAGTAGATTTAGATACAAAAAATAGTTTTATAGAATATAGGAAATTTCCATTGCTCTAAAAAAATACAAAAGTTTCGCTTTGTTGGAAACTGAACTTGAAATATATCGGTTCAGCGGCGTTGGTAGAAAAGTGGATACGTTATTCACAAGTTTATAAACCCTTTTCCTATAGCCTGGCAAAGCTCATAAATGCATACAACCATCGTGTTTCCATATTCTATCCCCATGATAAAAACTCCTCTCATGAGAATTCCATGGAACTATACTGTATAATCCAAGATGAAGCGTGTGCTCCGCAATATATACAATGCGATAACATCAAATAGATTTTATATATATATATATATATATATATATATATAATATTACAATGTTTTTTTATAATTCGACCTTTTTATATTATAACTTAAGATATGAATTATAGTCGGATAATAGGTCATGAAATACACTTAGATGACTTAAAACAACTTCTGTTTATTCCATTTTTTCAAATACGTTTCGATCCCTGTTTTTTAACACGAATAATGGGACCCTCTTCAGTTTTTTAATTGAGCATCGATACTCCAAGCCGGGCAGCACGCTGTTAGACCCAACAGTACCGCCACAAGAACATCAAGCTACTCAAGGTAGCTTTCCCAAAATGATTGATCACGAAATGTACATATGAGAACTTTTTAAGTTTCGCCAAAAATTATTTTGTTTACTTATGTTATTTTATAGTCCCATTTTTGTTTTATATATATCTGTAAGTTTTTAGTGTTTTTATTTTTCTTCTTCCAATATTTTAAGATCTAAGAGATTTGTACCAGAATAATAAAAAAAAAAAAAAAAAATTGCATTTCATTTTATTTCATTAATTTCTTAGTCTTGTGCGGTTTCAACTTTAACTTACCATCCTATTTTGAGTAGAAATGAATATTTTCATATAGAGAGAAGCGATAGTAAAAATTAAACTGTGTAACATATTTATTAAAAAACAATCTATAAAAATATGTTTTTAGCACCCATCTAATCTACAAAATATGTTATCGTCATTCTCCATTTCTTTCTACAACTGCACATTTTAATTACATTTCTTTTTATTTATTTCGAGATATGAACACATTCACAGCAAATATATATAGAAAACATAAAATTAACAAAAGTAAAATAATAATCAATAACTATATACAAGAAAAAATAAAATAACCTAAAGATAAGTAAACAATTATTTTTTTCAGCTTAAAACAATACCGCCACAAAAAAAAAAAAAAAAAATAGTGAAACGGTGTCAATATAATTTAGCACAAAGACGGAGAACCTCTTTTTATCATTAAGGGTATTTTGATTTAGTATTTATACAAATTTTAGTTTTGGTATTGCCGTAATTTAGCTAATTAAATTAAATGTATTAATACCAAAGCTCTATTTGAAGCCACTTACTTGCTACCTCAGGTCGTTCCTCATCTACGATATAGTATATTATGCAAGTTTGGAAATTATTGAAAATTTAAACCATGTTTGGGTGTTCTCGATGGATTTACGAATACCCTTCGGTTCGCGGTACCGTTTTACCAACTCTTCTCCAGATTTTATTTTTCTGAGACTTGATTACGGCAATTAAAATATTTCAGAAATGTTTAGGCTTTATTTTAAAATCGTATAATGATATCTGATCTAAATACACCTATCAAAAGATTTCAAATATATTATTTTTAATTTTTTTTTGTAAATATTTATATTAAGCATAAACCTAGCCAATAACAATTATTTACCAACTTATGGAATCGCTAATTCCACTGTCAGATCAAAAGAGTCTATATTTCCTATATGTCCGATCCAATACCCCTGGCTGATTGCATTTATTGATCAGAGAACACCAATATAGCTAGGTTAAAAGATCTTCTGTAATATTGGGCCCCAGGCTCCATAATTCATTGGCGGCATGAAAAATTAATAACATTTTCTATACTTCAAAACGCCTCTGTCTTATGTTTTGATAACCTTCGGTTATTAATAACCTATATTTGACATGCGTTAAAAACAAAAGATGCTATATGATATCAAATCAAATATTAATACAGTAGTTAGTTATATCATATCAATTATGTCCATGTATTAGCGCAGCGGTATATAAACGACATGTTGCTTGATAATTCTTTCCCGGTGTTCCCTATTGTAGCCGTCCGACTATGTGGCACAGAATTCAATTAATGTCGCATGCGGAATTTGTTGCCACACATCGCAGGCGCTTTGTCGTGCACTTGTGCAGCATGCGACTAAAGCGATTCTAATCAGGCAACTTCAGTTTGGTACATCATGTCATTATAAACAGTCGCGACAACTGCATATTTGGCAATCTCTATGAATCGTAAAAGAAAAATAAAACACCACAATATTGGAGAAGAGAGCTATGGATGGTCAATAAATTCGGTATAATTTAATATTTTGCGCTTGAAGAGTAGTGGAAAATACATTTTAGTCCGAGAGGAGTCTGCGAGAAAAAATCGGAATTATTTAATGAAAACTTTAAAAGTATTTCTTTAATAATATTTATAACATTTATATTTAAAAAATGAGTCTGCCAGTCGAATCTTGCTACATGTGAAAATGACAGATGTTGTAAAGAATATTATACCAGTAACTTGAGGGTGGGAAAAGTTTTTATTTTATTTTTTTAACTTGTATACAAGGGTTCAGTGATGTAAAAAACAGAATAATGAGGTATAAAAAACAAACATTTTGTTTTACATGTCTCAACCAATATGTACAAGTTAAAAAAATAGAAACTTTTCTTACATTTTTCACAATGTATTTCTCGTATCGATTCTCAAGTTAATGGCCCAATATTCATTTAAATCAGTCGCCATTTTTACAGGAAGTACAGTCCGACTGGCAAACTTTCATTTTTTAAATAAAGATGTTATAAATATTCAAAAAATGCTTTAAAATTTTCATCAAATAATGTAGATTTTTTCTCATGGGCTCTCGGATTTAGTGTCGTCCAAATGCGAGACCGAGACTCGTCTTAGTCTTGTAAACTCAGTCTTGGTCATGGTCTTGTTCTTGCGTAAGAGTCTCGCAACAGTCTTGCAGTTACTTATTAGCTTATTACTATAGAGATATTACTGTAATTTTTTAGATAGGAGAAACTTAACTAAGCTCGAATGAAAAATTAGAGGAGTTAAATGCAAAAATATGTTGATTATACCAATTCTTTACCTATAGAAATTAAGACTGTCGAATATTAGTAACTATTTTGCCTTAAATTTTATTTAAAAAATCGATTTTTTTTACCTGGTCTTGGTCTTGCAACAGTCAGACGGCCTTGGTTTTGGTCTTGCAAAGTGCACCACTTATCTTCATCAACGTGTCATCACCTAAACATTCAGCAGTTGGCAATATTGATTTGGGTACATCGACGTCCAATAAAAAATTCTGGAACTCATAAGCAAACCATTTCACGTTTTGCTACGAGATGAGTCATTCTTTTTGTATAGCTGAAGTTTTTCGCGATGAAATACTGACAAATTCTTAATTCATTTTTATCTCTATCACCGTACATTTATATTTCCCTATTTAAATAAATTAACGATGATTAATTATTTTTACCTGCATAATTAGTAAAATAATTATAGTTATCCAATAATTTTTCAACTTATCGTTTTTAATTCTTATATTTTTGTATTCGGTGATTTTATTATTTCATAATTCGGCAGAATTATGGTAATCGTCAATAAAAGACGAAGTTTTTTCGTTCGTCCACTTCATGTTGCCCGCAACAAGCCGCAGCGATCTGAGGACTGTTGGATAGACGACGACACTGTTCGACACGTTGAATCATGTGGAGATGTGACGCATTTGACAGGCAACAAAGGCCAACTTGTAGCATGCGGCAAGGTGTGTAATCTGCATCAATGCCGCATGCTACTTGTTGCCTAAAAGTTGCCTCAGCGGAATTCCATCTTATGGTTTCTTAAACATCGGCTCTTACTAACACGGAAATTGTAGTATACTGATCAAATTTTGTCTGTTTGTGTTTTTTGAGGGTATTTAATTTGAACTGAAGTCATTTAGTCTACCATATGCAGGCAATAAAAGGAAAATAATAAAATATTAATTTTTATTTTATCCTGGTAATAGATTTTCTGTTTAAAAGTTATGTGACTACATATGTAATATTACTGTTGTACCATCATAATTTTCTTATATATAATAACTATAGATCAAATAAAATAATTTATGTATATATATGGAATTTCATAAAAATAATTTTCAACTCACTTTCTAATTCAAATTTAGAACGCAAAACTTTTTGCAAAATAATATGATATGTAAAGCTAAAGTGGTTATGATTATTTATGTTGAAGATTTAGGTGTACAACAATATAGAGACACCGTTCTCTAGTCTTCATTCTTTTAAATGTTGCTAAAGACATTGATATGAGAATGTGGGCTTCTTTTAATTTTAGAGCTGTAAGGTTTAATATAAAAATACATTTTACGAAACGGATATGTGCTTTACGTAATTTAATCGTGATTAACGTAAGAACATTTCGAAATCGAAATATTATTTCTGAAATTTAAGAAATACAAGTTTTGATCAGAAAACGTTAATATCTACTATGTCTGTTTCAATACTTTAATAGTGGCTAATATAAATTAATTTTTAAAAAATATTAACAATAAAAGGTGGATAAAAACGTTAGTTAAATTCAATTTTTAATAAACAAAATAATAATTAGTGAATATAATTATTGCACCATATTTATGTAGAGTAAATCAAAACAAAAAGCTGTTAAGCCATACAAATAAAATTATCCAGATTGTATTCTTTTCCGCATATTTCATTGGCTAATGGTTTATTCTCTTCCATTAGCTGATACCTAGGTTACGAATCTGTCGTTTATTTTTACTTATTTATTTTATTTTTTTAGAATACGTAGCAAGAATACAATAGTAAAAAATTACTAAATATATAAAATATAGTATAATTTATGCCTGACACGACTGTTACCACTTTTTACACAGTTCCTATAATTTTACTTTATGCTCAAATGATTATAATTAATGAAAATGAGTGCTATAGAAAAAATATATAATAAATTCTTAAGTAGTTAAGGATAAAAACCCATCATTCTCAATCATTACAAAAATAATTGTTTTCGATAAAAGTAGCGAATAAAAATTTCTTAATCAACGACTTTTAAAAGTATTTATAATAAAAAATATAATATAAAGTTAAGGTTTTTAGCCAGAACTCATTTAACATTGTAAGCGTGTATTCTATTTCGCCAGCAAATTTCTACCCTTCAGCTTTTGTTAGCGATCCATCTTCTTTATCATAAGATGGATTTCATAACTTGTTTGTGGACCAACTTGGAAAACAAAATCCATTATGCCCGACAACAAATAGAAATTCCTTGCTGATGTAAACATGCATTGAAATCGTTAAATCGAATTTTTAACCCCTTAGTCCCTTAGTCTTAGTCGTTTCGGCCGACATTTTGTAAGTAGTTTAAATAAAACATTTAGTACAGTGTATTAGTGTACCTTTATAATATCCTATCATCAGAATAGATTTTTATTGAATTCATCTAGCTAAAAATATAAAAAACTTTCAAAATGGCGTCAATTATGACGGGACACGAAATACGTAAAAATGGATTTTTATTTTCAAGTCAACAAGAAACTGCAGACACCAGAAATGAGAGATAGTTGTTTCCCGAAGTTAGAAGGTTGTTCAGTATCGGAAGATAAAATTAAAAATTAATATCTCTGGATGTTACACTTTTCCAAAGAACAAGATTAAATCACAAGTTACGATTTAATGTACATTTTCAAATTCACTTTGAGTTCCAATGGAGTCCTTTCAATTCAATCTTTGAAAGAACTGCAGGCCTTTAAAAAGTAGGATTTTTTTTTGGCACTTTTTTCTGAACAGTGAATTAGATTGATCCGTCAGATTTCCATTGAACGATTTGAATTGAAATCTTTTTACATTTGGATTAAAATATCTCAGAAATTAATAGTCGGACCTGCATAATGTAAGCAAGAAAATGGTTCAACATTTCATCCTCTCTGTAATTGGCTATGATTCAAAATTGTATCTTAACCCAACGCCGTGTTAGAGAGCCGAAAAAGAAAAAAATAGTGTCGAAAACCAAATGAAGAACCGGATTAGTTGAACATATGGATTAAAATATTCCAGGTACTGAAAATTGGACGTATATACAGTATGCGAGGGAAACGTTCAGCATTTCATTTTCTTTGTAATGAGCTATCATTCAGCATTGTACCTTAACCCAACGTCGTGTTGGAGAGTAGAAGAGGGAAAAAGACTGTCCGAAACAAATGATAACGAGTTTCATGAAAGATATGGATTAAAATAACTCGGAAACCAAAAACCGGACCTTCATACTGTAAGGGAGAGATATTTTCAGTATTTCATCCTCTTTATAATGAGCTATTATTATTATTATTTTTTTTTTTTTTAAGCACGGCGAATCACCATATGAAAATTTTGTTTTAGCATATATTATATGAACTATTAAAACGAAGAAAATTACTATGAGCTAGTGCATAGGGATAGCTGTTAACATCATATTTATGTAGTTCATTATATGAACATAAAGGAAAATGTGGATTTTTAAATCTTATACCCCCTCCTAACTTGCACAAACAACTTTTTTTTTTACATTTTTACATTTGTTGTGCAGTTTCATCGTCTACGTTTCAAAAATCATCTTCGATGGTCGTCATTTTGAAACGCTCTCGTTTTTAGTATGACTCGTGTAAGAGTAAAATTTTCTTCAAACAAGTAACAAAATTTCGATCAGGCTTCTCTATGCTAGCAAGAACCCAATTTAGACAGTGATGGGCAAATGCTACTTTAACTACCAAGTATCAAATATTTAACTCAAATAATGACTTTTTTGAAGTACCAAAGAATTTAGTTACTACTTCAGTTGATGTCAAACGATTAACTTAATCAGTGATTGAATTACCAATAGTGAATCAATTTGTGTAAAATAATTGGTTCTCGGTACTAAGAGTAGCATTTGCCCATCTCTGATTGAATGTGCCTCTTATATAAACCGTGATAAAAAAAAATATAATTTATATATTTTTTTCTTTTTGAGCTATTTAGAAAAATGGACATTACGTTGATTCTACATACTATTCTACTATATTCTACATACGTTGACTCATTTAAATGTTTTGTAATCGAATTAATGATTAATTAATTAAATACTAAATATTAAACCATGTTAGCCAAGTACCGATGGTAACGAAGACCTAACAGCAAGCTTCAGCGATATAGACGACTAAGACATAATCGATTGACAATGAGATCTCGACTTTAACTAGATCGATATTAAGAGAGAAGCTGTTAATCTCGCTTGGATGGAGTTAGCCAGGTTAAACCCCACCTTCTCCAATAGGTCCTGCGGTTGTTCCACCGCTCAATTAGTTTAAACTGATTAGTAGGATCCCAGGCACTTCGCATAATTAGCTTATTTTTGCTTGGTCGTCGGATTAACTTGTAATTTATAATGTTTCTGAGACACCTAATCAGTTTATAGGAAATAGTTTAAGCAGGGATCGTTATTATATGTATTTATATTCATTTTTCCAAACCTTGTAAACCCTTCATTAACATTTCATTTTATGTATTATACAGTTTAAAAACATTAAAAATAAAATATCTTAGCTTAAATTAAATCTTAAATAATCGAATACAATATAAAATATTAAAGCCGCATATAATTAAAACATAAACATTTCACGGTTATAATATTCTTAACAATCAAATATATTCAATTACATAGATGACAACAACATCTCTCAAATGTTCTGAATTAATTATAATTTTTAATACAAATCCATATATTATTTTTTGATATAAATACAACTGATAAAACGTAAAATGTTCTGTTCTTCTTTATTTATAAACATGTTAAGTTCAGGACTTTTAAGCAGTTAAACTTCGCTGAATTCTGTTTTAAATAAAACCCTGGATAATTTTACAATTTTTTTTTTTATCATCTAGACTGCAATCTTAGTCAAAGTGGTCTAAGTGTGCAAGTGGGTGCACTGCCATAAGTGAATGAAAATTAATATTACATGTAAAATCATATTATCCCTGAAGATGGCTGAAGAAAGGAAAATTTGGATAAAATTGAAATAAAGCAATTATTTATCAAGTTTCCAGGCCTTTTTTCACTGATAAAACAATTGTTAATTAGCTAACTTACATGCTTTCAGCTATCTATACCAATTAAACTAAAATTGTAACACTTGAAAAATAAAAACATAAATTCTTGCTTTTCTGAGGAAAATTGACCTTTGATTTACACAAACTAATTTGTAGTTCTTAATGGCAACTATGACGCTTTTAAATATTTCTTTTCTTTAAATATTAAAGGATATTCTCGATATAAAACTCAAAGGATACTCTGGATATAAAATATAAGGGATATTCTGGATATAAAACTTAAGGGATATTGTGGGTATAAAACTTAAGGGATATTTTGGATATAAAATGTTTGAAAAATAATACTAGCTGGCATTATAAAGGGCTTTAAATAATTACTTATTTAATTTATACATACTAAAGATAGAGCAATATAAATGAAAACACTAAAAAAAAGTAAAATAATGTAATAAATAACGCAGGCCACTAGAAAAGTTGTGTAGACAAATAAAATAAACATACAATGAGACAATAAGTAAACAACTAAGAAAAGCAATTTAGAGTTTCTTAAATAAAAATTATATATATATGATATTAGACATATTAATACCTTTATAGAATAGTATGCCATCAGTCCACATTCGTTGTAAACTCACCTTCAGGAAAGTTTGTATACATTATTATTACCATAAATAAATAATATATTTTAATTATAATTGTTTTATGTTTGATAAATAGAATTGATAAAAATTTAAGATGTTCGTTTTCCTTTATTTGACAAATCTATTAAATAAAATCTTACTATTCCGGAAAATTGAAAACTAAAATATTCCAACTTCCAAGGAGTAATTCCAGGATTTTCCAAGCAACGATCCACAGAACTTATGACACAATCACCTGGAAATTTAGCAAATTGGGATGATTACCATTCCAGGCGACGATTAAGGGGCGGACGCCAACTGAAATAACAGACAAAAGCCGGAGTTTTGAAGCAGAAATAAACCGATTATGGAGTTTTCCGGAGTCGTTTAGGATAGAAATCAAGCCTTTAATGCCACCCGAGGGATCGGAGTTTTATGGGACTCCTTCTGTCGGCGCTATAAATTACTGGAGGCGAAACAAGATTACAACATGATATATAGCCTTTGGAATTCGTATTATTTTAACAAGCAGCATATGTTCTAAAACAAGTTTTTTTAACAAAAAAAGTCTTATAAACCTATTTGTGCCAACAAAAGCATTTAAACAATTGCATGGTTTAAATGAAAGACGAATTCTACCAATAGTAGTTTCATAAAACGTACTGACACTGAAGGAAACTCAATCATCTTTGTGGTAACAAGATCTACCGTTTATGACAATCCAAAAAATGCACCAAGCTGCATTCTTGGGAACTGCGAGTATTGTTCGGAAATTTTCTAATATCAAAAATTTTTGAAATATATATTCATATAATTGGTTAACTGGATTTAGTTCTATTAACTATTAAATATACCATGAAGCTAATAAATAATATTGAAGGTTAAACCAAAGATTCAATATCGTTATTCACAATTGTAAATACCAGCGTATTCCTTTTTACTACAGAAGATAAGATAATCAATCAATTTCTATCAAGAATTGTAAATTTATTGAAAACATTATACATCGACAGCCATACTACAAAATCTCGTAAGAACAAAAACTAAAAATTTTCAGAAGACGAAAAAAATGCGCAATTTTTGTTCTATGAGCATTATATTTTCTGTCCAATTTTTGGTTTATTATTTTCAATAATGAAACATTGTGATCGACCAAAAAATTCAAAAACATGACCCCCTCTCAAAATTTGAGGTTTCACGTTTCAAGACGCGTAGAATTCGAAAAACGAATAACATTTTTTTTGTCCGTACGCCGTCCGCGCATTTTTTCCGAAACTACTGGACCGATTTTTTTCAAATTTTGATAAAAAATCAGAGGTCATCCGAGGATGATCCTCCTTCATCGACATTACTATCCGCCTTTAACTTTCAAAATGACGGCCGAAAAACCTGCGTTGCTATAAACTGAAGCTCCTAAACGAATGTACAGAAACTTAATGAAACTTCGTTAAAGTCATTTTCTCGACGCCCTTTAAATTTATCTATATAACATACTTAAAAAAAAACTGGAAAAAAAGTAATTCCGAATAACTAGAAAAGTTTTTACTTTTTTGTTGATATGTTATTTGTTGGTATAGTTTTTAAAAGTTTACGAAATTTCCTAAAAAACAAAAAAAAAATCGTTAAAATCGGACAATTAGGAGCAAAGATATGGTCTCCGGTTTTTTTTTTATGTGTTCTACTCCAAATGTTATATCCTTGGTTTGGTTTTTATATTTTAAATGTGTTACTGAAGTAATGCTATTTTTTTTTTTTTTTTTTTTTTTTTTAGATTATTACTAATGATTAAAGAAAAACAGTTTCGTCCAATAATTGGAATCACCTTTTGTTTTTTTACTTTAGATGCATAATTGTTTGGAGATAATAAACCATTGTGAAATAATTTGCAGCGTTTTTTTTTTCAGCCCTAAAAAAAGATGTAATACTGTATGTAACTTTTTTGATCGTATTTCTGTTAAAGAATCTTTCAGAGCCATTAATTCTAACTTATAGCTTTTTAGTTATTTTGGAAAACACGTATTGGTAATGTAAAAACAATTAAATTTAATGTATTATTACACATAACTTTATTAATAATGATCAAATCATTACAGGAACAAAGCCAGTTTCCAAAATGTAGAGAAATGATAGTTCAAAAAAAATTGTTGAAACATTTGACTTAAAATCGAGTATTTGATCACTAAATTTGGATATTAACTTTTTTATCTCACGCTGTAGGGGCGGCTCGAACAGAGTTCTTGAGCAAAATGCGCAACATTTTGGAGTAGTATAGTTTCGTTTTTAACCTACACAACTTCATATAGATATGGTTTGATTCGCGAATGGTTGGTAAATTCTAAGTGACTTGCTGTTGTGTAGATCACTTTGTTTCTATGCTTCTCTCGATTTCAAAGATTCACTGGTTCGAAAAGATGAAACTAGAGTTCTATTTTCGTCTCGTGTTAAATTTCCCAATTAATAAAATCAATCCTTTGTCTCTCACAATCTGGATTTCGACGACATTAAAGCTTTGTTCCAGTCAAGCTCACTGCCAGGAGGTTTCGATGGTTTTGAAGGCCGTTCAATACTATATTCCCACTTACCACTGTCTTCATTGCTTCGTCTAGTTCCATGCTAAGCAACGTCGGCTTCTGAGCTGGAGAACGGGAATTTAATAAGAGGCACCGGGCTGAAAGTGCCCGCCACTTATTAGAAATTAAAAAAATACAATGCGTATGAGAAAAATTAATTTTAGACTATTGATAAAGCTAATTGATACAATAGTCTAAGCGCAAAACGCTTTCTACATACTATATTTACATGACCAGTTTTCATTGAGCATTTAATTACGTTTTTTTGGTAAAGAGACAATCTTTATAACCTTCACAGTAACTTAAAGTTTTTACTTCATAATTTGCTACTTTTAAGTAACAGGTTTTTACAAAAGGACATAGAGGAGAAATGAAACACCGTAGATTTCATTTTGTGAATTCAGAATATGAGCCCGGAAAAAATTAACCAGAAAAGCTCAAAACCTCATTTTTCATAGAAATTGCCATTACAGGCTTTTGCAGTGCGGCTGTCGATATATTTAATAAATAAGAGTACTTATTAATAAAAATGAATACTCTTACATCTGTACGTTTAAAGGTGTGAATATACAACCCAGATTACCAGGTTAAATGATATATGAATTAATTAATTAATTAACGGCTCGACAGGCGCCTGAAGCTGCCCTTGGCCCTCTCAACTGCCCTTTCCCAATCATATCGGTCAGCGGCATGTCTGCTGGATACTCCCACTATCATCAAGTCCTCAGCCACTGAGTCCTTCCACCTTCCCTTCGGTCTTCCACGGGGTCTGACTCCATCCGGGGTTACATAATATAATTTCCTCACGGCTCTTCCTTCATCCATTCTGATAATATGTCCCAGCCATTTTAAGCGTTGAATTCGCACGAAATGAGAAATTCGGAGATCGTCGAATAAGTCGTAGATCTCTTTGTTCTTCCTTAAAAGATATGTACCATTCTCTCTAACTGGCCCCATAATGCACCTCAACACTTTTCTTTCAAAACTTTTCAGCCAGACTTTTGCGTAGGGTCCAGGTTGCACTGGTATAGATCAGTACAGGTCAGATGATTGTTTTGTATATAATAATTTTGGTAACCCTACTTAATAGAGAAATATGCTTTGTTAGCCCACATTATCCGATATTGAATTTCTTCTTCTTCGTCAAGCTGATCATTAACGATGGAGCCGAGGTACTTAAAACTGGACACGCATTGAAACGCATATTGTCCCACTACATAATGCTTAGGCGGATTTATAGGTGTTTTCTTCCTGAGCACCATAATTTTTGTTTTTTCCTCATTTATGGATTACCCCATTTTTCCAGCTTCCCTTTGAAGGATATGTGAATATAAAACCTAATTTATATTTATAGTTGTAATTTATATTCATATTTTATATTTTAATATCAATGTATTCATAGTGAGCCATATATGAATGTAATTCGTATTTATATTTACGAATAAAAATATGATCAACTAAGCTTGAAAAATAAAGTTACGTATCCTTTACAATGTACCGAAATGGATAGTAACCCCATCACAGTCATCGTCTGATGGATCGTCAGAAAACGCAGTATCTCAATTTAAAGTGTGATTACTGAGTATGAGAACAAAATTTCTCCTTCATTGCCGCGAAAATTAAGTGTTTTTTTTTATATAGTAAAGCCGTAAAACCTGTTGGTCATTAACGCCGTTAATAAAAATTATATATTAATATATCTTCCGGTTGTGAATAATAAATTAAAAAGACGTAAAATTCACGTTAAGGTGAAAGTTGTTTACGGTTATTAAAGTTTAGTTATTTAAAGCTAGATTTAAAATTAGCATCTTAAGGGAAAAAAAATGAATGATATATATATATATATATATACAATATAAAATAATTTAAAAAATGCTTAAAGAAAAAAAAGAGGTGGGGAGTGCTGCGTGAAAGGTTGTGAAAATTAAGTAATTTAATACTACATCATCTGGTGTATAATAAAATAAAATATATACTAAAAAATGTGATTCCTCTATATAATAATAATATATTTAATATAAATTTAAAATAGTATTAGATTATATTTAGAATTGCAATAATGAAGTGTAAGAATACTTTCGACTCGTGTTGTTAATCGATTTTTTTTTGTAATTTTTCCAGTTTATATTTTTTACATTAAATTATTAACGTTAATATCTTTATTAAAGGTTTATTAATTATTGGTAATAATAACAATATTTTTCTTTAATTTCAAACTCCTTTATGAATACTTTTGACCTTGGCTATAAATAGTTATATACCTTTCACTAAGAAGAACATGAAGATAATAGAAATATAATCAAGAAAATAATTAAGTCAGTAAACATGATATCATTTGATTATCGTAATTACCAGCCGCTAATGATGCGGTGAGGTAAAGACAGATAATTATGAACTGATTAAACTACTGGACGGGTATGTCTTAAGTTTCAAAAAGATGTTTTCAAAGTATTCATTCTCAACACTATTTTTACAGACTTTAAATAAAAAATAGTAATGTTTTTAAAATAAATCTAAAATTGAGTTGCAATAGCTTATCAAACAACTTTATTTAACGCAACGCTTTATTTTAAAAAATCTTCTAATCATTAATCAATGGTTTATTATTTTATAACTGTAACCTAAAGTTCCGAGGATGGTCTTGCAGTGATTCGCGACTTTGTCTTTAAGTAAAAAAAAAAAATTCAGTATTCTCGGACCGAAGCGAACGGCACAAAATAAACGTAGTTTTTTAATTTAAAATCTCAAATTGAAGGGTAGTTCAGTTTATTTTCTTGATCGACTACAGTTATGGAGCCATTATTAATAACGCACCGAAATTATAAAAATAAATAAGTTTAATGAAAATGTAACATAAAAAGAATAAATATAAAAAGAATACGTTTAAAAATTAAATAAATGCATTACTATTGATAAATATATTATTATGTTATAATTAGTAAATTTTTCTAGAAAAATAATTTTAGTAAATTTGTTTTGAAAAAGAATTTTAATAAATTTATTTTGAAAAAGAATTTTAATAAATTTATTTTGAACTAGCTGACCCGTGCGAATACTCCGAACAAATCTAATGTTTGTATTTGATTTTTATTCATTAAGGGCACAGCGCAACTTCCATTCAATATTGTTTGATACGGAAAGGTTTAATACATATATTTAGTAAGCTTTATATAATACATATATTTAGTAAGCTTTATATAATACATACATTTATATATCAGTTATAAATATGATTTACAATCTGCCATGGTTTGACCATTACGTTTCCTTAAACTTATAATTTAAATATTAGTTCCATTCTTCATTAAATTTGTGGATCTTTTTTTTGCGTTTTAAAGGAAATTTAATAAGCTTTCAAATATTTATATGTATAATTTTCCAAAAATGTCTTACTTTTCGAGTTATTTGCAAATTATGAATTCGTTTGCAACGTCTCGATTCGATGAGAGGGCACCATCATATGGTTTGAAACCTCCCACTTTTACATTCACTTTTATTTAAGTCCGGTGCTATGTTTTGGAGGAGAAATTATTCGGGATGCCACTGGATGAGTATTGATGTTAATTATCCTTAAATATTTAAAAAAAATTGTTAAGCAATTTTGAAACTACAATGTACTTGTTGGTCCAGGATTAGTTAATTGAATTTCTTTTCTCAAAGACTGGTTTGTGTTTATCATGCTTTCTAATAACCAACATTACTTGTGATCATCATGATATAAATGAGTGACGGAATTAAAATAACTCATATTAAAAAACTATTTTAACTGAAATTACTTTAACTGGCCACACCCTGAAGGGAACCAGTTACTCTAAGACAAGACCTTCCCCAGCCCTTTGTCCTTAAATTGCCATCTCTCCGCCTTGACGTTGTCTTTGATGTCAGCAGATGTGTTTGGTGTCAGCATATTTTAAGTTTGTTTTCGGCACCTCATAATAATTTTAAAACATTATTTTCTATGTTCAATACATAGCGCCTAGTATAAAATTACGATTCACGCATTCTACGTGAAATTCCCTTTCTATTGATAGCTCATTCGTCAAAATCCATTACTCCTGACAGCCGTAAGGGGGATATATATTTCAGAAATAACATATAAGATAACTCCAAGTATCTACATTTCTAGTAGGCACTACATACAGTTTCATAATATAAGTTGAATGAAACATCCCGTATGCTTTGATCAAACATTCAATTCATACACTGGCCTATTTCAGCCAAGAGAGACAGATTCCAAAGATATTAGCTCTGTTTCAAAGATGCGGGCATAGAGATTGGACGTGAGGTCGGGCAAGTCTAATCAAACCGGACACAGCGAAAGGACTTAGAGAACTTGTAATCCGGGCTTACAAAGGGCACATAGAATATCAAGCTTACAGTGCTGATTTTCGGGATGGCTGCTGTCACCCTGTTTGTCCTATTCACTCAAATAATTAATTTATGACCACGTAATTTAATTCGAATAATACAAAGTGTAATTACTATAACTATATATTTATAATTAGTATTAAGATTTTAGATTTTCTGTAAATATTTTAACGAAAATATGAGCTCCTTTTGAAACTCTTGGATACCTCATGATACCATTACAAATATACACCCGCTAAAAAATATAAAGTAGTTTTTATTTTAATCAGAATAATTACCGTTGTATTATAGTGTTGTATTATGGTGTTTTAGCTTAATATTATTCGCGATAATATTAAGCTAAAAACACCAAAATAAATCATGTAAAAAAATTCACAAGTCTGAAGTTGATAGTTAGTTCTCTGATGTATAATAACTAATTTTGCTTGAGATTTCCGGAAAATTAAAAGTACCAATTTACAAAACTATTATTCTTTCTAATGTTTCTTAAGAAATTATACAAGGACCTTAAAGTTTTCAAAAATTAAATTACTGCGTTAAACGTTTGTCCAATATAAGATAAGAGTTGTTAGATTCTACAACTGATCGACACAAGCTTCTATCAACGGTGCCTAGACAATTATATTTAATTTCAATATTCAACATTTTAGTCAATTGAATGGACATTCTGAAAATTCATAACTTTATATTTATTCATAACATAATTAAAATTAAAACACAACAATTTTTTTTCTCTTTTATTAAAACTTCCAAGGAGTATTCTTCATCAAATTATATTAAATCTTATTATATTATATTATAGACTCAAAAAGGCCTTCTACAACTATCGGTGTGCTGTTTTCTATATTTAAATATTCAGTACTTTTCTCGAGTCATTAATGTAATTTCAAAAAAATATTCTTTGAACAGTACAGGTACAATTGGGTATTTATTGAAGGTCATTGATTAATGTACCAAAAACTTTTTAAGTAATTTGCAAAATGCTACACAAGATCTGTAAGCGATATAAGACCATCTGAGTTATAAATGAAAGCATTCAACCATTCATTTATTTTTATTTTAGTATATTCATAGAAATATATTACAATATTTCTAATGACGTGAAATGGTGATAATTTCTTTCAAAATTTTTATGCGCCTATAAACCGATACATAAAAGAGAAAAGAGTCTTCTGCAATCAAATAAAAAGCCATCAAGGTTGACTAACGGAAGCATTTCTTCTTCATTGAAAGCGAACATCAAGAACCAGTTCTGGAAGACCATGAGCGGGATCACTTTCGTTTGAGTGACGTCACTTTCATTCGTTGCTTATCTTTTAATCTTATATGCGATAATAGAATATAAATAAGATACCTCTTGGAGAGGTTAAGGCCTGTATGTAAAATACGCGTTGCCCGGCAACCCGCTAAAGAGAAGATTACGAATTAACGTTCTTGTGGGACTTTTAACTCTATTTTCAATTCCTCACTCTCACCTCTAGTCAGAGAAAACCCAACAAAGCCAAGGAAGTAGAGAAAAGAAAGAGAAAAGAAAACAAGATACATATAAGAGTACACTTCGAAAAACTTAAAAAACTTAGTTAAAAAAAAATCATAATGATCGAATATTAATGTTATTAATGTCCTTCATCATAGAATTAATTTAAAGAAGATTTCGTTCCAAATAAATTTTAATCCCCACTTGACCTTCAACTTCATAAGAACAGGTAACTAAGCGTGATCCCATCATCTTAGAAGAAATAAAATTAGATTAAGAAGATCCTTTAAGTACTCCTAAACACGCGACCTCCCATTTAATTCGGTGCGAGATAAAACAACCCTACTGTATTATCTATTTAATAAATACAATTTAAGGAAGGGATGTATTCAAGTTCCTTACAGATTTATGTATTGAAAATAATGCTATAGATCCATCTGTGTAAACGAATCCTCTAGCGGTAAACATTTTCTTCTTAACAATAATTATTTTAAGGGCAAAAGTTTGTCAGGATCGCTTTAAGCAGGTTGAAATAACTTATTTAACCAAGGCTTGTAATAACCCAGGTGAAGCTGAGCAAATTATTTGTTCTTCCGGGGCAACCGTGGAGCAGTATACCTTTCTCAGCTTAAATAACAGCTGCCGGGGACTTTATGTGGATATAGCCTTTATTAAGTAAAAGCTTAGTTCAATTGTTTTTATCACTACATAAATTCTCTCTCCTTCTTTTGAAACTTGTCCCTCCTTCTTCCTCTCCTTCTGATCTATATTTCAGAAATTATATAAATAGCCTTGAACAAACAAAAATTACACCAATCATTGATGGGACAAAAACTAAATTAATAAAATTTCATAAGAAAGTGTAACACACAATACAACCTATATGTGTGAAAAAATCGTGTCAAATTTCAGGTTTTTAAACATCAGTTAATGTTTAATTGTAAAATAAATATATCATAATTCAACTCTGATAATATTCTAAATTATCAGAAGTGGTTAAATATAAAAAATAATAAATTAGATGATTTTAATCAAATATGTATTTTTTTCATGCAAAACATTTTCGCTTAAATATTGTGCTCTAAATAATTTAGTTATAATAATATATTTCAAAAAGAGTTGTTTTTTTTATAGAAAACAAATAAATTTCCTATATAAAAAAACTTTAGAATAATTCCTGTGTATGAAAAATGCATGGAAATAAAAAATAAAAATAAAAAAATTATTTTATTCTGGGACTACTCCTCCGAAGAATAATAATAGTGTTACAAATTTATGGATGATAGTCTGGCTTAAAAAATAAAACATGCAAACTAAATAACTACTTATTGTTATTGCAATTGTTCATTAGATTGAAATTAAACAGTATACAGAGAAAAGTAATTTTACATGTTAGTGGTAGTTTGAATGTGGAGTAGGTGGTGGACAGGAGTTGTTTGAAGGAATTTGTGGATGAGGATTGACGTATAGGAAGAGAGTTCCAAAAGGAGGTAGCATGAATCACGAAGGGTTTGCTGAAGGAAGTAGTTTTATGGGAGGGAACATATAGATCCATAGGTTGAGACCTAGTATTAAGAGAGTGGATAGAGGAGCGTAGAGTAAGGAGTTCCAGTATGTAGGGAGGGTTTTTGGCTGAGTACTTGGAAAAGGAAAACATCAAGGAAGAATTGTCGTCGGATAAAGCCACTTCAACTTTTTATAATCATATGAAATTAACAAACACTACTTACAATATATATACAAATACAACAGGAGCATGCCAAACAATACCAACAATGAAAGATAATAACAAGGTTCTGATAATAGGAAGAACATTTCTAGAAACGTTAAACAGAATAAAACTTGTACAGGAGAAATTCGTTTAAATGGAGCAAATTCGGAAAAAGTCAGGTGCCCTAGACTGTTTCCGATTTAATAGTTTCCATCTAGGACTAATCCTTATTTCTTTTTTACTTAATTATCTGATTCCGTCACACTTCACATTCATTTTTTTTTTTTTGTCTTCAAGAGTTTAATCAGAATCACATTTTGCATATACTTTTAAGACTAGATACAATTTGAAATAGTTCATTACTTTAAATTTTAAAAAATCAAAGATACTTTAGAGGAAGAAGTTTTGAAAAGTCGGCTTATAAGCCGTGTCAAACTATTTCAATGGAGATAAGACTTTCCTGATATTAAAGAACACTTCATATTACATGGATATAACAAGCACAATCAAAATCGTTAAACATTTTTTCAAGGAAATTTGTAAAATTTTGTAGCAAAAATTTGTAAAATCGATTATATAAATTGCCACTTCCAATTAGACGATTTCAGGGGAAAATTTGCTTTAACATCCCTGGAAGGAAATATATATCCCTATATGCTCAATTTCAGTTTTGTATGACTATTGTTTTTTTTTTAGCCAGATTTTTCACACTTAAAAACAGAGAGACCATTGGGCAAATTTTTATTTGGAATCAGGAAACACCAAAGCGTATATTAAACTCGTATTCGAAATATTTCAAACAGAGTATAATTAAAAGGAAATTATACGTTTATATAATGTATTTACTTGGTAAATAAATTATAATGCAAGTTCTTTTTACTAAGTAAGACAATTATTATAATGGTAATACGATTTTTAAATTTTTAATAAATTATTTTTCTATAGTGTAACTTTATTTATTTATTATTTTGATATATTATATCAGCAACAGGATTATAACGGAAGGTGAACAAATATTTAAATTATTTGATTTTTGTCAGTCCAACAAGCATCTACGGGAGATAAGAAAAGGGAAAAGCAATTCGCTGCTTTCTCGGCCTTTTTAATGGAATTTCCTTGTTCAGAGAAGGGTATCGTTTGCAAGCTTCAGATATTTTAGTTTTAAACTTCTTCAAGTTTTGTTCGAGATTCAGCGGAAGTTATACAGTTATATTCTGAATTATGAATTATATAATACAGATTCAGTCAATCATGTACTTTTTGTGATATTACAAAATAATATCACATTATTGACCTATGTTACGACACATTAATTACAGTGAACTGATAATGTTATCTTCTTGATGTAACATATCAACTCCTCAGAGTTTGAAATTAATTATAAAGGAAGTTTTCATTGTAACAACATTATGATTAAAATTAATAAATATTTAATTCATTCAGAGGACTAGTAACTCAACGGTAGGCCACTGATCATCCAATGCTTAAGGTGCCCAGGTTTGAATCCCGGCTCATGGCAAAAAAAATATTAATTCTGTTTCATCAGCCGTAAGGCGACCCTGGTATCGGTAGATCCTCCTGGGATGCATCCGGCCTCTATAAAGTGGGCATCCTTAATTAAATAATCAATTAAGTGAGGAAACTTGGCGGTTGAGCGTGATCTCAGTCAAATCACGTTGCACAACTGTTGACTAAAAACAGTACTTTTCTTAAATAGTACTCCACTCAAGAAAGACCCTTCTTGGATTGTAGTGGTACAGGTTTTTTTGTTTTGTTTTTTTAATTCGATTGTAAACAATAGGAAATTTCATTTCCACCATAGTCCGATTCCAAACAGAAGTTATTGCAATTTTTAAATTTTTTTTTTTTTTTATAAGCATTATGACATCTTTTGTTGATTTATAATTTAGGCTATTCCCAATTGTAGCAAGAAAAATAAGCAGGATTCGTTTTTGTTAAATTCATTTCAACCTTCCCACTTAAGATTTGGCAATTCGTAAAATCGTGAATTATTCGTATTTTTTTTTTATAACAATATTTTTTGTTCCATGAGTTTTAATGCTAACGACTTGTGTTTTTATCGTTAAAACAATTAATCAAACTTACAATTTTAATTTTTATCATAAAAATTAATAATATAGGTACTTAATTTTCCCTGTAGTGGTTTCATAAGAATTATTTCAATGAAAATATTAAATATGCTTCCAGTATAAGAAGGGGACACATTGCTCTTTATTGATATGTATATAAAGATATATATAATCAATATGAATATTTATACGTATCCTCTTCTACTTCAGTGGATTGTGTTCCGCTGATTTTATCATATGATAGTAATTTTATGGATGAGTACAGTTACTATTAAAAATATGGGAGCAACAAATTTATTAAAACGCAAACGAGATATTCAATAAATACATGCTAATATCCATAAAGCCCTAACCAATTACCCTAAACTCCACTGAAATATTAAGATAATGGAGTTATGAAAGGATATTTAAACTAACATTAGCCTCATATTAAAAATAACCGGGGTCTCTCCATTATAATGGGTTAAGGGGCAAAAAAAAATCATTCCAGACCCTACTTCCTCATATTACTCTACCCACTTCTTCCGCATTTTATCTTATTATATATATAAATTTAAGATTGTCTTCATATATTTTTTTAAATTTACTATCAACAATTTTTTGTTTTTCAGATTAATTAATTTCCTTCTTCTAAAAATCTAATATTGAAGTATTTCAAATGCGTTAAAACTCAAAATTTTAAGAATCTCTGAAATATCTGGTGCGTCGCGTCCACCACACAACTTTTAGATACCACCCCACTTTGAGTAGAAATAGAAACTTTCATGCATTGAAATATAGGAAAATTAATGGACAAATTATATAAGGAAAAAATACTAATTAAAAACCATTAATAACTAAATATTTTCTAATACGTGTAATTTCTATTGAGCTAGAATTTATCAAAACCGTACATACATATGTGCTTAATAGTATTGCAGTCCAGATGTTCCTTATATGTCTTATATCATATTATGCACTTGTTACATTAGTAAGCCTATCATAATTTAATGATACTTACTGCCTTTAATTAGATTTCGTGTAATTTTCAGAAAATTCATTATTAAGTCTTATTTGTGATTGTATTTATTTCTATTGAATTTCAACCAACTTATGTTGGTCTCGCTTTCCACCTGAAATATCAATGTTGTGTGAACTTCACAAATATTTTTATATTCGAGGTAAATTATTTTTGTACTGACTGAAGAAAAGTATTTGTTTCGTTAACTCTGAAAAAAAAAAGCTGAATTTCTCCTACAAATTTTTGTTCCATCCATTTTACGAGTTAAAACATACGTATTAAGTATATATCACTACTGTTAGCGAAAATGGTGATATGCCAAAATTTTCAACTTTTATTCTATTTCTGCTACGATGGAAAATAGCAGAAGGCAATAAAATATAAAATTATACTAATAAATCATAAAGAAACAATTAGTTAGGTAACTCGCGATTGTTACCTAAATTAATGTTTAGTATGCACTGGAATTTTTTTAATCACGAATCATCAAATTTTTCGCATTTTTATATTCGCTGATGATCAAAACTCGTGGAAATCAAACTTTTATAAGTTGAGGGATTACTGAATTTCCGAAAACGGCTTCTCTCGGATATTCTATTCTCACAAAAAATTGTATACCTTATAATACAGATATTTTTTAACCAATGAAAACGGTAAAACGGTGAGGAATAATAATACTGAATTTCCTTGGCAGACTTTTTTTTCTTTACTTTTGAGGTAACTTCAGTCTAATTAAAACTAATGATAGACTGTGTTTGCTGTCTATTGAATTGTAACCTCAAGTGAAGCTCAGTTTTAATATATTATTTTTATAAATCTACTCTCCTTCTAAAATAATGTCATTTAAAAAACAAATATAAAAATGAATAATAGTAGTTTATGAGAAGAAAAATTATTCACTGATTTTTAATAAAATATTAAAATTTTAGAGGTCATTGAAAAACGCGATCGTTAAGAAATTATGATTTGACTGAAGCAAGAACAATAAAATTATAATCAGTCGAAGATAACTGAATAAACTAAGTTTCACATTAAAACATCTATAACTTTGCCACGATGGATTTTCAGGAAAACTTTGATTAACGAAAAAAATAAAATACAAAACAACCCAATGAATCAGTATTTTAATCTTTCGCAATTCTTACATTACATTTTTCGAATCGCTGGGCGTAAATGGAATAACCGCATGGACCACAAGTAAAATAACCACGCAATATTTTTCTTTTTTTTTTGGCAACTGCAATGATTTCAACACAATGCATAGAACGACATATATAAATATTAAACAATATACAGAACATCATATAGAAACGTAAAACATATATATACAGAACAACATATAGAGATAAAATTGGAATTAAGTTGACGAGAAGAAAAAATGTTTTTCTAAAAAAATTTCCGAAGGCTGGTATCGAATAATAAATTAGGGGACCCGTAATGAAATAGAAAGTTGGTATAAACTAATATAAAAACGGAGAATATTCCATTTTTATTTTTTAATTAAGCTCGACTGTAGTTTCCCAGTTTAAAATCCTGCTTATAACAGTTTTAAGTAAGACATAATGTACTGGTATATGAAGGAAATTTCAGCTAGTTTACTATCATCAAATTGGTAATTACGTAAATTAATCATTTTTTTATTTATTGCTTCCAAATAAAAGAAAAATCTAACATAAAAAAAAATTGTTTGTTTTTTGTGTGAAACAAGACCACGGTAATATAGATTATTGCAAATGCGGTGTGGAATAACTTCATGGCCGACATTTCGTGGATCCTGATACATCTTGTATATATTCACATTTTAATAATAATAATAATAATCTATGCTTAATAATAATAATATTCAATGGACTGAGCCACTACTAACACAGTTCGATCTGAAGGCAGTGACCGCAGCCTGATGCCAGGAAGCAAGGCTACCAGTGCGAGATTCTAATCACCTACTTTCCCCCAGAGAGGGTTACATAAGGCCAGCGGTTCGACACCGCAACCAAATAGCTGACCAGTTCCTGTGTATAGATAAACGACATATCGATTACATTTCCCAATAACAAAAGAAATCTGGAAAGAACTCTTGTCAAAACATAATAATGATTTTGTAACTAATATCTACCCAGAAGACAAATTATATTTGGAACTGTTAGACATACATTTTTTAATCGTTAGGTTCATCAATAAAAGCAACATAAATCAAACTGATAAGTATATTGTCAATTGGTAACCGCATTTTTCTTCGCAATCAGATTACAATTTAAGATTGGATGCTCGACTTAGAGGATCACTGGAGCAGGAGACAATGAAAGATGGCCCTACAAACTGATATTTAATGATCCACCTAACGAATAAAAAACATCAATCACGAACAGTCAAGTATCTTTAAACCGTTACACATTTTAATAAACTTATGAAATCAAATAACGAAACAGGTTTCAAGTGTATCTGCAAAGAGAAAAAAAATATTCATTGTTAAGGGTAAAAGCCTAAAGTGATATATTTTCGATATCTTCTTTCATTCATAATTACTATATTTGGTTTTCCTAATCTCCTTGGTTTTCTTTGGTTGATAGTCGTACCCAATGACTAAACACGTCTTAATGATATGAATCCAGTTTTACCAGAACTCAATAAATGATACTTATCATATTTATGCAATTCAAGAATAATACAAATTTTTAATAAATATAATATAAATTTTAACCTTTAAATACGAATTAAATATGAGTCGCCCAGGATTGTTTTTTCTTTGTTTTATAGTCAATCCTTTAAGGCGGACATGTTTCAGAGGATTTGTAAACATTTAAATCATTAATTAATTTAATTAGTTTTGTACACATAATTAATTATGTCTTTGTTATATTTTTTAATTTAAAAAATAATTATTATTGTTGTTGTTTATATAACTGTAATATTATATGGTATGGAAACAGTCAGCCTTCCGAGCCTAGAGAAAATCCTGAGGATTGAGAGGAAGATTCTGAGGAGGATTCGCGGACCCAAGGTAACGCAAGAGGGATACAGGGTAAAATCCAATAAAGAAATATACAAAAAATTGAAAGATTTGGAAACAATCGTCAGGACCAGAAGACTGAGGTTCTACGGGCACATGGTCAGGATGAATAGTGAAAGACTGAACAAGAAAATTGTTGAAAAAGTTTGCAGCTATAAAAGTATAGGGGAATATATAAAACAAATAGAAGAGAAACTAGACAGGCTAAAAATCACGGATAAAGATTGCTTGGATAGAGAGCTTTTTAGGGAAAAACTGAAAGGGGTTGGGGTTCTCGTAGGTGGGAGAGAGAGACGAGGGAGAAAATGGACTAAGGAAGAGCTAGAGGAACAGTCCAGGAGGATAAGAGAGTATTGGAGTAAGATGAAGGATGAGGGATTGAAGAGGAAACGGAAATGATATTCGCGTGGTCCTTGCTGGTAGATTCGTGGAAAAAAATTGTTCTTTAATTAATATTAATAATACTGGAAATTAATTATATTTTCCTACCCCACCACGGCATAATGTCTATCGGTTGATCTTTTATAGGTATGTTACGATTTTTTGAGTGAACTGCCCGACATAGTTCTAAAGACTGAGAGGATGATTGAATTGCTGAATCACTCAGTAAGTTTTTTTAAACCATCTGAACCCCAAAATAAATTTCAAGAATTCTCATTTTTTGTTATTTTATATTATATTATAAAGTAAGTTAATGATTATGAATTCAATGAAATTAAAAATAATATTCTGGGTTATAATGTCCTCTAAGAATGACGACAATGTTCAGAAATTATGCAACTTGGACAGAAAATTGGACCAGTCATTGTTAATTAATTGTAAGTAATAATTGTAATTCCAGAAATGAATAATGCTTACATAGATGCAGTAGTTTGAATATGAAATAAACGGCAGTATAGGAGTTGTTTGTAGGAATTAGTGGACGAAGATTGACAAAAGAATATAGGCAGAGTTTAAAATGAGGATAGCACGGACGATGAAAGTTTTTCTGAAGGAAGGAAATATATAGATGAGTAGAGGGACGTAATGCAAGGCGTTCTTGAGTATAGGGAGGCTTTTTTATTCTCGGTATTTGGAAAAGGAAAACATCAAAGAGAATTTGTAGTCTGGAAGTTAGATAGAGCCACTTCAGCTTAGTGTACCGCTTGAGTATCCGCATTTCTACAGATCAACAAACAGAAAGCTCCTTACACCTTAATTTGTAAAAAAAAAACTACACAATCTCATCAACACTCCAAGTCAATATATTTATATAAATATATTATCATTTTTTTGCCTCTAAATTATATTGTTTTCTATATTCACCCAGTCGCATCACTTTTATTAGTACACATTAATGATATAAATAACTAACACAGAAAAGAAAGTTATATTAATTTTATTGGTAAAATATATTAGTAATAAAATTAATGATTTACTTCTGTTATTTAACATAAAATGTTTAAATAAATTTAAAAAATTTCCCTTCGAAACCTCAACTTAAATAATACAGATTTAAAACTTATTAAATGAAGATTTTTTTTCTGCAAGTAGGATATCGATAGTATGATAAGATGACTATAAAAAAAAAAATGCGAATAATTTATGATTAAGAACAGAATTTAGCTTATAGTCCGTGGTACAGGCCCCTTTTTCTCAAATTATGAACTTCGTGAATGGATACATCTCATCGTAACCTACAAATATTACATTTGCGAAAATTCTCAGAATTTGGGCGTTTTCTATATGGAGATTGGCAAACTTGGTCTATTTAATCAGGTGATAAAAACTCATGAATCGTAAAATATCAGAAAATTACAAAATCGAAGAAAAAAAAGTAACTTGTCCTATGTAACCTCGTTATTTGGACATTTTGGGGGTGGATATGACACCAAACGTCCCAATATTTTTGTCATGATATTATCGTGGAAGCAAAAATCAAACGGGTATTTATAATTTTTAAGCACCTAATTAAACACATGAATGAAATAAATAAAACCCTCTTAAAATTGTTAACTTTATAGACTATTAAAAAATAAATATTTATGCGAATAAAAGATTTAAACAATATTCTGAATTTTATGTTTCGTAAAAATAAGAGAAATAAATTAAAATATTACTAATTCTCAAGTATTATCCTACTTAAAGACAAATAAAAGACTGACAAAGTAACTTCAACATAACAATGTCACTAAAATTAATGGCCGGAGAAATGTTCTTCATTCTCTCTTAACCGCGAAAAATTCATTCTATTTTCTTTTTCTTTTTTTTTTTTCTTGGAGAGAAAGAACACTCATTTTCTTTCCGGTGCTTAATCTTGTTAGTCCAACTATAATGTGTCTAAAGAAAGCCAAATGGTGTCCAAGTTCTTCTTAGTAGACCACAGAAAAATCCAGGATATTTATCTCTACCCGAGAATTTTTTTTTCCCCTAAAACTTCTCTGCTCTCTTAATTTGTTGTTAATCAGAATTCTATCTGATTCCAACGGATATTGATTCTGAAGAGTTAGAGAATAAAAAATTATTTTTTTGAAAAATTAAAATTTGATAAATTCAACAATATCTATTTCAGTTTAGACAAGCACATTTGAAATATACATTAAGGGGAAATATTGCAATCATAAACAATTCTCAATCAACCTTAAGAATCTGGAGGTAACAATGTTTATTTCGAAATCTGCCAACAGGAATTGCTACTTCATTTCATCAATAACTCTCCTGATTTTGATTAAACTCGTCGAGTCGATGCAAAATTAAATTGTCATTTATATCAGGTAGGTGCTCCCCTCATTAAATTAGGCTCAATAAGCTTAAATACCTAATTTTCAAAACTTTATACTCTAAAGCACTTTCAATTTTGTTAGCAGTAATTATTATTAATCTTTCATTGTTATTAGTAATACAAGGTGGCTAAATATGAACTATAGAAGAATATAATAACTAAGAAAGCAGAAAATAGTAGTGGTACGGATATGGATGACCGTAGATTCTAATATCCGAAAATGTTAATCAGGTTGCGGTCAATATCTTTAATAATACTATATAATAGTAATACAGATGTATGGTAAACCGCCGGAAAGCTAAATGTATTAGAAAAATAAATATCTAACATACAAGGTCGTGTAAGCTAATGGAGATTAACCAAAAGCTATTTTATTAATTTTTGTATTAAATAAAGAGCAATTTTCTGTTATTGAACCAGAAAGAAACATATCTATAGAAAATATATAGACAATTTTTTTTACGGCTCGATAAACCAAAAATATGTAGCTCACCGAATATAAAATGTAATATTTTCTAGTTTATGAAATTAAAAAAATTAATATTAAAAAAAGAATGTATGAAAGTAGGATGGTAAATAAAATGTGTGCGTGAAGCACCGCACCAGATTATTTTTTTTAATTGATATAATTCATATAACATGCAATAATTTGAAAAGAATACAATTTAATTATATGAATTTTCTTTAATCGGAGGGAATTTTCTTCCCTTCCAATGAAAACCCTTCAAACCGCAATAATTGAGGTGCCGCGGTTTTTTATTTTGTTTTTTTAATGAAAGAGTTAAATTTTTTCACATCTTCACCATCATAATATTCTGGCGGATGCTCGAGTAATTGGTTAGCGAATAATGAATATTAGCATTTAGTAAAAACTTCGCTACCATTTTCGCGAATCCCATAACTTGCCAAACTCATTACATTCCCCCCATATTTTTTCATAATTCTGAAATTTATTGGATGTGCAGAATGTTTTAAGCTAGCAATTTATTTTTATAACAAGGGAAATGAGCATTAAAAAGTCTAACACCTTTATACATACGTACACTCCCACAGAATATTTTATACTACATGAAATATTAAATGTGTTTAATTTAAAATATGTGAATTTGTGAAATATAAATATTATAATCAATTAAATGTATATATAATAACATTCAATATGCAATTAAAATTATGATAATATGAAGTGTAGTATGCTACAAAATAATAAAAGAAGGTAGAGAATGTGATATATTAGTGGATAAGGCACTGACTTCCTATATTAAAAATCCCGCGGGTTCGATTCCGGCTGTGCCAAGTAATTATTTATTATATTATATCGACCGTGAGATCGGGAGATCCTCTGGGGACAAACCCAGCTTCTACAAAGTGGGTACCATTAATTAAATAATTTATTAATGGGGAAAACTGGTGATTTCGGCCCAATCACTTCTCTGCACAAGTTCTTGAAAAAGTACTTCCATACAAAGTTTTGAACCTAAAACCCTTCACGGGTCGCTGTGGTACAGGTCATATAATGGAATGAGGTATTAAAGATAAAATAATGATCCGTTCATAATAAGAACCCTTAAAAGTAGTTTAGTTTTATATTAGTTATACGATAACTTTAATTTAAAAACATTACATTTCTTAAGATGAAAATGTTGTTGTTTTAATAAAAAATTAACTTTCATTTTTTTTATTAAAACGTTGTAATTTAGTACAAAAAAAGCTTCTTTTTTTTTTTTAATGAACCTCAAATAATTATGTGACCGACTCAACTGACGGGATCCAATCGTTTAGGTTAAAAAAAAAAAAGGTAAATTCCTGGTAACCTGGGTCTGATTCTAATTGCAGTTATATATGAGTCAAAATATAAATAAATGAATTTTGTGTTCGCCACACTTTTTTTTTTGTCTCTCTCTATATTAATTTGCCATCCAAAATAAAACTGTCCAAATCTAACATTCGTTATTAGAGAATATACAACTAATTACTTTTACTTTATTTAAAATGGAACATGATTTTATCATTTGAAGTATAGTTGGTAAGAGCTAGAAAGAGATTATATCTTAACTGGAAATTCCAAAAACACTCCCTAATTCCTCTAAAATACAGGTAAAGAATAAAATAGCGAAAATAATCGAAGTTTCGCCAATTAAGGGATCGTCAGGACAGAAAAGAATACAGACTCCAGATCACATCATTCCATGAGATCCAATCGCCTGACGTTATTTAATGTTGACGGGTCGCACTAGCCTCTGTTGTTGGAATTTTGCCAGTTATAAACCAACATTGATCTTCCGTCTCTTGGTGAGTTTTGACTCTATTACTTTGGCTAGAAATATAATTAATATCTTGTATAATATTAATTCAAATAAAAATTAATGTGAAGTTTTAATAGTAAATAACCATCTCCGTTTAAAATAAGTTAAATTTATTGATATATGTATCATGTATTTTTTAGAGCCTACGAATCCAAAAAAAAAAGTCACTAATGACTTCTTGTATTCAGTATCGAAATTTTATCCTTTTATCGAAATCTTAATAACCGTCTATAACTTCTTATTGGCTAAATCTTGTGGTAACGTACAACTTTTTTTATTTGCGAAAATTTTCGGATATGAATCGTATTCAAACTGTAGATCTGTAAACTTTGTCTACGATTTAATGAGGCAATAACGGATCCCGGGTTTAATTTTGGGGTAGGAGGCTTCAGCTCGATTTTTTATATATATATATATAAACATATATATATATATATATATATATATATATATATATATATATACATATATATATATATCGCCCAACATATATATATATATATCTATATATACATATAATATGTAGCCCAATAATATATATATATATATATATATATATATATATAAAGATAATTACTTTGGAATAAAAAAGAAATAAATCATATGAAATAGTGTATTCTTGAAGTCCTGCTAAATCTAATTACACGAATAATAATAGTTTCAAAGATATTTTTTCATGGCAAGACATTGTAAAATGGTAACATTTTACCATTTTGGGAGGTTTTCCCTTCACCCGTAGATCCGCCTATGTAATGAGGTACTAAAAACTCACGAACACTCATTTGCTTTCTACTTGAACCGTATGATAATCATTTGATCAAAAAATCGAGAAATATAAGTGGTATACACAAAATATTGTACTATTTGCCAATTGTGATCTATATTCGGAACATGTCAAAATAACGAGGTTACATAGGCCAAACGGCCCAATATTATTGTAGGCCGCCTGTTTCTAAAATTTGTAATCAAATTATCTTACGATTCAATTAAAAACAATAGGTTTTTAAAACCGTAATTTTTAAATCAGTTAGTACCTTTAGTACATTAATTAATGTAATGTGAAAACGGTCCATTTCTGAGAATTTTCTTTGACAAAAATGTTTTAAGTCAGGACAAGATGAAGTCATTCACATCTAGATGGATTTAGATAATTTAAACGGGTGTTAATAATTTAACAGAAAGAGGTCTGCATCGGGCACTATTGTTTCATAAATATATTTAAAAATATTTTTGAAAACAAATACGCATTTATATACAAATCCGGGCCTTGATTATATATGTATTAACTCTGTTGCACCTCACATATTTTTTTCTTATGCATGCTATTCCTATTTTTCCTTTCGGTATGTTCCATCACGAATAAGGAAGGCAAAGAATGAGAGGCGAATATGAAATTATTTTATTAATTAATAGATTTTATTTTGATGTGAAGATATAATTTAGGTAAATTATTGAGCCAACACGTCTCCTCTGGGCAGTTTATATTTAGAGGTTCGGCGGGCGGTGAAGTAGGCTAGAAGACTCCACTCTATCGGAAATAAATTTCTTGATGTCGTACAAAGACCTGGACAAAGGAGTGCACACTCGAGAGCACTGAGGAAAATTTAGCGCACATAACCCTCCCCGCTATCTCCTCAGGACTCTAATTGTTCAATACATAATTGTATGCAGTCTACGTATCCTGTCTAGGATTCGTATTAGCATTGCTTCTGAAAAAAAAAAATATATATATATAATTATTTAGCTAACGATGCCCATGCGAGATCTCTCACGTAAAATAAAAAAAACAAGATCTCGACCTTCTGACCTCTACATCCCTTCGCACAGATCTGCGTCATTTCAGAATTCCTTTATAGCTCGCGCTGTCAATTTCTGGAATTCTCTACCTAACAAAATTCGGCATTCCCCCTCCATATCCACATTCAAATGCCTCCTATTCCAATTCCTATCCCAAAAACAGTCAGATACTTGCTAAACTTTCGATATTATACACTTCTAGTCATCATCAAACGACAGTGCTATTCTATACTGAGAACTTCACTAGAGATATTACAATATTTTCCGGCTATTAATGCCACTGACCGCATCTATTGTTTTTTTTTTTTATTATTATTATTTTTTATTGGTATATAATTAAATCTGTACCTCTAGCATTTGACAATGATGAGTCTACATATTAATCATTATTTAAAGACACTGATATTTTATATTGTCAGCTTTGTCTTCTCTTTGTTAGCAGAAACACACCTCATTTTAAAGAAGAACTCAATGTATTTTTTATTATTTTATTTTTCAAAAGACTATAATTATAATTTTTCCTACTGTACATAGTCTTAAGTGTTTTATCATAGTTTTAAGTGTTTTGTATATAGATTTTTTTTTTGTATATAGCTTGTTTAACTAATATTTTCTTTACTTTCTCTTTTTTATTATTGTTTTATTTTGGCCAGATGTAGTATTTTAATTATGTTCTACTTTGTTATTCTAAAGGGACTTTGTCCCAGAATAAAGTTATTTTATATTTCTATTTCTATTTCTAAAATAGCAATCGTTCTCGACGTATAAACGATATCAGCGAAACACTTCTTTATAAATTGGGAAAGTCAATGGAGTACGAAATTTGTTGTTAAGTTCCTTCGCGGTTATGATTGAAAACTTAGAATGAATCTTAACTAACAAATTTGTAGTACATTACTTCTGTGGGAGTCTTGGGCCGACGTAAAAAAACAACAACAAAAAAACTGAAAAATTTGAAAAAATATAAAATAAAGAATTATATAATAAAAATAACGGACTGTAATCATCAATCAATCATAATAAAATTTGATAGACACGTCAAATACTATAGTCAGACCTTCCCGCGAGAGTTCAGTGAAAATAGTTATGAAAGAAATACATGAATTTTTATTTTTAGATATCTCAACCATTTTTTTAAGGAGAAACTGAGTTGATAATCGTATTTAGGAGCCTGAAGAACCCTTAAATACGAATTTTCATAGCAATCGAAAAATAAAACTGTTTTTCTTCGAATTTTCACCAAGGCCTTAGATTTTTCACGGAAACCAATAAAAATTTGATAACAATGGATTTTGACGAATGAGGTATCAAATGAAAGGGTATTTAATAGAGACGTCAAATATTATAGTCAGACCTTCCCAAGAGTTCAGTGAAAATAGTTATGAAAGAAATAGATGGACTATATTTTTTCTATAATCTATATTAATAAAAACGTAAATATTCGTTTGTTCGAAACCTCTAATCTCCGAAACGTCTTCACTGATCGCTTTGAAATATTGACATAATGTTTCTAACGCATTCAGGAGTGTTTTTATATACATTTAATCACCCTCCGGTCTTTCGTTTCGGAAAGGTGGCCGAAAAACCTGTGCCGCTATAGACTGTAGCGCCTAAACTGCTGATTTTAATTAAACTTGGCTAAAGTCTTCTCCCTGAAGCCCTTTTAATTTATGTATTTAACATCCCTCCCCGAAAAGATTATTATAAGTTTTATGAAAATTATAAGTTGCAAATTCGTGAGTTGGAAAACCAAACAATCTCTATATCAATACTAAGAATGGAACAACAAAGAATATCGCATATTCCCAACTTTTGTTACATAAAATATATTGGAAACATCTAATTACTTTTCTACTTCTTATTTTATTGAACTAGAATGAGCCACATCAACGCATGGCCGAGTACAGCTAGTAATAAATAAAAAATAAAAGAAATTACATTAGCTTGATAATAAAATAAAATAAAAAGTTCGAATAAATAAAAATAAAGGTGTTAGAGATAACGATACTGAAATATTATATAAAACTCATTATAATCACTATAATGCTCACCACAACAATCGAACCTACAAACTATGACTATACCAACCTACAAACTATGCAATACCAACTGAAACAGTTGATTTCATTTTTCGTTTGGATTTATTTCTGGAGACGAAAAAGTATAGATTCTTCATGGAAGAGTATAGCCTTGATACGGAAGGCTAGATTCCTAGATATTTTAGCCTTTAATGCGAAACTAAAGAGGCTCTGATAGTTAATCCTATATTTCAAAGTACAAAAAGAAAAGGAAGAAATCTATGAAAAATGTACACCGTACTTACAGGATAAATATATAAAGGAATTTGGTGTGAGCGAATGTTCGGTCGGGGGCTACGGTTCGGGAGCAGAGGAGCGATTCTACCTTCAATTGCTGATTTTTTGGAAGGACTGGGTGAGGGGAGGAGTGATCTGCAGGGTATGGAAAATCTATTATTTTAGACTCATTAGGAATCCTAAAATAATAGGAATCCTACACCACCAACTGTATTAATTCGGGGTACTTCGCTATGAACTCTGTGGATAAAAGTGAGAGGGAAGTTAATGAGAAGAATTTAGTAAAAGTTAATGAATAAATTATAACATTTTGTATTTTGGATGATGGTCCCGTGATACTTTATAGTCCATGGTACAGACCCCTTTTTATCGAATTATTAACATCCACTAGAAACATCTTAAATATTTTCATCTCATCGTAACCTAATCTAATCGGAATCTAGCCTTCCGTATCAAGGCTATACTCTTCCATGAAGAATCTATACTTTTTCGTCTCCAGAAATAAATCCAAACGAAAAATGAAATCAACTGTTTCAGTTGGTATTGCATAGTTTGTAGGTTGGTATAGTCATAGTTTGTAGGTCATAGTTATTTACGAACACTCTTGGAAATGGGGCATTTTCAATCTGGAGGGGAGCAAACTTTGACTATTTAATTAGGTACAAAAAACTAGTAATACACATTTGCTTTATACTTGGATCGTAAGATAATTTAATCACAAAGTCGAAAAAAAGGTTGCCTTCAAAAATATTGAACCGTTTGGCGTGACCTACGCCCCCAAATTTTCAAAATAACGAGGTTATATAGGACAAACGGCCCAATATTTTTGCAGGTCACCTATTTTATCGGTTTTTTGATCAATTTATCTAACGATTCAAAAAGAAAGCAAAAGGGTATTTACGAGTTTTTAGTACCTAATTAAATAGACAATGTTTGACCCCCTTCAGATAGAAAACTCTCCAATTTCAAGATTTTTCGTAAATAAAATAGTTGCAGGTTTCGATGAGATAAAACTATTTACGAAATTTCAGGCGGATGTTAATAATTCCATAATAAGGGAGCTGTGCCACAGAATATTATCCTATTTGATTTTTTATTAAATGGTATCGATTATGACTGATCTGATTCCTTTGGGTATCTATCTGTGGCAAACCTTTAACGCATTGTTCATGAGAAATGTTTAATAAACCAATCAGATCTATAGAAGAAAAAACCAAAACAAGCATCAATATAGCAGAAAATACTTGGATTATTGAATTCTACCTGTATCAATCACTTGTTCAGATGTGACAGCTATGAAGCAAAAATGGGGAGGGAAGAGATTTTTTTCCTATTTGTCATTTGTATTGATGGTTATATAACTCTATGAGGTATTCCTTGGAATAAGGTTTACTTATTTATATTTCATGTAATAGTTGGAGCAACTGGTGTAATAAAATAATATTAAAATTAATTACTTTTTTGTATCTGCTATAAATATTAGATATATCAGAATAAAATTAATAAATACAATAACATTTATAACTGTTCTCAAGTTTACTTCGATCTTCTACTCCATTTGAACCTTCGCAATAGCGCATCTAACAAAGTTGATAAAACTGATTATTTTTTTGCGAATTTGCTTGATAATTAAATTTAATTAATTATTCCTAAAAGAGCAGGTCTGAGCCATTATCATTTTATAATGCTTCAAACAGGCAACAGAGAGGAGGGAATTGAATTAAATAGTAGACTGAGGTGATTTTAAGTTGAAGAGTGAAATGTAGTGTAGTTGAAGTGGATATATGAGTTTACTGCTGAAATATTTACCCAGTTATACAGATTACAAAACAAATCATCTCATCTTTCAGTCGAAAACAAACTAAAAGACTGTACTTAAACCTACTGGACCTATGGACATGAACTGTGGGGAACAGCTAAATTTTCGACTATCAAACGTATTCAATCCTTCCAGTAGAAAGTACTTCGAACAATAGTTAACGCTCCATATTATGTCACAAACAAGACACAAACATACCATATGTTCTTGACATCACCCCATCCCGATATACATAATTTCACCAGAACCTTATTCATCATCCTAATCCTCTTTCTCAATTCCTATGAAGCCCAACTATCCCTATAATCCTTCCTGGCGGTTGTGTGAACGGCATTGGCTTCGAGACCTTTTGTGAATATGTTCAAGGAATCCTGGCAGCGGCCAACGGCAACGGCTTTCTGTTTGTGGCTCAAGTGCCCTCTTTAAGTTTCCACTGGCTTTCCGTACAGTGACGGGATTGGAAGAGAAGTTCTGAGAGCTCTTGGAGCCTAGCTTTGCCTTCCACACGTGGCTCGTTCAGGCCTGGCTCAGAGTCTCTTGGGCAAATTTAAATATTGTATATAGATATGAATGAGCTATAGAAGAATTTTATTTATTTATTAAATTATTATATTTTATTCTTTCATTTATATTTATTGTATGTATAAATGGTATGAGTGGATACTTTTAGCTCAAATGTTTATTGACCTTAAGTGTGGCAGATAGTGTTAATATTCAATAAATTAAAAAAAAACTAAACCGTTACGTATAGTGTTATTTATGATTTTTGTTTGTAGAATTTTTAATTATGTGGTTTCTATTTTATTTATTATTTTTTTTTTTTCTGGATCCCAAAGTTTTACTCAGGATGTCCAAAATCTTCTCAATCTACAGTATAATATATACTATAATATGTTTAAATTTGAGTTGAATTAATAAAGTTATGTTGTTATTATAATATTCGACAGAAGGATGATCAGGGGCCCACACGTCAAAATTAAAGGACAGACTTAAAACAAGTGACTGAAAATACTCACTTTGACTGACTGTACTCACTTTTTCTAAATCGAAATTGAAAGTTCGACAAAAACTATATACATGCACTTACCTACTCAAACCCTTCTGGACAGATATACGGTTTGGCAAAAATGACACACTTACAAAAACTATAGTCATTTCAATCGAAAATTTTACCACTTATAAGGAGCTCTATGGTAGGTAGTGTTGCGATACCAAATGCGATACTTAGACTAGTTTTGGTCATGCAAACTCACTCTTGGTCATAGTTTGATCTTGCGCAAGAGCCTTGCAGTTACTTATAAGCTTATTACTATAGAGATATTATTATAATTTTTCAGATAGGAGAAACCTAACTAAGCCCGAATGAAAAATTAGAGGAGTTAAATGCAAAAGTATATTGGTAATATCAATTATTAACATATAGTAACTAAGATGGTCAAGTATTAGTAACTATTTTGCCTTATTTTTTATTTCGGGCAACACTACAAAACATCAATGGTTTCATGAGTGCAGTGTTTGTCCAATCGCTGCTAAACCTTTTAAAGAAGACAAAACCTCAATAATACATGAATCATAACACATGAAACCGAATTATAATATATATAAAAAAGAAATAATACTATCCCCCAATCCTCAACGCACTATTGCTGTTTCTAGTTTAGCGTCAGGTCATCGATAAAGCTTACTTTATGACAATACTGCTCAAATGGCCTCAAAAACTATGGTTTACCTGAAATAAAATTTATTAATATATTTTTAATTAATTTCTTATTTTACTATTTTTATTATCCGTTTAATTATTATTATTTATTTATTTTTATTATTATTTTAATTAATTACTACATCCAATTTGTTCCATATATACCGCTGAGATTAATACTGTCGCGATGGGTCTACGACATGTGATAAATTCGCCAGTTGTAAATGTGGTTGTGGTATCAGATTCTTTGAGCGCCCTTAAAGCCATGAACAACATAAATCCAGACCACCTAGAAATACATAAAATTTCGGGGCTCAGCTGGATGACATTTGAACATTATTACATTTTATATGGTCTCCCGGTCATTCAGGCATTGGTGTGAATGAAATGGCTGACTGAGCTGCAAAAGAAGCTCTTACCCTTCCAGGACGAGGTAAAGCTTTCTTAACGCATCCGAACTGGTGGGACCCCTGAAAGAGGCAATCCATCAAGATCGGCAAAGACTATGGGACAACAGCACCTTAAATAAACTATTTGGTGATAAAAAATGGGGTGAAATCACGGAGCAGTTGCAGTCCTTACGCGACTAAGAAATTACTAAAGGAAATCCTCCCATTTGTTGGAAGTGTGGAGAGAGAATGACAGTGGCCCATATCTCCGAGAGTTGTGCATTTTATATCGTAGAATTAAACAAAAAAAAGGAATACCAGCAAATACATCGGCTGCTTTGGGAAATGATGGAAAAATCTCGAGCAACGTCATATGCTTTCTCTCTGAAGAAGGAATCTTTGAAAATCTCTGAACATTTTCCCTACTCTATTTTTATTTCTTTTCTTCTTTTTTTTTTTTTTCCTTTTCCTTTTACTCTTTCTTGTTTTATTGAATTTAATTTATATATTTATTTTTTGACGTAATAACTTTGAACCTAGCATTAAATAACTAAACTTTAATAACCGTAAATAATTTTAACCTTAACGTGCATTTTAAGCCTTTTTAATTTCATTATGCACAACCAAAAGATATATTAATACATAATTTTAATTAATGGCATTGATGACCAACAGGTTCTACGCCAGAATTATAATACCAACCTACCAACTATTTTTAATATTTATTTATTTATAACTGTTTTTTTTCTTATTGTTACAGGTACGTTGGTGAACAGCCTCTTATAAAGGGGTAAGCAAATCATATGGAATTCAATACGTATAATATTTAATCTAAGTAATTAAATCATAAATATTAGCAGTAATAAATATAGATACAAAATATGGAAAATTTTGAAGAAACATACGCATAATTTAAGACGGTATGTGTATATATGTTCAATAAGAGAAGTGTTTTAAGAATAAAAGATAAACCACAATCTCAACCAGTTTTATCTCGCCGCGGAAGCTATGAAAGGATCCATACATACCTGGACTTTCCCGAAGATTCCTGATCTGGGGAAAATGGTCTCCATAAAAATTTTATCACGCATTTCCCTTTCGAAAGGCATCTGTTGTTATTCAATCCCCCCTCCCTTCTGTAATATTAGTAGGTATCGAACCATCTGAACCCCATCCGAAGGGAAAACGACAGTAGCACATTATGGATAGATGAATATATAAATAAATAAGCATAATTACACAAAATTATGAATTTTAATTTTCTATTACGTAATCGAAATTGATTTCATAACTACCATTAAACCACAGGATACCCTATTAAGCTGAATCTACAAAACAAAATTCATACAGAAAAATATAATACATTATAAAAAAAAAATAATATTAGGTTATATAATTAAATATGATTTCAAAGGTGTTTCTATTTTAAATATATTTTCCCAATTTTTTTTTTTAATTAAAATTAATCCTACTACCACATTTTAGCGATTGAGCCTTAAAAATACATTTTAAATAAATTAAAACTGTTATGGATAGATGAATATTTAAATAAATAACAATAACTAGAAAAATTTAATCAAAATTCATTTTTTAACTACCGTTAAACCACCGGACACACTATTGAGGTGAACCTGAAAACGAAATTCATACAGAAAAATCCGATGAGCCCAATACACAACTTTCACTTACTACTCTACTTTGATTTGAAATTATTTTCTGGCAATGCTGGGCTATTATACAAATTTTGAAGTGCATTTTAAACGGAGTTAAAGCTTAAAGCTTGTAGATAACAAATCATTAAAATTACAAAAGGCTATTTATTATATCGACGGTGGGCAATGAATATCTAGTTTTATAAACTACATAACACCAGTCTCTTAGCCTTTCATTTGACAGAATGACTAACTCCAGTTTCAACATTTTTGACTAATGTCATTTTACTGATATTTCTTGTTGGAAAAGTTATATCTATACAGACGTTATATCTATAAGTTGATTCAAAAGTAGGTGATTGCAGTATTCAAATATAGAACTGTGAATAAAGGTATAAATGTTGCCACTAGAAATATTAATAAAATTAATAATAAAGAATGTTGAAATTAGAGTTAGTCATTCTGTCAACCGAAATGCCCATATATGCCTAGAAAGATTTGCATGTACATCTGAATATTTAACCTATAAATGATCATGGATTGTAAGACTATTAGTTATTACTCCATTATAAAGTTCATTTAAGTGAAATTACGATATTTTCATTGCCCGTTATGGATAGATCAAAAGTTGTCAAACTAATTGTAGGTGGATAATGTTGGGATTGCACAAAGGGAAAATTCATCAAATTATTCACTAATTTAATTTTCTAAAAGATTACTTGATGATTTTTTGGAATAAACGGCCAATTTAGAATTATTGCACTACAGTAAATGTATTTAAGGTTATAAACATACTATGAAATATTTTACTTCTTCTTTCCCACAGATACAATTAAATGGTATTTTAAACGATGACATTGTCATGATTTGGTGGATTTTAAATACTTAGAAATACTTTTTTTCAAACTTAGAAAAAAAATTTAAAAGTTTAGATTTAGTTAGAAAATTTCATTGGAAACATGTGATTTACGTTAAATAAACTTAGTTTTCTGAAATTATTATTTATATTTTTGTCGTCAGTCTCCGTTACCTTCTGCAAATTCATTTATTTGATATTATTTTTGTTTCTAAAATGCTCCGCTTTCCAACGATATGTTATACGTATACCTTCTTAATGTTATTTCGGGAGATTCAATTTAAACCAGGATAAGCATTCCTTTTCCACTCCAGGTTTCAATTATCACATTCTTTCAAAATTCATATTTAGCCAATTTTTATAGTTACCATAAAAGAGAGTTAATTGTTTTAAATAAACCATTTTACAGATACTTTAGAGAAGACCATCTTGACCATATATGAACACTGGGCATTTGAGCCCTGTAAAGTGATATCAATGGGGATAAAACCTAGATGATATTACAGATCACTTAATTGTCCCATGATACACCGAGTTTTATTAAAATCGTTAGAGCTGACTTTGAGAAAATTGTAAAAATGTGTTTCACCGTTGATATAAAGTGACAATTCCGGTTAGACGAGTTTAAGGGAAAATTGCTGTCACATCTAAGGTGTATACCTATCTTAAATACGTAATATCAATTTCGCAAGACTTTTAGTTTTTGAGCTAGTCTGACCACATACATACACACATACACAGACCATTTTACGGGACTTGGAGACCTCAAAACATGTATTTCCGTTTTGAGCTCAGGTTCGAACATTTTCACAATCGCAATAATTATCACGAAATGTATGTAATGTTTAGTGTAAAAAAATTAGAAAGTAAAAATAAAACATGTTCTGCAAGGGGAATCCATAAAGGTCCAGGTCTCTTAGTCTGTGGGCCAGACCCCCTTACCGTGCACCTCCCCTCCCCACCCCCCCCCACATCCCTATAAATTGCATATCGTTGTGTTCCTTGTAACTATTTATTAAAAAAAAGCCAATGTTCCCACAAAAAAAAGTGAACGCACTGCCCCAAAATGGCGTCCAAAGATGGCGGATTGACGACTTTGACTTTAGTTAGTTTTTTGGTCACTGAGTATCAGCATTTGGCTTAATTTCCTCATAGTTGGTCTTTTATTAAAGCTGAATAGTCATAAAATAATAAACCATGAAGAAATATTAAAAAATAATTGGCTTAGGCTATGAAAAACACCACTAAAGTCAATTTTTTTAACAAAAAAATTTTCAAGTTAAAAATCAAGCGTCATTTGTAATTAAACGGCCTACAATAACTTTCTCGTTCGTTTAATGTATTTTTCCAATTTTCTCGTTTAAGTTCACGTTTTCCTCATTTTGAGATCAAATCCAAACAATCAGTTTTGGTTTATAGAAGAACTTATAGGGTCAACCTTTCTATCTTTCTTTGTGCATAGAGAATAATTCCTTCAATATTAAAATTTACTATTTATTTATGATATAGTAAAACTTCTGCACAAAATAAAGAAAATAAAAATTATTTTTTTAATTATTGATATGTGAGTTTTACTAAACAACCCGGTAGCTATTCATTATATATAGTTCAGATTAGGTATATATTATTTTAGTTTATAAAAAAGGTATTAATATGACTCATTTCCTGGGAAGTATATCAAAATTTTAATTACTTCTAAGAATCAGTAAATATACACAACACTGTGTTAAATTGCAAACGTTAAATAAAAAAAATCAAGATATTTAGCGAAGTAGTTTTTAATTAAGTTTTATTATTATAATGATATCATTTGTACAATTGAGGTCTTCTTAAACGACCTACGTATAGAATAAAGGAGGTTAAATTAAAAAAAAAATTTTTTTTTAACAAATCATTTATTGCATTAATATTTGTTCGTTAATAAAACCAATATAATGTACCAAAAATGTTATTATATCACTATAACTAAGCCATTTATGGGCACTGAATGGTGTGGTAGAGGCCTGTAGGCACCCTCGCCAGTACCGCTTTTCTGCCGCATAAGTGCATTTTCTACGGAACTGCTTGAACATTTTTGAAAAATAATCAGCGTTTTAGAAAGAGAAATATATTCTCCAGATGGTTTATTTCAGCACGTTTTGCGTTATTGTAGGCCGTTTAATTACAAATGACGCTTGATTTTTAACTTGAAAATTTTTTTGTTAAAAAAGTTGACTTTAGTGGTGTTTTTCATAGCCTAAGCCAATTATTTTTTAATATTTCTTCATGGTTTATTATTCTATGACTATTTAGCTTTAATAAAAGACCAACTATGAGGAAATTAAGCCAAATGCTGATTCTCAGTGACCAAAAAACTAAAGTCAAAGTCGTCAATCCGCCATCTTTGGACGCCATTTTGGGGCAGTGCGTTCACTTTTTTTTGTGGGAACATTGGCTTTTTTTTAATAAATAGTTACAAGGAACACAACGATATGCAATTTATAGGGATGTGGGGGGGGGAGGTGCATGGTAAGGGGGTCTGGCGCACCGTGTATCTGGTATACTCCCCGAATGCCCTCTTCCCTCCATGGACGACGGAATTAATGGAAGAAAGGCACTTTGAATGAACGAATGGGAATGAAATGAGTGACTGAATGAAAAATAATATTATGGTGTTATTAGAGTTTCCATAGTACCAGAGTTAAAAACATTGATATAATACAAAGATATACAAAAAGTCATATGAAATATACAAAAATACTAAGAAAAAATATAATTAACTATTATTAATTAACTGTTGTACATACACCTGTAACTAGATAACCTAAAAGTTCTTACAGGCTTGCGGAAGTTTGAATGTGTAGTAGGTGGTGGAATAAGATTTGTTTGAAGGAGTTGTATATGTATGTAAAATAACAAAAGAAAAAAATTCTGTTCAGGGACCACCCGTCAGGTTGTACTTCTAAAGACGTCAGCCCATCGTGTCACTTCTAATCTGTCTAGTTGACTGAATTTCAGTGTCAGATTGTGTCCTTTGAGTCCCTGATGAAACAGTAATGTTCTTGAATCACGTCGTTAGGTTTTAACCCCGTCCTCTGAAGGATCACGTACCAGTTTTACAGAGATTGGGTAAATCCCATTAGATTCTTACAACTATGGAGTCAATGCGCGATTGATACAGCACAAGTAATATGAAAATGTAATTTAAAAGATTAGAAATTTGAGAACGATAGTAAACTCAGGAAAAAAAATATAGAAATGACTACAAATTTCTTTGTTTTAAAGTTAAAGACATAAACTTCGTTATGGCACAATGATAATAAACCTACAGCAAATTGCTGGAAGGGAAAGAACTAAAGTAAGAAGGCAGGTTGGAATTTAAGCCCTTATCTTATTCTATAAAATGGCGAAATTGAGATCCCTCAGTAAATTAACTCAGAAAATCAATATTTAATCATTTGAAAACCGCAAAGACACAGTTCCATTGCCTTAAAATGAGTGCATTGCCATTTCATGAATTAAAATGAACCTGTATACCCGTTTCCTAAGTAGGATGAATAATAGTACAAGTTACTTTATATTTATCATACCGAAATAAAAGAAGAAAACGTCGTATTTATTACGAAATATTCATTACGATTCAAAACCTTTTAAATTTCTAGTAGGAAACAAATAATTGAATCTCCACTATAGTTAGTGATGCATGATGATTTAAATATTAAATATGTTCCATAAATTAAAATTTAAAATGCCGATCATTGTTGTTTCATCAGTTCTCTTGAGATTAGTGTGTTTCATACCTTTAGACCATCAGTTTTGCTAACAGTAAGTTGAACATTTATCTTATCTTTATAGTTAAATAAAGATTATTTAATTTGTCTGAGGTACGTCCATTACTGGTACCGACCCTCCGTTCATTACTAGAACAATATAAGTTCGGGGTGTAGCTCACTAGTGCAAACATGTTTTTTTTTTTTTTTTTAAATGGAGATTATACCTGGATAACTGAATATTTTTTCAATTTTAAAGTTTTAAATAGAGAAAGGAGACCCTAGAGATTTTAAAAAACAAACGGAGAACTTTATAACTACTATAATTACGGCGACATAACCCAAAAATAAAAACATTTTCTCAGCTATGCCCATCACTAGTGCGCTTACCCTACTGCATTTTCGAAAAATGTGTATTTTTGTTTAAACTACTCATAAATAAATGTATATGAAAGTAAGAATAGAAGTACAACAAAGAAGTACAACAATACTATCTGCAACGATTAATGGCAACAGGTGGTATTAGAGTTCTAAGAATACATTTATACCGTATACACATCTCACTTACAATAGAAATTAAATACTTTAATAATAAACGAAAAATCTAACAGCAAAAAAAAATTGAAATAATATAACGATAATAGAATCATAATAACGAACCCTTAGACAGTCAAAATTTAATATACTTTTCAAGAAGCATCAACCTTCTTTGAACCATCTGAGTAACCCGAGGGAGAGAGATAAGTAGATATTTTTTTAACGATGAAAACATAATATTAAATTAGAAAAAATCGATGCAAAGAACTCCTTCACTACACAAAAATAAAGGGAAGTGTTTTAGTCATAATGAACTGGAGGGGGCTTTCAAAAGAAATTTTCTCATTGCCTTCTATTTGACCACTCACTTTGAAGTAAAATAACTGTGAAAAGAATTGTTCATTCGCCCATTCTTAAAATTCATAGATCTTAATGATTTATTTGCACTCTTTAAGTCCATGATGCTAAAAGACTAAATATATTACATTTACCCATTTTTTTTTTTTTTTTATTCACTTGATTTATTTATTATTTTAACACAAATATCAGCTGAGCTCATTAGATAATAATTAGTAAGAGCCATTGGAAATGGGTCTAATATATTTCGACCTAGTATCATCAAAAAATGTTTGATTGAAATCGGTAACCTCACCTTGGTAGTCAAATTCTGTCTAGGAGTTCGATATTATTATTCAGTTGTCGTTAGATTGTTTCACTTTTTTTTTTCGCAGTTAGATTTTCCGTTTATTATTAAAGTATTTAATTTCTATTTTCTTTTTTATTTGAGATTGTACATACAGTTTGAATGTATTGATAGAACTCTAATATCATTTATTGCCCTTGATTGTTACAAATTGTATTATTATTCTTCAATAAAAATAAAATAAATTAATAAAACAAATATTATAAATACAAGAAGTAATTAAGGTTCGATAGCTGATGAAGGGAGCTTGGTTTTCAGGATTTATTTTTTTAGAATTTTCATAGAATTTAATAGAATTTTACATGAATTGAAAACCGAATTTAAATTATCTGTATCTGTTATAAGGCCATTTAATGATTTTCGTCAACGGGTACCTCTACAAATTTGAGGCCGTAGTTAATTATGCTGCATCGACCTTATCATTCTTAAATCTATCGGCACTGGTTCGATTCAGGACTTAGTGGATTGAAATTATATTTCATGGCATACCCACGGAATAAAACTTGACCTTCTTACTAATTTTATAATAGAGTGTGGTTGTTAAGTTTGGATAATTATCTCCTTCTCTCCCAACTCCCCACCTCCAAAAATTTCAAAGTACAGAGTAAATGAAAGAATAAAATCAAATATACTTACTAGAAACTAAATATTGAAAATGTCAGAATTGTAATAAGAAGTATTAATAATGACTTTACACCTTTTCTATTAGGTATAATTCGATTTTTTCCTGCATTTATCTAGTACGCACTTATTAGACCTTTCATTTACTCCAGTCATTTTCTTTTAATTTAAAATTGATTTGAACTAGTTGTTTCCGAAAATAACAACATAATAAATAAATAATTGATTTTGTTACTATTGAAAACAGGTAATCGCTGTACTCAACTTCCCGTTCAACTCTGTTTGAGTACCAGTTAATACCCAGAGCGTTCTGAATAGTTCAGTATAATCTGCCCTGATCGGAGGTGATTATCCTGAACAGTATTAATGTTTCAAAAGTTGAGTGAATTACAGTGTGTTCGTTGTATAATTAATTAACGTTTTATAGCCAACTTGCACAGGTCAAAATTAAAATAAAAATTTCGGGTAATCATCTTGTTGATTATGATTGCAAAAGTGTAAAATTAAGTAGACGCGGCTCTTGCCTTCCGTAGTGAAATATAAACAGATGAACAAATACACTAAATCCAATCCAATTGATGATTTAAAGTAATGTTTTGAGTCTTTTTCTAAGCTAGTGATAAAAAAGCTGTAACTCAGAAATCTCATAATTTAATTTTAAAAATTGGATATTCTACAGTTTGTTTCGTGCTAATTTATTTTAAAAACAATTGTCTAGTTTCCATTGATTTTTTTTAATTTATGATATTTACAACTGTATTAATAAATAAAACATATTTAGTAAATTTGATAACAGAAAATAATAACATGAAATGACTTGTTGAGAAACTACCCACCGGTAGCACTCTAAAAAAAAATGTATTTACAATAGGAGATCTGGAGGCTATCTTCTTTTCAGACGCTCCAGAGAGTTATCAGGGATAGAAGAGGAAGCAAGGTTAGAGACGAGAGGATCCGGATGGTTCTGAAGTTTTTTATGGAAGGATTGGTGTCTGGATTGGGCCAAACCAGAAACATAGGGAACATTAAGGTCGTTATGGATTATTTTATCGGTGACTAGGTAAGTGGCATTGAGGGTTTTCCGAATTATTTTGGATTGTAACGATTGCATACGAGAGGAATTCGATGGTTTAGTGGAGTGGAGAGCCAAAGCTCAGCTCCATAAGTCCAAATAGGTCTTATTGTAGCTGGAAGCTTAGATCGTTTGTCTACTAAGTGATGGAGTAGTCGGAAACGTCGAGCGGTTTCTAGTCGTTTCAGTCTGGTGAGAGTATTCCAAGTTAGACGTTTATCCCAGGTTTCGGATTTGTTCAACAGAAATAAGTTGGGTAATATTAAAGGATTCTGTAGGACAGGTCATAGGTTTTCGACGAAGAGTGGTTGGGTGATTATTAATGGATAAGACACATATATCATCAGCATATGTGGTAATAACAGTGTTAGGGTGGGTTGGGATGTCGGCGGTATAAACTGTGTAAAGGATAGCCGTAGAAATTAAATTTATAATTTATACAATAAAGATATTTTTAAACCTCAGGCTAATCTTCTTAGAGAGTAGAATTTTATGTTTTTTACGCCATAATTCTTAATGAATAATTTTTATTAACTGTAGGGAAATTAATCCCTCCCTTTTTTTTAATATCACATTCACTGTAATACAGTTACATTTTATAGTATGTAGGGAGATCTGGCTAAAACCAATTAGAACTATTATAAATCGCAAAGGAATAATAATGAAACTAATTTAAATTAATTTTGATTCATTATTTACTAATAAAAAGAAAGAAAAAATTGGAAATAGAAAAAAATTGAGGTTTTACATTTCAAGATGAGTAAAATTTTGTTTGTTTTTTTTCAGATTAGCCATTTAAGCTAAATCATACCATAATGATACTAATATTACATTACCATTCATCGGTTTAAAATTAAGATAGAGATTCCATCCATATTATTCTCGGATCCTACTGGCCCATTTATTTGTACATTCATATATTTTAAATTGTTTTAAAAGTCTGAGGTACAGGTACTCAGACGATCCTAGAAATAACCGTTCAGTATAACTTTTAAAAATGATGAGTTGACTTGCGACTTCAAACTCATATATCGGCTCAACTAAACTCAAGTATTCAAAACCATTTGTCGACCATTAATGAGTATAGAGAAATAACATTTTTTTTAATCATCATGCCAAACAAAAACTAAATAGATAAAAATAATTATGAAAAAGGCAATCGGAGTATTTTACTTTCACTTGCCTATATATAGAATATATATCAAGAGAAAGTATTGCGATTGCGAAAATTTTCGGATCTGAGTTTTCAACGGAAATACATCTTTCAGGTCTCCTGAGTCCAAATAACCAAGTCCTACAAAATATTGTGTGTGTGAATGAGAACAGTCCAGCTCGAAAATGAAAAGTCGCATGCAACTGAAATTGCGTATTTAAGGTTAATATAGGCCGGCGATATTAAGTAACCTTTTCGTTAAAATCGGCTAAACGGAAGTGGCACCTTATACCATCAATTTTATATATTTTAACAATTTTCTCAAAAATACTCTTACGATTTTGATTAAATAAATTTGTTAAATTCAGTAGTTTTTAATAAAATGTAGATCTCATTCTTATTGATTATCTTTAACAGTGTTTCCCAACATCTCCCTCTGAAGTACCTTTAATTTTTTTATTTGAAATAATTAAGCATTTCTCATTAAAAATTATATAAAATGGTTAAATATAATGAATAAAGACAATTTATTGGTAATTAAAGGAGAAATAATAGCTATCTTTGCCGATTCTCTCCCTTTAAAGATACTCGATACCTCTCTGTTCAAGACTTTTGTATTGTTAGTTTAACTTTAATATCAATTATCTATAACTGTTTAAGAAGATTTTCACGCTAAATTTAGAGGATAAACTAATATAAATCTAATAAAATACAATGTTTACAAACGTTAAGTTAATTTGTTCGACAAGTTACATGATAAATGTTTCCGATAAAATTTTCCCAACCGAAAAATTTTTCCAAAACAAAAAATTTGTGTTGCCCCACAATCACTTTGTATTGCTTGATACTATACATCTTTTTTTTTTTTTTTTTTCCTAACCCCAAATGATGTGGTGTTGGCATGAACTCTTGTATTGCAAAGAACGAGATTTTAAGAGTACTATGGGGAATTGGGAGTACTATGGATATTCATAGTTATGATATGTCTTAGTCTAGTGACAGAACTCACTAGTGTTCTGTAAATGTCAATTTTCTCAGTCCAGTAATAAGTTTTTAATATATGACTGCCATCTCATAGGTTTGTGGATAAGTTGAGTAAGCGTTTTAAAAATTGGGTTTGTCGGGTATTTAAGGCTATCAAAGAATTTGATATGTCTGAGTGTAATAAATTGATACTATACACAGTCTTAAACGGAAATAAAAAGTGATAAACTTAACAGTTGGGCGGGAAAAACCAGCTAAATAATTGTTTTAAATGAAGCCATACCGTAGTTTTCATTTTGACTTGCCTATTATGAAAATATTTGTCTGCTCTAAGGTTGGTGAGTGAAAGTTGTGTGATTGTTAAGAGCAAGTTTAACTTAAACATTTAATGTGATGCAAATGATAGAAGTTAAATGAATTAATATATACCTAGAATTGATAACTACAGAAACGAGATATTGAATTCGATTACATAAGACTTAAGTAAAGAAATTCAAGGATATTCATACTTGAATATCTTCGTTTTTCTAGAACTAGACGTTTTAAGTTATTACTCGGTTAAATCGGAAAATTCGAATAAATTATGTAATTGTAAAAAAAAAAAAAACTAAGAGGGGTAAACAGATCCCAAACCAAAAAGTGTCATGCCCCACTAAATTTGCCAATTGGACCGAACCCAGCTGGCGATTCAGATAAGCCATTCGGTCCGCTGATGACTAAATGACCACCCAACGAGATAAATATTATGTATGGCGACACTGCTCATATCGGCGATCTCATTGGTTAGCCATCACCAGTGTTTAAACTCTCTTCCATATGCCAGATAACATGTGGAAGGAATAATCATGCAAATGTATGATTAGTTTTGCTGAAACATCCGAATATGTTTCCTATAGGTAAATTGAATAATATAAATCCCGATATGGCCACTAATACACTTGAAACGATTCGGGTGCGTAGCTTTAGCGTTGAGAACGCAAATATAAATCAATTGGATCTATACCGAAATTTCATCAACAAGGTAAAGTGACAGACCATAATCACTATTTTCAATCTTACAATGATAATAGGAGAAGAAATAATAATATATATATATATATATATATATATATATATATATATATATATATATATATATATATATATATATAAACATAATTATTTAATTGGCAATAAGGTTATTTATTAATTATTCAATAAACTACTAAATGTGCGTTGCTTCTGTGTTTATTCGACGTTTCAATCCTGGTTATTTTTTTTTATAAGTTAACAATGGGATCCTCTTAAAAGTTTTAAAATAGAGCTTCCATACCTCATGCCAGGGACACACCGACAGTCTCAGCACCCTCCACTAGGACATATATTAAGCTACTCTTTAATTTTAATACTCAAAGATCGATTAAAGAAAATTTATATATATGTATATATATATAAACAATATGATAATAATAATAGAAAGCTCAGCGGTCCCGAAGGTTCATTGCCGAAACCACACCAGGTTTTTACATACAACACCCTCCACCGTTCAACGTCCAAACGCAGTTCCGCTAGATCAGCCTTGACGCAAACCTCACACATTGAGGATTAAATGAGTAAAATCCTATATGAAATGAGGAAAAGACATATTAACGTTTTAGGAATTCTTTCTTTACTAAGAGCAAAAATTTTACACGACCATTTGGTTCGCGGCAATGTAGTTACTTCAATTATATTAACCGGGTACAGTTCACACAAATCGGCATCGTGAAACCGTCAGAATTCTCCAGTTGATTCATCTTAATGCAATATTTATTCAATATACATGCAATACTTTATTTTCAAAACCCAACAACTCAATACTTAATAAGTATTAAAAATAATAAAATAAAGATTTGAATCAATAATGAAAATGTGCTCATTTGTTGCTCAAAAATGCGAACATTCTATGATTGGTTCACCTAATTGGTGATAAAATGAGCCTTTCAGTTGATAGAATGACTAACTCCAGGTTCAATATTTTGGAATAAAGTCATGTAAGTGATATTTCCAGTTGGAAAATTTAAAATATCTGTACAGACAGTGAGGAAGTTGATTCCAGAGTAGGTGATTTTAGTGTTGATACATAAAAAAGTGAATAAAGGGATACATTTACCCACAAGAAATATCACGAAAATTTATAATCAAAAATGTTGAAATTGGATTTTATTCACCCTGTCTACTAAAAGGCTCAAATATTCTGAATTTTGTTTTTCTTTTTATATCTGTATCCACACATTCCTTGAAAGATACAATGAGCAGATTTTTTGCTTTTGTGAGGAAAATGGAATTTAAGGCATGAGAACGAATAATACGCAGCAGCATCTATTCTCTGGACTTTATTAATATCCTAAAATCAACAAACGATATTTCTCATCCAGCTCCTTTATAATCATTTCCTGATAAGCAAGGCAATCGGCGGCGGTGTAGTTTATATCTCTATTGCCGTTGTAGTTTAATATCAAATGGGGAGTAAAGAGTACATATGCGTTAATTGACATTTGTTTTAATAAGTAGATATGTAATGCCACTAGCGGATCCAGGATTTAATTTTTGGGGGGGGGAGGCTTCAGCCCGAAAGATTTTTTTTTTCATATACATATAACGATAATTAATTTGAAAAAAAATAAAGAAATTGATTACCTATATGAAATGGTGTTTATGTGGTTCTTGAAGCCCTATTAAATATAATTACACGAACAAGAATACCTTAAGAGATAGTTTTTAATATTTTTTCTGTAAAACATGGTTACATTTTACCATTTTGGGGGGGGCTTCACCCCCCCTCCCCCGTAGATCCGCCTGTGTGTAATGTTATGTTGTTTTCGTACCTATCTAAAGTAAAAGGCTGAAAAAAGAAAATAATAATAATTCAACGTGTTAATTTTTCTTCGAAATAACTTCCGTTAGTTCCATTTCCTTTCATCAAGCTTTTCACGCCCAATAAGTTTTTTTTTTTTTTTTGTTCAAGAAAAGGCAGAAAAAAAGAACAATCAAACTTTATTATTTTGTTACAAAATAACCTCTGTTAGCTATTTTTTTTTTTTTTTTCATCCAATGACCAACTTTTTTTTTATCTTTTGTTGGAGGAAACGTTTAGACTTTGAATCAATAAATGTTAATTAATGTTAATAAGAAATGTAAATTTTTCCTGGAAGTTGTATTGAATGAGCAATATTTCTGATTTGCTTTTTCTTTTTTTTTTTTATATAGGCATAGGCGCAGACTCTGGGGAAGGGAACCCCAGATCCCAATAAAAATGTTGACGGGGGCGAGAATATCGTTTCCTCCCTCTCTCCCCAATAATTTGAGGGGAAAAAAATTTAAAATTAATAATCAATAAGTTATATGAATGAATAAAATGTGTAAACTAAAATCAATTAAGAAAATTCGACTAGCTGGCTAGGCTAGAGCCCTTAGTATTAGTAGGTATTTATCTATTTTTTTTTATACTTAAATGTTACTTTTATTTAAATTGTCATTTATATTCAAAGATAATAATCAACAGGATTTTATGATTCAATCATCATATTTTCCGCAACAAACTAGTTCTGACTGTGAAAAACATATTTTTATTTGAAATTGTAAATTCTGAGATATTTTTCACTTTTTTACGTTATGTATTTTTAGCTGAAAAATTTCTGTAAATAGTGTGAAGGCTGTATCTCCTCTCCCCTGTGTCTCTTTTTCTTCTTCTTTGTCTGGCTCTGATGCCATTACTAGCGCCCAGGAGCCTCGATCCAACGCAGCCACACCTCTCGGTCCCGGCCAAGCTGCCCCATCTCTTGGAGAGTTTTCCCTCTCTACCCTCCAATCCGCTGCATGTACTCCTGGTAGAAAATTCTGGGTTGGCCTCGCGGTCTCCTCCCAGTGGGTCGAGCTTCCATCACTTTCCCAGGTTCTCTTTCATCATCCATCCGACAAACGTGGCAAAACCACTTCAGTTGTCGATTTTCAATCATTGTTTTAAGCTCTACCAACTCCAGCCCCTCCTGTATCCGTTCATTCCTGAAACGGTCCTTCCTGGTCTTACCAGCGGCCCTCCGCAGGAACTCAGCGCTCGTTACCCGGCTGGCCTGCTTGTCCAGCATAATTCAACTTTCACTTCCGTAAGTCAGGGTTGGTAGGTATACCTTTTTGTTTCATTACTAACATCTCTGTGTCCCACAATGGTGTTACAGACAGGATAATAAAACTGGTTGGCTTTGCAAATCCTATTTGCTTCTTCTGGGTCAATCTTCTCAATATTGCTTATGACTGTCCCCAAATAGGTAAACTCCTGTACAACCTCATGTACCACACCATTACATTTCAGCTGGACGTCTTCTTGTTCCTCTCTTGAAAGAAGTAAGATCTTAGAAGATTTGATAGCCATTCCTTTGCGAAGGAGTTCTTCCTGCCGCCCCACAAGGGCCTGGTTTTAATCTAAACATTCTCCCCTGTGTTTAATCTAAACAAATAGGTTATTTATTCAGTTATATATTATAAGTAAAACAAAAAAATAATAATAATAAATATCTTTACTAATGTACAAACATACCTAACATGTTTATACAATAATTAATTATAAATTATTAATATTCATCGAAACCGAAAGTCAGCGCCTATGCATATAGGACACAACAATACATAGGGCGGATAATTATTCATTTTTTTCTTTAAATATTTATTTGCACCTGCCAACGTGTGTCGACAATCAGCAAATGTGCTAAAATACGAGAAATAATGGCATTTAAAAATGGGAAAGTACTCAGCAGTACCTTTTTCCTTACTTGTTGCAATTACTTACATTCTCTTAGAAAGGAGATCTCTCACCCAACGCCTTTTTAGTGTGATATAAAGCTAGTGAGGCCGGTTTATGATCTTGATGTTTTGCTATAATTGTCTGTAAAAGAAGCTTAAGTTTAATCTCAATATGTGTGCATACATTATTTCGCTAACAATGAATACGAAATTCGCGATTGATAATGCATTCTTCCATTTTACAAATAGAATTTTTAAATTTTTTTCCAGATGCAAGATGCCTTTCGAGAAATGATGAATTTTTTTTTTTTAATTTTCATAGAACGTTATCAGTAGAAACCTCCCGATATTAAATATATTCGATTTACATGTCTTAGAAGTTCTCACTTCATATTTTTCATGCTATCATATTAATATTGCAAGATTCCTTGGGTCACGTCCTTTTATTGAATTTTAAAAGGATTGGATGTTTTTCTCCTTCAACGTGTATATTAAATAATGCTTGGAAAAACCTTTGAAGTGTGCAAAAGGCTTTAATAAAATAAAAAAATAGCCAAAAGCTTTACTCTTCATTAAAAGTATACATTTCGAAATTAAATCCACAAAAGTTCAGAAAAAAAACTAATAGAGTAAAAAAAAATCAGTTATATAAAAACGTTTGTCAAGAAAAAAAAAAAGTTACATTGAAAAAGGACTGTCATGTTTTACGGATTGTCAGTCTTATCCCCAGGGGCAGTAAGGGCTTTCTGTTAAGCTGGCTGAAATGGATGAAGAATACTAAACCTGGCAAAATTAATGATTGTTTTTCGTTACCACAGACAATATAAACATTCAAAGGATATTTAAAAAAAGCTATATAATTTCTGAAATGTTTAGTATTTCTGAATATCAAATAAACTGATAAGGACAGATGAGTTAATGCTTTATTTTATTTTGTAATATGTTGGGGTTTATTCACTTTTATTAATGTACAACTACAAAAAGTCACAAATATTTTTTAGTTGTTCATTAATATTAAAAATTATTATATCACTAATCAGTTGTAGGTATTTTGTTTGCGAAAGTTCTCAAAATCGGAGCGTTTTCAATCTGAAGAAGGTAATCTTTGACTGTTTAATTAAGCACTAAAAACTCGTGAACACCCATTTGCTTTACACTTGAATCGTAAGATAATATCACATCGAATCGAAAAAAAAAAAAGATCGCCTACAGAAATATAGGGCAGTTTCGCCTATATAACTTTGTTTTTTTGACATTTTGGAGGTGGAGAAATGGCAAATCGGCCCAATATATTTGTAGGCCTTTTTTTTATTTTGCGATGGCATTCTCTTATGATTCAAGTGGAAAGCAAATGAGTTCATGAGTTTTAAGTACCGTATTAAATAAACAAATTTTGTCAACCTCCAAATTAAAAACGGCCCAATTCCGAGAATTTTCGCATTCTTGTAGGTTACGATGAGATGAAGCTATTTACGAAGTTTAAGGAGGATGTTAATAATTTAATAAAAATGGGTTGTACCATGGCCTGCATGTATATGTTTTGTGCAGCAACTTGATATATTTTAATTCTCTGAAAATAGGTAACTAAGTAGAAAATTCTATATTTTTAGGAGAAAAATTTAAATTTTTGATTAACCTGCATCGAGTAATGCTTAATTTTACATTGCAATATCTTTCAACCAATTTTGTTTCTTGGTATTGCTTTATATGAGAAACACAAGTCAAATCAAGTCATAACCGACGGTTATGAAACTCCTCTTAAGCCCAACTGATCATTTATTTATAATTTTAATAAAGATCTTTTTTTTTTTTTTGGTCTCTCCTTCCTTACCTTTTGTGCTAGACGGGTTTTTCCCGGGCCGGAGGAGAGGGTGAGGAATTATGCTTAGTTAAAACTCCCACCAGGAACCGGGATTTAAACATATAATTATTTGTTTCTCTCAAAACTTCGATTATCAGGTTGCTGGGCAACGGATAGTGCTGGGCACACATGTTAGCCCCAAAAGATCCACTCGGGACCACCGAGATATGAACTTGCATTCTTTACAATTTATTAAGTTGTTGGGTAAACGCGTTCTACACTACGCGTTAGCTCGTTCGGGCATCCCCTTCCCTAAATAATAAAGACATGATGAATTAACTATTAAGGTTATTGTGATATCCAGCAAAGGCCTGATATCAGTTTCTTGCAGCCTCCCAATTCATTTAATAAATGAAGACCAGAAAGCTGTGCTGTTGAATAATGGCAAGATTGCAAGGGACTTTCTTAATATTCAGTAGAAATAGAAGTGAACAAATTTGAAGTTTTGGAGTTGTTCTTGGATTTTTTTCAATTCTAGGTAAAATACAACTTTTTTTTTTGTTTTGACAAACAAAAACTATTAATAACAATGATATTCTTTATTTTTTCAAGCCCGAGTACTTATTGAATAAAATACAATAATATAATTGTAAGTTTTAGAGCTAAATAAAAAAGAATATCAAAATAAACAAATATAAGTAAAAATAAATTATAAGTTCTGACATTAATCACTGTTTTAAAATAAATTAAAGAAATGTGAAATAATAATAATTTATATAGATATTTACTTGAAATATTTCACTTCAAGAATGAATATGTTCATTTAATAATTTTCGAAAAAATATTTATATAAACTCGTTTGATCCATACCATGCATACAATAAGTTCAAGAAACACCCACGAAGAAAACTCTCAACTTATTCCTTCTTCCTGGAAGTATCCCACCTGAATGATGAACTGCTCCCATTGGCGCCCATTGCAAAGCCTTTCTCACCCTAGAAGACACACGTTGCAGCCGCCTATATTTCGCCCTACTACGAGGGAAAGCCTGCTTCTATTATTCTGCAGGAAGGAGAAAATCCTATTATTGTTCAATGTTATTTAGATACTGGCATCGCGCGCCGAAAGAATGGGTTAAGAAGGACTGGTTCGGAGTTTCATTCCTGACTCACGTACAAATAGAGCACCTCGACTGATAAATATTACGCATAGCATATTAAAATGAAAGTTAATCGTAAATATATTTTAAATAACAACCATAGACTTTTTATTCTTATTAGGAGGTGGTGAAGGGTTTCTTCCGCATAATTTACTCACATGATATGAAAGTTTGATAAGACAAATACCTGGAGAAAATAAAATTATGATTTTAACAATAAAATATTATTAAGATAACGTAATGGTGAAGAAATAGTAGAATATAGAAAATACGAGTTATGGTAGGGCTCCTATGGTTCTGAAGTCAGGGGTTGCAGTCAATAAGAAAACACTAACAATGTATAAAATAATTTTATTTTGTGCAGAGGTTTCGGCTTACTAATAGTGATACTAGTATTAGACTTAGGCCTACTAAACTAGTACTCTAGAACTATACTAGTTTAATTCGATTTTTTTTTTTTTATCCTACAATTCATTATACTCTAATATCAAATATTAAAAATGTACTCTTTATCATTATATTTTACTTATATTTTCATGTCTTGCCATCACATACAATTCTCATATATTGTATTGATTTACAATGGCTGTTTAATACATTATTAGTTATAACTTCGTATAACCTCAGACCAGATGAAGGCCAGAAACTTGAGCCTAAAATAAAATAATTGTATTTTTATTTGTGTTTTCTTACTGAATGACCCCCTAACTAACTCACCGTCCGTATTAAGATAAAAAAAAGACTTCATCTTAGAGAAAAAAATCAATAAAGTTAAAAATTAGAATTATTGTTATTATTCAATATTTTTTTCTCGTAACCTTAATATAGTCTTTAATAAATATTCACTACTTAATAAGGATACTTGTATTGACATATGATCAAACCATCCAAACTTATAGAAATCGGAAGATACTGTGATATACTGTGGTACTGATACAACCACTCCTCCCTGCAACCTTCAGACCATCTCCTTGGACTCTACTGTGGCTCTTGCTAATTTCTATTATTTTTAGGGGAGTAAGAACAAAGAAGATATATATATATATATATTTAATTATTATGATGTTAATGTTACTATTTATCCAAAATCCACATGGATTGCCATCAATCTGCTAGTTTCTGCTGGACTGCCCGTTTCTGCTAGTGGGTCCTATTGAAATAAATCTGTATTAGGATCATCTCTTCGGAATGAAACAACAAGTCGATTTTTTGGTTCGTTAATGCATCATCAACAATATTCTTTATTCTTTTAAAAGTTGATTTTCATATATTATTGTTAAATTACAATAAATACGACTGAAAAATATTACGACTGACCGTACCGAGTCTGTAGGATGTTAGTTCATCGCAGTTGTTACTCGCATTCACTCTGGAGGAGGAAGGCAATAGCGGAAGCCGACCACATCCGCTCCCCGTGTGAGCTTCTCTTCAAATTCATATGCCACTCTCTCACTGCATCAACTATCACAATCCATGTGACCAGCCAAACTGCTTCCTGATTGTTTCGCAATACCCATTATATGGAGATCGTCGTGGAACAAAATTCGCAAACTGCTTATCAACTATACCTTCCAGATTGCGTGGGAAGCCAATTCTCGTTTGCCCACGCCTTTATCCAAAACCTTTAAGAGCGACCAAACAATTGATATTAATGAAAAGATAAATTGATAGATAAAGATTTTTTTATCTATGTTTTTGGATATGTTCTTCCAGACCAAATTACTAGTCTGTACTTCCATGTTAACTTCCCCAGACGTCTTAAAGCTTTGACCGATTTTTTATCGAGGCAGGTGATGGATCTTGTCCTCAAATTTTATGAATTTCCTATATTCACCTAGCTGGCTCAAGATCTGATGATCACACTGTAGATGAAATCTTGATGACCTATTCGTACGGTAGGGCTTCAAAATCAATTGAAAAACTCCTCATTGGGAGTTTTTTATTTATGCCTTTTGAGTGAACGTGGCAAAAGGGAATCGAAATCAACGACGTAATTAAACCTAATTAGAAGGCCAGTTTCTTTTGAACAGGATCAATAGGGATTTTGCCGAAGTTGTAAATCGTGATCTAAATATATTGAGGATGTACGTGTACGCAGTAAAACCTCCCGTTATCAATCGTCGGAATCCAATTCATTGTGTGATCATGGGATCTTTGCCCACTCTTCTAAGTGGAGAGACACTCGTACAGTAGTATCTGTCTTTTTCTTGTTGCGAAATGGAAGGTCGATCTTGATTAGAGTGGAGAAGGGGCATTTAGACGTTGTAATAAAATAAAAGACGAGACAGTTAAATAACCTCTGAACAAAGAGTTTCCCAGTAGTAAAAATGAATAATATAATGTTGTATAATACTTTTTTTTTTTTCCTACCCCCCAGGAATTTCTTGGTTATAAATACAATATATATATAAATGTATATATACATAAATATGTATAATACTGTATTGTTTCTCCACTTTTATATCGTTGCACCAATGCCAAACTCGGGAATCTAAAAATGTTTATAAGTTTGGATTTATTATTATGTTCTTTTTTAATAAACATTTTATGGAACATCGAACAATAGCTGCAGCATGAGTAAAGGAAACTGTATTTTATGACAAATGAAATAGAAATTTAGCTGTTTGTATTTACAACTGTAATTTTAAACCTAATTTTCAGACTTCGGCATAGTTTTAGGTAAAATATTCTAGTATTGCACCAACGATGTGCCAAACCTACTATAACATTTAATTTTTTTTTTTTTTTTTGTGGGATGAAGAAGAGCAAGGTTGGTGGCATAAATATTGTGTTCCTGAAACATAATGTTTCGCCAATCCTCAAAAAGGTGGACGTATTGTTACAACAAATAAATCCGCAGATTGATATGATTCTGGAAACAAAAGAAAATAATGAAGAATTCGTGTTGGAAGAAGAAACAGGAATTCCTCCAAAAAGTAAGAAAGAAAAACGAAAACATAAATTGAAACTTTCAAAGAAGAAAGAACAAGCGAAAAAAATAAACGTGGGACATGTGCTTTGATAAGCTTTTGTGAACTATGAGAAAGTGATGAAAGGAGGAAGTAAGGTTGAACTTGAACTTGGTGCAGATCAGTCAAATGAGAAGTGCACTCAGAGGAGACTTATTTTGAGCTTGAGATAGCCATTGAGAGGGAGTGTTGTTGGAGTGGTTAAGTGGTCAATGGCTGCTCTCAGTTAAAGACATTTGGAGGCAATTTTTTTATGTTATTATTATAGATAAATAGACAGAAAATAACTTTATTCTGGGACACAGCCCCTTGAAAATAACAAAATAGAACAAAATTAAAAGATTACATCTGGCCAAAATAAAATCAATCGAAAAAAATAAAATCAATATACAAAACAAACGAAACTATATACAAAACAATTAGCACTATGACAAGACACTTATTTGCACACGCTATTTGACTGATAGACCAGTATACACTTTTAAGAAAATAACAAAGAATTAAAAAATAAAAATATATCAAATTCTTTATTAAAATCAGCTTTATATTTCTGTTGAGAAAACAGAAGCTGGATCCGTTGTTATATAACACATATATAGAGGAGTATTGTAAAAAAGTTAGTTTGAAATAGAAAAGATTTGTTCTGTGATTGAAAATTCATTTTAACTATATCAGTAGATGTAATACAAATTTAATCAAAATTGACAGAGCCTTTTTGACACTTCCAGTTAGCCGATTTTCGGAAAAAAGGTTGGTGTAACATCCCAGCCATGTACCTACCTTAAATACATATCAGTTTCGCATGAATTTTCGTTTTTGGTTGATGGCATGTATAAACTCGCTACATCAAAAATTCCGAATATTCGCTACATGGTCTTACTTTATTTTATTAAGACTGTTCAATATTCTGACACCCACTGACGAAGGCAGTGAGGCCAGCGCTACACCTCCTCAGGAGAGGAGAACGACCTCCTTAGTGATGCCAGGTGCGTAGGAACCGTCTGGGATCTTCCATCAGATCTCAATAGCAGCTAATAAATTCACAAGAGCGAGCTGGATAGGGAGGATAGAGCAGCCTATTAGAGCTAGGGATCAACTGTTACGAAAGCGTATGGGAAAATAAGATTTTTCCATTAGCTAAATCATTAAATATAATATGAGCAGTGATGTTTCAATTGTCTTTTTAAAAGTAGCTCTTACTTCTCATATGCTTTATTATTATTTTAAAGGAAAATAAACGGCTGTCATAGATATACTTAGACGGAGGTGGATACAAATGGATGACCAGTTACTCATAGTTAAACCCGGTAAAGAACAAACCATTTACGGAACATTAGACATGGCAATTTGAATAACAAATAAGACATAAACATAACCCACAAATCAGCGCCGTGACAAAAGACCAAGTAAGGGAAGTAAGTATAGGGAAGAAATATCTCTATAAATCTTTAACAAAAAAAATGTGTGCCTCTTATGTCTCTAAACCAGATATCTAGAGTTAGTTTTAAAAAATACAGAAAATAAAAAAATAAACTAATAAGCTAAAGAAAGTATAAAATAAACAGAAGCAAAATAACAATTAAATAATAATTAATTAAAGTTATATACAATAAATAAAAATAGAATAACTTTAAAATAAAAAAATATATTAAAATAAAAGAGACACTTATATACTCAATTTACAGTTAGGCGAGAGAACTCCAACTCAGGCTTGCTCCTCCAACAATGTAGGGAGTATCCTTTTGCTACTCTCCCAACCGCATCACTGGTACTAAAGCCAGTGGAGATTGAACTAGAGTGCTTTAGCCACATGCAATCATGTCTTGAGGGGAGAATTTGGCCATTAACTGAACTCCAATATATTCATACTCCAAAAATTCGCTTGGCCGCTGTCATCTTATTTAATTATCAGAATAAATCGAAAGCTCTTGAATCGAAACTGGAAATGTATAATTCCTCCTATTAATGTTTTATTCTATGTTTAATTCGTAATCGTATTAGCAATTTTTTCCATAATATAAGGTATTTCATAATTTTATTTTTTTAATCCCATATTTCAAAGTATGCTTAACTAAATTTTGACCAATATATTAATTTATAAATGATTCAAGGCATTCGGTCGGCTTTGTTGTATGGTTCATCTCTGTTTGACCATGTGAGCAAAAGAACTGGAAAAAGGTTACAATATTTCCAGAACGAAATAATGAAGAAAATAGTAAGAGGAACATCGATGCAAAGGATGAAAACATTGGATATACTAGTAGCGCTAAATTTATCAACAGTAAAATAATTTCTCACAAAACAATAATTTTGATCAACGAAAAAAATCATCTTTCGAAAAGTCTCAACAATTGGCAAACCCTCTTTTCAGCGACTTATTATCAGCCAAAATTCAAAAACGTAGAAAACAACTTACATAAGATAGGTGTTTTAATTTACTCGTAAGCTCTAGAGGATAAGGTCAACTCAAGCCTGAGGTGAGCTCCATCACCGATTATATTACAGATGTAAAAAAACTACTCAGAAACGACAAAAAAAAAAAAAAAAAAAAAAAAAAAATACACCTTACAATGCTTTGTACCACTAAAATTATTATTCAGAAGACAACAAAAACCCAAAGATTCAAGACAAAGATAAATAAAACAGGGGCTATGAAAAAAACAAAAACATTAAGCTATAATAATATGACAACTAACTAACCAATCTGAAAATTGACTTTTTTTTTTCTTTATGAGAGTGTTTACATTTTTATTAAGTGTAGAGTTTTGGTAAGATTGTGAGTTCCATTTTCTTGGAATAAATATATGGGAGTTTTGATAGCAACTAAGGGAAATAAACTGACATAAATAAAAGTGTGAATAGAACATATTTCTCACCTATGCCTCAAGGACCCCTTAAGAGAGTTTGAGAATAGAAGAGGTTATATGGTGAAGCTGAGGCCAGCACCTGGGGAGTATTAGAGGACCAACTTGTGCTATTATCCGCTCCCATGAAACTGGGTCATCCTGAGGATGTACATCCATCCTTAATAAGGGAGCCAGCCTTCTCTAGAGGATAATTGGTCAGTATTAGATTATACCTGAAGAATACTAAAGACCATGACCTCACGAAGAGGTATACCTAAGTAATCATAATAAACATTAAAAATAATTTTACACCTATCATCCTAATATAAAGAAGAAAGAATTATTTTTAAAAAAAACAATCAAACTGAGGTATTAACATAAAAAAAACATTTATATAATAAAAAATATTTTAAACATTTATTTTCTGTTATTTAAAATGTTTTAAATTAGCGGTTAATGAAAAATCATATCTTTCTTCTTATTATTTTTAATTAAAACAACAGTTAATATGTTTTTTATTTTTGCTTGACAATTATTTAAAAATATTTTTTTATAAAAAAAGATTCCTGCATGCAGGTATTAAATGCCTTAATAATAATAATAATACTTTATTCATCCTACGACAAGTCAATTAAAAATAATATACAGAGACAGAAGTGTGGGCTTCGTAGCATCAAGAAATTATCACAAAATATTAATACGCATCATAAATAAGAAGTATTAAGTTTTTTTTCTAAAATCTTAATTACAAAACACAAAACAAAATGAAATAAAAATATTTACAACGACCTTAGAATTTATATACATATTTACAACTATTTAAAATTTTATGAAGGCTGAACAGACAGGATATGATTGAACAGGCGTGATTTAAATGGTATTTCTATGATTTATTTATATTGAAAAAATAAAATTAGTGTAAAGAGATTTTCAGATTTTTTTAAAATTTTATTTATGACATTTACAACTGTATTAATAAATAAAATACATTTAGTAAATTTGATAACAGAAAATAATAACATGAAATCACTTGTTGAGAAAATGCCCACTGGTAGCACTCTAAAAAAAAAATGTATTTACAATAGCAGATCTCGAGGCCATCTTCTTTTCAGACGCCTCGGACGGTTCTGAAGTTTATTATGGAAGGATAGGTATCTGGATTGGGCCAAATCGGAAACATAAGGAACATTAAAGTAGTTATGGATTATTTTATTGAAGACGAAGTAAGGAACATTCAGGATTTTACGAAGGATTTTGGATTGTAGGGATTGGATACGAGAGGAATTTTATTGTTTAGTAGAACTCTAAAGCTCGATCCCCTTAATCCAAACAGGCCTTATTATAGTAATGTATATGAGTCTTTTGTAAATAGTTGGAAGCTTAGAGCGTTTGTCTAGTAAGTGTGGGATCAATCTGGTATCAAGATTCCAAGTTAGACGTTTTTCCAAGTGGAGTCCAAGATATCGGATTTGTTCAACAGGTATAAGTGGGGTATTATTAAAGGATACTGTAGGACAAGAGGACATAGGTTTACGGCTCAGCAAGATTAAAATTAAAATACTCCTTTTTATATTATCAAGCCAACCTTTACTGATTCTAAAATCTGCTTTGTCCTAAAAAACTTCGTCTTTTCATTTTATATCTCCGGACATTGGAGAAATTCCTCAACTTCCCGATGACCGCCACGTTTTAATGTTTTATTTTTGGAGACACTGCAATACGATTTCAACACTACCAAGCAATTGCAATAACATATACTGAGAAACAGGACCATTTTTTTTATTTTTTTTTATTTCTTCTTCCAATTACCGGAGGCTTCGGATTCTCTAGAAAGACCAACATTTCATTAACAGTTGATGTCTACCTTCAATGCATTACTTAGAATCTCAATAAAGCTGCATTAATAAATAAGAACAACGTTACGTATATTGTTAAGGAAAAATTTTTTTATGTATCCAGATGATATTTTTTTAAAAATCAGCGTCTACTTATTTTTATGAAAATAAATTGCAAACAAAATCTGGAGAAGAGCCCTTAAATCCGGAAAGAGGAATGGAAGACTAACCCGAGGCCAATTAGATCCATCAACCCCTGACGCCTCGGCGGAATGGCACGCCACTCAACCAACAACGGCCACTTCAATCTCCTTCCCTAATCGATTTCAAGTGGATAGCAGGCTCGTAATTGCTTTTAGAAGTAATCATGGCCAATGTAGATCATTAAATATATTAGGGTAATTAGTTGAAGGACATTTTACGGAATCAAATGTTTTATCCGAGTAAGGAGCTTGTAAATCTAATAGTTCCTTGCGTATGTATTATTTATTATACATCCTGAATTGTTATACATTTAACAAAAGTAAATTTATTCGTCATAAAATTTTGAGAATTCACTTTTTTTTTATTATTATTGAAATTGACAACTGTACAAATGATAAATACAACAAGTAAATTTGAAACAAGTAACATGACATGTACAACATGAGGAGAAACTATCCATTGGTAGCACTATATTACTATATTAGCACTATAAATTATATTTCTATATTAGAATGTCCCTAGGCCATCTTCTTTTCAGACTCAGAGTTATCAGGGATAGAAGAGGAAGCAAGGTTGGAAACAAGAGGGCTCAGACATAAGTTTATTATAGAAGTCTAGGTATCTGGATTGAGCAAAATCGGAAATATATGGTACATTAAGGTCGTAATGGATGATTTTATTTGTGACAAAGTAGAGATCATTGAGGATTTTACGATGGATTCTGGATTGTAGGGATTGGATACGAGAGGAATTTGATGGTTTAGTAGAGCCCTAAAGCTCGATCCCGTAAATCCAAATAGGCCTTATTATAGTATATTTATATATATATATATATATATATATATATATATATATATATATATATATATATATATATGATTCTTTTGGAAATAGTTGGAAGTTTAGAGCTTTTGTCTAGTAAGTGTCGAAAACGTCGGCCGGTAATTAGTCGTTTCAGTCTGGTATGAGGGTTCCAAGTGAGTCGTTTATCCAGGTGGAGTCTTAGGTATCGAATTTGTTCAACAGGGATAAGTGGGCTATTGTTGAAGTATATTGTAGGACAGGAAGTCGTAGGTTTACGACAAAGAGTAAAGGTAATTTGGTCGGATTTATTGGAATTTATTTTAATTCTCCAGTTTTGACACCATTTTTCAAGACTTGTGATGTGTGATTGAAGAGTTTGGGATGCAATAGATGGATCGTTATTAACTGATACGATACACGTGTCATCGGCATAGGTGGTGATGACAGTGATGGAAAAATTCATTTAGCCGTGAAATTGTCCAATAATCATTATAGTCCGTAGTACAGACCAATTTTTATCAAATTATTAATATCCGCCTGAAACTTCGTGAATAGCTTCATCTCATCGTAACCTACAACTATCTTTTTTAAGATAACACTTGGAATTGGGGTGTCTTCAATCAGGCTAACTTTGTTCTCCTCTTTTTCTTTCTTTAACCATTTGACCTATCTAATCCCGTTATTTTGGCATTTTAGGGGTGTAGATCACGCCAAATGGGTGAATATTTTTTAATTCCATATTTTTTTCGATTTTGTGATCAAATTATCTTACGATTAAAGCGGAAAGTAACTGGGTATTTACCAGTTCTTAGTAACTCATTAAATAGAAAAAGTTTGCCGATCTCCAAATTGGAAACGCCCCAATTCCAGGAGTTTTCGATGAGATGAAGCTATTTTCGAAGTTTCATACGGATGTTTATGTTAATAATATGATAAAAGGGACCTGTACCGCGGACAATTAGTAACCTTAAAAATAAAGTATTAACTATTATCAAATTTCCGAAATATCGAACATGAACAAAAAATGAAGTGCATTTAATATGATTAGTTAATATAAATTAAAAGAGGAAATTCCACTAAAAACGAAAGTGGTGAAACTCCCCCTCCGCCCATCCTTAGTGAAGCCTCCTTACTCTTGCGCGTTGTGAAGTGTGTTGTTCTTTTCAAATTAATTTTATTTCTCTAACATCAATTTAATCTATATTTGTGATCACTCGTCACACTTGTCTTATGGCAAATGAAAATTTTATGACACACTAAACCAACTTTATTTTTTATAATCGAATCGCGCAATAAGACAGTATTATTCAAGAAGTAGAACTGTGTATAGTAAAACATCTGTCAATTTGATCTTTTTCATATCGGCCGTTTTCAGGATATTATTAAAGATTATATAATTTTAAAAAACTCATGAATACCCTGTTGCTTTCGAAGTGAATCGAAATATAATTTGATTACAAAATCGAGAAAATAGTGGCTTATGAAAATTTTGGGCCATTGGTCATAATTTCCATTCCCGACATGTTAAAACAACGAAGTTATGTAGGTCGAACGGTCCAATTTTTTGTGAGAAACCATTTTTACTTTAATACCTATACTAGGTAAGGAAAGTATTGCAACAGGGTCAAATTTCCGACATGTGGTTTTCGACGGATCTATACGTTTCACAGCCCCCTGAGTCCGAAAAACACATTTTTACCCATTGGTCTGCCTGTCTGTCTGTCTGTGCCAAGATTTTCTCGGGAACTACTGAACCGATTTTGCTGCTTCTTTTTTTATTTTGTAGGGTTTTGACTAATGATGCCTAAGACAGAAATTTGTTGCTCCATGCGCAATAGCTTGTGCACAATAAATGAAAAACATGGTTTTCTATAGACTGTAGCCCGAAAACGGCTCTAACGATTTTGATGAAACTTTTCCATGATGTTCTAATCATTTTCCTTTTAATTTTCGTATAGAGACTAAATTCCCAAAAAAATTCAGGAAAAAAAGTTATAAAGAAAAGAAAAATGTTATGGAGCCTAACTCCCTAAGTATATATTATACGGTAAAATTTATAATAAAACTTTTGAAAGGTAATTAAATTACCAACAAAACAAAAAAAAATCCTCGGAATCGAACCAGTATTAGCGATGATACAGTTATTCTATTTTTTAACTTATTACTTTCCTACCTGTGCTACGTAAGGAAAGTATTGCAATCGGGTCAAACGCCGTTTAGCCTATCGTTTGAAAGGTAATGAAATTACCTACAAAGCCATATAAAAATCGTTCATTTTGGACAACTATTAACGAAGTTACAGCTATTCAATTTCCAATGAAAGATTACAAGTTCGTTAGCTTTTGGACAACTATTAACGAAGTTACAGCTATTCAATTTCCAATGAAAGATTACAAGTTCGTTAGCTGGTGTCAGTTCAATTCTTTTCTGTTTCTTCATGAACATATGTAAAGATATAAAGACTTTTCTGAAAGAGGTAGGAAAGTCGTGTGAGTGTACACACCAGATATTTTGATTTCGTAATTAAATTATATAACGATTAATTTGGATATCAAATTAGTATTCAAGCGTTTTTATTACCTCCAAGAATTTTTGTAGATAAAATAAGAAGAAAGCAACCTCGAAGTTTTAGACAAATGTTAATAACTTGATAAAGAGAAGACTATACCGCGGTACGTAACCTTGGCCTCCCAATATTTCCTAAATGCCAGGACCTATAAACAATGTGTATGACGAATGTACAGAAATTATTTCACAGACAGTCATTTATCTCGGAATCCAAAAATATCTTAGGATAGACTCACATGAAACAAAAAATATTATACTGGCTCTGAAAAAAAAAAATGTATCACTTTCGAAGTGAACGTGGACTGACTGAAGAAGAGCTGGCACATAATTGGCAAAGCCCACCTGAGGCGGCTCTAGCGAGGCAATATCAGGGCCCACTTAATTGGTCCTGGGTAAACATTTCAGCCCCTCTTTTTTCGTTTAGCTTTTCCCTCTCCGGTAGGGGATCCATTTTTTCCCTCTTTATTAATTCACTTTAAATGAAACTTTCTTTACGTTTAATTAATCCTTTTCCCCACCTTCATGGAAAACTGTCCAATGAGGTTTTCTTAGTGAAAATCTTTATTCGAAATGAAAAGTAATATCATCCAAAGTCTATATAAAGGTCTTTGTCAACTTATTAAATGAGATTCGAGAAAATAAAGTCTAATTATCAAACCTATTCCAGTAAAATCGCATTGAAAAAACTAATGGCAAGATCATTTACCACTGAAGACCTTGATAAAATTAAAATATGACCGAATTAAAATTAAATCGTTTGTAGATAACGTTAGAGCCCCATTGATCGTTAATACCAGTGATGCGGCTGAGTGGCGCTGAGATCTCCCTGGGTTCAGGCTCGGAGTTCTACTGAATGAATGCTTGTAAATACTGTACAAAAGTTTCCATTATTTAAGTTGTTATTTTAAGTTTCGTTTTGTGTATATACATATATACATCAATATTATTATTTTACTGTAGGTTTATTTAATTTATTTTACATACAGTGTAAATGAGCTACTTTATATATATTAATAATAATGTCCTTCATTGTGACAAAATTTAATATCATTCAATAAAGAAATGTTGTCAATACATAACGTATTTAATTCTAACATACGAGACGCAAGATAATATAATAATGTATTTTCTAATCATGACCTTTTTTTTTATTTATTTTTTCAACTCCTAATCCGCACCGGTCGAGAATTTTACAATAAGCAGATGTGTTGTTTTTGTTAATTTGTAAAATGGCATTTTGAGCATGAAGGATAAAACCAATCACCTATTCTTGGTCTTTATTTACTTCTTTAATTCAGGAAAGGAGATTTCGTATCCAGCTCCCTTCAGTCGCCTCCTGGTGAGAATGTCAGTTGTGCACATATCTTTGTGTCCATACAGTTCAATATAAAATCTGGTGTAAAAAAAAGCTCGTAAATGTCGATCTATAGTTGGTTGTCGTAAGTCTGTATGTAAAGTTTTGTTGTTCTCATACTCATGAGAGTTATGAGTCTTAAAACTTTGAATTGAAAAGATAGCAGGCTTTTTTTGTAAAGTGCGTGTGAAGCGTGTGTTCTGTACAGGTTTGACTAGGTAAGTTTATGTATTTACCTTTGTCGGATTTTCAACTTTTATTTAGAAAAAAGTGAGTATAGAATTTTCAGTCGCTTATTTAAAGTTTTTTTTTTTTTTTCATTTTGACGTGTGGGTTCTTAGTCAGCCTCTGTCGAATAATGATATTAGTCTAATTGATAATGATATTAGTCAGTGTAGAGACTGGAGTTATGTGTTTCAAAAGTCAGATGGAGTTACGAGGTATTTTACTGCCGACCGTCGATGTAATACATAGGTTTGAGTTATTTTAATGGGTCTACTAAGTATTTACTGGTTAGTTGTAAAGGTAAACTTTAGTTCCGATAAAAATGCACTTCAAAAACTTTGTAATAGTCAAACTTTTCCAGGAAATTATTATTTGAACTTCATGTTCGTATTTCATTAAAAAATGTTATGCAGGTTGAAATACCACCTTTCATGCCATTTAGTACAACATAATTTACAATATATTTATTTTGTATTAGTCATATTTTTCATGTATAAACTTACCAAAAACAAGTGTTTTTCATAACTTAAAAAAAAAATTTATATATTTAACTAAACATGTATCTAAATATTTTACAGCTGAGCAGATAAAAAGGAATGCCATACAATGAATTACGAATAATTCATAGCAATTAGTAATAATTAAGCCACAAATAATTTCAATGCGAGTAAATGTTGGAACGAGTATTGATAAGTCTACATGTTTTATTCATCACTTTTCAAGTGAGATTAATGCGTGATCCAATTAACTCCAGACTCTCGATGGTATTCAACTGAAACCTAATCTTAATTTAAACTCAATTTAATCAAACTTTATATTTAATTTAATCAGCCTTTATACTCGATTTAATCAGTTAAACATTAATTTAAGAAGAAACATTGATTATTCATTTTTATAATAATTATAACAATTATTTTTAAACAAGTATAATATTCTTTAAATATATTAATTTTATAATAATATATGAAAAATTGAGAACATAATATTATAACCTATGATACTGAATATAATATTAATATAACATAATATTGATCGTTTACTATCACATGCAAAATTATTATTTTATAATACATTCCACATAATTGGTAATATAAGCCTACTGATCAGCAACGTTTGTCAGATGCCTATCTCAAGTGTTCTAGCTGACAAATTATTTTCAAGACTTGTATTCAACAATATCATATTATAGTACGATAATATAATATTGGCGAGCATGTCCTTAATGGTTAAAGAAGGTGGGATGAAGAATTCGTTTAGAAAAAACGTAATATGTTTTGTAAAATTTTAACGTTTTGATTTTTTATACAATGTATAAAATGTGCAAATTTTATTTGTGTCTTGATTTTTTTTCATCTAATACTTCGGTTTTTCGGGTAAACTAGTTTTTCCCGGGTCAGGAGGGAGGACGAAGGATCAATTACAGCGATAAAAGCCTCCAAGATTGGAACTTGTAATCTTTAGTTTATTAGGATACACTCGCGTTGGGCCGCTCGGTCACCCCGTCCCATGTATCTTGAAATACTTTCTCGTTTAGCCGATTTATTAATATTCATTCATACTTTCACATGAAACACTTAACTTTTATAAAAAAAGGAATGTTACGGACTTAGGATCTCATAGATTAGCTCAAAAAATATTATCCCCACGACCAATGACCAATAGTTCGAGGCAATTGCTTATGTCATTTATATACACAATATATATGATATATGCACAATATATGATTTTGGTGCCTAAATATAAACAAAAATAAATTTCATCCAAATATACGACACAACAACTTGCCAAAAGATTTATAATGACTTGTTTCATACAGATATCGACTGATTTTTGGGGGGGGAAATATGCATTTTCATAAAAATTCGAGCCTTACTTATAACAAACGGTTATTTACGTAATTCTTTATTTTAAAAAATATATTGCTTTCAACTTTAAGCTTCTATCGAATAGTATATTTTAGAACATAATAAGTTTTATTGTAGGCCTCATCACGTCAAGTAATTCACGGTTAATTCTTAAACAGAGTTGGATCAATGCTTTTGTATTTGAAATCTGCCACATTCAGAAAAAAAAATTATTCTTGCCAGCAGAATAGTTGGGGTGAAGCACGAAGTAAGATAAGAAAGAAATATTAAATAAATTATAAAAAATATTAATTTGTATGAGCCAAATAAAAATTAAATTAAGCATTTGTAGTAACTATAGTCATTGATGTAAGGAATAAATTGGATGTTTTTTATTAGATTTAGATAGAGATAAACACGTACAATTTAATAAGATTTAGCATTATACATTATTTAAGCCCCTTCAGATCTGATGCATTAACTTATATTCCCAGACAGAGATTGTTTCAGAGTTCACTTAATAAACTTTACTAATAAAATAGTGGATAAATAATATCTATTATTATTATTTACCAGAAGAACAGACAATTAGTTTAAAATTAACAAAGGATCTATTTGTAGTTTGGTGGATTTAGATAAATAATTTATAAAAACTGGTTAATTACACCTAATACTTGTATAAGCATATTTAGTAAATTAATAAAAAAAAAATTAAACTATAATAATAAAATTAGAAAGCTTGTCAAATGTAAGGCATTTTCTCCAGTTTATTGAGGTTTGCATAAGCTTTTCTTACCTGCGGAAGAAATTAGTTAGGTCATCCATAATTTATATTATTTTCTCTAAGTGGTATTACTACGACATCGTTCTCCCTCCACCCTTCGGTCAATTAAACTCTATTTTTTATATATATATTTATTTCTTATGCAGAAACACTTCAGTTCCTATTCCAAGTAAAATTATTTCATCGCCATAAGTATTAACTTGAAGAACTGACTTGATATGGCCTGCTGTGCACAAAAGATTTTAATTATGGTTGGTAACCTTGACTTGAGAGAGAACTTAGATAAGTTCAAAAACTATACAACAATACTGGCCCCAAAGTTCCTTCAGATACTTTACTACTAAAAAATAAAGTTTATTTCTTTTATTTACATGAGGGAATAAATCCTTATTTTAAGAATCCTTTTCTTTTTTAACGAACAATATATTTTAAACAATTCATTATCATTATATTTAATAATATTACCTAAATTATTATTAATAATATTATTTTATAATAATATAATTAATTTATAATATTATTTTATAATAATATAATTAATTTATAATATTATTTAGTATTAATATTAACACTTATTAAGAGGTACTGAACCTTAGACTTTCAATATTAAGATAACATAATTATACATAATTAAGATAACAAACTAAAACTTTAAACGCATTTCTTCGTACTGAATAAATATTAGCTATATAGGCACTTATTTAACGAACTAATAAGGTTTAGGTCTAGGCATCAAGGGTTCTTCAAACCATACTCTTATAATAATGAGACGAAAAAACTATAAAATTGTTAATGATCGTAGATTAAGAATATTAAAATAAAAATACCATTCATATCTTCCAGTGATTTTATTACAAAAATCACTATATGCACAGACACACACACACACACACACACACACACACACACATATATACATATATATATATATATATATATATATATATATATATATATATATATATATATATATATATATATATATATATATATATATATATATATATATATATATATATATATATATACGACTATATATATATATATATATAAATTTATATATATATAAGGATTTTTATAACAAAATCACAGGAGGATGAGAATTATGCATGTATCACAAATTTAATTGTTTTGTAACATCAAATTTATCACAATAGTTAAATTGTATATGTGCTAAAATGACCCCTGTGAGGTTGAAAAGCCCACACTTATAAATAAATGAATTAATTAATTTCAATGATACCATTAACATAACTAATTTATTTCAGTCATTATTAACTTTAAATATTTTTTAATCCTCATAAAATGGTTTTCTTTACCATAGAACTTTAAAACGTATACTTACGAAGGAAACTTCCAAGACGATGACAACTGATTTAACAAGTTTTTATTATTCTTTAACAGATATTATACCTCTCCCATTTTAATATAACCTTGCTATAGCCCATGCTACATATCCCATCAAATTCCTTGTATCCTTTAAAACCTTCTTCTGTTTCATTTATTTATTTTGTCTGTTCTAATTTATTTTATATATTTTTTTCATTTATTAATTTATTTTTAATGCCCAATTTTAATTTACTAAACCTCCATTTTTATTTATTTAGCATCGAAGATATTATCCTAGAACCAAGCCATGCACCTTCCTACAACGACTCACACAATGGATATTCTAACCGAGAATCGCAGAGGTCCGGCAGTATCAGTAGTGAAAGTACAACAGTGTCTATTGTGTCTTGTGGATATCTGAAAAAGAGGTACGCAAAATTAAAATTGTTCATAACTAATCTATAATTCAAATAACTCGCACATACAAGCATATTTAACTATAAACTACAAAAATTAAATTTAGGTAATAAAAAAAATTAAATTTACAATAAAATATCAAAGTTCTGGAAATAAAGAAGTCACGAACTATAATAATATTCATTACTTATTTAGTAATCATTAAATTATTAGGAAATATGAAAAAAGTGACATCGACGTTTCAAAAATATTGAATCAAAAAATTTCAAAAGCATGATACCTAAATCTAAAGAAATAATAGAAACCTTTAAAAATTAAAGTCATTAAGCTGAATTTATGAAAGAAATGTTTACTGAAGATAATTTTTTTTCTTTGAGACCTCTTTCATGTTTGCAACTTAAAGTGTTCCAGAGTTATTTTCTGCCTCCTAGGCTGTTAAATCGCTTTCGTCGCCTATAATTGAAAAAAAAAACTTGAGGAAATAAATATAAAAAAGCATTCAAATAGGTAATAATAACGTTTAATTTCAAGGAATTTTTTTTTTTTGTCCACATATTCTTCTTCTTTTGGGACATACGGTTTATCCCGGGCCAGAGGATAGGATGGAAAAATATTACCCGAGTTAATTATTCTTTTTCGATTTTCCGTGAGACCTTCTAAGTCTTCTTTATTTAAAACAAAATTAGTCGATCTCATTTTGAATAGAATAGAGTATACATTCTTAATAGATATCGAACGAATATTTCAATTAATTTCATATCTTTCACGTCTAACACTTATCTGCCAATATCTATCATTCACATGTATACATATATATTTTTAAATTTAACTATTATGCTATAATAATTGTGTAATGCCTACATTCACAACTTAGGTAATGTTTGCCGAAGCAAAATTTGTTGGTTTATTAATATATAGTTTATTATAATAGCTCATGTTCTATTTTAAAATAAATCAACGTTAAACAAAAATAAATGCTCATAAAAAAAGTTTTTAGAGACTGTCACATTTTATTTTAAGGTATACAGAGCGGGGGATGGACTGAACGAAAAAAAACTAAGACACCATACTTCTTATTCCCAGAATTATTTCTTCCTTATTATTGTCTACTAATTGCCAATAAGAATAATTATAATTATACAATAATATAAATTGGCAATAAGGCACGATATATAATACAGATTTATATAAAAATTAAAAAAATGTGCGAACTGTGTGTAAGGGGGCGACAAGATAAAATAATTATTTTGACTCAGTACACCACGCGAACCAAGAATTAATTGTCACAACAAATTGAACACACTAATCAAAAAATATAAAGAAACTATTTAGAATAACAAACATTTAAATCTCACACTATGCACAAAATTTACAATAAAAGCTGACTGCATAATGTACACTATTTACAAACAAATATTCTTTCGCTCATATTACCTCTACCTTACTGTTATCTCCGCTTAAACTTCCCACCTAGGCAGTGTTACACCTAGTCAGTGTTACCATGATCTGAGATTCATTCTCGGCCCCTCCCCCACACTATGGTTTCGTTCAGTTTATTTTATATTTATAAAAAATAATACAACCTACATATAAATTACAGTCATACAATGAGTGCAACGAGTATTACAATTAAATGAACAGTTGTATAATTTGTAAAATGGGGATTGGTCAGTGGTTACGCCTCTAGTACATATAAAATAAATGTTGGGACTATTTGCGGCTACAGGTCGATATTAGTATAACCGAGGTCAGAAAGTATCATTTCCAGAAAGTATTCCTGAGATTAGTAAAGAGATCAAAACAGAAGGATACGCATAGGATAAATACATATTCATATATTCATGTATTTATGTTGTATTATCTTTGATTAAATTATAAAAATTTTGAATGTTCCACCACATAGATATCCAAAAATATTAGCATAACAGATAATTAAAAAATAAATCGCATGGTTTAGGGACTTACTTAACCTGATAGAACTGCATGGATAAAATTTCAACTTAAATCGACCTAACTGTGATTTTGTTAAACTATGGAGAGCTAATTTATATTTACTAAGCACTCAAATTCAGAAAGACATATATAATCAATATGCAATTAAAGTCCAGAATTCTAAAACTTTCACTTTTAACCCTTATTTAACTCAATAAATTATATTGATGACAAAAGCTCATTGAAGGTGATCAGATGGGTAGCTAAAATTAGAGCTGATGTTTTGTACTTAAATTATAAACACTTCAAGCAAACAAATAATAATTGTAGCATGTGTAATACAAACGAGACAGAAGATCACTATCACTTCCTGGCTGCTTGTCCGATATTCTCTGAATTTAGATTAAATGGTTAAAATCTAGAAATTTATCTCGGAATCAATTAATAGATTTAATTGGATAGCATTGATAAATGACTGCGAATCTGCTTTCTCCTATAATAATAATAAGAATAATGCTCACCAGAGAATTTAACAATTACTAAATTGGAGAATTTCGGTACGACTCTTTTTGAAATTAAAATATTTATATAACTTTACATTGTAAATATAATTTTTCTTATTTTCTTATTAATTAGTTGTATATAAATAGATTGAAATATAATTTTGTTATAAAACACAGACCATGTAGCACGTCAGATTTTTGGTTTTAAATCCAAAAATATTATTTTGTAATTTATATTATGTAATTTTGATAAGGAAGAAGACTTTTTCTTCTTCTCCTTCTTGCTATTCATGTGAATGCTGTCTTCATTGCATTGGTTGTTAAAACATAGGAAAAAAAACATCCGATGATGCACGAAAAGGAAATATATTTATACTACAATAATACAGAAAATCATTCAATCATTCAACAATATTAAAGTGGGAACGTTATGTTTTTTTTATGATATATTTGGTATTTCCTAAGTACATATTTACTTTATGCTTACCATAAAGTATTATCGTTAATAATGGAAATGACATGATTAATATAAACCGCATTTAATTCACATTTCAGAAAGTAAACATACTGAAGACACGTTATGAAAGAGATGAAGGGAAAGAATTCTGTTAATAAATGTTGCTAAACAACTCCTTATTGACCAAGTAGCAAAAAAAAAAATCAATAAAGTAATGTGTACATGGAGCTGCACTAAAATAACGTGCATATACGGTAAAAATGTGACCAAGCCTTGTTGAAACGGCTCTATAACCAGGAGCCCTACAATGAATTATTAACTGAACAATGGACACGAAAAGTTAGAATAAACAATACCTTCATTTCAGACGACATCACAGAATATCCTCCGGCTATTCACTCTACTCATTACAAGTGCTACACGATGTGGGAATTTTCAATAAAATGTTAACTGAACGAAGCAAAAAAAAAAATTAATACATTGAAAGGTTCATGAAACAAAGGAATAGAGTAAAAGTTTATAATTTGTTTGCTTGTTTATACTGTATTAACTTAATATTAAAAAATATTAGTGAGTCACCAAGTTCAGAGCGATTATTTTTATGATATTAGTCGAAAAATGTCCGAGGGCACTGGCCAATAAGTTTATGCAATAGGAATTTTTATAGATATCAATAAATCGCAAATTTTAGAATCTCAAGTTTTGTGGTGCAAAAAAAGAATATCAACTTCTACCTATTAGGTATAACGTTGCCCTATTCAAATCTAGCCGCCGAAAAAAAAGTATTTTATATAATTTCTAACATAATTTATATTTTTAATATTTGCTCTGCGTTTTAGGTTATTATACATCAATAATTTATGGTTGTTTTTTTTAGAATAAGAAAAAATATCGATTATGGTATTATATAGGTTATAAATTATTATAAATAACCAAAACCAAAAGATGCTTCTAGAAAAGCAGGCCACGTAAATTTTTGTAATGAAAAAGAAAATTATATTCTTTTTTTAGTGTTCTTTAACTACGATTTTTATAGTTATAAAAAAAACGCAATTTTAGCTCTTGATTTTCAAGAAAACTTGTTGTTTTTTTCGGCTGTTAACTAATTCAACGGCTCATCCAGACCAAATCAACATATTTGGGATGTTTTAATTCCTTTTTAAACTAGAAATTTAGAAAAACTTCTCAAATATTTTTATTTTACACTAGAAGGCCCGTGCGAAAAATTCGCACAGCATATTGTTTTAAAATACCAAATTAATAAGAAAATAAAACAATGCAACGTATTAAAAGATAAATAAATCAATAGTTACTTTATCGATTAATATAATCGACAAAGGAAACAAAATTAATTTAAATCTTGGAACCAACGTGTTAACAAATTTCAATAAGCTGTATCTTTGCTAAAAATTGTCTGATTTCAATGATTTTTTTTTCCTTTTGCAGGGAATTTAGTAATATTTTATATAATCATGGGCATAGAAAAAGATGTGTAATTTTTTAGTTATTCGCAAATAAAGTTTGTTTTCTTTCATAACTTATTTGCCTGAATTTTCGGGGTGATTGGACTATTTTGCTCGCCTGAAGGAGAAGGAAGCCATCGAAATTGCTGGCTCAATCTTGAGATTTGGTGAAGAATTAACGATGATATGGCTTGCCGATCAAAAACATCGTCAATAAATAATATAAATTCCTCCTCTCTGGATAATAGAGGCCTCAAGTCGACGAAATGAGACATGTATTCAATGACAGTACAACAATTAACGTAAGGTTGTGTGGATGCGAACCCTATGCCTTGCGTTATCTCGAAAATAGTACGTTTTTGGGCTTAAAAACGCAGGATCCGATAGTTCCGAGGGAACTATCCGGGTCTTGCTGTACGCATCAAAATCTTCAAGTTCCAATTTGTCCCGTATCGACCTACCACCGTTCTAGTATTGAAATCTAGCAAAATGTTTGTATTGACTTTATTTATTTTAGAAAGAAAAACGAAAGTGGAGAATACGATTCGCTAATCGCCCGTGAAATTCTAAATACAACGGTACCCTCCCCCCCATTCATGGTTTATGAGCATGACAGGAGCTAATATTTGGTGCAAAACCGATTTCGAGCCTTACTGTAATAATATTTGTGGGGATGGGGATGAGGATCTTTGGCGCTAATTTGTTTACGGAGTTCGAGTTTATACCATTTTGTGTAGCATACAGAGTCTCATGCTCCTATTAGTTTACGTGTGAGTAGGAGGAGTGTCTAGATAAAATTTCATGCAAAAAATTTTGTTTTCGATTGATAAGAAAATTCATATTTTAGTGTTTTTTTGGTGTTCAAAAAACGAATATCAACTTTGTTTCTCCCAATAAGTTTTCTAGATAATAAAGTTCTAAAATTTGAATTTTTTGATATCTATAAAATTTCGTATTTAAGAGTTTTAAAACATTCAATATAACTTTATATTAATTCAATGTAACTTTCATCATCAAAACAAAAATTTACATCGGCTACTTTACCGGAAGCGTCCTTTGGTTTTTGTTATTTAAGATACTCAATAACTCATTTAATACCATAATTAAATTTTTTGTTTTTGATCTATTCAAAAAAAAAAAAAATCGATTGATATATAACAACCTAAAAATACGGGCAAAGCAAAGACACATATATCAATCAAATACATTTTGTTTAAAGTTATATAAAATATTTTTTTCGCGGCAACTACTAAGGCGCATCTAATAATTTTTTAACTGATATCATCAAACAAGGTTTCATTGAAATCCCTCCATGACCTCCCCTTGTAAGCTTAAAAGTATCTTTTTTTTTTCTTTTTTTATTAGTGCTAGAATGAAAACCTATTAAAATATAATAACTTGGTAGTCTTCAAATCTACCAAAAACATTTCTTTTTTATTATATATAAATGTTGTTTTAATAAATATTTTTTGTAAGGATATATAATTTAAATATTCATACGGATCAATAATGACTCAGCTTTTGCCCCTCGAGTTTCATACAACAGATGTCGCACGAAGAGAGGACAAAGTTCCTTCAACTTCCTAAACGTCACGTCGGGCTTGTCCCCGGAGTTCTTTCCTGATGAAACGGTTGTTCAAGCTGATCTGGGACAGTGGTCAGACCTTAGTTCCATTCTCACACAGTTCTCCAATATTTAAATTATTCTTACAAATAATTTAGAAATATTTAATTTCACTTCTTCCTTTTTTTTCCGAATGCCTTATATAAGGTTATTGATGTGGAATAGGAAGAAAGGTATGTTTAAATTATTTGGATAGATTATTCTTTTTAAGACTTAAGAAAAAAAAATGAGATAAGGCATTTGTAAGCCTGGAACGGTTTTTCGAAATGAGTTTGGCAATTATTGGTCGATTTTCCTTCCTTGCGTAGATTTTCGGAAAATAGGATAAACATTTAAAAGAGGTAGATTCTTAAAATAAATGAAGAAGAATGAAATACTCAGGAACACTTAGTCTAACCGCCTCATATTTGTTTTCCTAATAAACGTTTCATATAAAACGGAAAAAAATCTTTTTTTCTTCCTCACTACCAAAAGTATGAAAGCAAGGTATTCTTTTTTTATGTTAATTACGAGCCCAAAATGAAAAACTTTAAATTTAAATTAAATTTTAAAAGAGGTCACTTTTCACTAAAACATTTTCAGTCCTTCTCTCTTATTCAATAAACAGAATTACAGTAAATAAAAGTTTATTTTAATGTTTTGAAAGGAAAAAAATGTATTGGAAGCCTTGTATATTTTTTCTTCTTTCAATGGCAAAAAATATCTAATTTGTTTATTTGTTTTCAATTTGAATATCTAGGAATGTAAATTCCACATAATACATAATTTGAATGTTCTTCTGATTTTTTTTTTCAAATCGACTAACATAATATGAAAAATAAGAAAAAAAATGTAAACCTTTTTTTATTTATTTAGTTTCAAATCAAACCGTTGACATCATTAATTAAGTATGATTATGCAAGAAGTTAGAACTTAACACTCTTAATTGGAGGAGACCTACAAGTTAAACGTACTCGTAAGAACATGCCAGTAAAACAGACGTCATATTGATTGAAGATGTCGATTTCTGAACTAGGAGAATAATAATTCACTCACCACAATCCTCATTCCTTTCTCCACAGAGTAGTGACACCATAGATTCTTTTTTTATAGTTCTTAAAAGGCGAAAGGTGTCTCAAGCTGGTCACAAAATGGTCTGATAAGAAGAAGAAGTTGTTCAATATATCCTTGTTAAGCTTTTGTTTAATTGTGGTGTGCAGAAAACTGAAATGGCTTAAACGACTTATGGCCTCAATTTTTAAAAAAGGTCGTCGTTGAAGTAAGGTAATCCTCAGAAAGTTACAAAAATCTAAAGTGGAATACTTATTCTAAATAAACTATAAATACAATTCAATCATTGTGTACACTGGATCCTTACATGCCTTAAAATAATTTTTTTTTTTTTCTTTCGCTAACACAGCAGATACATGTGGTTGCCTTTAGCTTGACCAACCGCAGGCAAGCCTTCTAGTTCTATCTTGAGCGTGGGTGACGCTTATTCTCCGCTACCTAAGGTCCAATTTCCACATTATCCTTCCACTGGCTCTTAGGACTACTCTCAGGAGATGATCCAGCCACTTCAGACCCTGAACTATATAGTATAATTTGACAGACTGACATCTTTAGAAGCCTAATATAATTATTTGTCATGGCGGCGTCGCCATATTTCCTGTGAGCATTTCGACTCTAACATTCTTCGCACGATCCTCCTTTCAAATCTTTCCAGTTTATCAGTAGCTACACTAACGGATCCAGGATTTAATTTTGGGAAGGGGGCTTCAGCCCGAAAAAATTTGTTTTGTATAAATATATTAGGATAATTACTTCAGAAGAAAGAAAGAAATTAACTACCCGTATGAAATGGTCTTTAAGTGATTCTTTAAGACCTATTAACTGTCATTAGGCGAACAATAATACTGTTAAAGATATTTTTTTTCATAGAATATGGTTATATTTTAATATTTTGGGAGGGAGGTCTCCTCCTCCCTCCCCCCGTAGATACGTCCTAGTAAGTAGATGTTCAGTTTAATGTCCTGGTTTCTCCAGTAAATGTGATCACTGGTTCTATTAACGTTTTATGCATTCTGAACTTGGTCATTTTTTATCGCTTGACTGATCAATCTACTTCCAGGATTTTCGTGGAGCTGAAGTAAACGTTATAAACAGAAATAATTCCCTTATTAATTTCTTCATTCTCGTCTACATCCTGATTGATTGCAGAGCATTGGTACACAAAGCTTCTTTCGTTTCCAAACGTATACTTCCTAATGACGTAGTGGCGTTGTGCTAGATTTTTTTTTCTCAACACTAGGATTTTCTATTATGGCTGATTCACCCTCAGTCCTAGTTTTCTGGCTTCTTCATCCAACCTACTAAAGCCATCTGTTATGGTAGAAATCGATGGCCCGAAAATCACCCCCTTTCATCTTCTTACCTTATGCTACTAGCACTTAACTATAAGTTATGAAAAATTACTACAACTGTATGCTCGGTAAGACCCATTTTCCATGTAATTATCGTACGGAGCATCTCATGAAACTAAATACTTAAAGTATTAAAACGTTTTAGGGAGGAACACTTTAGAGTATTCCAGTCACTTCTCTAGAATTTTCAAATAAGAGGAAATTCCTCCAGTTTATAAAAGTTGAAATTTTGTTTAGCTACCCATTGTCCTCTCGACGATATAAAGTAAAGAATAGCTCTATAGAATATAGATTTTTCATTAATAGCAAATGGCAGGAGGGAGAGGGGCAAAGAATTACAAGAAGAAATGAAGACTGCCTGTAACGATTGTAATACAGTCTCGAGGGGTTCGGCCTGCAGTAATTGAATTTTCATCAGCGTTTGGAGAGCACTCTGGTCCAAATTAAATTCTTTCAGTATTTCTCCCAAACCTCGTTGACAAGACCCTTCAATTCGAGCATCTTTCTATTAATATTAACGAACCTAATATAAAACAATTTTTCAGGAAAAATCTAATTTGATCTCTGGAAACGGTTTTCTTTTGTTTTTTTAAATTACAAGGATTTATTTTATATTTATATTACGTATCTTTTATCACCTTTTCTATCTCTGTCTGTTCGTACAGTTATCTGCATGCAGCGCTATTACTTCTTTGTTTATTCCACCTATCCATCTGCTTTTTGGACTTCCACGCGGTTTGTTATCTACTATTGACGCAGTCATTGTTATGTAGAGGTTTCCTGACGATGAGAAATGGTTATATGAAATAATTCTAAGGACGACCTTTCTTGCATCCTCCAGAGAACTGGCGGATCTACGATGAGGACGGTTACCTTTCATTTTCATTACATTTTCAGTCCTTCTCTCTTATTCAATAAACAGAATTAAAGAATTAAACAGAATTTCAGGCTGAACCTCCCCAAAATGAAAATAAAACAAAAAAACTATATAAATATATATATACATATATATATATATATATATATATATATATATGCCAAACTTTATCAAAGACTTGACTAATGTCAAGAAAAACTCCAGGGCAATAATTTTTAGATTCTAAAGAATTAGAAATATAATCTACCAATCGATGACATTGTTGAACAGTTGAATGATGCTTTCTGAAGCCGAATTGATGACTTGGAATAAATTTAAATATATCGAGAGAATCAAGGCGACGAAGAATAATTTTTTCAAATAATTTAGAAAAGGAAGGAGGAAGACTAATCGGACGATAGGAATTTGGGGAGTCTGAAGATTTATTAGGTTTTAAGACCATGACAACTTCAGAATATTTCCAGAGGGTGGGGAAATGTGTGATTATATATATATATATCCTCATCTTGCAGAATTGCTTTCATTTCCGTTCCCATTTGTAATTTTTTCCTTATATCAGTGTACCTTCTACATTCTAATATTGTATGCTTTATTGTTCTGGGTACTAAGCAATGTGTGCAAGTTGGGGCGTCTAATCCTCGCAGGAGGTATCCCTGGGAAAACTAACAGTGTCCAATTCTTAGACGACATAGTATCACTTCTTCTCGTCTAGAATTTCGGTTTGATGTGTTCTATTTATAAAGAATATATAAATGTATTAATATATTCATATAGATTTATTTTGATGAGTTCCTATTTTTTTACATATACAAATTAAGTTTTTTTCTGAAGTTATATTAACTTAAACTGTTTAATTTTTGGATTATTCTATACGCCTTATTATTGTTATTATTATTATTAACCAAACAAAAATGCGGAACATTAAATTAAATTTTCAATCTGCAAATTTCTTTGCAATAAGCAAATTTTTTAGCAGCTTCACAGCTTCCCATCACGTCCGGGATATAAATCAGATCAGCAGGTCTCTTGGCCAACGCCTACGTAATCGTCGTAGTGGGCTGTAAGGTTTTCTTGTACGATGAAGGATTTCTGTCAGAGGATTCATGTTGTACGTCAGTCTTTGGTGAAAGTTATTGTAGTTCTCTTTTGCAGTATCTAAAATTGTTGGTACGTTTAAGTCTTTATGTAGTGTATCATTTGCGACATAAAAAGGTGCGTCAACTATCCTTCGCATCACTTTTGACTGAAAGGACTGAACCTTTTTAATGTTGGAAGTTTTGGCAGAGCCCCACAGTTCTATGCCGTAAGTCCAAATAGGTTTAAGTAAGACTTTATAAAGGGATAATTTGTTAGTTAACGATAATTTTGAACGTCTGTCAAGTAATCTGGATAAGAGACCGTATCGTCTGTTTAATTCTATTCGTTTTTGTCTGATGTGAGTCTTCCAAGTAAGTCTTTTGTCCAGGTAAAAACCTAAATACCTAATTACATCTGATGTTGGGATTTGAATGTTATTAAAATATATTTCAGGGGAAGGTTTATGGTTAAGAGTGAATACTACATGCACACTTTTTTTTTCATTCATCTTAATTTTCCACCTTGTTGCCCAATCTGCAATATCGTTCAGATGATTTTGAAGGATGGTAGATGCTCGAACAGGGTTTTTATCTGAGCTTAGTATTGCGGTATCGTCTGCAAAAGTAGCCAGTATTGTGTCGTTGCGTTCCGGTAGGTCAGACATATATTTATTAAACAATATTGGTCCAAGGACACTACCCTGAGGCACTCCTGCTTTAATAGGTTTGATGTCCAGAACGTTCTGTCCCTACTTTTACTACAAAATGTCTATCCGTTAGATATGAGAGTAATATTAGATAGTAGATCGGAGGAAGTAAAATTTTAAGTTTGGAAAGCAATCCTTCATGCCAAACTTTATCAAAGACTTGACTAATGTCAAGAAAAACTCCAGGGCAATAATTTTTAGATTCTAAAGAATTAGAAATATAATCTACCAATCGATGACATTGTTGAACAGTTGAATGATGCTTTCTGAAGCCGAATTGATGACTTGGAATAAATTTAAATATATCGAGAGAATCAAGGCGACGAAGAATAATTTTTTCAAATAATTTAGAAAAGGAAGGAGGAAGACTAATCGGACGATAGGAATTTGGGGAGTCTGAAGATTTATTAGGTTTTAAGACCATGACAACTTCAGAATATTTCCAGAGGGTGGGGAAATGTGTGATTCTCAAAATAATTATTGAGCTAAAATATCGGCGAAAGGTTTGTGCAGTTCACTTTTTTCTATCTACACATTAATCGTACAAGATTGGATTTTTTAAAATAAGTCAGAATGATTAAAAATGTCAAGTCCACTAGACTTTAATCCACCCATCTCAGAAATAAATTATTAAAAGACAATTATAATTGTTAAAAAATATTTAATTAATTAAGTCGATAAAATCAATTCAATTAATTAATCGATTAAAGTCAACTTAATTAATTAATTACATTACAAATGAAATATAAACTATTCATTGATATATCATTGTCTAAATTATTGCAATATAATAGCTTTTGGTAAACTTACCGAAGTATTCATCTGACAAAATTAATATGCGAATTTGGTATTGGTAATAAAAAAATAGTTAAATTTAAAAAAAAGTTATAGTTGTAAGACACGCAGCCTAACATAAACTCTTTCCATCTCTCATCCTACTTCTTCTTGGACAAGAGACAAGACATCCTGACCACTCATCGGGACCAAATATGGGCGGTCCTCGCTCCTACATGCATTACACCAACGGCAGGTCCGTCTAACGGTACCAGCGGTGTCATTGTCTGACTCTCATCGCGCAATCTTCAACTATTCGATGAAATATTCTCCTTGTTGGAATATAATAGAAATAATTTCTGTTAACAGTAGTTCATACCATGGTAACAAAGGATTCAGTACTTTGTTAGAAAATGCTGTTTCAAGGCCAACGATTGTGCAGGAAAATTATCGGGCCAGGATCAAGTTCAATTCGTAGGTTTTCTCCATTAATTAATTATTTAATTAAGAGTACCAGGCATTATAGAGGCTGGGTGTACACCAAGAGGTTCTCCCCACCCCAAGGTCAACTAAGGCTGATGAAAAATTACTTGACATCGTATGAATGAGTCTTATACGTCTCAAATACTTAATTTCCTTTATTGAGGCGAAATGTGTTATTTCTCAATAAACTAAGATTTGAAAAAAAAAAAAAAATAATCTTTTAGGTGTGATTCGAGCTCGGGAGAGCAAATAAGAAATTTAAAAAATCATAACGGTAATGTTCTCATAGCTAGAATTATGCGAATTGACGAATTGTCTTTTCAGAGGTACCTGTCTGAAATCCATTAACACAGCAATGAAGAACTCAGCTATCTTATTTCATATTACCGTTAAAAACTTAGGTGTCACTTTGATGTGATCAAACCCTCTCCTGGAAATCACACATCTCCCAAATTTCCCGTCGCACTATCTCTACCCTAAAACAGTTCAATCGCCTACGTTATCTCCTTCCATATAAGTCCCATCAACTCCTAGTTTCCTCTCTTGTTTTCCCCCACTTCGACTGTGGCTGTACAGTGGACTCTCAGGAGATCTCGAGGCCAGACATAAACGCCTAATGAATTGCGCATTACATTTTGTTTTCTGAATCTCAAGAGATACGCATATTACCCAGTATTACACCGAGTTGAGGTGGCTCTATCCATCCTATCGCCATTTTACTTCCCAGCTACCTTTCTGTACCAGATCATTAGAACTCATCGACCCTCCTATATTTTCCATAGCTTGCAATTTAAATACTGCATCCAATCCCGTGCTACTAGATTTCGCACTTCCGACCTGTATCCACCTCCTCACCGAACTGCTGCGTATGACAAATCATTTGCAATTCAAGCCGCCTCACTCTGGAATTCAATCCCTGCTGATATTCGACACGCAAAATCAGTTTCCTCTTTCAAGCCCCTCGTCTTTAAACACCTACTCCTTTCCCAATCCGCCTGATCACGAAATATACCTAAAAGAGGCAAGAGATATAATAGAGATAGGCAAGAGATAATGATAATTATAGCCCCTAAAGTTATCTAAGTACCCCCAGAAAATATTTATGTTATTTTAGTTTTCTCTGTTTGCATTATGTTCGCTTTATGTACGATTATTATGTAAATATATTTGCGCTTTTTATGTCTTTTTCTCTCTTACCATCTGTATTTTTACTTTACAATATTGTAAACATCTAATCTATTTATGACCACTTACACATGAATTTAGCACTTATAATTTGTTCTTAAGGGACAACAGTCCCAAAATAATAAAATATATTTTCATTTCATTTCAATTGCATTAAAATAACTAAAAAAATCAGAAAGATCACTAGTTAAACAGAAAACAGACAGACCGAAGAGCTGATATTCTTTTAAATGGATCTTAATACCGTTTCTCAAACCGTCATGGAAGTTAGAAAGCACAAATCGTCAATTTAGAATATGAGATCACTAGTGAAACAAATATACAACTTTTATTTATTAAAATGGGTCGGAAGTTGTCCTCATGTCCATCTTTGTCTTTTTCTCATTTAAACCCCACCAACTGTTGCTATGAGAGAGAGAGAGAGAGAGAGAGAGAGAGAGAGAGAGAGAGAGAATAAATTTGGAACCACTGGTTTCTGGGCAATCTACTCACAGCAGTGGGAGTTCCCAATGAAATGGAGACATCTGCCCCAGGAGAATACCCTTTACCGAGGAAACTTCTCTCCGATTCCCTCTGCTCCCAAAGCCGATCAAAAAGTCGAATTAGTTGCAGTAACGTTTTTTTTTTTTATTTAAAAAAAATCACGATCCAGGTAGCTAAATAACAAAAGTAATTTTGAAAAAAATATAAATATTTTTAAAAGAAATAATCAACAACACAAATAAGTTCGGGATTTAGATTCCCTCCAGAGAGTATTTCATTTTTAGACTTTAAGAACCATAACTTCTCTAGTTAGAACAGAAGAACATAAATAACCCATCTTTCATGATAAAAGTGTAACTATTTCAATAACCTAATTTTTTGTATTTGATGCTGGCTATACGTATCTGTAGAACGGTAGCTAATAGAAGGACAGAAAATTCGAGTTTCTCACGCCAAAATTAATCAAGAGAAACAGTTTTCAACGAAGATTTGTAGGGCAGTGTTATCAAATTTATTGATAGTTCGTATTTGTTATACACAATGAGACAGAAAGAAATTTGGATAATTCAGGATTCAAGATTAGTTAAGATGCTAATTAAGATTGTTTCAATCAGGATAAGACTTAACTGATATTAAAGATCATTCTACTTTACATCGATATAACCAAGTTTCGATATACAAACACTTTCAATGACTGGTTGAGTAAACATTCTTAAGTAACAAATAATAAACCAAAAAAATGGGAATTGTTAAAATGTCCGTATAGTCCGTGGTACAGGCCTCTTTTTATCAAATTATTAACATCCGGCTGAAACTTCGTGACAGCTCGTAAATAGCTTGATCTCATCGTAAACAACAAATATTTTATTTTACGAAAATTCTCGGAATTGGGGCGTATTCAAACTGGAGGTCGTCAATCGTTCTTCATTTAATTAGGTAGTAAAAACTCGTAAATACTTATTTGTTTTCCACTATAATCGTAAGATAACTAGAGCAAAAAGTAAAAAAAAAAGGTGTCCTTCAAAAATATTGAGCCGTTCGTCGTGGCCTCCACAACAAAATTGTCAAAATAAGATTTTGTAGGCTAAACAGCCCAATACTTTTGTAAGCCACCATTTTTGTCGATTTCCTGATTAAATTATCTTACGATCCAAGTGGAAAGCAAATGGGTATTTATAAGTTTTAATATCTAGTTAAATAGAGAAAGCTTAACGACATCCAGATTGAAAAATCCCCAATTCCAAGAGTTTACGTAAATGAAATATCAGTAGATTGCGATGAGATAAAGCTATTTACGAACTTTCAGGTGGATGTTAATAATTTGATAAAAAGGGGTTTGTAGCACGAACTATTATAAAAGAGTTATTAAATTTCAGAGCATTTTACTAATAGAATATTGAAATTGAAATTAATTACTCTACTAAGCACCTTAAGTCTACCTTAGAGACAGCTCTAAGATATATTTCCTCGACTAGGGCGTAAGATTTAACAAGAGGCGCCACCTATCACCGATGGATCGAAAATCGAAGACCGGTAAGAAGTTATGGTGTATGATATTTTTGGAGGTCCCGAAGACAGCTGGTTGCTCGTTACTGTCAACCTCCTGATTTATAGCAGAGACAACAGATAACGGCAGCTTCCATCTATTTCTCGATGTCACAGATTATATTTTATGAAGGTCTTTTATTTTATCCTCTAGCACATGAGATACGCCACGCCATAACTATCTACCATCTAAAATCCCTTTCGTTTTTAAACAATAAACAATAGATTAGTTATAAAGAATATAGAGATCATAAAGAAATATGTAAGTGTACACTTTTTTTAATTTACAAGTGTACACTTTACTATAAAAACAAAAACACCTTTCTTCTATTAGAATGCTAAAAAAAAAAAGGGGGACGATTAAATGAAAATTGTCACATTCGTATTCCCTACAAATCTTGAGATAAACCGTAATTCATGCCGAAATACTCGTACGTGTTATGGTTTCCATGAGATACTCATCTACTAATTTTTAAAAATTAAAACATCGGTATTCATGACAATGTCTCCGATGAATTAAAAATTTACTGACTACGTAAATGGAGGAGAACTCTATGATTCATTGGAGTTTTCAAATAATATAGATGTTATAAGAAACATTTTTATACGTATAAAAAATTAAAAAAGTGTGGATTACATAAGATACATAAAAATGATGAATGACGAAAGGACGAGGGATTATTGATCCCAGTTACAGAAGTTTTATTTTTAAAAAAGTACCAATACTTCATAATTTTTTTAATTTAATTGACATTCTATTGTATAGGAAGGTATAAATATTTATATACAATTAAAATTTTATATATTGTAAATGTTATTGCTTTGTGAATATAGAACAAAATAAAATATTTATATTCCATATTATTAATCCCGTCTTGTTGATTTCCACTTCTATCGTGTGGCTTTAAGCACACATCCTAGTTTTTTTTTTAGATTTACTTATCCAAAATCTACGAATAAAAGTTCCTGGACAGAAAAGGAGAAGTTGTACCCACGCAGGCCAACGCTCTCAAAATGCTGGCCACTATTAGATCATTTGGTATTTATCGAACTGCATTCCTCGAGCTTTGGAGGACATTTCTGTTTATGGTCTCGAGTATGTGGAGGAGGTCAAGAAGATGGTTGTGGGACTCCTAGCATCTTTACCCACAAAGAATGCTAACTATATAAGGAGACATAGATTCGTAGGAGGGAGGGCTTAAGCATTATCTCACAACAACGAGAATTTCCACATATTTTTCTAGTGCTAAAAAAGTTATTTTTTAAATTAATGTTGTTTAAGGTTATTTATAACATAAAATTTTAATCATTAATAAAATCTGGTAACAGAAAAAAATGGCGGAATATCTCAATGGTACATATTACTAAAATTTAAAGTAATGTACCATAAACAGGTGTTTTCCAACGGCTCGTAAGTAGAGTTATAGCTCGCCCACAATTAGATAAAAGGCGATTATGAGGTACTAAGTTGAAGCTGTTTTTATTATATATATATATATATTTAAATAAATATAATACAGTATTATAATATAATATTTTAGGTAATATCTGTTGTATACATTTGTAATATCTGTATATTATTAAAACCTGTTTCTCCATAGACTGCAGCACCAAAACGGCTGTAGTGGTTTTAATAAAAATTTTCATAAAGTACGTCATATAAAACCCTACAAATTTATGCATATAATATTTTTCCCTGAAAAAGGGCTGGCAAAAAGTCCTGATGAGTTCAAAACTTCCTTTAACTAATAACTCAAAAAATGTACATTTTTCGATGATTTTTATTAGAACATATTTCAAAAATGATTAAATTCACTAAACAATAAAATAAAATCCATCATCGAATCCGAGCAGTATTGACAAATATATGGAGATAGTTTCGGTTTGTTTATTTTATTTTATACAGTCTATTTTTGTTTTTAAAGATAAGATTTTTTTAAAAAAAAAAACAATAAAAGTTATTGAAATCGGACTATTTGTTGCAAAGACAGGGATGGAAAGACGTTTTGAATTTTGTCATGCATAGAAAGGTCTAGAATCCACTTCAAACTAAGAGTGTCATAATATAATTTTGTTACCATAAAATTTAAAATTATTAATTAAAAAGATAAACATCGTTTTTCCAAATGAAATATAACGTATAAAGTGAAATAAAACCGTATTTACTTTGTAATTCTTGTGGAAAGATAAAACTCCTGAAGCACTAAAAGTTTATCTCTGAATTTTTTAATGAACTCTTAGTTATCTTAAGCCATTGACATTTCAAAGAGCTCCATAGGACGTTAATAATGTCGAATAATCGATATAGTTAATACAACGCCGATACTTTGAATGCTCTCAATCATTGTTGTATATTGTTTTTAACAAAACTGTGACAGTTATTTATTAGGACATATTGATGGAGGTTCGTAAAACGACTTTGATGACCTAGAATTTCAAGTTTTTTTTTTTTTATTTATTTATTGAGATATATAATATTCTGTCCCGTGGACAATAATTATAATGATAAATGAACATATTCACACCATATATACAGAAAATATAAAATTAACAAAAGTAAAATAATAAGAAAGAAAACTATGTACGATAAAATAACCTAAAGATAAGTAAATTAAAAACATAAAAACACAGTCATACCTATATACAATATATACAATCAGGCAGGGAACCCAAAGCCAGGCTTCTTCCTCCAACTATAGAAGGAAAAGCAGGACTCCAAGAGATCCATGTGCTACTCTCTAAACCGCGTCACTGGAGCTAAAGCCAGTGGAGTTTAAGCGAGAGCGCTCACGTTATTAACAGTTAGAAATAACATCTTCAATTACTTTGTTTTGAAGGCATTAGGAGAACTTAACGGTTAAAATAATGTATTAGCATAACTTATGAATGATTTCATGATAATAATAGATTTAAAAAAAAAAATCTATATCATTTTTTGCTCGCTTTAAACATGTAACGTATGACGTTAGCATAGTCACCGTTGTTCACACTGACTCCAATACTCACCAAGCGTCAACAACTTTATACCTTATTTTTTACTGCAAAAGAAAAATCTGGTGCGGGCAACACACAACTTTCACTTAACGCTCTACTTGGAATATAAATTATTTTCTGGCAATGCTGGACTATTATAAAATGTTTGAGGTGCATTTTAAACGGCACTAAAGCTTAAAGCTTACAGATAACAAATCATTACGACCATTATAATTACAAAGAGTCGATTTATAATATTGACGGTAGGCAATAAAAATCTAGTCACTCCATCTACTTTTATAAACACAAAACATCAGTCTCTGAGCCTTTCAGTTGACAAAATAACTAACTCCAATTTTAACATTTTTTAATAATGTCATTTTAGTGATATTTCTAGTTTAAAAAGTTATCTACACAGACAGTGAGTAAGTTGGTTCTGGAGTAGGTGATTGCAGTGTTAAAATATTGAACTGTGAATTGCGGCATAAATTTTCTCTCTAATTGGAAATTGGAGTTAGTCATTCTGTCAACCGAAGGGCTCATATATGGCTACAGAAGTTTGAAAGTATATCTAAATATTTAACCTATAAATGGTTATGGATCGTAGGACTATTAGTTATTAACCTGTTCCATTGTCAACCTGTTCCGCTGAAAGTTATTTAGAAAATCACTGCAAGTAGACATACTTACAGTTTTGGGTGCAAAATCCAATTAAAATATAGACTGTAATCTTTGGGTGAAATCCAATTTGGGTAAAAATGTCCCATTTCAGATGCAGAAGGATACCAAACTAAGTTGGATATAGTGAGAGGTATTTCTTTTTGAAGGACAACTCAGTGAGGCATTCCTTCAACATCCTGATGATGGTGCCAGATTTTTAAAACGGTTGTGAACAATATAGATATTGGTACCTAGATCTCTTAATTATTACCAATTAGTAAATAAAATATAATAAGGCGAGATATTTGAAATAATTTATTTTTAAGTTATTTAACTAGTGATAAGATTTCGTAAAAAAAAAACAAATAAACTGCATAAAATATTTTATTCCCCTCAAATCCTAACTAATAATTTCAAAAGATATACTATTCAAATCACGATTCTAATATTACAATAAATAAGATTATGCTTAAACATATATATACATATATATATATATATATATATATATATATATATATATATATATATATATATATATATATATATATATATAATATGATTTATGAATTAATTTAAATTAAATATTATTTAATTGGTTATTTGTGTGCTGGAACACAAGTAAAACACTCGATAGTTTACATATTGAATCATACATAAAATATAAAAAATATAATAATTGAATCAAACAAAAAATAGCATGTTACCGTACTCACTCGTTTTATATTTCTTCATATTTGTAGTGCTGCTCTGCCGGAATGTCGCTCGACTATCATGTGTACCTAACTTATTTAACTTTATAATTATTTTAAATTAAAAAATATTTATTCATAAGCAAATTAAAATATTATCCTAGTTATTGTGTGATATTAAAATGAATTTATTGAAATTAAATTATTAAAAAAGTATTAATAATTAAAATTAAATAAAAATGTATAAACTTTTTATTCGTTTGATAAAAATTAAAAACATTAATTTAATTAAATTAGGAAAAATTTACTAATATCCAATAAGAAAATTTTTGTGTGTCATGAGAGAAGCCCGGTGCTGTAGACTGAAGATCCTGAAACCCTCTCTCTCACATAAAAATAATAATAATGGTAAGTGATCCAAATTTCATTGTATTTCATAGTTATATAAATTTTTACTCAAATAAAAATAAATAATTGTGAAATATTTGTAATTCATTATAGATTTATTTTTCTATAAGTTTGTAATCAGTAGAATGAATCTAATCATCTATATACATATTTTATTTGATAATAGATTAAAATATACTTTTACTGCATTTAAAAAATAACTAAATTAGTTAAATTTTAATAGTAAATTAAAAAATGATAAATAAACCTAAGAATTGTGAGAGGAGGTTGCCGAAGTACATACAAAAATATATCACATGCAGCAAACACTGCCCACTAGGTAATATATGACCTTATGGCAATTATGTTCATATCTTAATTATTAAAGGAAATGTATTTATTAAATTTAAAATTTTTAATTATTACAATAATCTAATAATGAACTTAATTTTAAACTATCAAATAATTGCAATGTGTATTATACATATATCTAAAGGAACTAAAGCCTTAATAGGAACATACATAACATGCATATATAGTTTACAACTAAATAAAAGGCTTTTGAATGAAATATCACAGTATAATGAAAACAGAAAAAATATTGTTCCTAAATCTTTAGACAATAGTGATCATGAGCATGCTAATTATCATGCAAAAAAAAAAAACACATGCACATGCAATGTCCAAAGTGGGCAGAGACTATGGTCCAGATCAAACATAATTTTAGAGAGAAGAAATTAACTCAATAAAAATGTAATGTAATATAAATAAAACAGTATGAATCATATGATAGAAAAAACTTAATTTCCAAAAAGATTTGATAACTAAATGATGTTTGAGCTATGGACCATAGCGCATGCTTAGAACTTGTTCCACTAACCTCGCGGCACACGAGGGCTGCTTACGGAGTCCTGAAGATCTACTAGAAGTTCTCAGCCCTGGAAAACAAATAAACATATATTAAAATAGAATAAAAATAATAATTTATAGGCATTTTAACGTGTATAAATATATAAGTTATTTTCTTTTCTAGCCAATTCCCCACCTCATTCATAACTTTCTATGTCGTAGTATAGTCTATTCAGTAACTGTTAATGAAGCTTTTAACGAAAGATCATTTTCAATAGTCAAGGTTACTACGGCTTTACTTATACTAAGGAACCTAAGTTTTTTAAAGTATTATAATATATATTCTATTACAACTAATTCTTACCTCGCTGCCGCAATGATGCGGTCGGTCTCGGAGACTGGAATGTGATGGCCTACGAGCTTCAGGAAGACTGTAGCAGTTTTGTGCAGACGTTTCATGAACCTGTAAAGAAAAACAATTTAAATATAACAATAACTCAGTTTTGTAATACATTTGTCAGGAACCCCAAATATTCAGTTTAACCAAGTAATACACTGACAGGCGAAAAATTATACCCACTTGATTTTTTCATGTTTTCATCTAAAAATATTTCTGCTTTGGATTGGTCTATTGTTTTTAATGAATAAATAGATAATCTTTTTGTTTGTTTTCAATTAGGAATGTTAATATAGAGGACAATAACCCTTCATCCCTAATTCAATGAAATGATTCTAGATTCCAATGTTTACTTTCTATGGAATCAAAATGTTTATTCAGTATCATTAGTTCAGTGCCGTTTCTTGCAGCACATTTCTTAGTCTCCGGCTTTTAATTTTTTCAATATTAAGTTTAAAAATGCCTCTTAGTGCTGAGGATGTTGCGCGTGGTGTGGCACTTATTGATGATGTACGTTCCATTAGATATGCAGCTAATGCCATCGGAGTTCGATATGAAACTTAACAAGACGCCGTCATGCGTTTTCGGGAAACTGGTTCTTACAATAGAAGGCCTGGTTCTGGGCGAACTAGGGTAACAGAACCACGGGATGACCGGTTTTTGACTTTGAGAATTTTACGAAACCGGCACCTTACAGTTGTTCAAGCGATTCATCAGCTCGAAGAAGTTCGAGGTGTGCAAATTTCTGCCCCAATTTTTAGCCCATCATGACTAGAAAATAATTTCTATTCAAAGTTGAGTGATAAATGAAAGTTGTCTGTTGCGCGCACCAGATTTCTTATTTATTTGAACGACATAAATCTAATGAAAAACACTATTTACATATCTATAAACAATAAAATTAATTATTTTCATTAAAGCTCAATTCCTTATATATTTCTAAACGTCTTTCTTTCAAATTTTAGGTGCACATCGTTAAGTATTCTATAAGGTTTAGAAGAGAAAATACTTTTTCAAACACAGTATTAAACTATTTATAAATTAATTTTTCTTGTTCTATTTTTTTACTAATTTTAAATGTCAGTACTTTATACATTTCTAAATGTCTTTATGTTAACCTGTACCTCTTGTCAAGTATTCTATAAGGTTTAGAAAAGAAAATACGGGGAAAAGGTGTTTATATGAACTTACAATATTTGATAGAACATCGACACCGGAATTTTCGTAACTTTAAATGGTTCATAAATTAATTTTCCTTTTTTTATTTTATTTGTTTGTACTTTTTTGTATGTTTATTAATTATTTATTTAATATTTAATTATTTGTATTATTGAGAGTGTATGTATTGTATTATTGCATCTTCTTTCAAATTTTCTAATAATGCTGTTAATTGATTGAGCCCATACGATAAATCATTGGACTGGACATCAATTGTTAATTTCATGGCAATATAGTTGGTTAGATTTTTTCTTTTTCTTTCAATTAGGCGAGACCTGTATCGTCGATCCTTTGACTGGTTTTTATTTACTTGTATTTTAGGCAGTCAAAGCTTAGTTTTGGAACCTTACAATAATATCCGTGTTTATAAATATTTTTGATTTTTCCATCCATTCGGCTCTTTTTATTTCGCATGGATCCTATTACATAGAGAACTAGGTGTGCCCATCTACCCCAATACCGAAGACGCATAAATCTCCACGATAAGATATTTTATTACTCATTCGTCTTAAAAACTGCGGAAGTGAAAGTATAATTTTAGAAGTCGTAGATAACATACGATTGCACTTGCTGCGGTCTTTTCCATATTTAACCGCTGCCTTCAAGTTTGAAAATTTTCATTCAAAAAATTTATAGCCCTGTAAAATGTGTATCTCCCAAAAAATTCAAAACTCTTTCAAAATATACCCCCTCAAACATTTCGATGTCGCAACTTTACTTCAGCTACTTTCAAAGCATACCATATGTAAAACTTTTGGCTGCACACAAACTAACAGGTAAACCGAAATACACTACAGGAATACTTATAAATCAAACAAACATTCAAATGCTAAATACAACAAATGGATATTTAGTTAAGGGATGAGCATGAACACATGAAAAGGAAATTAGGGCAACTGTCACTGTCACGAGCAAGTAGTGTATTGGATGATCGATGTAATTTTGGAGATCGGTCGAGTGCAAATGTCGGCTCGACGTCCCTTTCCCTCGGGTCCAATCAAACATTCACGGTCCGTCGAAGGCTTCCAATGTTCCGATGTGGGGTAAAGCAGTAGTCAGAGCGAGAGCATGGCGATTCCATGAGGGGGAAAAATCACATTTGCTAACGATTGAGTTTATCGCCGGTGTTCAAAAGCGTAAAAAAAAAGAAGGTAAACTGATCCATAACCTTAATGTAATCAACCTAAATACATTATGAAAAAGAAAAAGAAAACACAAAACTTAGTAAAAATCATATTGTTCATTTAGTTCTTTATTCATTGAAAAAAAAAAAGGATTATTCTACATAAATAAACCTTTTTAAGAAATTTGGAAACTCGAAAATTATTTTGTGGTCTACTGCTCGAAAAATATAATGAACTTGCTGTATAATGGTCTCTTAATATTTATAATAAGACGATTTTTATACGACAGCGAACATGACATTTATGGATCAGATAGTAAAAACAGAAATTATAAATTGTAATTACCAGGATACATTTTGGAAAATTCTAAATAAAAGTTTAATGTTTCAAGCTTAAAATTTGTATTTGCGGTACATCTGTTGGTGTATTATTTTCAATAATCAACCATTGTAATCGAACAAAAAATTCAAAAACCACCTCTCAAAATTGGAGGTTTCACGTTTCAGGATGCGTAGAATTCGATAAACCAATAAAAAACATTTTTGTCCGTCCGCCGTCAGCGCATTTTCTCCGAAACTACAGGACCGATTTTTTTCAAATTTGGATTTAAAATCAGAGGTCACCCTAGGATGATCCTCCTTCATCGACATTACTATCCGCCTTTTACTTTCAAAATGGCTGCCGAAAAACCTGCGTTGCTATAGACTGTAGCTCCTAAACGAACGTACCGATTTCATTGAAACTTCGTTAAAGTAATTTTCTTGACGTCCTTTAAATTTATCTATATAACGTACTTCAACGAAAAGAAGCTGGAAAAAAGTTACGATGGATGGTAAAATTTAATTCCGAATAACTCAAGAGATATAAACTTTTTTATCGATATTGTATATGTTTTTTAAAAGTTTACGGAATTTCCTTTAAAAAATCGTTAAAATCGGACAAAAGAGTAAAGATATGGTCCCTAGTTTTTTATTTTATATGTTCTACTGGAAATGTTATATCCTTTGTTTGGTTATTAAATTTTGAATGTGTTACTGAAGCAATGCTTTTTTTTTTTTTAGCATATTACTAATGATTAAAAAGAGAGAGAGAGAGAGAGAGAGAGAGAGAGAGAGAGAGAGAGAGAGAGAGAGAGAGAGGGAGATTTCACTTATTTGGTTAGTTCATTGGATGATGATAAAAAGGAGCAAATAAACTTATTAATTAATTTAGTACATTTAATTAATTGAATATTAAATAAATTAATATATTATGGTTGTAATTAAGTGTTACGTGGACTCCTAATATGTTTACATTTTTAATTAGACATGAACTTGTTTAATAATTAGAAAACAAAATCATTATTTATATTTAAACCCGTGTTTTATAAGAATAACTGTGATTTGTGGACAAGCAGTTATTCAGATCTGCTATTGTCGTTACAGCAATTGACTGTGTATTAATATTCTCACAGAAATAAATTTAAGAAAAAAAATCGATTAATAATAAGACATTAAGACATTAATAATAAGACATAAGTGGAATGGTTCACCAACGTACGTGTTTTTATTCTTATGATATTTTATAGAATCTGTATGCATAATAATCTAAATAAACCAAAATACAATGATATAATTTTTAATTTCTAAATAACTAGCTTTATTATGAAGAAAACGTGGTCTACTATTAAAAGTTTGATAGTAATAGTCGGATCGTAAATTTGTCCACACACCAGGTCTGAGCAAAAAGTATTTTAATATTTACTTTTAAAATAATGTATTCAAAATACCATGTATTTTGTGTTTTTCAAATTCAGTTAATTAAAATTACTAAATATTTAAAGTGTTTTTAGGAAAGGTATTTCAAATACGAAATACCAAAAATATGCAGAAAACATGCTCTGTTAGATAATTCATTTTGTATATTTAAAATTCAAAATAAAATACTTTTTTTAGTATTATACTTGTATTTTCCTTTTTGCCAACCCCTAACGGCTTAAGGGTTCCGCTGCATATTTACCAGAATTGGAGGTACAAGATTCATTTTTCTGGAACCTACGAGAAACAATAATCAACCCGTACAGGCAGGAATCGAACCCACAGAGTTAACCCATAACCGGCCACCTGAGACTCATGACCAAACGTGCTCGAACATCACTTCCTCTAGTATATAGCAATTAGAAAGAATACAAATATGAAATGTTCCTTATTATTTTTTTCTTAGCTACGTTTCAATAAAGGTAATTAAACTAAACGATTACCAAGAAGATATTTATTTAAATTGTTATTTCTTGGCACAGTGCATTTATATCAACATTTGTTAAATAAGAAAAAAAGTAAAAATTTAAGAACCATTGTGTATGAATTGAAATTGATAATTATTTTAATATTAACAATTATTTACTATCGATATACATTTTTAAATAATTTTACCAAGACTCATTGAAGTCAAAACCAGTCTTTTATATGAGCCTTTCAGTTGATATAGTGAACAACTCCAATTTCAACATTTTTGAATAAATTAATTTTAGTGATATTTTTAATTGGCAAATATATGGTCAGACAGTGGAGTAAGTTGATTCCAGATTAAATTATTGCAGTATTAAAATATATAACTGTGAATAAAAGTATAAATTTTCACATTAAAAATATTATTAGAATTAATAATAAAAATGTTGAAATTGGAGTTAGTCATTCTGTCAACCTAAAGGCTCATATAATACGACTAAGAAAACGTTGAAACAATGAAAGGCAAACATTATTTATTATACAAACTTTCTTTGAAGTATAATTAGTATGAACAAAGCATTATTGTAATATAGCTAAACGGTTTAGAGTTCAACTTGGTTAAGAGAATTTTAAAATATCCCTTTACCCCGGTTAAAGGGTATTTGATGATTCGTTTTATATCCCCTCCAAAGGACTAAGTCAAAATCGTGTTTAAAAGGGGCCCTTTTACGTCAGAATAAAATATATAAATATCACCAGACAGTGAGCTCCCTTATAGCATTAATAATGCAACATAATTTTGTGGCCTATTTTGATATTTCAAAATGTTTTAGCAAATTTATTTATGATTATTTTGGTAACTAACTGATTTTGTATCAGTAATAAGAAATAGCAATACTCAACAAAAAATAGCGACATATTAAGTAGTGCGTCACATAATTTATTGTCAATCATCAATTTTATAATTATATATAAACCAGCTAATTTATTAAACAAGTGGTTTCTTAGTTTACAATTAATCTAACGATGAATAATTTTTAATACTGATAAGAAATTCAATTTTTCTCAACAATAAAAATAAAAAATTGTACTTTTTTTCTGTGTGCATATTTTTTATGATAAACCTTTAGGTAATGATTTTAAATTTGAATTTTTATAATAAATTTCATCATATTATATACCTTCCATCAGTCTTTATAAAGTTAATCAGTCTTTGTAAAGTTATTGAAGTTTTATTTATATATTTTTATTTTTTAACCAATAAAAACCCGTAGGTATATCCAAATGATTCAATAATTTACCAAGATTATTTAGAAAAAAAATGTTCCTATTACGTTATTTGAATATATGGAATCAACTATAAGCCTTAAAATTAGACGTTGCTAAAAAATAAAATCGTCGACTCAGAACAACTTTTGTAAAGATCTTAAAATGCAATAGTCCCGAATTATAATTAAGTTTACTAATTTTATATTAAAATATAGTCACAGGGTTGTAATCAAAATTAAACCAAACCTAGTATAAAACTATTTTAATACATTTATGCAAGATATTGGTTGTCATAATTTTAATTATTATTCTTTCAGATTTATTAGTATGGTTTACCAATCATTCTACACAAAAAGTTTTGTTTTTATCTTACTATTTCCTAAATTGAATAGGAAAACAATTTTAAAGACATCTAGATGTAGAACAACATTAACCAGCGTTTCAGACATCAAACCTCAAAGTGGCGTGCATTAAACGCATTGTAAACAGTAATTTGCTAGAATTTTGAGTGTCATTAGCAGCTTATTAATAATTACGATATGAATAATATATTATTACAATGATGAATAAATTTATTGAAAGAAATGGTCAACTCTTATAGCCTTTATGAAGAAAATTATTTTCATAATTTTATCCCTCCATTGTCTCAAGTGCTTGATAGCACTTTATCTGTTGCTTATCAAACTTCAACGTGGAAACATGAAGAAACCAATTGCTTATAAAGTTTCTGGATAATTAATTTATTAAATTTGAAAAACTTGCACAATGCTTATATAATTTATTTTTCGAAATCATTTATTCAAGGAAGCCGTTACAAAGTGTTGTACCCTAACAATAACCTCCCTGATTTCAATCTATAAATACATTTTTGTATCTTATTTTCAGTGGAAATATTAATTTTTTTCTATAGTACTTTTCTTTTTAATAAATATTGGCAGATTTTTCATCATCCAGACCTCAATCGATCATAGCCTCTGGCACGGAGAGGGGAGGAGATTTAAAACACTTTTTTTCCCCCACCTCTAATATTTTATCAAACGAGGCACATTTTCTCTGGTCTCCCAATATTTCAGAGCCATTTATAAGTAAATAAGACAATAACTCACAAAAATGTTTCATAAACCGTAAAAGTAATACTTATATTACGGTAATAACCTGATGACTGGATTACTACTTTATGCACGAAGCACTAAGTTCTGTCGCTTATGATTTTCTTTTTTCATATTTTTTACAATTGAATTCGGTATGAGATATTTTCCCGCGTAGAAATATTAAACCATAAATTGAAACACTCGACAGAGGTATAACCCAAACAATCATTGGTTCCTAGAATTTGTAATGTTTCAGTGAGGTTCTGATAGAAATAGCTTTCAAACACCATATTCATATAACTATGAAGTAACTGAATTGGTACTCGTGTTTAATGTTTCACCAAATATGTCATATAACACATTCTCCTAGATAAAAGAAAATATTACCTGTATTTATGTCCAGATAAATATGGTATCAGTAATCATGATCATAATTATGTTGGAGAGATAAAAAATGCTTGATATGAAATATTTTACTGAAATCAATTTAACCTTTTCTATATTCTATGGTATCAAAACTGTAATTAATTTGCACAGTATATTTTGTTGGAGGCAATTGGTGATAAACTCGTTATATAGAAATAAGTAAATCCTAAATCGATTACAATGGTGCATTATTGAAGATAATAAATCAATATATCTTATTGGCTGAATATTTCCAAATAATTGTACAAAGTTAATTTTATTTGAAGGGGGGAGGGTTGTAGGCTATTTAAATATTCTTAAAATTATAATTTTTGGGTAATGAAGAAGATAATCTTCAAAATGATGGCTAAATGATATGAAAAAGTATTAACTATACCATTAATTTTAGTGTGCTGACAAAAACCAGCACCAAAGACATAGTATATAAATTTGGCCCCGTCTTATTGAATTAATTTTTTTTTTTCGTTACGTATGTTCTTCTCAATGCCCATTTATCGGAAGTGGAATATAATAATTCTAATTTTATGGAAAAACCCTCACCGAAAGATGCAAACAGGCCATTAGACTGAACTTAAGTAAGTCTAAGGGGTTGAAAGTAGGTTTAAACTAAGTTTTATAGTTAAGGTAGTAAGCTTCTATATATTAAGCTTTAGCAGCAGTATTAGGTTAGCCTAAATACAGAACTAGTTATACTAAACGATCTCCAATATATTCAGAATATATATTAGTCGGTAGCATACATATTACATTAGTGAAGCCATTATTATTGGTAGTAAAACGTAAATCAGACTTTCAATTGTGTATTTTTAAATTAATCCAAGCCAAAACATTACCATGACAAATTTATAAAATATATTGCATTGTATTTAATTATTATTTATTTATTTTTTAAAATACAAATTACCAAAATCAAAGTGATCAAAATATAAGATATATCGATTTAAGAACAAAAATGGATAATTACATGAGGATACAGAAGTATGGATAAAAAAGCATAGTGTGACGTAGTTCCATCCCCACCACTTTTCTTCAGAGCTACTTATCTTTCGAAAGATTCGGACGAAAGAAAATTTCGGGATGCTTTGGCTATTATTGTTATAACTTATTCTTCACCGACGAATTGAAATTGAAAATTCTAAGGATGTGTTTAGACATTTCACAAACTATGGAAAACACAAATATTCAAATTTTTGTTCCCTATGGCCTTAGTAGTTTTATTTCCTGTTTTTGATGTTTTTCATCTCCTTTTGGGAACAATAAAAAAAAAAAGTTGTACTTATGTTGTGCTAATATTTCTATTAGTTAAGTTAATAGATGAAGTTAGTCGACTGTTCTACATATCTTGGGTGATAAATATTCAGGTCGCAGTCATTATAAACTTTTTACTAGTGCCGACGTTTCGACCCAAACATGTGGGTCATATCATGAATAATGTGGGTCATCTTCAGGGCGTCGTGCTTCGAGCATTGAAAGTAGTCAAGTACTTCGCTATAGTGCTTGACTACCTTCAATGCTCGAACCATGCCCTGATGATTGCCCACATGTTTGGGTTGAAACGTCTGCACTAGTAAAAAGTTTATGACTGCGTCCTGAATATTTATCAACCATGATTAGTTAAGTAAAGTTAGATAATTATGTTTCTCATAGTTTGTTTAGACATTTCACAAACTATGAAAATGTCTAAACGCAGCTTAAGAAGTACCAAATTATTGTGCATTTTTATTAGGGTATAACATGATAAACTCTAATATACTCATTCCATTAGAAATACGAACCATTTTTTTTCCTTTGCCATTTCTGTCATATTAGCGTGCTCCTCTATATTGGAATTTTGCACAGGCGGATCTACGGTGGGGAAGGGCTTGAGGGCTGAAGCTCCCCAAAAAAATTAAATCCTGGACCCGTTAGTGGAACCTTTTGTTTAATGCATTCAGATAATTTTCTATTTATCTAATTTCTTTATCAACAATTATCCAAATATTTTATACATTTTTTAAATATTATATTTTTTAAAGGGTTCTTCCTACATTTAATCCAACTTATAAGCAAAAATATAAGGACAGAAATTAGAGAACCAAGTACGTAACAGGGAATAACTTCTGTAATGCAGCAGGGGGAAACGAATTGCCGAATTTTAATGCAACGTTCAGAAATGTAAATTAAGGTTGGTCATTTTTTCAAAACAGTTTATGCTGTTACTGATTTCAGGGACTTGAAATACAAAACACTTTTTAGGATCCGATGAATTGCACTAATCCATCAATGTCGATCAATCTAATGGTAGTGGCAATAGCTTTGAAAAAACAATTAATTACACGGGGATAAAAAACAAATCATCGAATATAAAACCTTTTATTAAAAATAAATAAAAGCATTTTAATAAAAACAGCCTTTGAAGCCATTAAGATTAGATATAGTTGAATTAATACCGTTTTAAAAAATATATTTTACCATCATATACTTATTTAGCTTTATTTCATTTATTATATAAAATCTATGAAATGGTATACCTCAGCGAGAGCTCTCACATTAATAATTCTTTTCCCTCATGAATGTATGAAAACGTGTTTATTACACATAAAAAAAAATAAAAACTATACAAAGTAAAATTCTTTCCTTTAATGCATTCGACGTATAAACGAAATCAGAGAAGCATGATGATCTGTATATTACAATATTATCAAGATAGTCTATTCAACTCAACCAATTGGTGTGGCCGCATATTTTACCAAGACTACCCAAGTATCAACCTACTTAATAAGTGATTAGCTAGTCCCAATTTAAATTAATTCAGTTTAATGTTTAAACAATTTTTTTTTTTTGTGCTCAAGAAGCAATCTTTGAAGTTCTTACATTTAATAAGTGTATGGATTTTTTTTCTGAGAGTATAGAAGCCATGTAAGGATATTTTTTTAATATATCAAAAATTGTATTTCTACATTTACACACAGAAATTTCATTGAAGCTATTCTCCTCAATTCACCATTTCAATTGATGTTTCAAGGATTCCTGATGGATTTCTCAGTGCTACAGGGCCCGCCAATCTTAATCTACGTGTCTTAATTTCATGAGATATTGATTGACCAGTTTCTGTAAGCTTTGGTCACTTTCCTCCATGTTCCGCTTATCGCACGGAGTGTTTTTCTCTCAAATTGTTTAATGCTTCTTCCCAAGGTGAGGATTAGTGTCCAAATCTCGAAGCCGTATATCAGAACTGGTTTTACACCATTAATATGAGATTTCTAGAGATTTTTCAGGATTCAGGTATTTTGGAAAGAGAGAAAATAGCTCTGTTTGTGCTTATTATGTTTATGACCGTTGATAATATCGAGAATATTGTGGAGCCGAGGTATTTAAATGTGTCTACTCTGGAATGATTTCCCTTCTAGGCAAATCCTGTAGTCCGGATGAAATTGTCGGATTGTTATCACATATTTTATCTTCATTCACTTGTAGACCGATTTAATTGGCTTATCACAATCTTAGCGAGTCTTTCAATGTCCTTTTGATTGTTTCTAAAAACAGCTATATCATATCCTGCATAAGCAAGGATTTCATTATTCATTCCGACATGCTCACCTACACTTTCACGTGACGTTATTAATGAAATTTATGTTATTAACTTATAAATAGATAAGGTGGAAACAAAATTTTCAGGAATTTCAGTCAAGATATTTTTATTGGCTTAGCTGACGTTTCGACCAATATGTTTGTGTCTTGATCGAAATTCCTGACAAATTTGTTTCATCCTTACAATTGTTTCATCCCTGACTACTTACCCATCTCTAAAGTTATAAATAAATAAAAAGTACCAGACGAGATGGAAGGGCTAGACTTCCGTGGAAGTACACCGAACAGAACCACAATAGAACGTGGGGAACGCCCACAACCGGGTGTGGCCAAGGTCCGATAGACCTTGGGGCCCGGTCAACTGTGAGCATCAAGTAATTAGTGCATAAATATTTGGCAAATCGATACTTTCGTTAAAGCCTTATATCTCCAAAATGCAGGCAATGAAAAAAAAAAAAAAAAAAACCGTCAACGTTTAGCCAATTCAGGCATCATCATGACAGAAAAGAATAGTTAATCGAACATTACTCCATGGCATCCAATCGCATACTGGGCTATTTTCTGTGTCATTTGGAATTTTCCCAATTATAACTTAACAGTTATGTTCAGTCTCTTGATTAGTTTTCTACTATTTTATATTTAATATGACAATTAAACAATATCATTAGGCAATCAAAACGCATCAGTGACTTCGTTACAATCTTAACAAAAAATACTGTTTTAAAAACTTTTTTTTTCTGTAAAAGAGTATAAAATGAATCTCATACTTTTATTAAAAATTTACATCATAGGAGAAAAATAAAAGCAGCAATAATCCTACTCAATGGAATAATGCCTACACTCTGGGGTGCCCAGAAGGAGGTTTTATGCGCCATAAACTTTTTCCAAGTTACGTCATCAAAATTAATGAGGGAGACACTTTTTGACGGAGTTTTCAATTTTTTTTTTTCAATTTCGAGCGGATTATGAGTTTTCAAAAGTTGAATCATGGAACAGATCGCAGGATGTGTAATGAGATATAATATACGAATATTCAAATTCCACTTTTGTTTGCACTGTTTTAAGAAGAAGAGAGGAATAAAATATCATAGGAGGGGTGGGGGAAAGGTTTATGCGCCATCGGCCTTGGGGAGGATGGGCACCAATGCCTACAGTTTACAACATTTTATGATCAATTTTCGTCGTATATTGCCCGTCCTAGCAGCATAAATCAAGAGGCACAAAGAAACATTACCTATATTTTTCACAACTTACAATTCAAATACGCCATCCACTCCCGTCCCACTAGATCTCGTACTTCCGACCTCTATCCTCCTCACCGAACTGCTGCGTTTGACAAATCCTTTGCAATACAAGCCGCCTCCCTCTGGAATTCCATCCCTGCTGACATTCGACACGCTCAATCAGTTTCCTCTTTGAAACCTCTCCTCTTTAAACACCTACTTCTTTCTCAATCCGACTGATTGCGAAATATACTTAAGAGAAATATCTAAGCACCCCCAGAGACTACCTCAATTTATTTAGGTTATTTTAGTTTCTCATATATATGTACAATTTTCTTTCTCTTCTTCAGTATTTTTAGTTTTAGTCAACTCTTATTGTAAATATATAATCTAATTGTAACCACACAGACATACAATCTCTATTTATATTTGTTCTAAAGGGACCAGAATAATAAAATATTTTTTCATTTCAAAAATATATTTCTTGGTGTGGGTCTTTCATAATTCTTCGGAATATTCAATACAAAGAAACAATAGCTTACTTTCGGTTATTTTGTTAAAGGCTAAAAGCACCAATAGGCCTACTTGGTTAATGTGATGACTAATTTGGTTCGTTCTTGTAACACTTGAATCCAAAAAAAAGTTAGGGTAAAATATGTTGTAACTGCATAATCCTCTCAGTGTTATAACGCTTAAATTCTAAAAACGTACAAGACTGTAGATTATGGAAAACTATAAACGAATTGGTGAGAAATTTTATTCGAAAATTTGATGTAAGAAACAGGTTTGTAAAAATTTCTCAATATTGTTTTAATGCCTTTTTCTCATCGGACAATATTGTTTTTCCAATTGGTTCTAGAATCGAGCACAAATGTAACATCAGTCTTCTCTGGCATGGGAAATAATGTGAAAGATACTAAATATTGATCAATATAATCTCTGCAATACGCTGTTACAAAAGATACGCAAAAATGCGCTGTTATGACCGAACTTAACTTGTTTTTTTGGCTGTCATTTATGAACGGATATTGCCATTGAGGCGAAAACAAATTTAGTCCAGGAATAGCAGATTTATTGGAAGCTACTGGTGAAATTACCTGGTTCCTTATTTATGTAATATCAAATGGCTCTCACTGAACATTTGTGGTTTCGGACTTAACTAGCTTTTTCATCAAGATTTTCAATTTTATAAATACGATTAAAGATCTTTCATCTCAGAGAAAATATATTCTCAGAGGAAGAGAACTGTTTTGAAGCTTTTCTAGGTTATTTCTAATCATTTTTTGGGATATAAAAATAACCGACGATTAGTCTTTATAAAAATAAATATATATTATAATAAATCTAACCTTAAGTTCTCCATTATTTTTTATTTCAACCGATTAGGCTGTCCAGAGAAGAATTTCTCCTTATTCTCTACAAGGTTATGTTTATTCCCTTATGAGAAGAGGTTTCATTATTATATAAAATAATGAGAAAAAGTCAAATAAATGATTTTATTTAATAAAGTAAAATTTGTTCTCTTAAAAATGCCCTAAAGGAGAGAAAAAATAAAATAGGACTAAAGGATCAAATGTGTTTTTCTATTATTCTAAATAGAATCCAAGTTCCAAATAACAATATTATAAACATAGATTAATAAAAAATAAATATTCAAACAATATATATGAAATATTTATAATAAACACAAAACGAACATAAAATATTGGGAGAGCATCAGCGTTCCCTCTCGTAATTTTTTTTTTTTTTAATGCATATCCTAACAACATGTTCCATGGAAGCAATTATTAAAGTTGGAAGAAAAGTTTCATGTTCCCAAATAAAGTGTAAACAAAACTCAATTTCCGCAGATATGACCCTTTGTGTTAACTTTACCAAACTTTCCATTGAAAACACTGACCTAACGGCTGATACGAACTCCAGTCCTCCATGGATTTTGATAAGAGATATGGACGTTTTAACTGATAACACTGCTTCATAATTTCTGTGATTTCGTGAATATCATAGAATCGAAAGCGGGTTCGGTTAATTAATAACGACAGGATCGAGTGGGTATGAATTTAGATCCAAGTGAAAAAAGCAACAGTTAATAAATAGTGCAGGATTTTAATGTTCATTTTTTTTTTTAATGGTATTTACAACTGTAATTAATAATAAATACAACAAGTAAATATGAACAAGTAATATGACATGTACAAAATGAGGAGAACCTACCCATTGGTAGCACTCCAATTATATTTCTATATTAGAAGGTCCCGAGGCCATCTTCTTTTTAGACGCCTCAGAGTGTTATCAGGAATAGAAGAAGAAGCAAGGTTGGAAACGAGAGGGTTCGGATGGTTCAGAAGTTTATTATGAAAGGACAGGTATCTGGATTGAGCTAAATCGGAAACATATGGTAAATTAAGGTCATTATGGATGATTTTATTTGTGACAAAGTAGGGAGCATTAAGGATTTTACGAAGGATTTTGGATTGTAGGGATTGGATACGAGAGAAATTTGATGGTTTAGTAGAGCCCCAAAGCTATACCCCATGAAAGTTATGCTGCAGATGCGGCCATGTTTATCAATGTTCATTGTTTTTTTTGTTTTTATTAAACATATATATTTTTAAAACTACTTCATTAAAAACAGAATCCAAATATGTATGTAAAATAAAAAACTTAAATTTAGTCCAAAACACTTCAGATCCGTTTCAGTTCAAAATAATTTACAATACCGATGCATAATGAATTTTGTCAAATAATGGACTAAATAGATGTTGATCTGAAGTTCTTCAATAATTTTAGATTTGCCATCAAATTTATTGACAAAATATGAAATTTCATTTTATTTTTTGTAACGAATTTTAAAACACTAGTCATAACTTCTCGAAACAGCTAGTGAATGTCAATGCTACACAGCCCTTGCGAAGATACACGAGAAGATTGGAACATGGAAGTACCAACTCTGTTTTGGCTGAAATAAAGGTTATGAGGAATTAGGAATGGCTGGCCACCGTACACCTTGAAATCTGTACGCCTTTAACCTTTCTTTTTCTACATATACATACATATATTTCATTAAATTTTACATATCCCAAAAAATCACATTCTCCCTTCGTTATAAACCTACTACATCCTGTCCAACAGTATCCTTTAACAATATTTCACTCATCCCTTTCGAACAGATCCATTACTTCATTTTGACAAACGTCTTACTTATAATCCTCACACAAGACTGAAATGACAAGAATCTGCTGGTAGATTCCAATTACGATAACACTTACTTTACAAATACTCTAAACTTTCAAAATTCTACAAAAGCTCTTATACACTACCGTAATCAGACTGGTTTGGACGTAGGGAATCTCAATAATTTTGGTGCACCATAAAATCATCTGATTCTTCTTGTATGAAATACCTTCAATCCGAAATCCTCCTCAGAATTCTTATTGCTCTTTATTGAATAAAAAAATGATTTTATTTTAGTCACCTAAGAATAATAACAGAGTTGCATATGAGTCCTACTTATGAGTCCTCGTAATGCTCCTTATTATGTCACCAACAATAAAACCAAAAACCTATACAAAAAGATCTAAATATAGAAGAAATTGTTGCAGATTTGATCCAAATCAGAAATCCCCATTCCTAAGCAGTGAGCCAGATGTGGGGAGGGGCGCCTAAAAGGTCACTTTTTTCGGGTTTCAAAAATATCAGAAAAACTATCCATCTCATCGACAAAGACATTCTATGCTAAATTAAAGCTGATGAAATTTGCAATATGATTAATAATATACCTTTTTTTGCTTCCTTGCTTAGTTTCCAAGATATCCGTCCTCAATTACGGCTAATTTTGAAAAAAATATTGCTGTTTTTCGCATATATCAGGAAAACTATCTATCGCATCGACAATGACATTGTATACAAAATTAAAACTGATAAAATTTTCAATATAATTGGTTATACACCGATTTTCGCTGTCTGGCTTAGTTTTCGAGACATCCGTCCTCAACTATCACTAATGTGGAGAAATAAATTTTTTTACATCATGTTTTTTTCTGTATTTGACTAGCTAAATCTTGATTGCTTCCTTATACGATTAAGTCATGGAAGAATTAAGTTTTTAATAATTAAATTTTCAATAATGAATATTATTTTACTTGTTTACCTTCAACGGTTCAATAATTAGACCGATTATAACTTTATGCGTCAATCTCGAGAATTTGCAGAAAAAAACTAATTTATATGATATTCGTTATTATATTACTGTAATTCTTTGTAAATGTAAATCTTTATGTATATATATACATATACATACAGACAATAACGTACACACACAAATAAGAATTTAAGTGAGATAGCGAAAAAGGTATATAATCAGTCATATTGTAAATTGTATCAGCTTTAATTTTGTATAGAATGTCATTATCGATGTGATGGATAGTTTTCCTGATATAAGCGAAAACCCGTGGATGAGCCCTCCTCCTCCCCGCATCTGGCTAACTACCTAGGAGTGGGGACTTAATAGTATGTTTACCTCCTTACTAGTCCAAACTATGTCCCAAAGTCGAAAATAGTGTCCCCGCCATTTCATTCTATATCCTTTTTCGAGCATTGGTTGACTGGACTACTTCCCTACATATTACTGAACTCAAGACCCTTCATGGGTTGTAGTGGTACTGGCTTATCTATTTATACAGCTGGAAATTCCAATGAATAAAGAAAAAAAATATAGTTAAATTTCATCGCTCTGAAACAGCACTAAGGATCAAACAATAAATAACTAATAGCGAAGTAAACGCAAAGAGCACTAGGCAAATGAGCCTACTTAGCCCCGACATTCCGACGAAAGTGACAATACCGACGGGAGGGCACGAATTCCAGATGCGGTAAAAGCCACTTGAGGAACAAAGGAACTCTGATTCCATTGTCTTAGCCGGGTCGTACACCGCCTTCAGCCAAACCCTTCTGTGTAACGAGCGTAGGCACAGTTCTCTGTCGAGAAAGGGACGAATTGTGAAATGCAATCAATTTCACCTACAACTCTAAGACCGGAGTATCTTCTAAGAACTCGGGAGGAAATGAGACGCCATCATTTAGGGAGAAAACGTGGAATTTACGCCTACATTTTTATATAATAACTCATATATTATATAAGATAAACAAGAACAACAAAAATCAGATGGAATTTTAAGCAATGAAACTTATTTTGTACGGTCTAGAATTTTGAAGTAATGGTTAGTACCCTTGGAAATCCATAAGCAGAAGAAAATGGAGGGGGAACCGAATAGATAGAGCTTGATGGTCACGATGGAATATTTTTACATTACATTTTCATTATTTTATAGGAACCAAGTGTACGATAAAGCTGTTAAACGTAATATTTTTAAAACATATATTAAACCGGAGCTAAACATAATTCCTAAATCTTATTTTTAATAAAACTTCATAGTCACCGTGGTACAGACCTCTTTTTATCTAATTATTAACATCCACCTAAAACTTTGTAAATAGCTTCAGCTCATCATAACCTACAAATATTTTATTTACGAAAATTCTCGGAATTGGGGCGTTTTCAATCTGGAGATCTGCAAACTTTGTCTGTTTAATTATGTACTAAAAACTCGTAAATACCTGTTTTCTGTCTAAAATTATTGGACCGTTTGGCCAAAAATAACCTCGTTATTTTGACATTTTAGGGATGTAGGTCACACCAATCTTTTTGAAGGCTATCTTTATTCTCAATTTTGTGTTATCTTACGATCTCAATATTATCTTACGATCCAAGTGGAAAGTTAATGGGTATTTCCAAGTGTTCAATACCTAATCAAATAGACGAAGTTTGCCGACTTTTAGATCGAAAACGCCCCAATTCCGAGAATTTTCGTAAATAAAATAGTGATAGGTTACGATGAGATGAAGCTATTCACGAAGTTTCAGGCGGATGTTAATAATTTGATACAAAGAGGTCTGTACCACGGACTTTCAGGTCAGATACTTACAAACAATTTGGTTTTAATTTAGCATTTTATACATTTTCAGATTTCAATTTAAAAAATATTTTAGAACATAGGATTGAGGATTTTTGCAATTATTTTCTAATCGTGCAGATATCATGAAGTCATTTAAAATTATTTAACTATTATTTAATCTTAATAATTTGAAATTGATGGAAAACTCTCCAAGCTTTCTATCTGTCGATTTATAACATTCTTATTAATATACACAGTTCCCTTCGATCAATGTTTTCTTAGATCCTGGAAAAATAAAGTATTTAATAATTCAATTTTCTTCAAGAATGTTTACTATTTTACTAGTTTATCTTCAACGGTTCAATAATTAGATCGATTATAACATTATATGTCAATACCGTAAATTTGCAGAAAAAAATGAATTTATATGATATTCGTCATTATATTGCTGTAACTCTTTGTAAATATAAATTTTTATGTATGTATATATATACATATATATATATATATATATATATATATATATATATATATATATACTTATGCAATAACGTATACACACAAATCAGCAACTAAGTGAGATATCGAAAAAACGTATACAATCAGTCATTTATACAGTCAGTTAGTAGTTAATAGTTTATGCGTTTTGGCCAATATATAATTTATAAAAGATGTAATACGTTTCCGTGAACTTCAAATTATTAACATAAAATAATTTTTAAATACTATTGGGGAAAAAAATAACACGATATCAATATGAAAACTACTTAATAACTTTTGTTTTCTTGCTCTGATGATATCAAATGTTTTTTCTATTTTTATTGAGTATTCGTACATAATAGATAATACTTTAGCTTTGAATAACATTGCAAGTTCGAGCCTAGTAAAATTTCCTTTCACCATTTATGGAAAAATATTTTGATGAGAAATTACTAATCTCTAATAAGGTGAAAGTGTTTCTCAACAACGCACACTGGGAGAAACGACAAAAGTAAAAATTCGGAAGTTTTTATATTAGTGACAAACTAATATTGTTTCCTGTTCATTTCCAGTAATTTTTAACCTAATTATAGCATTAATAATGCCCTGATGTGAGATAATATGTGAAGAAATGAAAACGATTAAAAAAGATATTTAGAGATGGTTTTTTGTTCGCGAGTATTTTTGTTCGAACCTAACGGTATGTGCTGGGCAATATTAGGTACTTGTGAATCCTAAGACAGCTGAAAAATCGGTTTTAAAATATATTCATAGTTGCTACGACATTTCAAACAATTGCAAGTAACTTTGTTCTATTTCGCAAATCGCCCAAAAAACAGATATTGTTGTATACCACATTGTTAACAAAGGTTTAAATTTCTAAAAACAGTTTTCAGACCTTACCCCAATCTATAATCTCGGAAGTTATTGAAGCTTTAACACGCGGGAACCTTGAATTTGAGTTCAGTGACTACCATTACTTTTTATTTATTTAATTTTTTTTTTTGCTAGAGTTTTCGAGTTACTATCAACCCAGGTTTTCACTGAATAATGTCTAATTTACTTTACTGACCAAATTACAAACATATAACGAGTTTAGCAACTAATTAAAAAACAAAAATTAAATATTTTTTTATTATTACATGCATTACATGCATGTTACATTTATTTTATTTTATTGTATTTATTTTTATTTTATTTATTGTATTTATTATTATTAAGTTTCTGTATTATTATTTTTTTTTTTTAATGTAAATAGAGTGTGAGTGTGCTTTCTCTGAACACTATTATAAATGTCCTTGATATGACAGAATGTAATATTTCTAAATAAACAAATATATCAGATTATTACATGCATGTAATTTTATATATTTATATTTTATTATAATATGTGGTAATGGAATAGATAATAAATCCTACAATTTATCCTACAAACCATAGAACGTTTATTTTAAACATTGTAATGGTATCTACCGGGTATAAACCTTTGTTAACAATAGGGTATACCTGTTTTTTTGGGCGATTGGGGGCGATTTGAGAAATTTACCAAAATTGCTTGCAATCGTTTGAAATTTCGTAACCACTATGCATATATTTAAAAACTGATGTTTCAGTTATGTTTGGATTCACTAGAAGTACCTTTTTCTGCCCAGCAGATACCGTTAGGTTTGAACAAAAAATACTGGCAAACCAGCTCTAAATATAAAAAAGATGGTTTTCGTTTCTTCGCCTATTATCTCACATCAGGGCATTATTAATGCGATAATTGAGTTGATAATTAATGGAGATGAAGGGGAAACGATATCAGATCGTCACTCATGCCTTAAATGATCCAAATTTTAAATTTTGTTTTTTTCCCACAAACACGATGTCCAACCGTAGCGTTAGCTCATCCCAGTGTGCAACGTGATAAAAAAAGCAAAAAAAAAATTCACTCTATAGGTTATTGGCTCTTTCTTGTTTCTTTGAAATAACTGGCCACTTTTTCTCCAGCTCTTAGGTCACGTACTTTTCAAATCACCGTGGATGTCTGGAGGATAGTACAAATATTATCAAACTGTTTCAGACCGTCGGAAAAATAAGATTTTATTTTCCCGACCAGAGCTGTTTTTTGTTTCCTTATTTCTCTCGTAATCTCTCGTTTCGACCCTTATTCTTTCTTTTTCTTATCCTGGAAGGACAAAACTAAATCCCTTGTGAGGAACGAAGCAATATTATGTGAGACGTGGACGAAGAAAGATTTAAAAATAAAATTCCTATAATATTTATTTATTCTTAATAACCAAGCATATATGTTAAACAATATATATTTTATTATATGATTTATATTCTATAATAAATAATAAATATTAAAATTATTTATTTGATCGATAGGATACGATTAATTTTTTTTTTTTAAAACTGATTAATCTCATAGATTTTATTTCATTGATAAAAAATCTTGTTAATAAGAAAATGTATTTTCTCCATACTAAAACGTTTAAAAAAGCTAAACAAATAATTTTCCATGGAACCTGTATACAAAATAAAATAATAAATTTTGATAGAAGGCATCTCAATAGTTTAATCAAACAGCCCATGCAATAAATAAGAGATAAGGTGTCCATTCTTAAGAAGAATATAAAGTAAGTAATCAAATGAAAATGAAAAGGTAAAGATTTTTTATATTTTTGTTTTTGATAGACTATTGATTCTATTGAGTTTGTTTTTTTAAATAAAATTACAATTTTTTTAAAAATAATTTTTATAAGTTGTTTGGGACATTACAAGTAACGTATATAATTTCCAGGGAGACTGTTTACATAATGAAAGAAAAAAAAGTAGGTTTGATAATCAGAAAACAAATATATTTATAATATGAAATTAATAATTACTACCACAGAGTTGTAAATTAAAAAAGATTTTTAATTTATGATTATGACTGTTGTTTTTTCAGCATATTTTAAATTGGCAATTAATGAAGAAGCGTTAAAATATGAAAGAAATAACATTTCTAATTAAAAAGATTTTTTATTAATGAAATAAAATATGTGAGGATAATGAGGTATTTTCGTAAAAACATTAATCGTATATTGGATTAAATACAATAATTATATTAAGATTCCCCCCAAAAAAGTTGTTTATCATATGTAAATATTAAAATAAAAAACTAAAATTTGAAATTTATTTCTATTTCTCGTGGCATTAGACTAATAATTTTGTTTGTATAATACCTTAAAGCAGTGAACTTATATTTGCATTTGTTGATGACTTAATTGTACCACTTATTAATATCATTTCTGATATTGATATTTTGCAGTTAGAACTTTTTTATTCCAGAATCCATTTTCGTAGTGAAATAAGGTTCTAAGTGCAATTAGAACATGTTCAAACCAATTGTCTTTTTATTTATTTATTTATTTTTTTTTTTGGTTCTTTGAGGGTATGACAAGATCGCAAATGTAGATCAAATTTTCTCTTTCAGTTAGATTATTTTATCTTTTTTAACTTAAATGAATTAATATGAATTAATTTAAGAAGCGATACGCTCCTTTTAAACCATTACCCGTTTGGTTATCATTTAACAAAACAAATTAGAACAAGGACAGAAATATGTTTTTTTTTGCAGAAACAACACTAGAGTAGAAGTTTCAAATAATTGTTTTGAACATCTAATAAAATACGCATTACTAAAATGCGACGTAAATAATGTTAAATTTGCTTGTTTGCACCATATATACATTCTCTGTTTATTTTATATTTATACACGTTTTTATATTTTTTTATTATCTATAATTTTATTGTATTCCTAGTCATCCTGTAAATATTTAATTGTATTTTATGAACACACCAGAATATTAAATGTTCTGTACTTGTAACTAAAGGGACACTAGTCCCAGATTAATAAAATTATTTTCATTCATTCATTCATACTTAATTTTTTTAGATTTTCACCTAATAAAGTTTTGGTATAATATCGATTTTCGCGATTGTTAAAAAAAATACGAGAATATAACATATAGCGTTTCTGAAATAACCGATTCAAATATGTTATACACATTAAACAGATCTTCACTAATACCATAAATGATATAATTTTTTTTACGTGTTTAATTACCATTAAAGAGTTAAAACTATTTTACCCTGCTAGTTCCTTTATTTTTCAGTTGATCGCATTAAATTCATTTGGAACATATATAACTTTGTTGTGAGTAATTTTTGAGTGAAAACTCAATTTCGCCAATTTTGTTAGTTAGAACCTTTTCATACCAAGGCCACGATTAGTCTGCTTGTATTTCGTTCTATATATGGGGTACGTGCATCGCAGTCCTAAATCCTGAACATTATCTCAAAGCAAAATTAATCGTTACCTTCATGAAGACCATGTATGAATAATATTTGACTGGCTGCATACGTGTCAGGTGTGCCATAAATTCCAATCACCGAAAGGCACACGGGTGACTGGCACAGAACAGGCTCAATAACAGAACCACTAATTAGTAGCCCTGAGGAACACCGCCTCTACAATCAGCCAATCTGATTATCGACCGCTGATTGCTACCCGTATGCAAATCTTGTCGAGCTTTCATTTCGGGTTAGGTTACCTGGGGCAGCTAGAATGAGTGAGATATGGAACAAGCTTCAGGTCGGTGGTTTTTAACGAGATTCAAATATGCAGGGATTCGATTCCGAGCGTTGGTTGAATAAGAAAAATTTATTTTTCATTATATTTTCTATTAATACAATAGACGATTAGACTTTACAGAAAGTTATCGGAGAGAGGTGAGTATGTTAAATATCTTTCTATTACTGACAGAAAACAGTTTTTGGATATTCGGATGGCTCCATACCATGCCATACAGTTTATCCAAAATCGCTGGTCAATGGTGTGGATGGTAGATAGTACTTGGCGTAAAAGTAATAGCCAGTTTTTGCGTTGGCTCTAACCTTGCAGTTTGCCTTCAATCATCAAAGGGAAAGAAAACTTACTTTAGTTGAAGTGACTGTAATCTGTACAATCCAAAACCCTTATTGCCATCTTCATTTGTTTGCTCCTTGCTTCTCCCTATTAATTTTTAAACACGAGATTCCAGTCCACAAACCTGTATATTCTTTCTCATACAACTGTTTCCTTTAAAAAAAACCTGTTATACATCTACCTGTTTGAATTACTTACCAACTATACTCAATTCACTAATTACATTAAACGCCAGTTATTCTCCCGTCTCCTCAGCAATCAATCTTCCAAATATATGCATGAATAACATTTTCTTATTTTGTATTGTATAGAGCTGTTAGTCACAGTTTACTGTAGCCTCACAGTTATCTATATATTAAATATACTGCTTATTATTGCAAATTTTCATATATATATGAATCTATAATTTCATTTGTTTATACTTTATTTTAATTTTAAGATTACATAACTATGTAATTAAATTAATATTCCATTGTCTTTTAATGATAGACAAATGCTACTTTTATTATTCATTATCATAATTGTTAAGGAAACAAGTGACCTAGAAAAGAATAACTTTTCTCTCTTTTTAAAAAAAAAAATTTGATTAACTCTTGCTCAGGGGCATAACAAAGGATGATTGCACTTCAATGCAAGAGTTTTTTTTTTTGCATGCTGCATCTTTCACAAAAAAAAATAATAAAGTTTATCCTGAGCTATTTGTTATCTTACAGCATTTTTCTAACTTCCTCCTTGACCTATTAAATAAAACTATTAAATCAGATATAATCTCTTTTCTAAACAAAATGAGAGAAAATACGATTTTAGTAGGAGAGTTCCGCTGTTCATCTTTTTTATTTTCCATCTTTCTATCCCAAGTCTCATCCCGTTTTCTAATTAAAAAGATAATAAAATGAAATTGAAAATTAAAGGAAGTGAGGCAATAGAGTATTTAAAATCTTGGAAGAATCCCAAGCTCTCTAATACGTTTCCGTATTAATTAGTAAAAGGAAATAACGCCAAGAGATCCAAAACTAATAGAACTGTTAAACTACATAACAAAAAAATAATAAATGTAACACGATTATTAATATGGATCAGGATTAACAGAAAATAAATCCAGACATATTTATAAATGATTTAATAATTTTATCTGCTTAAAAAATCATATAAAATTTTTAAAAATATATATTTCATTGTAGTTTGATAGTGTTAAATACTATTCCTATTCATGATAACTAGTTTTGTCTAATTCGAATTATTTCAATGATAAATGATAATAAAATATGTTGTTGAACTCTCTTAAGAAAAAATTTAAAAGGTTATTTTTTTTTAACTAGACAAACGTCTACGTGACTTTTAAGTTAAATGGTCATCGAAAATTAATATATCTTATTTAATTTTATTTTATTTTTTTATTATTTTTGTTTTTTTCCGAAACCGCTATCTGGCCATTTCTGGATATACAAGGGGTTGTTCTAAAAGTACAACCAAATCTATTCTAACCAAAGGGAGAAGGTCGCCGTTCATTCCAAGGCTACGCCACGAAACAAATTTTAATCCGCCGAGGCCCGGATTCGAACCGTTTACGCTTTGACAAACTCCGCCATCACGACCTCGAAATTGATACACCTAAAAAAACTTCTGATGGAAGTTTTCTCAAATCTTTGCAAACTAAGAAAAGTTTCTGGCTTGATATCGACATCTCGCTTTCCCTCCTCTTTCGGAATTCAATCATTTATCAAGTGCCATGAATATTAAGAAGAAACGAACGCTTTGGATGGCAGGAATTGAAGAGCAAATTTATTCACCAAGTCTATGAATTCTAAATTTTCCTGTCGAAGACTGGGATTATTCCAGTCTTTGAGATATATCCCTTCCAATTCGCCACTTTCGTGCACCATCTCCAGTTAGGGCCCTTAAGATACTTTTATCTAACCTTAACCGTAGAAATTTTGCACACTATTCTTGAATTGGTACCACTTGAGCAACGAGTAGTACAGTTAAATAAACACTTGTATAATTTGTAAAATGGGGGTTGGTCCACCGTTAGGCGGACAGGTGTTATCCCCCCAGTCACTCATAATTTTCATAAGCGCACAAATATCTATTTTTTTGTATGTATTCATTATTTTCAATATAATCTTTTCTTGTTTCAAAAATGTTTGATTTCATTAATCCAACCCTTATACTGACTGCACCAATTAAAACCTGGACCGACCCAAAATTACGCTTTTGAAAACTTTGGGTAATATTTGGCTCACACCAAATTACCGCCATCACCCTAATTTGAATTATATGTTAGGAAGTATATTATGTAGGAGTTTTAGGAATCAAATAATAAATGGCGTTGATTAATTGAGCAATTTTGTTGCCTCAGGGGCTATAGTTTATTTATCAATCCAGGCCACCACAGCTTAATGCCAGTCTATTCTCTTTACTTCCCCCACACAGCTTTAACAATACAATTATATACAAAATTAATACATTCTATAACACAAAACAATGTGACTGAACACAACGAACAAATGGCATTATTTATTTTATTTTTTTTTACACTGCAATATTTCTTTGGTATCTTCCTCATTTTAATTTTTCATCAACACAAAATCTCTACACATTTTTATTAGCATACACCAAATTACCGATTTAAGAATCCATTCTCACCGAATGACTTTTTTTTCTTTTTTAACAAACCTTTAATAACAAATATTTAAACCGTGATTATTAATAGATTTTGAATATTGATTTACAAATAATCTTTAGCAATTATGCATTCAACCGATTGTATTCTTTTCCGAGTAAATATATTGCACATAAATTTATTTATTTATGATATAATAGTGTCATAAAAAAATTATTTTTTCAATCACTTTAATGAAATTATTAGTGTCTGACACTGATTAGTGACAAGTCTTGGTCTTACGTTTTTGATCTTGGTCTTACGCAAGAGTCTCGTAACAGTCTTGCAGTTACCTATTAGCTTATTATTATAGAGATATTACTCTAATGTTTTAGATAGGAGAAACCCAACTAATTCCCAATGAAAAATATGAAGAATTAAATACAAAAGTATCTTGGTTATACCAATTCTTTACATATAGTAACTAAAATTGTCCAGTATTCGTCACTATTTTGCCTTAATTTTTTTTTTTTTTTACCTGTCTTTTGGGCATCAGTAGAAATTATGTAGATTTAGATTTTGCCTAAATCTGTATAGACTTCGTTTATATTCTCAAATAAAATGTAAAGCATCCTGTACATTTGTAAATTTCCGACAACATACAATCTCCCACTATGGGATCAATTCTATCGAAAATAAAAATTCTTCCATGTACTTATTTTTAACGTGAGGGACGATAACAATGTTACAATTTACTTTAGAAATAATTCGGATTTAATAGAATTTGGTTTATTTTTTTGTTATTATGCTCAGGAAACCTGTCAAATATTATTTCCCAAAAATATAATAATAAGTTGTAATTTTTGAAACTATGCTTTAAAGTTCCCGTTCATTTTAACCAATTGTGTTTATGTTTTTCGTATTTAACAATGTTTATTCTCTACAAATAGTATTATTTGCCATATACCATTTTTAATAAATGGTTTTAGATTTAAAATTTGATTTTTGCGATCTATTCTTTGAAAAATTAATATATTCAGATTAGGGTCCTAGTAAGGGATTTTTAATTAACAACAAATAAACATGTTTTATAATGCTGTCTTAAAATAATAACATTGTAATTTTTTTGGCTGGTTGACATATAAACATATAAATCTACATTATAGTCATTGTTAGGAAACAGGACTCGTAAGGGCATCCCTTGTCCAAGCGGTCCTTAACGGGTGAATTGGCAGATCCCTGTTTGGGACTAATACAGTTTCCTTGTAGCCACCTGGTCCATTTTAAGCTGCTACATCATGTCTAACATAATGACTACGCTTCTTTTTTTTATTTATTCGCTGTGTTTATTTTAAAACATTTGACAATTTTTTTTTTGCATGTATACAATAATTGGATTTATCAATTAATTAAGTTATAAGTTAATTTTTACATTTATTAATATGTGATCATTTTATCATGTTTATTGCTTTTGCCAATTATGCTTCGAATAATAAAGTTATATTTCATTCTACATAAAGTAAAAGTAATTTGATGTAAATTACCCAATAACAAATGTAGGCTTCAAAGTGGTGAGTGAACCGTTTAATTTTAAATGGAAACTCACTAAGGAAATGCTTCAGCGAAAAATGTTCAAGAGAGAAACACAGTTGAAAGAACTTTCTGTGGTTAGAATCGTTCGCTGATAAAGAATTATTATGAAGATGATAAAAGTATTTAAAAGCGCTTTTACTTTTTGGAGTGGGTATATTTGTTGTCTGTTATTTTAAAATTATTAGGATCATAGTCGAGGATGATCTATACGTCGAGATCAACTTTTGGGTCTTAATTAATGAGACATTTACCTATCTTTTCGATCATTTTTTTTTTTTTCTGTTTCTTTCAATCGGTGTGATTCATATTCGAACTTGCGCATTATTACAGTGGCAAACATACAGTTTCATATATTTTCAGTCTTCATCGACTATATTTAATAAGAGACAACTAAAAGGATAAAGTTTTGCGAGACTATCATCCAAAGTACCGACTATTATAATTTATTCATTCATTTTTATAAATTTCCTCCTTTCCACTTATGTCCGTAGAGATCACAACGAAGTGGCTAGAATTAATACAGGTGATGGAACAGGATTCCTAGTGAGTAAAAACAAAAGGGTTGCAGGTTGGCGAGGCGCATCGCCCAACCTTCCACTCTTATTCAATTAGCTGATTAAATAAAGATCCTACACGGTCAAGAGATTTAACACACCGTAAGATGGAGTAACTTTGGGACTGGGTGGGTAACTTTGGAATAGCGGGTAAAATTTGGCTTGTGGTAATTCCGTGGTGGATACACTGTGTTGGTTCAGTCTGCAAAAACGTGTTTTGTGTGTACTGCGCTACTACCTTGCGGCATTTTGAAAACCCTAGTTCAATACACTCGTTGTGCAGTTAGGTTGTATTTATTGCCATTGCTTTTTTTCAAAATTAATCATGAAACTTTCGCTTGTGCCTCAAGAACTGCGAACATCATATTACCGAAATATTAATATCGGTCATGAAGAAATCGGCTTTTAATTGAAAATGGCCTTCACTGACTGATGAAATTCACTACTCAAAGGACTAATTGATTTATCAGCCCAGTACCATTTTCGCTTTTGAAGTTTTAATGTGTTGGACCATCACTGCTAGCAAATAGCATAGCTTGCAGAGTGGCTACTCCTACTTTATTAGTGACTATTTTTATATGGTGGTTCTTTAGGTAGTCATTGCAAGTAATCATATGAAATTTAACTACACACATCTTTCTCCTCGGCATGTAAACAGGTACTCTTTCTTCTTCAATCAGCAAGTTGCTAAATAGTTTCCCTATTGTATTCACTTTTAGAGATTCCAGAAATGCAACCTGTTTCTAGTTCTTTATTTCTTCCATAGACCACTGGAGTGACATCCGCTTTTCACAGGATCCACCATTATGGATGGGTATTCGGGGTACGATTATCTCTCAACCCAGAAGAAACAATTCTTCGATGATATATCATAGTGTTAATAAAGTTAGATTGGCCATTGTCGACTTAGCCATGGATATCTGAGGAAGGAGGAAAAACCGTCAACATGTTCCTACTGCGGGTGTATTCTAACAGTGCTTCACATACTAACAGAGTGAATGGTTCACAACTCTTACAGATTTTCCACAGACCCAGAACAAACATTGAGACAGGACCCAGACACTACTTCGCGACTTATAACATTTTTAAAAACTTTATTTTTTTATTTTTTTTTATTATTTTATTTATTGTGTATTACAACAATCTGTCTCTTGGACATTTAAAAACTATCGACATATATAATAAAATTTAAAAAAACTACAAGTGGCTTAAGAGACTTCAGTGTAAATTACTCCAGAGGTCGAAACACTCAAATAAATAAATAGAAAAGTTAATTGAATAAACAATTTTATTTTCAGTATTTTCAAAGATATTTTTTACCTAAAAAAAACTCATATTTTCAAAATAAACTCCAATTATTTTTTCTCTTTTGCAGGGGCGGTCATGTGACGGTAGTCCACGTGAGGAGCACCTCGGAGCCCTGGAGGCAGCAGCCGGGCAAACTGTCCCTGGGCAGCCGGGACTTCAGCAGGGAGTTCTCCATCGGCGGCCGGGAGTTCAGCAGGGAGCTTTCGGTCGACAGCAATGCCGGTGACTGCAGTCGGGAGCTATCGCCAGTCAGGTACTGCTTGAGGCCGTTGTGGCAGGGCGTGTAAAAGCGTTATGAGCTTTAACACTACGGGGTCTAGAGGTGTCGGTTCAGATCTGGCCAAGGTGGGTTGAAATTTATTTCTTGGTCAACCCATGAAATGAATTTCGACTTTCACACTTTGTTTAGAACAGGTTTGGTTGAACCTATGGAACAACCCTCTTGGTCTTGATTTCCGAAACTTGGTCTCCGACAATCTAAATTAAATTGGTGACGAGATTGTCCATCAGTGTAAAGTACTGAGAAACATATTCCGTGTTTCCATCTAGCACTAGATGATATGAAGTCTTCCAGAAAGTTTTATTGTGACATTAATTAGCTAAAAGTATATTCAATCTCTTGTATTGGAGATAAATAAATACTAAACATTATGATACAGTGATGATGCCTGACAGGTGGCACGACCGGGAGGTGGACGGGGTGTTCCTCGGGAGGTCGGGCTGGGTGCAGGTGCAGGGCCCCCAAAGGCCGGTGCGGCTGGCCGACGCCCACAGCCCCCGCTCGGAGCCCCTCCCGCCCAGGCCGGGCTACCTCCCCCTTCCGCGGCCGGCCGACGGATCAACGCCTCCCGCCACTCCTATCATCTCTCCGCCCCCGGCCTTTCAGGTGAGTGAACTCATTATATCTAGTGTTTGATAAAAATTATATCAACAATTAAGCTAATTTTAGACTAATTAAGAGAGATATTTTATTTTTTTATTTTAATGAAATTTACAACTGTATCACATAGAAAATACAACAAGTAAATGTGACATTGGTAACATGACATGTACAACATGAAGAGAAACTACCCATTGGTATAACTTAAATTAAAGTTCTATATTAGAAGGTCCCGAGATCATCTTTTTTTCAGACGCCTCGAAGGGTTATCAGGGATCGAGGAGGAAGCAAGGTTTGAAACGAGAGGATTCGGATGGTTCTGCAGTTTGTTATGGAAGGATAGGTATCTGGATTGGGCTAAATCGCAAAACACATGGAACATTAAGGTCTTTATGGATGATTTTATTTGTGACAAAGTACGGAACGTTAAGGATTTTACGAAGGATTGGATACGAGAGGAATTCGATGGTTTAGTGGAGCCCTAAAGTTCAATTCCGTAAGTCCAAATAGGTCTTATTATTGTCATATATATGAATCGTTTGTAATTGATTGAAAGCTTAGAGCTTTTGTCTAGTAAGTGCTACAGTAGTTAAAAACGTCGAGCGGTTTCTAGTTGTTTCAGTCTGGTATGGTGGTTCCAAGTGAGCCGTTTGTCAAGGTGGAGTCCTAAGTATAACATAGATATTAAACATAATATAAGTAGATAAAATCGGCTAAATAACCGACATTTAAAAATTTAGTGTTGGTTGAGGAATTCTCAGGATAAACATTATTAAAGAAGTGCCCTTATGGTTGAGATATAGAAGAATAGAGGCTCCTACACACAGAGTGCGATATTTCTCGCCTTTCGGTGGCGATTGGGCGATATAGTTGTATTACTATCCATTGCATTATAGCTGTCACACAGAATTCATTGCAAAATGCAAAATAAAATATTGTGGTTTGTTAGTTTTAATATAAATGATATAAAACTAATTTTATTAATCAAAGTACGCTCCATTATTTTCGATACATTTCAGCCAACGTGTTAGTAACTTTTTCTTCACCATTGAATAGAAACTTGAGTCGTTATAAAACTCTAAAAATGCATTTTTTTTATCGAATTTCAACCAACAAAAGTTTTACTTTTAAATAGTGGACAGATGTCTAAAACAAAATGGTATTCGGAAGGTAAGAAGTCTGGAGATTATAACAGCTCGTTTCTGTTTCGGCAAAGAATTGCAGAACAAAGTTGATATTTTTTTTTTAATTTATTTATTCAGAAATATAACAATTTGTCACACGGACAATAATTATAGTGAGAACAAGGAACATTTTTTGTGCGGTCGTTTAATGCACGAGAAACACTCCATTTCCAAACTTTTGCGTTGAGAGAATCTTTGATGTCGATTTGCTAAGTGAAAGGTTCTTGAAGAGTTGTTTATGGTTGATTTTTCAAACAAATCTTCCAATATATGGTCATCAGGGAAAGAGGTCCTTTCAACGAGTATCTTTGTCTTCATGGCTGAAGTCTTCCTCTCTAAATTTTTTTAACGTTGAACGATTCTCTCACTCATACTGCCATCGACCCAGACTTCATTAGTTTGCTGGCCGTTAAACTTCATTTCAGGTTCAAACTCCTGAAATGAAATTATGGAAAAATCACGTTTTCACATCTTAGCAAACGCTGAATTATTTCCAACTAGTAAAATGCTAGAGATGAAAAGAAACATTTTTGTTTGGAAGATGAATTACAAGTGTTGGCACCTATAAGAAAGAATAATCGCTTCATTTTAAACAATTTCTAGTATAAAAAGTTAATGTGAAATATAAAAGTATGCATGATTTTTCGAACAATCCAATATAAGGTTCCCAATTAGGACCAATTAGTACATCAGACGAGGAAGAACATAAATTAATGTGTTGAAAAGCGAAAACATTAAATCATGCTTTCAAATCTGTTTTATATTAAATTTCATCGAACAAAGAGAGTTAGAAATAGAAATAGAAAGCGTAATGAAATATACCCTGAAAATACATATAGGAAATATAGAATACAGAGAATAGTTAATTCTCTAAAATAATTACATTAAAAATAAATAAATATAATTAAAGTTAAAAAAAGTATTACCACTTAATCCCATAAAGGGTCTTAGGTTCAATACTTTGTCAGAGGGTACTTTTTGTGGAAGCAGATGATTGGACCACAATCAGCTTCAACCGCAAGGTTTTTCTCTTATTTATTTTAGAGATTACCGAATTTATATAAAGCCTATCGGCTGGGTGTGCCCTAGAAGGATCTTACAATCCCATGTTCAATGAAACAGAATAAATAATAATGACCAGCAGTCAAAAATCAGGAAATTACAGAGGAATAATTTTAGACATATCCTTTAAATTTAGGAAATGCATCAATAGAAAACAAACTAACCTAAATGTTTCCTCATTTTAATGATCATTTTTTTAATATTAAATCACTTAATATAGAAATAGAAAGCTCAATGAAATATGCCCTAAAAATACATATAGGAAATATAGAATACAGAGAATAGTTCAAATACATAAGTAGCAAATTTATAATATACAAATCTTAAATAAAGGTGTATAAACTATCCAACCTAAGGTCCCTCTATAAGATTCTCTCTTCACATAAGAGTCTTGCTTGCTTCTTTTTTTTCAGATTAAAAATCAGTTTGATATGTAAGTGACTGGTTTAATTTTTGTAAGATGAAAAAGTAAATGACTAATGTATCCTTCCTCTCACTTTAAGGACATCAAGCGGTCGCCGAGGAGATCCGCGCTGAGCCGTGCTGATGCCATCGAGTCTCCTCCGCCTTCACCACCTAAGACACGAACCATCAGGACGAGGCCGATCCAAGCGAAGTCCGTCGAAGAGGCGAGGAGGATGTTCCGGGAGTCGGTGACGTCGAGCAGCTCAGCAGGCTCCTTCGGAGGACTCCGCCCCATCGAGCCACCGACGATGCCGACCCGACCGATGCCCAGGCTCTCGGAGACCGACAGCTCCCTCGGCTACGACGACTCGGACTACTCCACCCTCACCCTCATCAACTCCCCGCTGCTGCTCCAGCCGCTGCAGCTTCCTCTCGAGCGACTGTCGCCGTCCAGAGCCCGACAGAGACTGCGCAGGTTAGCCACTCTCCTTTCAATAACGTAACGCCCTTTTCTACTGCACTGTATCTAAAGAGTCCTTTTCAGTTGGAAGACAGTCGACACGAGTCCGCATACCTTCATCTTCCCCGAACAGACGCCGACTCGTCCATGTTGTGTCCATCACAATCTGGCGCTTCGACCTCCAACTCCTCGATACCCCGAGGTTACCGGTCGGAGGTGATGGCCAAACTCTTCTTCATACTTTCTTGTTCACACATCCTAAATTCCATCCTCTGCACTCTGTTTGTTTGTAGGAATTACTTTTTATTCCAATAATTATCAAAATCATTGGCGAGGCGTCGCAATTCTTACTCTAGAATACGAAAATTTGAAAACCATTGGATAAATGAGAGATTAAAAAACCGACTAAACATTAAAAGTGGAGTAGAAGGTTTGATAAACCAAACTAGATTATCTTTGCGACAAGAGATATAATTAGTAATAATAAAGAAAAAATAGAATATTGAGGGGATTGATAGTTATTTCGTGGCTGGTCCATAATATGTAAAGTGAACTATCATACTTCTTTATGGTTTCAGTATGAGTATATAAAATGAGTTATGTTGCACCTGACTAAAACTAAATTATATTAGATAATGATCCAATCCTTCTTTTTATAATGTTACACCTTATAAATATGCCAACTATTCAAATTATTTTGATGCAATTTTGAAATTAAGTTATGTTTTACTTTGATTCATTTTTAAATGATGGAATAATTAGAGTTCACTAAGAATAGGTTACATAATTCAATCTTGAATTGTTCATGTTGTTCAATACTTATAATAACTTGATCCCATACTTTACAGAAAACTTAAGTCAACAAACAAATTTAAGTCAGTTTTTATCAGACAGTTTTATCAGTTTTTGCAATCAAGAGAAAAATATTGGTATCCACTAAAATTTATAATAAAGAAAAAAAATATGTTTAAATTAAACTTTAACACCTCCTAATCCTAGTTACCTCAGAGGCTTTAGGTAACTAATTTTTTTTTAATTTCTGAAAATACAATAAATATATTTCAATTTCTTTAAAGAAAAATCTCTGAGCAAATTATAGCAAACCGAATTTTTTGAAATGTGGAGTCAAACAAATCCCAAGGTTGTGCAAGTTATTTAAGTACTAGTTCTTCTTCTTTTTTTTCAAAACTACAAGAATTAAATCCAATAAGATAAAAAGATACAAATAAATCTATTCACATTTAGTCAACTGAAAAAAAATCATTTCTAAATTTTTTTCAAAAATTCTTTGAGAAATAAAAATGAGTGTTCCAGCAACTTGATTTACTTTGAATCAACCTTTCTGCAATTCATAAATGATTACAAAATACATTAAAATAACACAAGTGATATATAACCATTTTTTGTATATATTATCATTATAACATTTAAGTTTATATAAACTAATAGTTATATAGGAGGAAAGTAAAAAATAATAATAAATAAAAATTCTAAGCCACAATTCACTGACCTGGTATCACTCAATAAATGTCATTCAGTCGTAGGAAGGCACCTCTGAACACATTAAATAACATAATGAAAAATGCTATGAACCATTAAAAGAATATTTAAAAGGTCTAATCGTATAAAAAAAAAAAAATGAATATATATGCCTCGCCTTTGATACTGTTTTGCTGTCTTTTCTTCAATTGCATCCTAGATTTTTGTATTATAAGTATGGATGTTCTGCTAATCAACTATTATTTAGTTTTGTCTGAATGGAGCTCTTGTTGAACAAATATTTCATCCACTACATTTTCTATCGTTCGCACAGTTTAAATTATGCTATTGCATTCAAATTCTTTACCTTTCCTATTCGATATTATGTAGTGTTGGTTTCAACTTACTTTTGTGTGTTTTGTTCAGCACTTTTTTAAGGGTTTGGTCATTTTGGATTGTGACACATTAAAATCAATAATTTCTTTGAAAAACTATTGTTTATTTTTTGTATTGTTTGATCTAGTATATTGTCATGTTTTTTTTTAGAGTTGTGTTTGGTATAATATTAAATTAATAAACAGTGATAAATGTTTTTAATTATTATTTACTTTGTATGCTATTCTTACAACAGGCAACAGAAAAGTTTTTCAGTATGATCCCAACAAGTACATATGTATATCTACTTTTGAGTATCTGAAAAAAATGCCATAAAAATTTCCATTCTATCCTCTTATGACATGTTTAATTACAGTTAAAACAATAAATTTATAACTAGATATTTTAAAAAAACTAATAAATCACTACATAAAGATATACATAAACCAAACAATTTGACTCTAGCCATGAACTCCTTGCTTTCAAAAAACATAAATTCCATGTGCATCTGTTGTGGAAAAGCTGAACTCATGAGGATCTCATATTTGCATTGCTTTCCAGTCATTAGGGCCTAATCTAGTGAGAGGAACAAGATTCTTAGAAATAACAGTTAAGGAAAACCTCTATAAAAAGAACAATTTTTAATTAATGAGAAGGAGTTAATCGGGGGGGTGCGGTCAAATAATTACTATATTTTAATTTAGTATTTATTTGACTGCACCCTCCCGATTAACTTCTTCTCATATCATATCAACGGTCAACCATCTCTACATCAATTTTTAATTAAATGCATTTGAAAACTTATTTTTAAAGACACTCTAGATAAGAAATGTAGACAAAGAAAACTAACCAAAAATGGTTCTTAAGACCTCTCGGGAGTCTTTATTTTATAGGATTAGATTATTTTGATCATGACATATCTAAATAGATGATGTCAATATTTGATTTAAAATTAACATAATTTTTAAAACTTCTGTTTTCTCTCAAAATCATACACCATCTTTTCTTAACAAAACAAACCCCAATCAACCTCTTTTCTCTTTACAAAACGGGCTTTGAAATTTAATTTTTACCAAAATTGATCCTGATCAAGCTTCAATATATTTTTTTTTACTACTACTGGAATAATCAGTGATTTGGGGATATGTATTCTACAAATAAAAAATTTCATAGTTTATTTTTTTTTTTTAATTATTGGTTTGGATATTACAATTGGAATAGAAAATATAGTTTGATGATTAAGAGTCAGTTTGGAAATAAACGACTCAAGTAATTTCTATTTTTTTTTTCTTTTCAAACTTAAGACGGCAATTATATACATTTGTAGATTTTATATTTGGAAAATTAATGGACAGATGTTAAATTTATCAGCATTAATGTGTTCATTAACAATTATATTTAGAGTAAAGTAAATATGGTAAAATATTTTAATTGAGGACTATTTTATTTTTGCCTAAATTTTAAATAGTTATTAATTTTTAATATTCTCTTTCTATTATAATTATTAATATTTTACAACTAAGTGGCAAGTACATATTATCAGGTCCAGTGGTGATCACCGAAGGTCCCCAAACCAAGATGCCCTCCCCTCTCCCTCCCCCACTCTCCAGAGGAAACCCAAGATAATTGTTTCATACTTTTCTAGTATCCCAAAAATAACTGCTTTATATTCTTTTATTTCCACAATTTTTTTGGGCCCCTTCTATGGATCTCCATCGTAAATGTGTTATACTTATTTATGGCCATAGAATGATTAAGGTGGCCTCCTCTGAGGGTCTAAAGATCATTGTTTTGTCTAGTACCGTAGTATGTTTTGCCAAAAAAATAATTGTTTTGTATTCGTTTATTTCTGCATATTTATGGGGCACTCCGATGGGGCCCCAACATAAATGTTTTGTACTTTTTTAAGGCCGTAGAATAATTAAAGGGGTCCCCTTCTGAAGATTTGGAAGATCGTTATTTCGTATTAGGGTGTCCCTTCAGTTTCTTTCTTTTTCATTATTTGTTGTTTAAGGTTGATTTACTCTGTTATATATACCCCCTCTCCCCCATTCTGCTCTTTTATCTTCTTACATCTCTCAGGAGCCTCTTACACCCTTTTTCCAAAATGGTTGAGACTTACTTGCACAATATTCATCGAAATGTGTTTTTATTTGTATAGATTTGCCATGGAGACAATTTTTTAACGAAAGAAACAAGTGATATCGGATGAGGCAGGCTCTGGGGAGTACGGAAGATGAGGTAGAAAGTCCAATCAAACTGTAAGAGCTTCTGCCTTAAAGCCAACACAACATGCAGCATTGATTAAGACTTTTTACTTGCCCCATCTGATTATTACCAGAGATAAATGGCAAAAATCTGAAAGTGAAATAAAAACGCATCTCGATGAATATCTTGCAAGTAACTCTCAACCATTTTGGAAAAATGGCATAAGAGGCTTCCTGAGGGATGTTAGATATAATTCATAAGATACAACACAGTAAATCAACCAACCTTAAACAACAAACAAAGAAAAAGGAAGGAACTTATGGGACATCCTAATATTCATTCCTAGTATTTCTAGTTTCATGGTTTTTTGGTCCCCAGAATATATATATATATATATATACATATTTATATATTGTTGTGATAAGAAGGCCCCACTTCAAACTTCCAGCTGATGGCCCCAGATGGAACCAAACGGGGCCTGCTTATTATTTTAAATTTTATTTATTTTTTAAACCTTTTTGGTATATTTTGAAAAGATAGGGATTGACAGTTACAATTCCGCGTTAGGACTGACAAAATATAGAGAAACCAGCCCTCTAAAAACAGTACAGTTAAAAATAGAATTTCTAAGATTAATAACAGAAATCATTTATTCTTATTTTAAAAACATTTTTACTAAGAAGTACTTTTCAGATTGGAAGTATATAATTTATGTATTACTTCATGTACTTATAGTCTACAATTTATGATTTTTTTTTTAATATCACTTCTTTAGTTTTAATCAATAATGTTTAATAATATTATAAAATACATAACAAGGATCAAGCCAAAATAAATTTTCTATGTAATTTAAATGAGGTAGAAAATAATTATCATTTATAGCTGTATGTCCCATATCATCTGAATTTCTGAAAAAAATGTTTTCATAAAGAAGTACTGACTATGGAAGAAGTAATGAAACAGTTAAATGGCAAAAACATTTCTGCTTTAACAAAATATTGTCAATTGGCCTGGAATGATAGATATATTAGTCAAGAAGTTTAGTTAGATTTAGTGAACTCAGAGATACATTTAAATAATGGGTAGGCAAGGAAATTTGTTTATTAGTTAATGTGTTTATAATTTGTAGCTGGGAATGTGTATTTTTATGGGCAGAATATTTTGTTGATTGTATTACAGGGTATTAATTATATCTTAAAAAAATAGACTTTGCTTAACTATAGATATATATATATATGTAAATATCAATCATTGTCAATGCAGACAACTGGTTTGGCTGAATTTTTAGGACAAGAGTTCCATTTTAACATTTTCTGTGAAACCTTTTCAGAAAAAAAAGTTCTTAAAATAAAAGTTCTAAGGCACTTTTTTGAAATTAAGTTCCAGAATTATTGCAAAAGTTTAATTTTTATTTATTCAAGTTCTTAAATAAAGTTGCGTTAAATGAAAATAAACAGTATTTAGGTTTAAATTAGAGTTAAAATCTTATATTAATTACACATGATTGTAATGTGTTGTTTGTTTGAGTAGCTAAGAATAAAAATCATTTTTTTAGAACAACTTTTTAGCGAAATCAACAAAACTTTTAAATAAAAGTTTTTTAAAAATAAAAGTTCTCTAAAAACTTTACTTGAAAAGTGAAAAGGAAAAAGCTGTAGCTCCAAAATGTCTGAAAAATTACTCACAATAAAAATTTCGAAGACACCAAAACTTTTTAAAAATAAAAGTTTTTTTCTGTTTCAAGTCCTACTCTTGGTGTTACATGAGGCCATATATACACGTAACATTAATTTAGATTGATAAGTGGTCATAAGTGAAGATAAATTCCTGGAAAATTGTAAAACTTAAAATACCGCAGAGTATACTTGAATGAAAATAGATGTAATTGAAGGGGATCGGATTAAGTATTTAATTAAGTTCTCCTCGCCTCTTTCCTCCCCCACAATTGCACATTATCTTATTTCAGTTCCCTCCTCTCCTTCTCTTCATGACAATTTCCTCAATTTGCTGACACTTGGAACATTAAGTTTTTGTTTTATTTAGTTTTTAAAAAAACTTCATTAAAAAAATCTTCATCAAGATATCAGTTTTCTATTTCCTCTCACGCCATTTAAATTATAGCATGTCTCTGATTCTAATATTTACATTCCTGTACTTAAATGGGACCATTCACCTCTAATTTATAAGTGCTGAGATCTTGTCTTCATAGGAAATTGTCAGATAGACGTACACAATGGGAACATTACATTTTAATCTCTCTAAATAGAAAGTAGCCTTAACAATATTCACCCAAACTATTCTACTTCTTTAATATGGTTTTCAGCCTTAAACAAGTCTTGTAGCAATAAAATATTCTTCAAATAAATAAATAAAAACAAAAATTCTCCAACACATTCATGGGGCATTTGGGTCAAGCTCTCCAATATCACTGTGGGCCTATCTAAAGTGGATCAAAAAAGTATTGCCACACTTAACTTTCTTCAGTTTTTATAGTAAAAGAATCCGAAATTGATTTGTTAAACATTTTTATTTAAGAAAAGATTTATAATACATAATTGGGGTAAAAAAAAAAATTAAATTTACTTAATTAAAAAATTAAGCAAACGAAAAATCACTTCAACACAGTCAAAAAAATATTGGCACACTTAAATTTAAGGTTTACTTCACGAACTGGAAATTTATTAATATTTTGTCATCATATCATTGATATCTATGACATCCTAGAATCTTCTTGGTATCGACAAAACAAAATTTTAAGGTGTCTTATCCAATTTTATACCATTCCTCTGAAGAAGTTTCGTTGAAATAATTTTTTAAGAAATTTTATTTTTCTTACTTTCAAATCCAACAGATACCATCGGTGTTGACATTGAACATAGTCCATTCTTTTGTTTTATTTGGTGTGTGCTTGACATCATTGTCCTGTTGGAAGATAAATGCATTTTCGATCCTCACATTTTTGGCTCTACTTATTAAATTTGTCACAGATGTTGACATAATGTTCAGCATTCATTATATTGTCAATAAAGGTTGTTTCCAATGCCATTCCAGGACATCCCCCCCAAACCTGGACACTTCCACCTCGATGTTTTACAGAAGGCCTCACGTGTCGAGTTTCAAACTCAGTGTCAAGTGTCCGTCAAACAAACTTGTGGCCATTAGAATGGAATATGTTAAAATTACTTTCATCAGTTTTGGATTGTACCAATAAAACAACATAAGAATTAAATAAAATATAATCCAAAGGGTGCAGCCACATAATATAAAATAGACATTATCATGAAGTCATGTTTGACAATATACAAATATTGGGTAAAGAAAAAAATATAATAAAAAGAAAAGAAAAGAAAATTTATTCATAAAAAATATTTAAAACAAATATTAAATATAAATTTAATATTTTAAACCCCTCCTCCCACCAACAACCCTAAACATACTTTAATAATTTTAATTTAACATAAGACGTTGGCCTAATTTATAAATATCTTGGGCTTACCCAATTATGGGCCACATCATTGGTTCACCGACAGAGGTTCACCAAAACGATAAATAATAATGAAGACTATATGCCATTACTTATTATACCATTGTATAGTCAAAAAAATTAATAGTAAGTTATTTATCAAAGTAAATTTGTGGAGTCAGGTTTAGTTTATTAAAGCCTAGAGGTTCTGGAAGTGTAATAGGTAAATTGATAGTAAGGGGGCTGGACTAGTAAGTGCAATGTCTGGGTAAACATTTTATGACCTTACCACATTTATTAGTGCCTTTATGATAATGAGTTTATCTTGTCATCTAATCTTGGGTCCATGTTTTAACGTTATATGGCAAATTAAATCGCTTTTTTCGTTTTTTTATTGTTATAGGTTCATGGTATATAAATAGGAGTATTAAATATATGGTACAGTAAGGGTTTTGCATGATTTTAAAACAATCCGACTCGAGTGCAGAAATACAATGTAGAAGGTTTAAGAAAGTGAACAGAAAATAAAGTTAACAACAACATTGGTAATTGATTTTCAATTTAAAAAAGTAAATGAAATTTTCTGTAAATGGAAAAGAAAAAAATTCATATTCTGATTTACGAATCTCTGACACAAATAAGAAATTGTAATTATACCGATTTCCAAAAATGTGAATTTTCACGTTTTTCTAGATCTATTCGTTCATTTTTTTTTTAACCAAATCCTAATGTTTTTGTTCGGTTGGGAAAACATTTTTCCTTCTTGCTGATTATAATAAAATATACATTTGCCAGACTTAAAGGCAATAAAAAAAAATCTGGTACGCGCATCACATGACTTTCACTTACCACCCTCTTCTTAACAGAAATAAGTATTTTCAGATTAAAGAGAAGTGAATCATTGACATTATATTTATTTAAAATTCATTGTGGGTATTTTTATTTGCTTAAATACCCTTATATATACAAATTTTAATTTTTATATTGCTGCTGTATTCTATACAATTAAATATTAGATAATAACAACGATAGCATTTATGAAAACCCCATAAGTATATGAACATAATATTGTCGGAGTCCATATTATATGAAGCTCATGTTAGGTATGGAAGCCTGTTGTAATCTTTAACATCGGGCAAGCTCATATTACTTTGATTCCTCTATTACTACTATTATCAGTTGTGATCTCTTATAGTTAATTATCAAATTCTTTCATACTTTATATTTAACTATTATTTATATCAAAGATTAATGAGAAATGGTTAATTATTTCAAAAATTGGAGGGTGCCAATACTTTTTTGACCCACTGAATATCAAGATGGAAACCAGCATACTCCATCTTATAAATAAATTGAAGCCCAATTATAATTATATAATTGTTAATTTACATAAATGGTCTATCATTACAGAGAGGAGAATTCTTTTGATTGCAATCTTTATTTAATCAGAACTACTCTGATATTATAAATAAATTTGTTTTCATGTTCTTGTTAAGTAATCAGCTGATTCAGTTGTATTTTTTTAAAACTGCAACAGGTACTCAGATGGAACAGGAAAGATAAAAGAAATTATAGAGTAAATGAAAAAATTGTTTCGATTTAATTATTAAAAGTTTCAGTTTGCTTTTGTATTATAAATTGGAAAATATGCTAGGTAATATTTTCCAATTTATAATACAAAAGCAAACTGAAACTTTTAATAATTAAATCGAAACAATTTTTTCATTTACTCTATAATTTCTTTTATCTTTCCTGTTCCATCTGAGTACCTGTTGCAGTTTTAAAAAAATACAAGCTAGTTAGAAATTTACAATTTATCGACTATAATTATAGTTGAAAATGCTATCAGTGATGGCCTTAGCATGGAACAACGGACCCAGTAATGGAAAACCTGCAACATTGGCAATCAGAGTTTGGTTGTTTGGTCAATGGATACCCATATAAGATGGCCTCAAGGAATAAAACATTTTTTATTTACTTGCTCCACTAAGATCACAGTCTGTTAGTAATAAAATGTGTGATAAAAATAAAATAAAATGTTTATAATTTTATAAGAACTACTATAAAATGAATATTTACAATTAATAAATGATGCACTTTTTAAGTTATTACATATACATATATTATAATTATATTTTGTGATTTATTGTTTTTAAAAAAATATTAAAATAACGGTTATATGTAGTAATACGTTTTATGAGGCCTCTATATTTTCGTAGTTAATTTATTGTCAAATTTAAAAATTCTTAGGTTTAAACAAAGAAACCGTTTTTTTTCGTGGAAATTTTCTAATTTTGACGTTATATTCTTGTTCCTTGCCCTTGAAAAGATAAGTGTACTAAAGATCCAATAAATCCGACATAATTTACAATTTTTATGCCCATGTCTACGAAAAGCTGTCATTCATCCAACTGTGCAGGGCGCCGACCTGGAGGGGCGCCTGTTGGGGGGCGTCGGCCGATCTTCAGAGGCGTTAGCCAGTTGTTAGACATTAAAAAAAAATCTAAACGTATTAAAATAATTAATTTTAGCCTATCAATAAAGCAACTGCATTAAAGAAATGTTAATTGAAATAAAATTCAAATATTATATAATATAATACAGCTTAAGAAATAAATTCAATTTTTTAGGGGAGAGGGAAGATGACTTCAGGGAGCACCGAATGTCTAAGGCCGGCTCTGATGCTAACACATAAAACTGGCAAACGCTAGAGAAAGTGCCGTTTTTTTTGGTCGATTAGAGAGCGAGGGAAAACTAAGGGGGGCTAAATGTGAGAGTCTGGTTGAAACCTCGTCCGGGAGCGTACACACGAATAGCTTCATATAATATATCATAACTTTCACGATCTGACTATTATATATCAGGAATGTAGAAGAATAACCTTATCCTAGTACAATTAAGTAAGAGCGTTGAACCCAAATAAAAGAAAATTAATTTTATAATTTAATAATAAATGTATCCTTATTATCCAAAAATATTAATTTATTTTACTATAATTTAACGAATAACATGCAGAAATAACAAATAAAATTTCTTGAGTACAGGTCTCCGGGCTCAGAAAAGAACGGGCAACCTGGCTCCGGTAGCAGTTCCTCAAGTTCTTCACCTCCAGGCCATTGGAGGAGAGTCCCTCAGACCAACCCTGCACTGCCAGGGGGTCTTGGTCTTGGAAGGAGCTTCCAGGAAAGCTTCGGGCCAAGGGCGTATGGGGATCCCACGGCCCGTTATGAGGACAGGAACTACGCTGATCCCAGGGTATATGCAGAGAGCAGGAGTGCCTATGCGGATGCCAACAGGAGCTACGCCGATAGCAGATTACAGCACGGAGACAGCAGGGCTTCCAAGTATGATGATAAGGCAAGTCGAGTGCGGAGAAGTAGGAGTCTCCAACTTCCGGAACGAAGGTCTCCGAACCCACCCGCCCCTTCGCCCCAGCCTGAGCCTCCTAGGGTCACCGCCGGCGGAAAGAGACCCCCTCTCTACACTAGTACGTATAATTAACTACCACAGATCAGAAAATATTTAAAAATAATTTTCATGAATTATCTATATATGTATTTAAATATAGGCAAATAAGTGTGGATGTTTTTACAGGATCTCATAATTAACAGTTATAGAAAGTGTATAACGTGTTAACAATAGGGCAAGTCACTAACCTCAGCGCTGAGCACATGGATATCATCGTTTGCACAGTTAAGAGACGGATCAGATGCCACGATGAGCTCAGCGCTGAATTTAGAAACTTACCTGTGATTATGAGTACTTTATAATTTCTATTATAAGGTTCTTATGCATTTTATAAGAAAAATGCATATAAATGTTTTTACAGAGGAAAATAAATCAATTAAAATATTTAATGTAAGTCCAGACACTAGCGGATTCAGAATTTAATTTTGGGGAGAGGAGACTTCAGCCCGAAAGATTTTTTTTCATATGCATATACGAATAATTAATAAGAAAAAAAGGAAGAAAGAAATTAACAATATATATGAAATGGTGTTTTAGTGGTTCTTGAAGTCCTATTAAATGTAATTACACGAACAGGAATACTTTAAGAGATAGTTTTTATTTTTTATTTTTTTCAGTAAAACATGGTATTATTTTACCATTTTAGGGGAGGGGAACTTCAGCCCGAAAGCCTCACTCCCCCCCCCCCCCCCCATCACTCCTCCCCCGTAGATCCGTCTGTGAGTCGAGAAAATTAAAAATTTCAACTATTTTTTTATCCATATATTCCAAGTATTTTAGGTAATTATTTAGATGAGGGCCTTCTGTTTAGAGGTGGTTCACAATCACTTCGGCCACACTTGTTCATGAGACGCCGAAAACAGTCCGATAAACCCAGATGCGTGATTGGTAATCCCCGAACAAGAGTGACCGAAGTGATTGTGAAACACCTATAAACAATGCGGCCCTCATCTAAATAATTACCAAATTAAGAAGTACTCCCCAAGATCAACAGAACTAATAAATAAATTTAATTTATTCTGTGAATGGAGAGAAGAGGAAAATACAGTTAATTTTCAATTGAAAATAATGGAAATACTTTCGACAGAGAAACTTCAAAAACAGCATCAACTGATATAAAATTAAAAAAGTTAAATATTATAACCATATACCTGAAATATTCTACAACAGATGTTCACACAAATGTAGATCAAATATCAACTACTATAGTAATAATAGAATGTTCTAGATAATTGTGTCCCTTTTCGGAACCGTGATAATTCATTTGAAAAAAATACATCAATGAATATTATACATAGAAATAGTGAATGAATTCATTCTGAGTTCTTCAAACATAAGAAAAAAATTGCAGCAATGATTTTATGATAATTATTTTAACAATACATACGTGATGTATTAGTAATACTTATTAATATCAAATTTCCACTAAATTACTGATCTGGGGTTCATGTAATATAGATGGGTGACTTTTTTTCAACAAATCCTGTTATAATATTTAAATTTAAAAAACAAAAAATACCTTAAATAATGACGTACTGTACCAACGATATGAAAATATCTACATTGAACATATTAATTATGAAAGAAAACATTCCATAATTCATATATTGAAGATCGACTTACCTTGTAATAGCTTGCTTTGCTCTTTTCTCCTACCACTTCATACATCGATTTAAAAAAACCAATCAACCTATCTCTAACTTTTAATATACAACTTTAATAATTGATTAGACTAGCACAATAAATGGAACCACCGACAATTAACAATAACAAAATAGTCGGTAAGTAATACCACGAAATCTCTTCGAACTATACGAACCGCCTTTTTCCCACTACCTTAATTCTGTGAATAATCGATTACAGTAACTACTTTCACAAACACCGAAATTCAAATTTTTCATGAGGAAAAATCCAAAGATTCATTTTCGATTGTTCTAAAAATCTTTATATAAAAGCAAAGGTTCGATTAAAAAAATCAATTACATTTATATAATCATAAATCATCATTTTTAGAAAAACATGCGCATATTTTTAGAGCATCTTTATTTTATTTAAGAACAATCTCTAGTTCATTGAAAAATAATAATAATAATTATAAAAGAAAAATCGTACAGAAAAACAGATAACTATTGTTTATGATTGATTCACTGAAATATATATATTTAATCAAACTGTTCATTTTATATTTTAAAGTATATACAATTCACTTAAATAAATTTTTATTTATAAGTAATGATTTTCTTAACTTATTACCCAATCTTTATAATTCATTAATAAATAAATATATAAGTTCTATAGTTTAGAATGAAATCTATTTTCCCTCCAATAAGATAGAGGACTCTACTAGAGCTAAAAACAAATTAATAATCATAGCTTCCAATGCATACTATGTTCATTCATTTTTTTTGTATTTTAAGTTCAATAAGTTAAAGTGTTTCTGAATAACTTCTTGTATTACTTTAATTTTCCATTCACACCTAATAACTACATTATATTTCTTAATCTTAATGGAGATAATTAGGAGATTGGGTATCTGGTTAGTTAAATTAAGATTAAATTTAAGATAGTCAAGATGGATGTAAAATTCTTTAAATAAAAGGAAATATATTTGGTTATAACAAAGTTTCATCTGATATTTTATTTAAATTATTATTGGCTTTGTATTCAGAATAAATTCATGTACTTGATCATGCTATCGAACTTAAAATTATTGAAATGCAGTGTAATATTATTTTTATAGTTTTTAAAAATATATTTTTGTATTTGTAGAAAAATTGTATTTTATAATACATGATTAAATAAAAATTATATTTTTATAAATATGATTACATCAAAATTTTGAAATATTTAACTTAAATATTTATTTTAAAGGGAGTGCTCAGTCTGAAGAATTGAGACGGGATGTAGCTGAAGAAGCAAGGGCTGTGACTGAGTACCTGCAATCCGCAAGAAGTAGAGAAGCTGCAAGATCATTGATTAGGTAACTCATAAAATATACCATCCTCACAATAGGATCTCATTGATTCAAAAATTTATATTTATTTCTGAGAAAGCAAAATATATTTCATTTAGCACTAATATAGTATTTATATTTGTTCTGTGGTATGCAGTCTATGGATAAACTGACATGATTAAGAATAGTCATGTTTATTCAACTGTGAAGACAGGAAAAATTAAAATTTATATCTATTTAATTTTTGTTTTTCTGAAATCTAATTTATCTCCATTATATCTATTGTGAGTAATATTTGAAATTTCATTGTTATATGTGTAGATCAAGACTTGGTGGGACCTCGGAGTTCGGCCATACACCTCCACAGCCACGGGCTGAGGACTACTCTGTGATGCTGGTACGTAGGCGAGGAGGGCTGTCGCGGCTGGCCACTGCACCCTCTGGACCTCAGCCATGCAATCCATCTTCTTGTGATTTTTGGCCACACTGTGCTCATAGAGATGGTGATTATGTATCTAGAGTAACAACACCTCCCCATCCACCTCCACCAACCATGCGGCTTTCCCATAGCTATCCCAATCAGGTTGGTTTTATTTATTTATTTTTTTCTTACTAGTAAGTGTACAAGCATTCAAGAGAAGCTAAGTTTTGTTTCTTGTAGGCTAAGAGGGAAGCAATGAGTTACGGGTATGCAACAAGATCATCCCCTGCATCTTTAGAGAGGGTTGATACCTCTCCTCGTCCAAGGCGTGGGGCTAGTCTTAACCTACCTGAACCAAGGTAAGATTAATAATTATTATGTATGTTGATTATGATTTGTAGCAATATTTTAATCATGGACAGTTTATAAACATAACATTGATTAAAGTGACATCTGATTTGTAAATTTGTGTTAATTAATTATTTAAAGCTTCTGTTAAACTAAATATGTTGATAAACTAATTGTATATTTAAGAAGTTAAATTTTTAGTGACCAAAAGTAAAAAATAATGTATGCACTTAAAATATTGATAACAATAAATACACAAATCATTCATTTTCACTATTTTTAAAGAAATAAATCCATAACTAGATCAATCTAAATGAATATTAAACAAACACTTTTCTCATAATATTTATCTCATTTAGCATAAATCGGTCTGGAATTTACTATACCTATCTTATACCATTCACTTTTCAAAAAAATAATATGTTAAGCCTTCAAGATTTATTTGGAGGTTTTATCAGTACACTAAAATGCATACCCCATGGATTTAATCAGAAACTGATAATTAAAAACTTAACTGTATATATGTATGTTAAATGTATACGTACACTATCAATTTTTTTTATATTCCTTCTTTGCCTTTTGGAAATTCGTCTATTCATAAATATGAGTATATCCACAAATCATTATAGATTTTGTTCCCAGATCGGCACCATTTTCTTTATTCAGGTCATGGTTTAGTAGTCTCCTATGCAATTGCCAGCCACCACTCTTCTTACCTCCCCTAAATATAATTGGACTAGAATCATAAATATCATCCACCCACATAGTTTTTATTGGCAATCAGTTATGGGGATTCAATTTCCACTTGGAAATAAAATCTTATTTTCTTAGACACACTGCCTCATGAGCAGTACGTCATGACCACATGCTTGACAGTCTCAGGAACGCTGCTATGTGGTATAGGACTTCAATATTTTTTGTCAAAACTGTACATAGTTTGGAACGATATGATCAGTGGAAATTTGTAAAACCCATTATTCTGGGAAGACACAATTTTTTTTTTCATTCCACTCCACATCTTTGGCAAAGGCGATTGGTGTGTTTTTACTATGTAAATTGGGTTTTATTTGAAATCCTCCATGTTTCTTGAGAATCTGAGAAGTCCAACAGTTCAGGAGAAAACAACTTACTTCTAGTCATGATCCAACTGTGGAAAAGTAGTTTCTCAAGGATGCCCATTTTAGAGCCAACTTCAACTGCCAGCTCCATTATTCTACCGTATACTTTTAGAGGATCCATTCTATTTTCTGTGATCATCAGTTCTAAATTGAATCTGTTATGAGCAAGGGTCACCCTACTTCCCAAATATTCCATATGAGTAATCACATTGAAATTTCTTCCAATCCTAATCTCAAGTTAGGTGACCACCTCACTGAAATGTATTCTTAATTGTTATAAAAAAATAGTTAATACATGAAAATAATTAAAATCATTAACCTATAGGGAAAACAACAATACCTAAAACAAATATTTAATGCCAGGTTAATTTAACTATTGGTTTTACTTTTTTCAAATGACAAAGGTGTTTTTTTTTCCTAATTATTTCTCATGACAACTGGTTGCATTATTTATTATATCGTGATTGATGAAGGTAATGTCTAATCCTTTAGCTGATGTTTTTAAACATGAACTGTTAATGAATAAATCCTCATTAAATGAATTTTTATAGAGACCAGCTGTAAATAAATTAGAAGGTTGCTAGTGAATTTCTTCACACCCCAAGAATAATAGTATCCGAATTGTCCATTAAAATTTTACAATGCATTGAAACTTTAGAAAATGTGTCCATGTCCAAGTATTCTGCTGTCATAGGTTGCCTAGAATCACACATTCTTCACTTAGGGGAATTCATCCTCATCCTCAGTCATATGGAAAAACGATGAGCCTTAAGGTAATCCCATCTCGTCAGCCTGAAGCAAACACCTCTCCAAGGAACATCAGGTATGAAGGATGGATATTCTTTAAGTTCAGCCCTCTAGTTGTCTCTCGTTGATTGTAGGAAATCCATTGTAAAACCTTTTTTTGATTCCCTGATTTTTGATCCCTTGATGTAATTCATTTTTTTAATTAGAAAGACATTGAATTTATGGTTTAAAAAGAATTGAGACTATAAAGAGAAAGACAAAGTACATTACTGCTTAAAAATGATTTGCAAAAGTTTGTTATATCATCGAAATAATTTCAAAGTTGTAGAAAGGAAGTTAAAACTGAGAAGCTTAAAGGAAATAGCCTACGGTTCTTTTCTTATTGAGGTGTGGACTGTTTTTATAATCGATTCTTAGTTGATTCTGATGGACTGTTCTTTTATATTGAGACAGTTTTTTGCATCCTTGTTTATGACCATTGAACTCATTATGCTAAATGTGTTGTAAAATCAAGTTTTACTTTAGCCATAACATCACCATGTTTGATACGGAGAGGAATTTAAGAAGTATTATTTGATAACAACCCTAAACACATTTTGAGTTATAGGGTTCTGATAGGGTACAGAATTATAGAGTTTTGAATAAGCCTTTTTTAGGAAACAGATATATGTGATAAATACCTCAGTTTAATAAATCAGAGAAATGGTAATTTTTATTTTTCATTGCTTAAATTGATGACTGATGTCATTTTTTTAATTTATTCAAAAACATTTATCAGAATTATAAATCTTTATCAGAAATACTATTTTTCATGCATATTTCCTTCTTATTCTTTGTGCTGCATCCTGTCAAATCATTCATACATTGGAGAGAGATTTGTTTAATAATATGTGAAAAAAATTACTTGCGAGTTTGGCAAACTATCGTTAATGTAATGGAAAGAAGCAATATTGGAAGCAGAGATTCTTTCTCTAATTTTTGCTAATGTGGAGGAAGGAATCTAATACATTAATCAAATAAACATTCATTAGAAATAATTATTTCAGAGTTATGTCAGGTATAGAATGAATAAATTATTTAATGTGCTTAAAGCATCTGTTGACATAGATGAGCTTCATTTTAACAGCAGTTTTAAAAACGTATCAACACTCAAAAATTTTATCAAACATGACGGTAATACAACAAACGAATAAAGAGTGGTTAGATCTAAAATATGTGTAGGAAATGCAGTAAACGTTATGTTGTAATGTCAGCTGAGAAAACAATTTAGGTGGGCACCTGTAATCAGTTTCTGAACTCAGACTAATGACAGAATCTCTTCAAAACAATTGAAGTAAATAATTACTTTTATATTCCTCAGATATATACTTAAGACATAATACTGACTGCCTCTCAAATCATCTTTTATTTAATTTGACTAAACTGAGCATGACCTTATTGGCCCAATCTAAGTAGCAACCACTAAATTATTTTGGTATAGTTTTCTTGATCAACCCTTATCTTATACAACCTTTGTTCATATCTTATTTTAAGTATTTATTAAAAAACCTTTTTTTTTAAACTATTCCCATCATTTTTAGGTACTACAATTTTTTTTTTTCTTTATATATCCACTGACAGCCAAACAATTCCACCCACTTGATCTAAAAATATTTCTGCTTTGGATTGGTCTATTGTTTTTAATGAATAAATAGGTAATCATTTTGTTTGTTTTCTATTAGGAATGTTCATATAGAGGACAATAACTCTTAATCCTTAATTCAATGAAATGATTCTAGATTCCAATGTTTCCAAGATTCCAAGACGAACCATTATTATTCTAAAAGAAATTAACTACATCATCATTTAGTAGCGCGTGTTTCCTCCTCTTTCCTTCACTACTTCTTGAAGATGCCTCGGCATACTTTCCACCAGTTGGAAAAAGTCCCTTTGCTGGAGGATAGCCCATTTCTCCCGAAGAGCCCTTTCAAGGTCCTGCAGTGTATCAGGAAGTGTATCTTATTCGTCTTCCCAGGTTATCCCATAAATGCTCAATGGGGTTCAAATCTGGAGAACGTGCTGGCCAGGCTAAAACCTCAATATTGTTACTGTTGAAGGACCGTCTGCACTATGCGTGCGACATGTGGCGTGCATTATCGTGCATTAGAATAGAACGATCGCCGATTTCGTTGAGGATAGGCAACACATGAGGTTCCAAAATCTCATCTACATAGTGAATGGCCATCAAAGACCCTTCACAAACAACAACCAATTCTGTGCGGCGCTCCATTGAAATCCCAGCCCACACCATTAAAGGAACCATTTTGGAAAGGTTGGCTCTGGGAAAAATTACAGGCTGCATATCTTTCGTTTCTTCTTCTCCACACCCTTTCACGCCCCTCTGGAGATCGAAGAGCGAATCTTGATTCATCTGTAAAACGTACAGCAGTCCATTCCTCCATAGTCCAATGGCTGTGTTCTCGAAAAAAAGCCAGCCCTGTTACTTTATGAGTTCTGGTCAACTCTGGTCCTCTTACTGGACGAAAAGCCTTTAATCCATACTCATTTTATCTTCTCCGAACAGAACATTCAGAAATTTGCACACCTCAAACTTCTTCGAGCTGATGAATCGCTTGAACAACGGTAAGGTGCGGTTTCATAAAATTCTCAAATTCAAAAGCCGGTCATCCCATGGTTCTGTTACCCTAGGCTGTCCAGAACCGGGACTTCTATTGTAAGAACCAGTTTCCCGAAAACGCTTGACGGCGTCTCGTAAAGTTTCATATGGAACTCCGATGGCATTAGCTGCATATCTAATGGAATGTTTATCATCAATAAGTGCCACACCAGGCGCAACATCCTCAGCACTTAGAGGCATTTTTAAACTTAATATTGAAAAAATTAAAAGCCGGAGACTAAGAAATGTGCTGCAAGAAACGGCACTGAACTAATGATACTGAATAAACATTTTGATTCGATAGAAAGTAAACATTGGAATCTAGAATCATTTCATTGAATTAAGAATTAAGGGTTATTGTCCTCTATATTAACATTCCTAATTGAAAACAAACAAAAAGATTATCTATTTATTCATTGAAAACAATAGAACAATCCAAAGCAGAAATATTTTTAGATGAAAACATGAAAAAATCAAGTGGGTGGAATTTTTTGCCTGTCAGTGTATGTTCATTTGTTTAATTGTTTTGAGCTTTTGTTGTCTTAAAATTGCCCATTGCTTCAAGTTTACATCCTAATGTTTTAAAATTTCCTTATTATTTACGTTTGTATTTACTTCCTTTAAAGAAACTTGACATACATTAGCCTGTTTACCATCCGATCTTAATAATTATTTTTGTTTTTTTCCCTTTCTTTCTTGTCAACATAAAATTTAGGCAGGAGTAACATGATAAGCAAGTAATTAATGTTACATCTGTCAATGAAGTTTTATAAATATATAAATTTCATTGAGGAAAGAGATGGTCCGAGATAGCAGTCTTAAAAAATGTAGTGAAGAACTGTTTTATTTTAAGTCAATGTTTCGACTCAACTATGCAGGTGTTTATCAGTGCGAAACACTTCCAGTTTGGGTATTCTATATAAATTTCAGTTTTTTTCCACATGGTCTTATTGGGATTCCTTGTTTGGAGGTCTCTCAGTTTCTAGATTTCGTTAAATAGTCAGACATCATTGCCATGCACCGGATTTTTTTAAGATTGGGTTTCTTTTATTTCATAAGAAAGTCGCTTTTAGGAAGATCATATATCTCAATGAATGGGCCAGTTTACAATTTATTAAAGTATTTACATTTTTTTTTTTAATTTGAAATTTAACCTAAATTGATTTCTCTGTTCAATTTACATAGGCTAATATTGATTTATTTTAAGAGTAAATATGTCTTCCTTGTGGTCTTCTCATAGAATTTCTTTGGTACTAAAAATAGTATAACTATCATATTAGAAATATATGATTTTTACTTGTCACCTAAAATTTTGGTTTCATACATAGATACCTTGAACTACCTTATCGTTTATCTGAGCTTACCATAATCATCTTCTTGATTTTAAAGTTTAGGTATTCTGAATAATCGAAGTGTTTTATTTTAAAGCATTTAATTATTTTTTTGTCAAGTGTCCCAGCTTCAATCGCTGTGCCTGCATTTAAACAAATTTAAAAACATGTCACACTTGTAGTTATCTGTAGTATAAATTCATATGTATAACCAATTTTAATATTTTGTTTTATATTACCCAATCTAAGATGTCCTTTGGTTAATTGTAACTTATGGCACACAAAAAACTACCTGCTTTCCTTTTTGTCATGTTAATGGTAACCTAATTATTCCACCACTTTTTGTAATTGTTTCATTGGATCTTTTAAATTATACTAAAAATATCATTAGGATAATGTATTTCTATTTCATCCATCAAATTAGAACTATTTTCAGATTTTTTAAAATTATAAAAAAAAATTTCAAAGTGGTAAGTGTACATGAATGTGAGTACCATAAGTGAATCACTGTATTTGTGCATATGGATTACAGTCTTTTTTATTATTGTTTAATTTTACTTTATAATAATTAAATAGTTAATCTAATCTTTGTTTGTACTCAAGTAAGTTAGATAAGTTTATGTATCAATGATTATTGCACTAGTTTAGAAAATCATAAAACATAGAATGATCATTATATATAAATTCACTAAAATCTTTAACCTCTATATATCATATTTATATGATTTTCTCATGAGTTTTCAACATCAATTTTTTTTTTTCCTGAAATAACTAAATTTCACAATGTTTCGAATCTCTATTTATTTTTTTATTGCTCTTAGATTTACAGCCAATGGTGCAATGTTTAATAGTTCATTTTAAAGGCTATTGAATAATCTTTTATTACACCTGAAACGTTAAGAATAAAAATACTTTTTACTTTTCCTCTATATTTTCAGTTCAAAAATGTCATCTTAAATTAAAAAAAAAAAAAAAATGGAAATTATTTCAACAAATATAAGTTAGATGGAGGAATAATATGATTATGACGAGATAAAATTCAGTTATTAAGCCAGTCATCAAGCCAGTCATCATACAACAAGAAAGATTAATCTAATTTTCATGTTGAATTTTACCAATCCACCCAACTTTCTTTGATAAAACATTTAATAAATATTATAAATCATATAATGTTGCTACAATATTGAATAATTTACTAAAGATATTAGAGTAAAGACACCGATTATTGACACTTGTAACATAACTTTGATAAAATAAGCGGTTAGTCTCATATAGGAGTTCAAATTTAGTGTCATTTCAAAAGCACATTAATTAGTCAATTAATGATTGTCTCCAAGATGAAGTCTCTATTGTGTGATAAATTAGATGGAAAACGTATATTTCTTATCATTTCATCTCAGTTGCCAAGATTTTATGGATTTTGTGAAGAAGATGTGGCAAAATTTTACCTATTTTATCTCATGCTGTAATGTTTATGAACTTCAATTCTTTTGACACATTTTGTTAACACTTCCTGATGATGTGATATCATTTTCAAATGTGAATTACGAACAACAGGTATTATTAGAGGTGTCAATAATTGGTGTCTTCAAATCAATTAGAGGTGTCTTCAAAATCATAAGTTCTTCAATTATTGACACAAAGTGTATAATATGACCATAAAGATAAACAAGAACAGAAGAGCGAGTAACAAGGACATTGATAGAAGGAGATAAATAGAAGAATATTGAAAAAGGCCATGAACAGAAAAACATGGTAGAAGTCGAAATTTTTGGCAGATTTGAACTCAGATCGTACAATAAGTAAGGGTGAATCCATCACATCCACAATAGTTACCAAAAGGAAAAAGGCAATTGTGCTTATTGAGATTTCAGGATTTCGGAAGGAAAGGTTGCTGCTAATCCCTTTAGAGGTTACAACAAACCGAAAAATATTTTTTTACTTGATGAGGATGAAAAACATGAGAAGTTGAAGAGCAGAACATAGTTATCAAATTGCTAAAGCCTCTAATGTTTGGGAATAAGAAAATCTGAAGAGCTCTATTTCTTTATTCTCTAAATATTGATTGAAATTTACCAGTATACCTACCTACAGTAGTATATGATTTCCTTTCTCATACTATTTTATGATATCTAGGTATGGTTTGTTCTGAAATTGTTCTGATACTAATGTGCGGTAATTTTGTACCTATGAATAAAAAATATTTTGTTGGAAGTAAACTCGTTTGATGTTTGAATATGGTGTCAATAACTGGTTCCTTTTCCTGTTGAAAATTGTCATCAATTTTGGGCTCAAAAATTTGAAAACTTTATAGTATTCTGTTCATTATATAAGCGAAATCAACAGAACAGACTCGGACTCGTATTAACAACTTCGAAACATACATATAGGTTAATTAATAAAAAAAGTTTAAAGTAAATGATTTAGAACATTTTGTTAAAGCGTCAATAATTGGTGACTTTACCCTATTGTTTTGGAAAAAAAATAAATAAAAATAAACTTCACAACTGAAACAATTTATTTACATATTAAAATATTGTTAACTGATTTCTGTTCATTTCTAGAAAAAAAAAAAAAAAGAATTTCAATTGTTTGGGTAACATCTTGATAAAGAATCCCTTGTATTTTAAGAAACATATTTAAGACCTTTGGAGGATAGCAAAAATTGGCTGTAAATGATTGGTTTTATTTAAAATGATGCTTATAAAAGAAATTAGTTTTAAGGAGTGGATTATTTGTTTTTGAGTTCTTCTATATTGGCTCCTTCTGATAATGTAAAATTACTTTGAAGCTGTATCGGTTATCTTTATTCACCAGATCTACAAGCAACTGGGATTATTTTGGATTCTAAAGCAATTCCCTCATGTGTTCCATAATGGTGATTCATATCAAAAATGAATTTCAAGAATTTATTTTTTCTTTGACTTTAAGTAATATGAGAAAGGAGTAATTAAAATATATGTTACTTTTCTAGTCATATCATTCAGGTTCGGTGCCATTTTATCATAAGTTTTTTATAAAATATTTGGCCAAAGGTACACAATTTCGGCTTCAGGAGCCAGTCCTGTATGAATGCGTTGGGAGAAGATGGAAAAACGACATTCTATGAGATAAAAGAATGACTAAAAGACGAATTATATTGTAATGATAGATTTTAGAAATTTTATGAAGCGATGCATGTTTGCAGGATCTTGAAAATGGCTCCTGAAGCCGAAACGTCGAATAAATAATACAGGATGTAAAAACAGTGTACATTTGGTGACCTTTGGCCTAATATTTTATTAAAAAAATATATATTACATTTTAAGAAAAAAATTGCATTTTTTTTTTTTTATTACCTCAACGTGTTGGTGTTTGTCAAACATGTATATAATAATTACATAATACTCTGTTATAATGATGTGTATTTTCTTTCTATCTACTAAAATACTGAAGTGCTCTATCTTTCTCTCTACTAAATTGCTGAAAAAAACATATTGTAGTTTAATTTTTCTAACTTGATAAGCAGAGATAAAACTACTACCATTAGTCAATACATTAAGACAAGAACTGAAGCTGTTCCCTTCTACTGACTATGCTGTATTCTCTTTGATAATAGGCCTCTGGTAAAGTTATAACATTAAGATTATAGATGAAAGAACCTGTTATTGTGATTCAAACGTCATGATAAAAATTACTTTAAATTTTTATTTTCTATCAGTTTTTATTGTTGCCTTTCCTAGGTTCCGAAGGAGTCCAGACCGCCATGAAGAGCTTATGTACAGAAGAGATGCTTTAGGGGGTGTGCCCACAGCCCCTAAGGTAGACTCTGAAGACTGGCGTGCTGGGGTCCGATGGGAACGTCCTGGTAGTGCCCCTGCCGCTCACGCCCAACAACCTAACAGAATTACTGAGTCCTCTCAGCGATCACTCTCACTACCCAAGTGTTTTCAGTCAGGCCGTGAACAACCTAGACCTCCTCGTGCCACCTACACGTAAGTTATTTTTTCCTACTAATTTAAAAACTATTGAAGCATGAATACTTTTACTATATACATTCAGAACTAATTTTTTTATTTATAAAAATAGTATATTTTTTTTTCTGCAACCCTTGTAACAGGCTGTCTTACTTGTATGATTGTTTTCATATTATGCAAAAATTATCTTTGTTGAAATTAAGTTTTTGGCACATTTTAGGGTCATTTTAAACACAGAGCAGTTGGTAGGTTTGCATATTTTTCAAAAATATTTATTGTAATCTTAAAATAAAATTCAGAATATTTCACAAAAAATAAATATATATATCCCTCTTCTATAAACATTGATGCTGGCCACACAAATGTTGAGTCGGAACTAACCTCTTACATCACAATATTAGTGTTTATTTTTGTTTATTGATCTTTAAACAAATGATATTACAAAATATATATAAACCTAAGGCATGTGAAACACTAAAAAATCATCAGTGTTTTGTATCAGTCGCTTATTAATTATTATATTCATGAAAAATCTGCAAAAAAAAATATGTAGTCAAAGAAAAAACTAATTTACATAAAATAAAAAACATATAAATGGAATATTTAATAGTATGAAAGCATTTACTGCTGCAAAGATGAGAATATCGAATCTCAGAGGACATTTTTGTGATTTGTCTATGACAAAGCTTGGGTAGGGTAGCTTTCCCTGGTGGATGGTCACCATCCAAGTACTAACCATATTCGGCGTTGCTTGAGTTTGATAACCTATTGCAAACGCCTTAGCCCGCAAGGCTACCTCAGCTCTGTATGTATAGCTCAGAGACTGGAATTATGTGGTATACAAAAAAAGACCGAGAACCAAGGTTTTTATAGTCTACAGTTGATATAATTAATAGAGTTATTGTTATTTTAGTGGTCTTAACAATTTTTTAGCTAGAAGCTTTAAGCTATAGCTCAGTTAAAAGTGCACATCAAAAATTTTATAATTACTCAACATTGTCAGAAAATAATTTCTATTCAAAGTAGAGAGGTAAGTGAAAGATGTGTGTTGCGCATACCAGATTTTTAAAAATTGTTTTCTGAATGAATTAAAATCAAATGAGTCATTTAAAAAGAAAGTATATCCCTACATTTGTTTTATCCTGATCATTCCCTAACGATTGAGTGAAATAAGACTATAAAAACATTTAAGGCACTATTTGTTATGGTAGCATGGAAATTTGTCAAAAATATGGTTAAATTTTATTTACAGTATTAGCTTGTTGATTATATTATTAAGATCCTCTTCAACACTATATAATAGACCAATCATTTTATTATTATTATTATATATTACACTTCATTGAACGATTGTTTTACTTTTATCTTATAATCTCAACTTGTAATAAAAAATAATTGTCATTTTAATTATCTTTAAAATTTCTCTGTACAGTGCTGCCTTTTGTAATGTAAATAATGAACTAAAGCACTAAAGGTTTGGTTAAACACCGCTAGATGGCAGGGCATCAGCCAGTTTAATCATTTTATTGTTTCTTCTCTGATAAAATAACAAATCTTTGTCGCCTGCATACCCCAGAATAAAATTTACTTTTCTTCTTTTTCTTAAATCTTGTGTTTTATTGTACTGCTATTCTCCCTGTCAGTTTTTCTTGATATTCTAATTAAAATTTATTAAGAAGATTTTCAAACCAGGATTGAACAACTGTTTAAAGATGAATGAAAAAAATAGAAGTAGATATTAGAAGTGGGTAGTGCTTAGTTTCTGGAATGTTCAGTGGGAAAACTCTGCTCACAAAATGTCAGGAAACTTAGCTTACCATAGCTAATTACTTTAATTAAAGGATAGAAATAATGAATATCAATTTAAGTCGAGTTTGGACATTTTTGATTTGTGACGATTTTTTTAAATTAAAAAAATTCGAAATTTAAATTATATTTTTGTAGTTTATGTGTACATGTCATCTTCATATTTTTTTCAAAACTGTCACAGCAGGTTTAGTTATTATAAATAAAAACTTTGGGTTTATAGTTTATAAAGTATATCTATGATTATAATTGTAAATTGAAAAAAAAAAAAATTGGACTTTTTTTGTAGTTTTAGATCTGTTTCATCCATATCAGTTATTTTTTAAAAAAAGAAGCATTTGTAGAAATAACAAATTGATATATATTTTTTTAATACAATTTTATTTATTTGCAATGAGTAATCGTTGATAATGTCGAGAATTAAGAAATTGCAGATCCTGTCCCAAAAACCGGAACTAAGGTTAGAGGATTGAGCAAGGCCAACCCCTAATAGCCATGTAACATATATGAAACCTATGTATGGACATATTTCTTGATAGGATGCAACACTACTAATTAATCGAATACTATCATTAATGTACAAATTTTATGTGTTTACTTCAGAGACTGTCATTAACTCATTTTCGTGTATAATCCAAATTGTAGCTAATATATCATTTTCCATCAAATCATCCCTATGTATAAATCTATAAGAATAAATTAATGCTCGTCAGTTGAGGACTGAATGCTTATATAGTAATTTGTATATCACCCAGCCCTAGTTTTTATCGAACCAACCAAATTTTTACATCATAATGGGCCACATCTCAGAAAAATATATTTAATTTAATTTTTTTTCTTCATATCCACCTATTTTAAAGAGAAAAGAAAAGGTTGATTTTTTAAAACTGTTTGGTTTTTGCTTTTATGTTAAAAACCTGTTTTAAATGTCTGGTGTTATTTTTCCATTTTGCTGTTAAAAAAGTGAAACAGTTATTCACTTTTTCAGGAAAAACCAGTTATTTTAGACTTAGAATTAGTCGGGTGTAATGATTAACATTTGAAATCATTGGTTGAATTTCACAGTATTTTATTTATTTCTATATTAGTTTCCTATTTTATTTAATGATATCATTAGATCAAGGATATGAGAAGAAGAAAGAGAAGTTTCAGATAGGATCGTATCGCTTTTTGTGGACTGTGGTCAATCATAAGATTTAAAGTGCTGCATTTTTTTTCTATCCTCTTATCTTTTTTACGATTCTTTATTATACTTGACTTTTATTGGTATTTTATTGCTCGTTCATGATTATATCATGGGTTTATTGCAAAAGCCTATTGAATGACATTTCATAACTATAAAGTACTAAGAACTGCGGAAACTTTTTCCTTTGTGAAATCAGAACATTTATCACTTTTTGTTACATAAAAGATTTTTTGCATTTTTTTATTCATCAATAAGGACTTAATTCACAAATACTTCTCATAAAAATTCTCTTAGTGTCTTTTTCAATAAACCGACGATATGCTGCTTTGCTTTGGCAGTTGCACAACTTAATAAAAAGTTTTTTTTTTTAAATTTAATTATAGTAAACAGAAACAATAATGCTTTTAGGAAAGAAAAAAAAATCCTGACATGTGTTTACATTTATAGTCCGAGAGCCCATCAGCAAAAAAAACGATATTGTTTGATGAAAACTTTGAATGCATTTTTTTGAATATTTATAACATTTATACTAAAAAAATGTGAGTCTGCCAGTAGAATCATGCTACTTGTAAAGAAGGCGGATGATTTAAACATTATGCCTGTAACTTGGGGATCGAAAAAGGAAATTCATTGCGAAAAATGTCAGAAAAGTTTTTCTTGTTTTATCTTGGATATATTGGTTTATAAATCTAAAGAACAAAATTGCTAACTGTGGGCCATCAAGTGAAAACTTTTATAGCCCAAAAAATCCAGATTTTTTCGATCTTTTATTTTTTCGATCTTTATTTTTTCACCTATAACTTCTAAATGGTGCATCGAAGTGAAAAACTTCCCCGTTAAGAAATTAAACAATGATAAATTTTGCGAATAAGTACCTAAACATAATAATTTATTTAAGTTGTATGGTCGATAACCACGGTCAACGAACGCTGATTTTACCAAATTCACAAAAACTGAGGCAATTGACTATAAATGGCCCTCGTACTTGGGGCTTAGACCACATGATAGAAGTGAAAGCATCAACAAAATTAATAATATGAAATATAAATTATAAGTAATAGTTTATTGCAAAGAGGATGAAATAGTGAAAAATACCCTCACTTACAGTATGCAGCTCCGATTTTTAGTTTCTGAGATATTTTAATCCATATCTTCAATAAAACTCGTTATCATTTGGTTTTCAATTATATTTTTTTCTATTTTCACCTCTCTAACACTGTGTAGCGTCAAGATACAATTTTGAATAATAGCTCATTACAAAGAGGATGAAATGATGAACATTTCCCTCACTAACAATATGCAGATCCGATTTTTAGTATTTGAGATATTTTAATACATTTAAAAAACACTTAAATTAGTTGACTCTAGTCGACTTTACCCGAGCGTTACACATCGGAAATCTGACGGCTCAATCTAATTCACTCTCCATAAAAAAGTGCAAAACGCGCCTGAAGAATTTTTCACTTCAAAAAACTCATAGAGTAACTGTTGTAGAGCATCAAATTCCACGTCCACCTAGTATTAACAGTTTTAATGTATATAAATTATATCTCTCGAATCGGGATTAGTTATGTCTTCATCAAATTCGGTTTCTTTTGGTACCTCATTTCTCAAAATGTTTTGTTGCTAAGAGGTGGAAAAGAGTCATATGCTGTATATAATAGACTCTTAACAAGAATAACTCAGTAGAATTGCCACCCATACTGTTGAATTATTCAGAATCCCAGATATCTTCATTAAATTCCGCGTCCACTGAGTACCAACAGTTTTAATGTAGGTTACTTACTCCGCTCGAAATTTCTAATGAATATATCCGTGATTTTAAATATTTCAGCAGTATGTGTGTCTATTCTTTTGGGTAAGAAAGATATATATATATTTGTCATGTTCTCTGTATTTAGAATGATTTATTTGTTATTTCTTCTTATTTACATATGAATGTTTTTCATTATATACCGTTAACGTTGGTTGAGGACAATTTTGAAGTAGAAGGAATTGAATTATGAATATAATCTGAGATCAAATAACATTTTTTGTTGTAATTAAAAATCTTAAGTCAATTATCCTCAAATTTATAGTGGTTGTAATAGAAATAAAAGAAATATGAGGATATTTACAATAACGAGCTTAAAGGGTGAGGGTGTGAAGGTCGTTAACAAAATTTAAAGGATATGTTCATACAGTATACTAAAACATCCACTATTTTATATTTCAGTTATCACCACATATTTTTTTTTTTTTAATGTGACATTGTGTTTGGATGTAATTCGACATGTTACTTCATATTTATTTCTTTTTTTTTTTATTCAAAATAATCGACTTCACAGAGGCTTGATTACGATAATTTTGAAAGTGGTTTTCCTTGTACGTAAAGCAGACGCATTTGATATGTTTTCTGTTGAATTTTTCTCTGATATAATAATAGACTAACCATTATCATTATTATTAACTATTAGCCTTTTGATCAGTTGGAAAGAATTTTTTAAGTATAAATACTTTTTATTAAAAAAAAAAAAAACGGCCAAATCCCACACTCAGCTCTTGTGCGAATGTTGTGACTAGGACTTTCAGCTTGATCAGCTATGAAGATAACAAACACGTAGAAGCAGTTTCCCCATCGAGAATAACATATCTCTGACTCAAAAGAAGCAAACTTTCGTTGATCATCAACTCTGAAAATGAATTGCGTAGCACCGCATGAGTAATAAATATATTTCTTAATTCTCTAAGACTGGGCTGGTTGTTACATCTGAATTACTAAATAAATGAAAAAATTATGAGTTAAGCTTTTTAAAAGCGTTATACTTATAATGTACTAGTTAGCCCGTGCGAATAATTAATATAGAAATAAGTCATTGCTATATTAATCTCTTATGAGATAGAGAAAATAATTTTCTTTTTCTCAGTCAAATCAAATTAGTTCATTATATTAATAAACCAAAACATCTGTACATTACTGTAGATTGCATCTTTTTTTTTTCTTCTTTTTTTTTTAACGCATTCAAAGAATGTTTGTTTTAGTTTTGTAAGAAATTTAGTATTCTTTCTAATAATCATGGGTGCAATCAACAAACAAATAATTCGCCACTTCTCCAAGAAATCCCTTTTCGTTTGAAATCTCAATCATCAAAAACCGGAAAAATATGTACATTGGGATTGGTCAGCTCTATATTCTTTCGTACACATTCGGGCATTTTCGTCATCTTTTTTGGTTTTCATATTAAGGCAAGGTTACTATATTTTTAGGGCGTTTTTTTAGTATAGTTCTTATAGAAAAATATGTAATATTAATAGATTAACCTAAATAATTTTCACGGCTCATAAATGTGACACTGATGGAACCAATTTCACAAATTTTCACGGTTTAAGAGGTTTTAATGGTTACAAAATCGATAAAGTACACAACATATGCCTGTTATAACCTTTACTTTATTTAATTTCCTAATTCATTTTATTGACCAAAAGCATTTTTTTGGTCTTATCTAAATATTCTAAATCACAGGCAAACAATGATTAAGTCATGTTTCTCCAAATTCAATATTATTTTTAAAATAAATGTTTGTAAAAAAAACTTGTGGTTTTGAAGTGAAAATGAATAATCTAATTATTTCATAACGAATTACATCTTCCCACATTTTCATAACTCACTGATTAATTTTCCTTTCAAGTAATTTTTATATTTGCAAAACACTTGTGAGATTAAGAAAAAATGAATATTAGTCGTGTTTTCTTTGAAGATTGTTTTAAATCAATGAAGACCAAAAATTAATCGAATAGTTTGATGCAAAAGAAAACCAACAAATTAATAATCAAGTGATAACAATATTTTTGATTGCTCGAAAAGCTCACCATGGTACTGAAAATAACAAAGACTAAAAAAAAAAAGAGCAACATATGTTCACTAACATATACTCACAAAAATGGCCTAACCCGATGGCATGAGAAGATGGGAGAGGCCGCAGCCAAGAAGTGGAAGACCTAGGTTCGTGTTACTCCGGATTAAGAACCATAGAATGCCAACAAGGATGTCGCTAAGGAGTATCCGACCAGAAACTGCAAGAGCTTTAATGGTTCAGGTAAATTATTAATTAAAGTATTTATAGTGACAAATAGAGGCGATGCTTCACTGCCACAGACATAGATTGTTGATGTGTTTTTGGTTTTAAAATATGCCAGCCTTTGGTTCTAGAAAGTTTACTTTTCACACAATCCGAGAATATTATTTACTTTATTTGTGCTATGTTGGATTGACTGATTATGGTTATATTGACATAATAACATCGATCTATTTCTAAGACGCATTTGTCTTTGTTTTTAATTGGTTAAATAATATTTCTTGATGCTGTAGCTGGAATAAATTCGGCCCACCGTTAGTTGGTAGCGGATAAGATCACAAAAGGGGAGGTAACCCTTTACCCTCCAGACGTAATTAACATTACAACTATAAATCACATGTTCCTTTCAATTTTATCGTAGTAAATATGGAAATTAGTTGTGTTGTGTCTCCGACTAATATGAGACGAGGCACACACAAAAACTTACAGAATAAGGATTGAGGTTGGAGAATAAAAAGGCAATGTACTCTTGAAACAAATTAGAACAACAACTTTTATTAACCCTCAGAAAAGTAATACAAAAAGGTATCATCTATCCAACACATGTGTGAAAAATATGATAGATCACCATGTGACGTCACAACATCTAATAATGTTGTGACTCCGACTAATATGAGACGAGACACACACAAAAACTTATGAGATAAGTAATGAGGTTGGAGGATAAAACGATAAAAAGACTTTTTCTCGTCCCTTCCCTAGCCTTTCTTTCTGTATATATACCGCTTTTTCCGTGCCAGAGTAGAAGGCGGGGGATTAATGCCAGAGTTAAAAGCCCCAGGCACCGAGATTCTAACTCTTAATCTTAGGTTTTATCAGGTTGCCGTTTAACGCGTGTTTTGCACATGTGTTAGCCCTCTCGGCCATCCTGCCCTCCCCCCAAAATATTGCTGTTAATGGTGTATGTTCTCAATGATGTAAAAGTATGATAATTAGCGATAGGATATTAGGCTAGTGTGCATCTTCTCCTTCTCTCCCTCTGTACTGTAGCACCCTTTTCTTTACTATTATAAAACCTTAACCATTATTTCCCATATTATATTGCTTAATGATCGCTAATAACCAGCACAATCCTAATGAAAAATGTAAAGAAATTTTTAGAAAATCTGAATGGATGTATTTATAGATGCAATCGAAGAAATCCGATTGAAAGATTTGATAATTAATTTATATTTACCTCAACCCCTGTGCAGATGTTAAGTTCATAACTTGTTGTCAGATATGTGATTTTTAATTAAATTTTGTAATTGACAACTGTTTACATACCATATAATTATCTCCTTTTAATTTTTTTATTAGAAGTATTTCTGTCAAAAGTACACTACTGTTAATTATTACAGAAAATTCCCTAGATTTTATTTTATTTTTATGGTATGATTACTGACATTTTTACTGGCGTGAATATCGCCTCCCAAGCCCCTAGACTCCCTCAAGCATTTTCACAGACTGGTGTTTGTTGATCAGGTCTCAAGAGCAGGCAGCGGCGACTCTACCCCAATCCACTGGTGGCACTTGGTCAGGAGCTCAAGGTACCTGTCCAACCCCCCATGATCTTGCAATAAACATTTTATAAATACCAGCGAATATTTTTGTGTAAGATAGCCTAGATAAGATAGGTTTCTCTATAACCTAACTTGAAGATATTACCAGTGAAATCCGAACCAAATCAAATGAGGTAACTATTGACAGATGGTCAAATAGTCATTATTTGAATTTAAGTACCCATCTTACAAATATATTACCACATCTGATTCTTATACGAAACGCGTTGGTTGAACTAGATTGGTAATCAGTAAACCCTATTTCCTACTTTATTTATAATAAGTACATTTGTTAATACTAAAAAAAAAAAAAATCTTAGAAAGCAGAGCCGTTGCTTGGCTGGAAATCAGAGGAATAGAGGACAAAAATTAAATCTTGTGTAATATATTTTTTTAATAATTAGCATTATATCAATCCGACTAGAAGTTTGAAATTATTTCATTGGCGGAAGCGCAAAGGTATTAAAGTGGAAAACATATAATAAATTTATTTTAATAGTTCTCCTAATTGCATATTATTCCTTAAATAAATGTATTTATCTATAGAGAGTTGATTAAAGATATTATAATCTCGTTAAATACAGGAAAAACAAGTATTTAACAAAAATTATTTATCTAAACAAAAATGTATATTTATACAAAAATTATGGGTGGTAAATAGTCAGGACGCAGTCATCAGCATGTGGATCATCATAAGGGCTCTGTTTTGGTGTTTGAAGCATCTGGCGGGAAAGAAGCAAGGGATGAAGAAGAACATGGCGAATAAGCTGTGTCGTGAGTGCGAGCGGTGTAGAGCTTGAGATGGGTCAGGATGTTCCTCTTGATGTACCCCGTATGCCAGAAATGGCCAGGTAGGGGGAAAAAAAAAAAAAAAAAAAAAAAAAAAAAAAAAAAAAAAAAAAGTTCCTCTTGATGTGTATTGTGAGATGGCGTACGAAGAACTCATATCTCTGATGTGGTGGATTTCAGCGACGAAGTGTATTCTTGATGTTGATAGATGGTCCTAGTGATTGAATGAATTATTGAAGGAAGTTAGAGGACTGTTCTACATATCAAGAGTGATAAATAGTCAGGACGCAGTCATTTTAAGATTTTTATTGTTGCCAACGTTTGAACCCAAGTATGTGGGTCATCACCAGGCCTCTTTTCTGGTGTTTGAAATAGCGGGTGAGCAGGAAGGGATAAAGAAGAAGATGGCGAATTAGAAGATGCTTCAACCACCAGAAGAGAGCCGTGATGATGACCCAAATACTGGGATTGAAATGTCGGTAATAATAAAAATATTAAAATAAATGCTTCCAAACTATTTATTACATGGTATGTGTAACAGTCGATTAACTCCCTATGATTATGCAAAAAATAATTATTGACTTGTTTGTTCATCACTCTGTTAAGTTTGCCAGTCTAACTCTTATTACTAGTACTATCTACCATTTTTTCAATATTTATATGTTTTCTTGTCTTCGCTTGGCCCAAAAGAAGGCATGAAACTTATGCTAACATGTAGGAGAAAACAAAATGAAAATAAATATAACTAGTTGGCCCGTGCAAATAATTCGTAGAAAATTTTGTTTACGGAAAAAATAGAAAAACAATATGGAAATAAGTAGTTCGTATGTATTATGTAAGGAAGGAATTAATATTTTGTTCTTGGTCGATTGCAATATTCCATTAAACATAATAAACCAAAATATTTGTACGAATTGCTTTGCTAGGATCTATTTTTAAATACTGACTGGAAAGATAATAAAAGTAATAAAGGGAAAATAATTCCCCGATCATGGGATTTTCTAAATTATTAAAAAAATTAAAATGTAAGAACAACCAAATGTCTTTAAGAAATAATAAAATTAATATATCAGCCAGAAAAAAAAGTGTAGTAGACTACTCTACTCCTAAATGCAATATCTTTAAACAGGAAAACATTATTAAGTATAGATTAAGTATGATTAAGTATAAAAATTGTCCGATTTTTACGATTTTGTTTTTGTTTTGTAGGTAATTTAGTAATCTTTCTAATTATCATAGGTACAATCCAGAAAAAAATGCATACTTTTTGAGTTATTCACAAATACAGTTTCTTTTCCTCCATAACTTTTTTTCCAGAAATTTCGGGAAGATGGGACTATTTTTCGCATGTGAAAGAGAAGAATATCTTCAAAATTACTGGTCAATCATTCGATTTGATGAAGAATTGACGAATTTATGGCGTACCGACCAAAAAACACCTTTTATAAATAATATATAAGATTTATTTATTTTTACTTTGTACTTTCTCTGACTGAAAAACCCAACCAACTTCTTTTCAATATCTGTTTTCTATAGTAAACAATTGTTATTTATTTTTTCACGCATAGTTTATCAATTAGAAATTTATTATCTAGTAATAGTAACTAGTAATTTGAAATAGTCACTTTTCGTTTCTCTCGAGAAGCTGTTTTTTATTTGGGGAATCATCTCCAAGTAAAAAATAAACTTAAACCTTATGGACTACAATTTTGCATAACTTTTGGAAATGATTGTTTGTACCCTTTGTACATAACTAATTATTAATAAGAGGAGAGGGAGATGACGTCATTGCCCGGGGGAACCGAATGTCTGAGGCCGGCACTGCCTGAATAGCTGCTGATAATACTCATTTATATCCGCGTTTACGATACATTAATTGCCGCGTACTGGCACTTGATAATCCCTCAATAAATTAACAAGTATTCGATTGAAATAAATATGTTTGTCTTCGGTTTTGTAGCAATATATGTACGATAGGTTATAGTTTTTGATATGACTAAATTTATAATTTCTCGCATGATTCAGTAAAACATTTAGTGTTTTGATATCGTAACTTTTTATCCCTTATCTTCCAATCGGGAGTTACTGATACCTAAATTCTTATTTTTAAGATTAAATCAACAAAGATAATTTTGATCGCTTCCATGTCCTTCAGTACTTTTATGGGACCGGGTTGCTGTCCGCCCACAGTTTGGAACTTAAATATATTATCTGGTTGTGCCTAATGTAGTGCTTCGCCTATTTGCTTAAGCCCACAGCTGCTAAATGCTAATTTAGAATATGTTATTGCATCCTCACGAATAAAGGTAGGGAAGCTTTGAATTCAAGCAGATACTGAATTTCAGATTTTTCTTCGAGACCGAAAATTGCAGAATTTACGTCTTGAATTAGAAGAAAAACATTTGTTTCGTGTCTGATGAAATTTTCAAGGATGGTGCTTTAGTGCTTACTATATAGTATATATCATAGGTGTAGAATCTTTTTATCATTAGAGGTTGCAGTAAGGTTAGGCATTAATATCCAAATTTTCTTTACTTAATTAGTTAAATATTAATTAATTCTAACGCTGGATTAATAAATATCTCAAAAAAACGTTTGGAGGTCGCAACGAGGTCGGGATTATCCACATATGCTTTATACAATACGGTAATGTATATACTGTTTCCAGAACTCAGAAGCGATGGATTATAATAAAACTGAAGTGGTGAATTTCATAGATAAGTGACGAATCCCATTTTTGATTTTTAAATTCTTACAACTTTTATAAAAATCATGGAACAAAATTGGGGTTTTGAAACTCAGATGGTTTCAAACGTAAATGGATAGAAATGGGATAAGTTTTGTTTAAAGATTTTAACTCGAACATCAAGATCCATTATAGTTTCAAAGGAACTATATATACTGGGCTCTTTGTTTTAAACATCTAAAATGTTCTGTTTTATATATATTCCATAATATCTATAAAATGTCTCTTATGTGATGTGGCTGCTATAGGATATTTATAACATGTTTAGGTTTTAAAAAATAAAATATTACTATTTATGATAGTGTTATCGACGAACTAAATTATTTCAAATCGGAAATCAATAATTATTGAAAAGGTAGATGGAGGAGCATAGCTCTATGATCCATTGGGTGCTCCGGATAATATAAAAAGAAACTTTTTAATATTTTTAATAAATAAAAAAATATGCAAGTATGTCTTCTACACTCAGTAATATAGTTCGTGACACAGACCCCTTTTTATTGTATTATTAACATCCGCCTGAAACTTCGTAAATAGTTTCATCTCATCGTAAGTTACAACTTTTTTATTTACGAAAACTCTGGGAATTGGGGCGTTTTCAATATGTAAGGGGGCAAACTTTTTCTATGTAATTAGGTACTAAAAACTTGTAAATACTCATTTGCTTTCTACTTGGATCGTAAGACAATTTTATCACAAAATCGATAAAAAAGGTGGCCTACAAAAATATTGGGCCGTTTGTCCTATATAACCTCGTTATTTTGGGGCTGTAGGTCACGCCAAATGGCTTTATATTTTTGAAGGCCATATTTTTTCTCGATTTCGTGATCAAATTATCTTGCGATTCAAGTAGAAAGCAACGGGTATTTACGAGTTTTTAGTACGCAATTTTTGTCCAACAAAGTTTGTCCCCCTCCAGATTGAAAAAGCCCCAATTCCAAGAGTTTTCGTAAATAAAATAGTTCTAGGTTACGGTGGGATGAAACTATGTACGGAGTTTCAGGTGGATGGTAATAATTCGATAAAAAGGGTCTGTACCACTGACTAATACACTTCTATGTTGGGTTTGAAATCGATAATGATTGTTTCCACAAAATTATGCAATAATTATTATATTTGATTTTTAATTTAAAAATCTGATTATATCTGATTTATGAATAAAAAATTAAATCGATCTTTGATGTTTATTGATTCGATTAAAAATAATGATAACTAACTCAGTAATACGATTTTACATAATAATAATGATGATATTGATATTGAAAAAAAAATACCTTTTACACATAAATTAAATAAAATATTAATGTGTGTAAAACGCCATGATTAAGCCAGTTCTGCTGTGAAACCTGGGCACACTAGAAGCCAGAATTGAGAGATAAGAAAGAAAAGTTCTATATAGGACAACAGGGCCTATATGGGACCAGAACCTTGACACATGGCGGAGAAGGAACAATAAAGAACTGCTGAAAGAAATGTGTCAGTCAATATCTCTTAACATGAAGGCAAGGAGGTTAAGATGGGCAGGGCATGTAGCTCATAGCAATCCATCAGGACGCCTTTACACGACAACGAATGCCAGCAGGCAAGGGACCACGTGGGAGACCAAAAACCAGATGGATAGATAGGATAATCAAAGATACGGCTGAGCTTCATGCCGCAAACTGGAAAGCAGTAGCCCAAGATAGGCAGAGGTGGAGAAGGCTGGTTCAGGCGGCCAAAGACCTCCAAGGTCTGTAGAGCCAACCGAAAAATATATATATATATATGTATACTTTATTGAATGCCACAACTGCTAATGAATTTCGGAAATAAAGATGTTCTGTTGCTAATAGGGCCAATAATATTCTCCACTGACTACTCCAGACTCAAAATATATCATAAACACTACAAAAATTTATTTTTCAGATTTTTAAAAAGTATTACTCACGAATTATTATTATTGTTAATTGTAAGCAATTTTAAAAAAAATAATGATCAGGTTATAATTTTTATCACTCATGGTCATAAATAAAAATTGTTCTAAATAAAAATCATCAAATTATTATTTTTTAAATTATTGATTTCAAATAAAAACATATAGGTCTTCAGAACGAACAGTAATCGATTAATTGTTAGTTATTGAGGAGTGTGATCGCTAATGAAGAATGATTCCACTGAAATGTATTACAGCCTTCTATCACTGTTCTTAGGACAATCGTATTATATGTTCGTCGTTTCCTCTCCGGAGGACGAAATACCTCCGAAACGATAAAGCCCATCTCGCAGAAGCGCTCGGAACCAGATTAGCAGAATGGGACTGGAGATAGGCAGATTGTTGATTAGATATGCGTGGGCTGCTGAGTGCGGTGGCGTGTAGACGTCCTTAATATCTTTCCCAGATAGACAGCCAGCGGTAGACCTCAGCGGTTTGTAGCATCCATCCATCGCTAGTGAACACTACACCGAATCTCCATTAAATAATTTTTATTATTGAAGAATAGATTTTATAAGAATAAATCTAAATTTTGAATCTCAATTTCAATACCTTCAACAACGTTCATAAAGTCATTAAAAAAATTAGAGATTTCAAATTCAATATACTGAGAAGGAATAAATTGTTTTTTTAAAAGACATATAGATGGTTGACCGTGATATAATATGAGAAGGAGTTGATCGGGGGTTTTATTTTATTTACTAAAAGTCTGTGAATTGAGGCGTTTTCAATCTGGAGATCGTCAAACTTTGTCTATGTTTCTTCCAACAATATTGCAATAGCCCTCTCATTGTCAGCCATATTTTTCAGGAATGCCTCTATTACACTGCAAGCTTAAATGGATTATCTCTTAGACCGGATATTTCAACTATTTTAAATAATGGCGAATCAAATATAAAAACAGTTATAAATTTACATAAATCTCATCGATTATTTAACAGAATATAGAAATGTATATGAATGCTTGTATATATACGTGTATATATATACATATAAGCTTTTGGATTAGGGGTGTTTTCAATCTGGAGGTCGGCAAACATTGTCCATTTAATTAAGTCCTAAAAACTCGTAAATACTCATTTGCTTTCCACTTAAACAGTAAGATTTTGCGCAAAAACTTGATAAAAAAGGTGACCTTCAAAAATATTAAGCCGTTTGGCGAACCTACACCCCCAAAATGAGAAAATAACGAGATTGTATATGCCATACGGGCCGTATTTTTGTAGGCCACATTTTTTCTCGATTTAGTGTTCAAGTTATCTTACGATCCAAGTGGAAATCAAATGCGTATATACGAGTTTTTAGGACTTAATTAAAAAAGGACTAAAAAGGACTTTGCATTGTAAAGTTCAAAAATGTCATGTTCTAGAGAAAAAATCGCAAGAAATAAAATTCTTGTCGAATGCTTCTTAGATTTTGTTGTTACCATGGGATACTTATCACGTATGCACGCTTTAAAAATTAAAATATCTCTTTTTATGTTAGTCTTATTTAATTTAGTTAGACCGAATTAGTTTAATATTCTTAAAACCTTTATTCTTTCATTTAATGATTTTTTGTTGTCGACGGTTTTTTTTTTGATCTAGGACACTATTATTTAAAAAACAATCAGGAAATTATAGTCGATTTTTAAATTCTGATGAATGTACAAGTATTCCTTTATTTATTTGTTTTTATTGTTGCCTCTACCCTACAGGTTCATTGGCAACACTTCCTATTTATATTCTATTGTAGAACTTTATTATTTTTAAAAATTTAAAAGGTTTTTTCCACGGCGTTTTCGTTGTCACTGAGGTTTTCTTTTAGGCTCTGAGCCATATCGAGATTTTTTCTTACATTCTTGAATACTGGGCAGTCTTGGATGATGTTATAAAATTATTTTAGGGAGTTTACAATTTAATTTAATTTTAGATTTATTTATGGCTTAATACATATATCTAGTGCTGATTTCGACCAGTTTCGAAAAAGGGGGTTTCTGATCCCTTCCAAAGATCAATGAATAGATTTTAGTTTTTAGGGGTGAACCACCTCCAGATTTAGAATATTTCATCTTTTATCTGTTTAATTAATCCAAAAAGGCTTATATTCATTGGAACGTGGATAAATTTGAATGTGGATCCTTCATTTGGAATTAATGCGCAGGCTATAGAACAGGTGAAATCAATTATCCCCTCCAATTAGTTGGGATATTAATTAATTCGCCAATTAATTGACAGACAGGGGGGCTTGGTTACTCATTCTGTCGTTAGCTGACAGGAATGTTTTTTGTATCTGACGCCTCAGGCATTATAATCGTCAGCATTTTTCGCAACTTTTTCTCTGTAATCTCGTTCATATTATATCTGAGTGAAAGCACAGATCCACCACTATTATTTCTTGTAGCATAATATCACAATTTAAACATAAAATCGATACTCCCTTGGCTGGCATTTATTATCATGCTTCAAATATATCAATATGAATAATTATATATAAATATTCTATTTATATACAATCATTAGAATATTTTCAGTAAATAAATGAATAATTTTAAGAATTATAAATTGAAAAAATACGTTGTATGAATATCGCGAAGCCAATTTGTTTAACACTTACATTGTTATCCAGATTTGGTTTGATTATTTTTTATGAATTACTAATGTCTCACTCGATACTTCAATATTCTCTAAAATAATATCTGTTACATTCTTGTGTAAAGAGAAATCTGTTGAAAATAGATAAGGAGAAAAACATGGATGGTATGAAACTTCACTGACTATGATCAATATCCTTGTTAACGATCAATTTTAGAGAGTTGATTTGGCAGTTTTGTTTTTGTTCTATTTCTTATTGATTGCAGAATGTAACATTCTATCACTTTAACAATGGTTATAATGGGTAGGTAAGACCACATTCACACTGTATGTACAAACAAATAAAAGTTAATAAAAAGAAGCCAAATAGTAATTAAATAATAATCAAAAAGTATATACTTTAAAATTATTATTATTTTTTTTTTTATTGATGATATTTACAACTGTATTACAAATAAAAATACATCCAGTTTTAAAATTAAATAAAATAACTTAAAGATAATTAATTTTTAAAAAAACACATGCATACTTCTATACACTATTACGTACATACAATCAGGTGAAGAAACACCGATGCAAGCTTGTATCTCCAATTATGGAAGGACAAGCAGGATTCCAGGAGATCCCTGAGCTACCTACTCTTTCAATCGTGTCACTGGTACTAAAGTCAGTGGAGATCGTTCGAGAGCGCTAAAGAATTTGGCAGTTAAATTGAATAATAAAATAAAATTACACAATCGGTGAGATAATTTTATTACATGTGTACATGAAACTTATTCTGTGTTCCAAAAATCTTTAACTGCAGAAATTATATTTTATTTATATAGTCATATTTAGAACGGGATTGAGATAATCTGTTTTTTCAGAGCTTTGGTTAAAAAATTAAAATATCGAAATATATTATTTATAAACATCAAAAATTAGTTTGTTTTTTTTACAATTACTTTAAAAATCTTTTTAAAATAAATACATACAAATAAGTTTAGTTTTTTTCCGCTTACAAAATTATTTCAAAATTATATTTTTTACAAAATTGATCTGACACCGTAGTATTAAAACTATTTCTTTTTTATTTTCTGATAGTAAAACTCTTACTGGAAGAATATCTTCAATTGGAAAACGAAAGAAGAAAAATAGGCTTAGCCAAAAACATTAAGAGTAATCCGACTGTACAGTTAGTCACTACTTTGTTTAATTTTTGAAGTTAACAACTTACTGTAAAATAATACAAATTATAATATAACGCTAATGACTTATGGGAATAGAAGCGAAAAAGAGAAAAGAAAAAAAAACATATGTTTTACGACAAAGTATTGCTCTATTTCAGTTTTACAATTTAGATTTTTTTAAAGAATGTTTTGTATGAGTTCCTACATACTCTCTCTATATTGGAAAAATGTGTGGTGTTTAATTGTGAAATTCCGAATGACACATAATGTAAATTTATCTTTCAGTTAATAGGAATGTAATTTATAAATTTTCGTAAAAAATGTAAAATATTTGTTAATTAACTTTATTATATTAAAAATTCCACATTCCTTACAAATTTACTGTCCTCTTAGTTATTTTCCTAATCGATTCTCGATAAATCTACAAAGCCTCTCAAAAGAAGATGTCTCCGGGGCTTTATAAAACACATCTGCATTAGGAGTCAGCTAGTATTGCTCATACTTCGTCAATACTTATTTTATTTTGTAATACAGTTGCAATTTTACAACAAATAGATAAATAGGTTTGATGTTTATTGTCGAGCTTGTTGAAGTTGTCTCGTGTTTCAATATTTTCCAAACCGCAACCCCTTTCACCTTTATGGTTCCATATTATGTTGTGTAACGAAGTGTGAAGTGTCTCATGCCTCCGGGAACGTGTGGGAATCGTGCCACATGATTTGTGTGGCTTCCATGTCGTCTGTCATGTCTTGTCATATGTTGAAAATAGATACCGATGTCAGTATTTTTCCATGAACCTGTCGGACTGATACTGAATCATTCACCGAAATTCTGGAACGGAAATATTTTTATGGTGTACGTCATGACTAAATATCGGTAATATAGGTAATATATGATCAACTAGTATACCATGGTGAAAACTCTCACATTAAATTGATATCGATCTTCCAAATGCAATCGACGTATCAGCGACATGATTCAGCACTTACTACGACTGTTAAAGTTACAATTTACTTAATAATTGATTAGCTTGTCCCGCTCTAAAATATCCCTCTAGTTGAGTAGTTAAGCTATAAGAGACAGATATTCCTGAACAGGAGTCGAGAGTATAGAAACCTGGATAAAACAATTGGTTCTATATTATTCCACGTGACAAATGGATCATAAAACTATCTTCCATTTACCTTTTAAATTAATTTTTAGTTTGTCAAAGAAAAATCATAATTAGCGATATTATAATTTTTAAAACCTAAACAAAACGTGATATGTATCCCATGGCAATCGTGAAACCTAACAGGCTTTCGGCAAGAATGTATTATTTATTTCGACAACGAGATATTTTTGGACATAAAATGGAGGGCCCGGTACTTTAAAACACAATTCATCCTAGCTTCATCAACCTTTACGTTCCAGTGCAACTAACCTTTACGTCATCAACCTTTATAACTATCTTTTTTGAAGCCTACCAATTTTCACAGTAACTTTTATTAAATTTGTTTTAGAAATTTAAGGATCGATAAGGAGATTCGTCACTTCTCCATAAAATTGTCTTCATTTGATACCTCCTCGTTTATCAAAGTCCAAAGCTCCTGAGAGCCATAACAGATGTTATAGTATGTATGCCTCAGTATTATATGAGCCTTTCAGTTTACAAAATGACTAACTCAAATTTCATCATTTTTTATTGTTCGTTTCAGTGCTATTTCTAGTGGGAGAATTTAAAGCTTAATACACAATTCTATATTTCAACACAAAAATCACCTACTACAGAATCAACTTACTCACTGTTTGTACAGATATTATAAATTATCCAACCAGAAATATCACTAAGATGACTTTACTCAAAAATGTTGAAATTGGAGTTAGTCATTCTGTCAAGTGAAACGCTCATATACAGTCTAAATTGTTTGTTGATATATTAAGGTCATCGGTGCTCAATACATACCATGGCACTTACCATCCGTAGGTAAAATAAAAATCTTGGTTCTACTTATACGTTTCCTTCTCATGCTCTCAGTAGACGTATAAATTCTGTTAGTGTAATTAAGAAGAGAAGGTGCTTCTTTTGTAAATGTTTGGCTCATTTCGTTCAGGTTCATACCTCCAATCCAAATTCCTTCGTAAAATCTTTAATGCAGCTTACTTTATTACTAATAAATTCATCCATAACGACCTTAATGTTCCATATGTTCCCGATTTGACCCAATCCAGATATCTATCCTTCCATAATAAGCTTCAGAATAATCTTAATCATCTCGTTTCTAACCTTGCTTCCTCATCGATCCCTGACAATTCTCCTGAGGCGTCTGAAAAGAAGATGGCCTCGCGATCTTCTAATTTAAATACTTTATTACAGTGCTACCAATGGGTAGATTCTCTACAAGTCTTTTCATGTCATTGTATTTCTCTGCATCATATTTACTGGGTGTATATTTATTTTCATACAGTTGTAAATTTCATAAATAATAATAATAATAATCCTTCCGAGCCTAAAGAAAGTACTAAAGATTGAGAGGAAAATTCTGAGGAGGATTCACGGACCCACAATATCCAATGAAGAAATATATAGGAATTTGGAATAAATGGAAACAGCCATCAGGACCAGTATATTGAGGTTCTACGGGCAAATGATCAGAATGACCATACCAATAATGTGATAGATTTACAAGAATACTGATCCAAAAGTGATCGAGAGGATAATTTCCAACTTCAGATATCATATTATAAATTCAATGATAATCACATTTTAATTGACACAGATGGTGTCGACGGTTACATTGGATTAAATTTCAATGAATATTTAAAATTAGAGGAATCCGGTGCAGATTTAAAACATGCTGAAAATGAAGATAGAAAACATCAGATTTTAGAGCTTATTAATAAACATAAACACATGTTTGCTAGAGATAGATTTGGCATTTGAAAAGTGCGATCAGAAGAGGCAGAGATAAAATTTTTATCTAACAAGTATGTCACCTGTCGTTCAAATAAGTGTTCACTTCCTGACGATGAAGAAATAAGAAGTCATTCGAAATGAAAATTTTCGACAAAGTCTGCAGCAATAAAAGTATGGGGAAGATATGTAAAACAAATAAAAGAGAAACTGGATAGGCTAGACATCACGGACAAGGACTGCTTGGATAGAGAGATTTTTTAGGGAAAAACTAAAAGGTTAGGGTTCTTGTGGGGAAGAGGGAGAGGCGAGGGAGAAAATGGACTAAGGAAGAGCCAGAGGAACAGTCCAGGAGGATGAAAGAATATTGGAATAGAAGGAAGGTGAAAGGTGTGAATAAGAACTATAATATGGCCTTTGCTGTCCGATTCGTCTAAAAAATGATAATAATAATAATAAAAGTTGTATGCCAATCTGTCCAGGGACAAACACTGAATGTATTATTTTCCATCGTTATATTCTCCCGAAAGAGACTCAATCTGCTCTACAAGGTTATGTTTTTAACTTTTTGAATTTTACATTTAAATAATCTAGAGACAACATTACATATATCATGTAATAATGGTATAATTTCATTGAGGTAATATTTTGGTTTTATTAATTTTATAAACTATTTTAAGTAAACTCGTCTTGTCAATGTAAAATCAAATGACTTTTAATATCACGCAGGTATTAACCTCATTAAAATAATCTAATAAGGATTAAATGCCGAATTTAAGAAATTTAATCTCCTAAGGAATTGTTTTAATTAAAAAATAAAAGGTAATTTGTTAAAAAAAAATGGAATTCGATAATTAAATAAAGTTGAGAATGGAAGAAATATTTTTGGAAATAAGAGTAGTATCATATTCCGTTCGAAAGCTAATGGTTTAAAAAAAAAGTATTTATTTTTATTTATTAATTGAAATTTGTAACTGTGTTTAATAAATACACCCAGTAAATATTCTAAATTTTAGAAAAAGTAATATCAAACATAGGAACTCGTACTTGAAAAACATTCGTATAAGATCGTAAAAGGTAATTAAGAGTGAGAAAAAGCTAATGATTTTCAATTATTTTAGTTATTTTTATGTCTATTTTTATATAATTGAATGATAAATTAACGTTTTCATAGAAACTAAGTGAAATTTCCATAGAAAATATATTTACACGTAAATTTCTTATACAACTGAATTCATCGAAAATATATCGTAAACAGAATTGTCATAATTTATTTTGATTGACTTAAGTTCCTATTTATAATTATAGTAATATTCTTGAGGTTTATTATCGTTATAGTAAATTAGTTTCCATTAAAAGTGATGTGGTAGGTGAAAGTTGTGTGATGGATAGAGCCTTATTTTTTTTTTAAATTTTGCTTTAGTCATTAAGAGTTTAAACATATCATACTTAAATTTATTCAACATCATAACGTCTGGGATGGTATGATGGGGAAAGAAAACCTCAACTGCGAACCTACCTTTCCCATCAACTTAATGCCCATACTTGTGCAAGAATTCAATATATGGATTGCCTTTACGTCTAACCTACAAAGTACCAAAATTGATTTTGAGCATTTAACCTCCCTGTATAGTTATGAGACGGAATCTTAATCAAGCGTTATGTTACCATTTGTAACATAGATCACTTAAAAGGCATTACTAAGAAAGCACTTTAACGTTAATATTTTGCAAGAACTCATTACTAAACTTCATGTTCGACGCTTTCGAACTACATTATTTAAAATACTTCAATGCCACAAGCCAATACTCGGTCGATGAATAATGAGTTGTAATTCTATCTTACTTTTTGAGGTAATGACCTATCATAATAAAAATATGGTTACATTTATACAACTACATGTTGATAATGAGTATATTATAACATAATATAATGTACCATGTGAATATAATTATATTTAAGATGAGTTAGTAATAATTTATTTCTTTGCTTTCGCATTACCAAGGTAGAGAGGAAGTAATCTAAAGAAATCATATAAAATAAACTCGGTGAATAAGAATTCATTTCACGAAATAATATATACCACTTATATAAAATAATAATAATCATTAGGTACTAGAAAAAAATCAATTAAATGCTAAAACAAAAACTGACACAGAAACTGACACAAAGACAAAACACACAAAAAAAAAGGAAAAAGAAAATTAAATTGCTCACTATAAAAAAAAGGATAATCAAAATTATATTACCAATAATCGAAACCTTTAAGAATAATTACATTTTTATTATTTCCTCTCTCTCTCTCTCTCAAAAAAAAAAAAAAAATCTTTTTTCGAAGATATGGAAGAAAATGAGTTAAACCAGTATTTCTCATTTCCAATAATCTCCTTTTTATGTATTAGCTTGTGAGGCATATTTGTTTGCCGAAATTATATTTTGTTAATTATTTTTTTATTTGCCAAATTCTAATTTCAATATATCAGTACAAAACATATTGGACAAAAATATCCATTTTTTTTAATGTGGATATTTTCAATTTATTCTAATTGTTATAGTAAGCAATTGAAACAGTTAAATGTTTAGATAGAACGAATTCTCATTTCTTATTAAAATGGGGCTTTCGTAAGCAGCTTATTTTTTTGGTGGGAAAAGGGCGGAGATATCGTTTTCTATAGTCAAATTTTAATATCAATGTATCGATAAAATAGAATATCGTTCAAAAATATCGAAATATTTTTCAATATAGATATTTCGACATTTTTCGAACAGCCATGCAATGAGAGTACAATTTTTATTTATAATTAAAATATACCTAAGCTAACATTTTTGTTTTTTAATAAGAAGTAATATTTCGAATCTGAAATATTTGAACATTATAAAAATATTAAAACCTTTATAGTATGTTCTTTCTTTGCTAATTCTTCTCAATATTTTCATTTACATCCCGATTTCCCTTCCGAACATTTTTGTACGGCATTATATTCTTATTAGAATAAGGGGATGGCAAAAAAATTCTGTTCCTTGGAGAAAACTCTAATGCATTTTTTTTTTTTATTTATCCTGACGCCTGCAACTTTTTCCGGTCTCGTCACTCTTACCCCTTTCGCCGGATGACAGCGAGGTAAGAGCGGTAAATCTCCAAAGAAGTAGTAGGAGAAAAAAAAAATTCGGTTCAAGAGCACGACGCCGGACGCCAAAGCGCCACTAGTGGCTGATCCCCGAAGCAGCGGTTTCCTTGACGACGGCAGTATGGCAGGGTTTGGCCCAGTCGGTGCTCGGGTGTGATGTTTGTCGGTTCGTCCGTCTGTCTGTACCAAGAGTTCGTATATCCGTCTCATGTGCAGCTGTAGGCATTCCTGGCACGCAGGACTCCAGTCTTTGTGAGTACTGGAAAATTTGAAATTTTTGTAATAAAATAATTTCGTCACTTCTAAATTAAAAAAAAAATACGTAAACGAGAAATCAATATAGAATATGAAAGAAAAAAAGGTCTGGACGAAATACAAAGGATTTTGATGAGCAAGGCTTCAATTGTGAGATTAATGCTTGTACTTATTTAAAACATCCACATTTCTTAAATACATTAGGCTCAACATGAAATATGTAAATCCTGGAAATGTATGATTTTTTTTGTAAAAGTAATTTTTCTATATTAAAAAAAAAAAGAATAAAACACACTTGGACACTACAGGGCAACCAACCCTGATGAAGATCTTCAAAGTAGATCGAAATGTATGCAATCAATAAATATATGTCCCACTTATCATATGTGTGACTACTTTGACCTCAGTCCCATCCTAATTTAAAATATATAATTTTTCATTATTTATTCTATTATTTTAAAGTAGTGTATTTCAATTATAACATAAAAACTCTGAGCACTACTACTATATGAATATAATATATAATATATGAATGTAATGTTACTGTTAAACAATTATATTATAAAAAAAACATCAATAATAAATTAAGTAATTTATATTATTCTGATTTTCTGCCCATTCAAATTATGTATATTAATACCTTACTTTTACATCTCACTTATTTCTGTAAGATTAATTAAATTAAATAATAAAAATTACATAAAATAATTAATTGCTTATTTTTATTGGGTTTCAGATTTGTTTAATATTTTAAATATATTTATCAAGAGAAGAAAGGGATTGAAATACTCAATGTATTTTTTTTTTTTAAATTCCAGTGTTTAATATCCTTTAATAATAAATGCTTTGTTTCATCGTCATGGCTAGATATTAAATAAAAGAAATATGTCTATTTAAAAATAAATATCAAGAACAATTAAAAAATAATAATAATTACCACATAAAAGATAAGGAAATAAATTGAAAATTCATAAAAAAAAATTGTATTTGTTATTTCCTCAATTAAAATATACAGATAATGGATTCAAATAAATTTTCATAAATACCTACACGAAATAGCTCTGTTTAAATAAATAAATTGACAAAATATACAATTACTTAATTGCCTATTGTTTCAACAATTGATAGCTATGACGGTTCTGATATGGAGTAAGATGATAAAACGTTAGAGTACAAAGCGCGAAGATTCCAACACAATTTTCGCTGACGTCTAGGCTGTAGATAAGAAGCTTGTTCGAACTCGGAGCAAACTAACCCAATTACTTAGAGATAATGGAAACACGATGTTATGGAGGTGGTGCTCAGAAGTTTATATATACATTAAAAGATATATATATAATATATATATAAATAAATAATATATATATATATATATATATATATATATATATATATATATATATATATATATCTTTTAATGTATATATAAACTAGAGAGAGAGAGAGAGAGAGAGAGAGAGCGAGAGAATGTGAGAGAGAAATAAATAAATATACGAATCATCATATATATAATATATACATGTATTGATATATATGGATATGATATAGACATATATTGATATTATTTATATGTTTTTTTCTATCTCCTAGAATCATTTTTTTACCTTCCCACTCTTCTGAATATCGTATACAGCAGATCTTTTTTTTTTTTTTTGTTTCTTTTTATTTCTGATTTTTATTTTACTTAACATGTAGAAGATTATCACTTAAAATCTATTAGATATAACGCATAAATTAAATTGCTATTTAACGTTTATTCAATACGTGAGATTACCTCTGATTAAATATTAACTGTTGAGTAACGCCAAGCAGTTACTAGGTGGGACTTGGGTTCTATCGATTGGTCGACTTGCCTGTCTGTCTGCTTCAACAGGCTTCTGAGGTGTCTACTGTTGCATTGTGGAAAAACTATACCTGATGGCTTGCTTTGTTTATTTATTGTCAACTTAGCTTTTTTTTCTTTTTTTCATAGTTGGCGTCCAACGCTTTTATTTATTTTCTTAATTTATTGTCTGAGGTATATTCGTACATTCACTTTTATAAGTACTTGCAAAAGAAAACAGTACAGTTCTTACTTTTTAAATTGTAGAGAAATAAAAATGTGAATCCATCGTAACTTTAAAAAAAATATATTTTAACCCACTTTCCTCACTTAGCAAAAATCTAAGCCTACATTTTTATGTCTAAGAAAATTCATATTTGAGGGTTTTTCCAAGTGCGAAATAGCAGCCTCAATTTTATTTATACTTCAAAAATATTTGAAACCACTTTGCTCCTTTGGTTGGTACAAACTGTTTCAGTTTAATATTGAAATGATATTATAGCTATATTTCGAACATAAATTAGTCACAATAAAGCTCTCGTTCCTAAAAAATATAAACAGAAGAAAATGTAAAAAAAAATAAATAAATAAATTGTTACAAAATATCTTATCGAACATGATCCTTATCGATTTAGCTGATTTTTTTTTTCAATCTGACATATATATTCGTATTTATATACAATATTTTTACATTTTTTATTTATTGAAAACACTAAAGCTTTTCAATAGCTACCAAACAAACAAAGAAAATCATTTGAGGAACACAGGAGAAAAAATGACTGAACCGTTTTTCGTTTTCTCTTTATTAATATAATTTGGTTAATTTTCTTTTGTATTTAAATATGGTTCGAATGAAATTTAAAAAAAATTTTAAAAAATACATCTAAGTAATAAGAAAACTATTATAAAATTTCAAATTATTAATTTTCAAGAAACGTATTTAATTGTTGAAAATTAAAAAGGTATAGTAAAGGAATCGCAAAAAATATTATTTTTAAAATGATGTACACCAAAAAAATAACAATAACAATAACAAAAAACTTAATGAAAATAATGCTTCTGTATTAAAAACCTAGCGTTGCCCGTTTTAGCATTCTCCAGTCTAGCGGAGTTAGTTCGAATTCAGTCTGGGCGGGTTGAAATTTATTTCGTAGCATTCCCACGGAATGAATCTAAATCCTCTGGTTAGAATAAGTTTAGTTGAATACCTCTAGGTGAAGAAGGAAGTAAACGAAAAAAAAAACAACTATTTTAATCTTAAGGATAGCACCAATCTATTTATTGCGGAGTCAATCGATTCTTAATTAATACCTCATTCCTTAATTTTGATTAAATAAATTACTTTTGATTTAGACCTCAATATTGTTAATAAAAGAAAAAACAAAATTATTTTCTTTGAATCGTGAACAATAAAACACTTTTTACCTAATGTTTTTTATTTGGAAAATAAAATTTTAATTTATTGGCATTGGAACCCGCAAAACATTACAACTCTCAAAAAGTGTTTACGGAATGTTTTTTTTTTATTTAGATATGTTTCAAACTCAGCTCTCCGATTTCTCAAAACAATGGAAAACAGCTTGTCTTCCAATCTAACTTAATTGGCTGCAAGATTTAATAGCTTAATTAAATGAAAATCAGAAGACAGAGAACAGAGGTTATGTTAGCAGAGTAAATAACAATAATTTAAACAAATTTGCTAAGTTCTTTATTTCAAACAATTCAATAAAAATATATAAACTTTAAGGATTTTTTCTTTTTCTCGATCACTTGATTTATTCATTTTTGTTGTTCCATTATTTACTCGGTCGTTATCTATTCTAACTTTTCTTAATTGCAATTTTACTTTTAACTTATATTCGTTCCTTATAGAATCAATATTGTGTCGGATGAGCCAAAGTACCTTAATTATCCATTTGTTGAAATGATCTTGCAAAATGTGGGTGAATGCCTTTCATAATATCACTGAAATCATTTTGCGCCAACCTTTCCTCCATCATGACCCACGCTAATTCCACAAGGAACCTGAAAAGAATGGACGTAACCATAAAATATACGTTAAGATCATTGTGGCAGCTCAAGTACCAATTTTGAATTTTAAGGATTTATACACGAACCTTCCATTCTAGGTTAATTGGTATTCTGGATTTGGAATGAATTGACACATTTTTGTCTGTCTACTCTTCATGACTCTTCATGAATTTGTTCTGATAATAGATATCTCAATAGCGGATTTGTTCGGTTCTAAATTACTATATGCAAGGGGTAGGATTTCCTGACACGATAACATTCCGTTAATAAAAATAATAGCAATTCTTTCAATTTACTATATCAATACCAAATATTTTGTCCAACAACTTTTTCCAAAATTTAAATAACCCAGTCTTCCTAATCGAGTGTTACGTCTCAATTAAAACAATTCCCCAAATTTTATATCGGACAGATAGCGCCTCGATGACCCGATTAGAACTCAACTCGTGGCTCCGTAAATAGCCAATTGTAAACATCTTTTAGACCTTCCATGGGTTTTTCCTGTCCTCCAAATATGAAGGATTTCATTCATTATAACCCTTTATAATATGCATATTAATATTAATTATACATTAAAATAAATGATATTTTTTTATAGAATAATTATAATAATAATTTCTTTCCATTAATATTAATGTTTAGTGTATGTAGTTTATACTTATTACATTACGTAAAGGTACTCTATAACATGACATTTCTATAGATAGCAAGAAAAAGTGTTGTGAAGGATTTTCCTTGATAAAGATCGTCAGAAATAGAATGCGAGGTTATTATCGTATCTAATGGTAATTCATTATTTATTGTTACATTGGTCATTTCCACAATTATGGTAATAAAATTTTTCATACATTATTTTACATTCTTCCAAAATAAAAATTAAATGATCCGTAACCCTCCACCTTATTAAAAGTGAATATATCATTTGAAATTTAATCTATTTTCAAATGTAGATTATCGGTAATATTTAAGTTGTGGGGAAATAACGCAAGCTTGAGAATGAAAAAAAACTGCAGTTTTGTAAATATAAAACAATATTACGAATTATTCTCTAGGAAACAAAAAGTATAAGATAAAGATCTGTGCAGTGGGGGTACCTAGATCATTTGAAAACCGTAGCGGATTAATGTTTTTTTTATTTAATGGTTTTCCTTCATAAATTGAAGTTTCCCTCAGTCGGATCTTCCCTCAGTCCTCGCTATCCATTGCTTCCTCCGCCTGACACGAGGTCTTCCTGTCCTACTCTCAGCCTTCCACTCAAATGCCGTTTTGGGGAGTCGTTCGCTATTTATCCTTTTTATATTCCATACCACTCTGATCTTCTTTCTTCCATCGTTTCTTGTACATTATTTTTAACTTCCATCCTTTCTCTAATAATCTCGTTTCTGATTCTTTGCGTCCATGAGAATGTTTGAGGACCCTAAAAAAAAAAGTGATTATTTTCCAGTAAAATTTATATATACCGATAAAATATAAGACCAGATCCCTATGCGATGCCCTTTTAGGAAATGGTGTCCGGTTCAGACCGCTCCTTCAAGGTACTCTATAATCCATGAATCTATAACTGTCTTTTGAATGAATTTGTTACATTGGCTGCTGGGAGACCGAGCGTGCACAAAACACGTATCTCGGCAACTGGTAAACGGAAGATTGAAGTTCTAATCCGTTTCGTCGCATTCCATTTCTTTCTAAGAATGTGTATTTTAATTATTTATTCAATTTTTTTTCTCGCCTCTACCCTAAAGGGTCATTGGCGTTTTCTATAATTTATATTCTATTATAGTAATTTACAATCTTTAAAAATTTAAACACGATAGAGACTCGCTCTTCAATATCTTGTAGAATATCGTTTAGTGTTTTTCCTAAATCCATTTTTTTTTCTGTGGAGACATTCTACCAGAAGGTGTTTCACAGTTTGAGGTGTATTATTGCATTTTTCTCAACTAGGAGCTTCTAGACCTCTCAAAAGATAGCTATGGGTGAACTGGCAGTGCCCAATCCTAAGGCTGCACAGTATAATTTCTTTACGCCTGGAACTTCTGTTGCTAGTGAGCCATTTATCGCAATTAGGTTTCACTTCTTTCAGCTTACACTCTTTGATCCTCCACTCTTTTTCCCACTCTGCCAGTTGTTTTTTTCTTTATTTCGTGTACCCAGTCCTCTAAAGTGATATATTCCAATCTAGCCACTTCCTCTTCTTCTCCCCCACTTCTTGCTAAATGTGCTGCATCGTCATTTATCCAATTATAAAAGTGTCACGATTTTTTTTTTTTGTCTAGCTAGTGTCGCGAAATTTTTTTTACCCAACAAGAATGGCGCGGTAAAAAAAAAGTTTGAGCACTGATGGTCCACAATATAGCACACACAGGGAGAGCCTGGGATCCTTTTTGTCGCTAGAGGCCGCATTTAGGTGAGGCTGTTATAAAGGAGGCTCCTATATTTATTTATATTTCATGTTGCGATTTTTATTTTTTTAAGCATTGGTATATTTTAATATTGATAATGCCATTATACATATATATATATATATATATATATATATATATATATATATATATATATATATATATATTAATTAAGCATTTCGCATTAGCGCACATACATTTTGCGATACCTGGTTATTTGAATTCAAGGAACTCCGATTCGAAATTTTCCACAACTGCAAGAGAGCACTCACGCGTTTCTCTAATTTGGATGCAGCTACATCCATGACCGCTTTTGAGGCCTCATTTGATATGACCTCATTTGAAATGATCCCGTTGGAAATCAAATTATTAATTTTAGCGAAAGAACGAAATTTATTTCTGGGAAACTTTTTGATACGTTGCCTGCAGCTTTACTATATTTATAAAATTTTAAATTGAACTTTTCATGAGCATTAATTGTAATTTTTAATGTATGAGTTCAGACTAAGTGAGTTTATAAAAAATGTAATGTTTAAATTGTTTTTTAGTCTCAAATATTTATAAATGAATTTTGTTAATCTGTACAAGGACCTTTTTCTCGAACTAATACACTAATACTTTTTCCAATTGCCTGGTTCGATCTGAATGCAGGTTATCTATTATAGAATATATAAATTAACTGAGAAGGATTTGTCGAAACACTATCGCCGTACTGCATATTTGTGACAACTTTAAAATTTTAAATCGTCTCTTTATTTTTAATCGTCTAAAAATTTGTTATCCTCACTTTCATTTAGTTATTTTGTAGGTATTATTAGGATCTTTACACCCCGTAACTTTTTTTTGTCTTCCCTTCCTCTCCCTTTATGTAATACGATATTTTTTTTCCTTTTGTTTGGAGGATGTGAGAAGACAACCGGTACCGGTATAATCAACAATTGCCACGACCTATGGCAGTTATCATTTTTAATTAAATAAATAATTGTAATCAATGTCATATGATTTACAAAGGAAAAGAAGTATAAACAAAAAACCAATGTTGTGTAAAATATATATACCCCAAATGATATCACACTAAATCAGTCAAGGATATCCTGTGATATCATATCAGAATTATATTAATCTCATCGTTATCAATTGATTTAAAATACCGTCTGATATTTCGTTGGACGTAGATATAATCGTGTAGAGTTAGGAGGATGATCCATTTTTTTTATTTATATTAACAATTCTACTATCTATTTTCATTGTTATTGTCTATTTATTAATTGTTTATTTATTATTAATCATTAATCATTTATAGTATATCTATTAATAAACTTAAAGATAGTAAAATAAGTACTATATTTATATGTACCTACATATATATTAAAAAATTATTTTTTTTCATCGACACTTAAATATTATGTTGTGAAATAATTATTATTTTCGGGAGTTACGTCATTTAATTAACAATTTTAATATACAAATTCGGTGTTTATTCTTTCTATTTGTTAATGTTTCGATCCCTTCTTTTCTTAAAAATAGAAGGGAAGCTCTTCAGAGTTTCTTATCGAGCTTCGACACTCCAAGCCAGAGGCAAACCGACTGCCTCAGTACCGCCCTCCAGTACGTGCATGAAGCCACTGTGGGGCTTAACCAAATATATTCCTCCGCCTCAAATTATTAATTTATAAAAGCATTTTAAGACCGACCCTTCTTCGTGGAGAGCCGGTTTTATCAAATATAACAGCCTCAACTGCAATTAAGCTCTTACAGTTTCAAAACGGAGTGCTGAGACGTATTGTGGGACATACATCATTAAAGAGGACAAAAACAGACCAACTCCACAAGACTTTTGAACTACTGACTGTAACAGACTTCATAACACATGTGATAGGCTGAAATACGCGACTAACTCACTTTTTAAACATTAACTCCGACGGAACGGCCTCAGAGGTGGCAAACGCTTACGAAAAGCCTCAGACTTGACTAGACTGAGGACTGCTAACTAACTGAACTGAATCAAGACAACCAATGAGCCCCACCTCTAGACTATTGACTCAGCACATAACATTTTTTAAAATACCTTAACTCTTCATAATTCCCTTAAAATGCACATGGACCAATGCAGTACAACAGAACCCATCTCATAAAGAAACATATGAAGATCCCAACCACCGATCTTTGGATAAGAAAAAAAAATTATAAACGAATGAAATGAAATGAAAAAATAATTTTACTCTGGGACTGCTGACCCCTAAGAATAGTAACAGAGTTACAAAAGTATGGGTCTTAGTCTGGCTTAGAATAATAAAAAATACAAACTAATTAACTGTTGATTGTTATTGCAATTGTGCAGTAGATTAAAACTAAACAGTATCCATATGCAAGTAATTTTACATGTTTCCGGAGGTTTAATGTGGAGTAGGTGGTGGAACAGGAGTTGTTTTACGAAATTTGTAGACGTGGATATATGAGGTAGGAAAGGAGTTCCAAAAGGAGGGAGCACGAATGACGAATTATTTGCTGAAGGAAGTAGTTTTATGGCTGAGGATGTATAGTAGTTCTATAGGTTGAGACCTGGTATTAAGAGAGTGGATAGAGGAACGCAGAATAAGGAGTTCCAGGATGTAGGGAAGGTTTTTGGTTCTGAGGACTTGAAAAAGGATGATGGAGGTTTGTTCAAAATTACAGCTGTCTGAGATCGATTGGATAAGAAGAAGAGGAACCATTTGAGGACGCTATATGATATGGGCAGGCTTCGGAATTTGGAAAGAAGGATCTCATGATTGACGAAATCAAACGGTTTGGAAAAATCAAAAAGGATTAGGATGGAGATTTTCTGTTTATCTATGGTGGATTGGAAATTTTGGGTAATCCCTAGCGAGGCAGACTGGGTGGAATAATGGCGACGGAAACCAGATTGTAAAGGATTGAGGACATGTTTTTATCTCGAGAAAGCTGTACAACTGAGAGTGGACTAATCTTAATAGAGGCTTGTATAGATTGGATAAAATGGAGATGGGTCTGAATTCGGAAGCTGATGGAGGAGTTGAAACTTTGTTCAGCGGGTGGACTATGGCTCTTTTCCAGGATTTGGGAAAAATGGAAATTTGGAGAGAAAAATTATACATGTATAGAAGTGCGGAAGTAATGCTGGAAGGCAGTTTGATATCTTTAACAAGTATTCGGTCAGGACCATAATCGTTCGTTTTGGATTTAAGGGTGGCAGAGAGTAGCTAAGCAGTAGATATATCGAGAAAATAAAACTTTTCAGGATTGAAAAGAGTTTCATTGATGGAAAAATATGAGCGATCACATGAAAATATAGAAAGAAAATGGTTAGTAAAAAAGGAATTTAGCTTGTTCGGATCGACTGAATACTGTGTGCAGGTTTTCGAGCTAAAAGCAGAGAAGTTCTTAAGGATTGTCCATTTGAATTTAGGGGTGGGTTCTTGGGATAAAGCGTTGTTAAAGTATTGGGCTTTGGCCCAGTGTAGGAATATTTGTTTGGTCTTTCGCAGAGATATAAATATGGAATAAGGCATTGTCTGTAGCGTCTTGTAGCAGCCTCTCATCTCCTCATTAGTTTTCTTATTTCTGTATTGATTCAAGAAGCGGGAGGGCGTCTAAAGGTACGTGTTTTTAGAGGTGCGTGACGATTGAGGAAATCAAGGAGGTTGTAGGAAAGGTATTCAACCATGTCATCGATGGAGGTGAGAGAATAAATGGGTTCTAAGGAAGCGGAAAGGGAATCGAGAAAAGAGCTGATGTTTTCAGTGGTTAAGGAATCAAGATCTCTTTAGGAAATTTGTTTGGGTTTGGGAGTAGGGGTAGAGACGTTGTATAATATTTCAATAAGATCGTGGGATGAAGGGTACTGGAATTTGCGTAGAGAATAATAGGTTATATGGGGAATTAATAATAAATAAGTCTAGCCAAGTATCAGTGGATTGAGTGTGATGGGTGCGTTGAAAGGGGACAATAAATAGGTCCCGGGTAAAAAACTAGCGCGATAAGATATGTTCTGTCCGGAGTATTTGAATATGTATTAAACTTCAAAATTTGTTTGAGGAAACTTAATTTTTTCCTTTGACAATCACAACTTATTATAATTTATTTTTAACTGTTTATTCCATTCCTCGATTAACTTATGAAAAATTGAATATTCGAGAAATTAGTTTTAAATTTCTCCGTCTAAATGAATTTTCACTATAACTTTTTCTAAACCTCTGACGGATAAAGTTGTTAATGAAACATTTTGTTAAAATATCCTACGGGATTTAATTAAATTGTAAATGAAATTGGCTAAAGCCTAGCTCTGCTGAGTTTGTAACTTGAGTTTCTGTTGTTCTAACGAAGTTTTGAGTTTCAGTTACAGTAACAACCTTCTAGACCCTAGACCTTATATTGTTCAATTCACTCTTCAATTCCCTTTGGATAAAACATTCGAAAATCTTCAAACATAATGTATCACAAATGATTCATTAGCTGTGAATAATCTGGAATATACACCGTTGTTATATAATAACAAAATAATGAATCGAAGGAATAAGGATATTGTTATATAATAAATCAAATTCAAATATTTGTATGCGCTGTATGTGATTTTCTTAATTACATTTCTCTTATGTAATAGGCCTTATTTAATATTAAGATTTCTTCCCATAGCTTTTGTTTAAGTAATTACTTATTTAAGTTTGTTAATTGTCATAAACTTTAATTCAAGAAAGAGTTATTTAATAAAAATTAAAGAAATGTGTGTATGTAAATAAACTATTTATTACGCTGGGTTATAAGTTATTTTAACTTTTTTAAAAAGATCAATTCCAGAAGAACCTCTTTCTCTTCTTTCCAGTCTCAATCATTCAATAGCTATCTAGATTGTAACTCCTTTAACTAATTCTTTCATCTAGATTATCCCTTCCTAATTCAGAGTAGTTCCTAATGTAACTATCTAAATGATCCTTGAATTCTAGATCTCCAACAGGCGCATAGATCAAAAACTTTTTATCAGATAATACATTATTTATTATGAACTTTATCCATGTATTATATAGTCTCGAAGCTGTGATTCAATTCTTACTTACTATGAATTAAGTACTATGGATCGATCACGATTAATTGGCAATCCGAAGGCCATTAAGTTGAAACTAATGTTTTAGTTTACTTATTCGATAATTATTTATTTAAAAATATTTTGTTGTACAAAAAATAAGGAATATCAAGTACTAACAGCAACAGGCTACTTGTTAGTTTTTCAAAATTTCAAAAAGACCTAAAAAAAATTATAATCCGACCGGACATAAATTTTTAATTTCATGGCAATATTATTGGTTAGATTCTGTCTTGACTCACTGATGGATTTTTAAATAAAACTATGAATTTATCTTTAAAATTCTATAGTTCATATGCGAGAAAAAAAAATCTAAAAATGAATGAAAATACAATTTCATTAAGAAAATTCTTTGAAGATGCCATTTTTGTAGTATCGCAATACTTGAAATATCATCTAAAATAAAACTAATGTCAACAGAACGTTTTGTTCATTATTTCGAGGTTTGGTCGTATTTTTAGCGAGCGAAAAAAAGATACTTTTGCATATAAATTCTGATCTTGTCACTTAATTTAGTTTAATTTTGTCCGATTTAATGAACTCATCATTCAGTTAACATTGGCTTAATTAGGTCTTCCATTCTAGAGGTGCTCTTGGCATCCTTTCATCGTGTTTAACCTATTCATTCATGAATGTCCTCGAAAACACTCTCTGACGTCTACACCTTTTGAGGTACTTCCCTGTCCGTACTAAAGTAAACTTCTTCATTAGGAACTGTATGTTGAATTGGCCATTATTATATGTGTGTGAATTGTTTATAAGAACAAGGAAATGAATAACTGAATGAATTATCCTTCCTCATTACTGCTGCTATTGTTTTTTATTATTATTTATTATTATTATGTTTCTTTGTTTATTGTTTAGAAATATTACAATCTGTCACATCCAAGGACACTAGTAATGGTAATAGAAGAATAGCTCATTCACACTCTATGTACAATAAATAAAAATTAATTAAACAGCAATATAATAATATTGAAAATATTATTATTTTTACGTGTAATTTGAGAAATAATTGCATACGATTCGGTAAGAACATTCAATGAAATTAATTAATAATAATCAATAATGAAATTAGAGGAATGAGCGAAACAGACACGGAAATGTACTGAGCTTAATATAGAATACATTGAAGAATCAGATTTCTGAGTATTTTCAAGTTCCATCCACAATCATTCCACATGATGAATGATGAACGGTATTCTGTACAGAATTCCAACTACATAGAGCTGCCGGTTCCTATTCATTTCACCCCGTAATCATTACGAGTGTTTGCTGAATAACCACTTTTATCTATAGGCCTATGCTGCCCTCCCCCCTTCCTTCAGCCGTTCAGTCATAATCCCCTATTCTTTACCAATAGGTCGAATATACTATCGATTTGGCATTAAGAACACATCGTATCAAGATCTATTTTGCCTAGCTGTCGATACAGATAGTATTATTATTTATTTTTATCATGTGTTGAGATAAGAAACCCTTTTCTTTCTAACCCAGACAGACCGTTTGTGAAAACTTCTCTAGTTCGATGAAGATCCAATACCACCGATAATATATTTTGGAGGGAGCAAATTCACCGAGCGGGCTAACGCGATAGCAACCAACGTGTTGTCTTCCAATCTGATAATCTGAAGATTGCGAGTTCTTGTTCCGGGGCCGGGAGCTTTTAACTCTGGCATTAATCCCCGCCCATCCCTTGGCCCAGGAAAAAACCCGTATATCCGAAAAAACAGGATTGGGTAGAAAAAAAAAAGAAACTTCTGTACACAATTCTGTTCATTCAATTTACAACTGTTTGTTATGGAATAAGTAATATATTTGAAAATTTATACCATCATCTCATAACTAATTTTATTTACTTTAATTAAAGTCACAATATAGAATTTAGAAATAAAAAATAAAACATGATTACTTAAAACCATTATAAAATTAAATTAAATTAATAATACATGATAGTCCAAAAATTAACATTTTTCGATTTATAAGATTTTATTTTATTCTATTTTTGGTATTTTGTTAGCAAAAAAGCTAATCATCTCATCATTGTTTTTATAAAGCATCGTTTGTACCGTATGGAATGTAAAATCATAAATATCACCTTTGTTTTTTAATATTTCAAATAATTTTTGATTTAGTTGCAACATACTGACTTTTCTCCAGAAAAATAAGACATCTATTCAATCGTGCTTTTTGAATAAAGTTGTTTACACTTATTATGATATATAATATATTAAAACAGATCAGAAATCAATATCTTTTATTTAACTTAAAATTTTATGGTTTGGGGAATTTAGTTAGCTGTTGCAGCCACAATGGGAATGAAATAAAAAAAATATTTTGTGCCACGTTTCAAGCCTTTATCAGAGTAGCTCATACAAAGAATGCCATACGAGTCAATAATTATATATAACTAATTCAAAAATAAAATATAAACTTTTGTACTCGAAATTCCCCATCCCCTATGCCGACTGGAACAAGATTCTCCTTTGGTCTTCGTCCTTACTTCCGCTCATGCCTTTATGGCCTTAGATTTGCCAAGGACGTCCTTAGCCCTTTCTTAGCCCTTCCTCTAAGGATAAACAGTAAGGGTTTATCCCCGAGATCGTATTTTAACGAGCTTAGTCCGCCAAAAGATCTGTTATTCTGAGTTGTAGTTCATTTATTGGCATACAGATTAAACGTTTGAACTACATCATATATTTTTTTTTATATCCTGCATGTCTCGATGCCTTGTCCTCTTCAAGATTAAATTTCTTATAGTTTGGTTATGTTCTAATCAGTAACGACTAACCGTCAAAAATTGGAAACACTAACGAAAATACATGAGGTAATAAAATATATTAAAAAAGGTGTAGCTGATATGAAAATTCTGTTCTGGATCCATCTATACTAGTATTTACAAGAGCGAATTTCTCCAAGCTGATTCAAATGTTATATTTTAAATAGGGTGCAAGTTCCTAAACTCAGCATTGATGGACAGCAATTTATGCTGAGGTTAGGAATGAATTGCTGGATTAAAACAAATCTGGAATGTTACAAAATACACGAAAAATAAAAAACGGTATTTTCGGCTAAGAAAATACCGAACTACTTAAATGTTGAATTTAAAACCAGAAATAAATACAGGTAAAAAATAAAATAAATATTTTTGGTTATTATTTATCGAAGATGTATGTTTGTTAATAACTTACATCTTCTCTTTCTGTTGCAAAAAAAATAAGGATTTCCTTCAAAAAAGTCAGAATAAAAGTTATGAAGAAATGTAATAGCAAACATTTAAAGTTATCTACTACACCCATGATAATTATGTAGATTTTATAATTCCTCACAAAATAAAATAAAAAATTGAAGTTAGTTCATTTTTAGGAAAGGTAATTTCAATTGTAATTTGTATATATATGTATGTTTTGGTATATTATTTGAAATTATTATATTTACTTATTTTCATACCGTATCGCCATTTGTTCACTGATCTGTTCATTAAGCGAATTTTTTAATTAAGCTACCAGTAGATAATAATAATAACCAACTTACTTTACTTATATGTAATGTATTATCTGATGGACTTTATATTAAGTCGGCATTTGTTCACCCGAATTTCGCATCACCACCGAAAGTAGGGAAACTTTGTATTTCGCATAACCCTAGTGAAAATCCATAAACCGATGGAACCGTTGAGCCAAAGGCGATTCAGTCTATGAATATTGGAACGCACTGAATTACATAATTGATTTTCATCCAGATGAGTTTAGAAACGGCCTTATGATTTCTCAAGCCATAGGTGAACTAAGCGCTGAGTTTTGAAACTTACCCTACATTGTAAATTTTCATTTTAACTATGAAGCGGCAAAATGCAGATTAATTCTATTCCCTTCGAGGTTATTACTTATTTGATCAGATATTCTAATCTCAGTATCTTATCTCAAATCTCCACGGCCGTTTGGGAAATGGCCGTAGCGATAAGGGAGTGTTCACCGCTCTATTAATCACGCTCTTGAGATAAACCTAAATAACTGGCAACAATAACAACGAATGTTAATTGTTATTTATTAGTGTGGGTTTTAGAAAACATTGAACATTGAATTAAGATAAAGTTCGTTTAACATTGGAAGGAGCCTATGATTTGCGTCATGAATCAGTACCACTTTGTAAATATTCTTCAATGTATTAAAATAACTGAATCTTATAAATAAGCTATGTAGATACCAAACCACGTGACGGATCATCAAGGTAACGCGAAAATTTTATTGCTTATGATGAGGTCTAACGAGAAAAAGGAGATTATGAATTCAATTATTTTTCGCAATTGCGAGCTGATTTATTATAGTTTTTTATTATATATATTTTTATGCTACAATAAACCAATCAGGTTAATTATGAAAAAAATAAGATTATTAAAAAATATTCAATGTCATGAACCGCTAACTTCTGTACACTAAACAATATTTTAAATTCTAAAGGATCCCGTTCCCCTATTTTCTTTTTCTAAATAGTTTGTTTTGGTTTTATGCTTTTTCAGATCCGCTTTTTGTTCAGATGAATTCATCGCATTTTTTCTTTATTAATTCGATCTTTGTAACTAAGTAGGCTTTAGTACGTTTGACCAATATAATTTATGTATGTATATATATAATGGCATATTAGCAGATTAGTTTCACATCAGTCTCCCTAAGCCTTTAGACAATGTCAGATGAAATGTCCTGATGAAGACCTACAACGTTGGTCGGCATTTTGGGTAAATACAAGAAAATACTACTTTAATATGTAATATTATATATTGATCGCATTCCAGACCAACTTCTTCTTAAATTAGAATTACGCTCATTTATCTTCATATCTTTAAAAATAATTTAATTCTACATATCTCTCTAGAGCCATGTCTTTTTTGTTCTAATGAAGATGGAAACCAAATTAATGAAATTAGTTATAAAAAGAAAATCATCAGAATAATAAAAAAAAAAGTCAAAATGTTTCTGTTGCCTCAAAAAATAAAAATTTGTAAAAATATGCACTAAAAATAGTTTATACCGTGTGTTGTGTCATGCTACTCCTTCTGGCCACTTTTTGTCCGTATACTGAAATAGTAAAGGTTTATCGTTAAGTTTCTCAAATAGTCAATCAAACTCCTATTCATATTTTCATTTTTGATCTATTTTAGTCTGCTTAGTTTCTTAGAGTTCTATTTCTGTTTTGAGGAAATCAACTTACTGTTTACTTACAAACATTCTTTACTTAATCTCGACGTATTAACGAATCTCAAACATGATTTCTTACTAACTAAATAAGTAAGTATATAATGTTTATTTTTCAGTAATTGCTATATCAGCTTTGCAATATATATAGAACGATTAACTATAAAATCTTATTTTTTAAATTTTAAGTTTAAAGCCCAAATGAAAACTGGCAAGTACATGCGAATTGAGTTGAAGTTCATCCATTGATCTATATTGAAAAATCTATATTAAAAAAAAAATATGCTGAAAGTAATTATTAGAAATCATACTTGGTGCAGTGAACAGGTTATTTTTCTTTGAATATTTCATTGAATGTATTCAGCAAAGCTTCTCCTGAACCAAAGAATAAAATAATGAGAGGCCTGCAAAATATTCTTCAACTTCCAATTGTCTATATCTCTCTTCATCACACCTAAGGAAAACTTCTAACTGCAGATTCGGTCTTCAAGGTCACTAAAAAGTAATTCCCGCTTCGTTAGTGGATAATTCATTAGATAGAAGGAAATGTCGGTTTTTAGTTTTTTAAGGCTTTTAATCAACTACGACTCATTACTAATCTAGGTTTAATCTCTCATAAATCCTCACGTTTTATACTTATCCATATAACACTTGAATCAATAACTATTAATTTTAGAACTGTAATCTCATTTCAGACAGCCTTATTTCCTAAATTAATATACCATTTCCTCCTATCAAATAATCAATCATATTAGGCATTATTATGAAGTGTTACTTTTTGTTTTCTTTTATTTTGAAACAACGTTTCATGTAGAAATAGGGTTTCCTAAAACAGAATTGTTAAAATATGGCAAGTTACACACGCTGTTCATTTATTTTTAGCAAAAGCTAGTAAAAAAATCGGGAACTATATGTATGAGGGTTACAAGTATCAATACTAAAGAAATATTAATATAATTTAAAAAAAATATACTAAATCAGTTCCATTTCAACCCATGGAGGATGTTGGGTCTAGTACTATGTAAGGGAGTATTGCTTCAAGGCCAATGGATATACATGGTGATGATTGAGTCTGGATCATACTCAAACGCCAAGTTTTCCCCGAAAATTAATTATTTAATGAAGAGTACTCACTTTATAGAGGCGGGGTGTACCCCGGGGTGTACCCGGGGGTCTCCTGGTCTCAGGTTTGATCCACGACTTTAAGCAGAATCAATAATTATATGGTGCAGCCGGATTCGAACCCAGGACGTTATGTATTGGAGTCTAGTACCGTATTCACTGAGCTGCTCTCCTGCCTATATGTATGACTGAAAGTTAAATATCACATCAGCTATGCATCGACTCAGGGGTCGGAAGACTCTTCTGGGGCACACCCATGGTGCTCTTTATTTTAATTAAACCTGAACCCCTCTCGAACCTGATTCTTCGTATCCAATCCTTACAATTCAAAATCCTTCGTAAAATCCTCAATGCTCCCTACTTTGTTACAGATAAAACCATCCATAATGACCTTAATGTTTCATATGTTTCCTATTTGCCCCAATCCAGATACCTATCCTTCCATAATAAACTTCAGAATCATCCCAACCATCTCGTTCCAAACCTTGCTTCCTCTTCGATTCCTGATAACCCTCCGAGGCGTCTGAAAAGAAGATGGCCCCGTGATCTCTTAATCTAAACATATCATTAGAGTGCTGCCACTGGGTAGTTACTCAGCAAGTGTTTTCATGTCATTATATACATTATGTTCAAATTTACTAGATGTATTTATTTAATACAGTTGTAAATGTCTTTAAGAAATTAAAAAAAATATATATATCAACTAAATTAATATCAGAACAAATAAACATTCAACATAAAGTAAATTTAATTTAAGTAAACGTAAATCATCTTGATTGCATTCTGACCTAGATGCATTGCCTATTTGCATTTTTCCAAGTGTACTCTAAATCAACTATACGGGTACATAAGGAGGAGAAAGCAAGACTTAAAAAGATGCCATGCGGCTTTAAGTTATTTGAACCGCATACTTTTTCTTTACCAAAAATAAAAAATAAATTAGTACTTGATGACGAAGTGGTGCTTAAAAAAAAGTGACGTGGTCTGCATTCACAATGATATCGGAGGAGAGAATAATTAGGAATTACCCTTCGTTTACTTCATTATTTCTGACTGACGGCTTAACGCCTAAGATAAGTTCTGAACCCGCACTCCAATATACCTGCCATGCTCAGTCATTGAAGGAAATAAGCAATTAAGATCGGGATTGGTCCAAAACTACGAGGGAGGTATTTCACTTAGAACCAAGTGGCTAGTTAATTAGAGAAATCCCTCAAGTCCCCTACAGAGCCCTTTCAACAACTGAACGATAATTCGTTATATATCGATTCCTTCCGCCTTTTATCCAAATATTCAACTTATCCAATTACTTTTCAGCAATTTCATTTGTGCCATTTTTACAACCGATTTATTGCTTATTGTTTCAAGTATATTGATCCGTCCATCATCTTGGTCATAAAATCTTCTATAAACAATCCGTAAATATTCCTGAACTGAATGTGTATGCTGATCTGTATACATGTTTGCGGTTTGCTGACCGCATTTTCGATGTTAAGAAAGTACTTATACGTCTGATTGGACGGTTTCTTATTTCCTTCTATGCATTTCTGATTCCTCGTACATAAAGTTAATTTCTATGTTTTTTAACTGAGGAAATCATCGAGAACACGAGTGGAGTACACGGCTGGTCCTAGTGCACGCCATTATTCAATTTAATCAACGTCTTCATCGATATAAACCATCGGTTGAATGAACTTTTTAAAAAAGATGTCAATGATTGTAGTACGTTACACCATTGATCCTTTTGTCAATTAGAGGTCAATTGATGAATCAGAAAATACATCAATAGGGTTTGGCGTTTCTATTCAGTTGTTCATTATTTTTTTATTGTGATCGGTTGAAAGAAGTACAGAGATAACAGTATAAGTATAATGCCACGTTAAGTGGCATTTGTAGGATAGGCGAATATTAATAGTTTTGTGAATTTTAAAATTGGATACCTTTTGATAAACGACTTTTAAACGTTGCTACAAAATTTTATATTTAAACTGTGTGGATATCATGAACTATCAATTTCGGTTAATACCATTAATGATAAATTAATTCTTAAATTAGCCTTTTCTAAAATTATCTCGGCAACACAAAGACGAAGACATAAATATAATATAACCAATTCATTAATTATTTTATTTAAAAGTAAAAAAAGTTTTCTTAATTTTTTAATTAGACTAATTAATATTTTCGATTGGGACTATTTTAAAAAATATAAATCTAAAGTGAGCGAATATTTGACAGAGGAAGAATTTTGCATTTTACGAATACCCAACACTCAACTCCTCAATTTTATTATTACTATATTTGCTTTCCCCTTTATAGAACCAAGGAAGGTTTGTGCTTTTTTTAATCCAACCTCTTTTCTCTTTATGCGATTTTACTAAGAATCAATAAATTAGAAAATCGTGGACATGCTGAAGTATAACTCCAAACCAATGATGTAATGCTGTCTTGTGCCCTCTTCTTACCTCAAATTAGAAATAAAATTACAGTGCTGCTACATGTTAAATTTATTTTAAAAAGATCTCGAATCCGAGACTAGTAGTGGACTAACACACAGGCAGGTAAAAAACGTTTCTATTCAAAATTTGTACAAAATTGTATTGTATATGAACAATAACTCCACTTAGTTTTTAACATCAAACAATTTTTTAGATAGGAGCGACTGAAAGGGTTGGCGTTATCTGTTACGCCTGTAGACGACTTCGAAAAATTCTAAAACAAAGCCCCTTTTTTCAGGATTTATAAACTTTGTAAAATAAACGATTAAATTAAGTTATGTTCAGTAATTCAGATCTATTATTTCTTTAAGTACATCTGCTATTTTTCGTTACAGAAAAACGAATCATCAAGCTTATATTGTTTAAGATTTTTTTTTTCCATTTTCACCAACACTACATCGCTTGCACAAGATACACGTTGTATAAAAAACATTTATTTTTTCTGAATTACCTTTTCATGCAAAAGTGGCTAAAGAACTTCTTAGAGGACACGTTCCCTTTCAACTTTTTTTTTATTAATTTTTTCATTGTTATCCTTCAGTCCGCGTTTTCATATTTCTTTTTATGTTTACTAATATCTCCGAGTCTCGTTGGAAAAAAAAAAGTTTTGTTTGAAATCAGATCCTTTTATCTTCTAAAGGTATATCTAGTTCAACGTTAATTATTACCATCTCCACTGGCTGAATGATGTAACTAGAGAACTCCCAAGACCTTTGACCTTTGGTAAACGCTCACGACTAATTATTCTTTCAAAGGATTGCGTACTGTTTTTCTGCGATATTGATCAAGGAAGTGTTCTCAGCCCTGATTAATTTTATAGTCACTTTTAATATCTCAATGAAGTTATTAATTTTTTTTTCTGTAAACGTTGTTCTAACAAATAAAGTTGATTAACTGTAAACGAACAAGGGAATAATAGTCTAGTGACTTGGCTTAGCTGATCGAATTCGATCTGTGAAAGAAATGACCTTATGACATGTTTGGGAAAAAACGTTTAAGAGTTATAACAACGGTTACAGATAGATCAAGTCAATTGATTTATAATTAATAGACGTACATGATTTTATGTATTGAAATTTTAAATAGGACAGAAAATTTCTAATTTTCTATTGCAATAGGTCTTCAGAGAGCAGAGGTACAAATCTTCTAATATCCCATTTCTTATCAGATTTTCTTTTTCCTTGTTCTCGTATGACGAGGCTGCTGCCTAAACTACCGAACCAAATGACTTGAAACTTTGCATATATATTTATTTTGGACTGTTTAAGTGTCTGTTATAACATTTGTGAAGATTTCATTTGCGAGAAATATAGTACTGACCATATTTTCATAGTGGGACTAAAATCCAGTGCGGTCTTGGCCTCCTCAATAAGCCCAATCCGCACTTCCATACTTGACCGCCCTCCAGTTTCTAGTTTCAAGTGGGCATTGACTATCCGCTATCACACCATTGGCGCAGTCAGACTTCCATCCAAATGTCTGGATCTTTCAGCTCTTCACATTCGTTGGAGAGCTTCTTCAGGATCTGTTAATTAATAGTGGTCTGCCCAAACAAGCCTCTCCAATTTTATAAACATGAATATACCCAGCTCGGCATGTAGCTTTTCCTTCTCCCTTATCCTCTACGCTGCAAGATCCTTTCAAAGATCATTTGTTCCCTTTCGTTATTCTTAAAGATTAACCAGGTTTGCGAAGGATAAGTCAGTACAGGCCACAATAAAGTCTTCTAAGGCAAAAATATTACGAAGACACAAATATCATCGGTTGGAGCAATGAAAAAGATTTTTAAAAAATGCATATTAGCCTATAAAAAATTATTTATAACAGATTGCGATAAAATTCACTCTACGTATTTTCTTCAAATTATTCTAAAATATTTTGCACCACTGGTAAGGATTTGACTTCATAAGTAAGTTCAAGAAAAACTAAATGATTTTATTTTCTACTCACTTTTCGGGCTGTCATCGTTGTCCTGATAACTTCTTACACATGGAAGCGTGTTTAATACTCAAACATTATAACAAATTAAATAATTATTTTCATAAAAAGAAACAAATTTATTAACTGAATATTTCTATTTTTAGAAAACACTGTTAAGAATAAATTTTAGTAATTTTAATCCAGTTCCTAGAAAATGTCTTTAAAGAAAGTAACACATCTACATTTTATTGGTTATTTTTTCCAAGGTTATCTCGTATTTTAAGGAGTCAATAATCTTCAACAATACTGGCAATAACTACCTGTATTTTCATTGTATTTTATTATGTTTGTGTAGCTATTGTGTTCTGACTCCTTCTTTCTGTGTTTATTGCTAAAAATGAATAGAATGGACTAATAAATATTATGTCTTTCTCAATCATTAAAACCGCCCCGAATCCTTATTCTTCCCTCTCGTATTGTAATGATAATACTGTTTCAATCTTCATCGTCATGGGCTTGGACCAACTTCAGCACCTGTGGAGTCTTAGAAATCATTTAAAAAAGAAATATTAAGGAGCTAAATATAAAGACATTAATTTATTATAATTTTGCCAGTTCGATACCAAAATAATAATAAATAGTATTAAACTTTAATTAAAATTGAGATTGTATTAGATCGGCATTACAACTCGGCGACCAGTTCTGGCCCCATCAACATGCTTCATCCATATGTCTTGCCTTACGCAGCCAGGTCCAGTCCTTGATGTTTACGAACATATTTTTTTAACTTTCATACTTGGGTGGTAACTGACTTTATATATGCCAGGCTTCTCTGGCACTTTGGATAGTATTTCTACAAAAAACCTCCAAAAGACAGCCATCAAAAAATGGAATATCAAAAAGACTATCTCACCATAAGCGGAGACTAGGTGTGCTTCATTCATCGATTAATGAGCAATAGCTATACATCAAGGATTTTACCCTCGGTTCTTCGTCATTCAGTTCCGTAGGGAACACGATCAGCTAAAAATTATGACGGTAGAGGATTCCATCCAGGATAATAAATACCTATGGGCCTTGCTTCTCGTTTGAAAAGAAATGGAATAGTCAGGTTGCGTCAAAAGCCGTTGTGTTGTGTTTGGTGATAATTGCGACTGTTGGAAATCGGTTGTCTCCCTCATAATTTAAGGTTCCATTTGGGCTAAGCCGAGTAGCAAAGCTTCGAATCATGCATTCTTCTGGCTGTAATCATTGACGGTCGTCGCTAGAATCCATTCTAGACGGACAGACAGACTTTTTGTTATCCCTTATCTTTTATTTATTTTTTTTATGATAGAATATTTTTAACAATGGAGTTTAATTTTTTTAGCAGTTGTAGTTATACAATTGTGCATTTTAATGTGTGTTCTTCAACCGTTAACTTTAAATGACCTTTAGCGCTAGTAATTAATAACTTAAATTGAATATAAATAATATGTATAAACAATAAGTCAAAGATTTAATCAGAGCTCTACACGTACAGAGGTAGTGATGGAGTAGTATTACTGGGACACTCCGGGCAGCTGATTGAATCAAAGGCCACTCGTAGTCCACCGATTGGGGTGATCCCTCCTGAGCACTCAACCCTCACCTCTCCACTCCACACTTCGCCAAATGATCACCAAATCCGAATTCAGTTCATGTATCTCCCAGTTTCCTGTGCTGCCGCTTTAAACGGAATCCAAAATTGAAACGAAATGATTTCAAAATAAAATAATTTATTAAGGAACATTTTTTTTGTTTCTTTTTCATGTATAAATCTTTACGTTTTATATATTTTCCCTTCCCTGTATACATTCAAAAACCTCCTATTCCAATTCCTGTTCCAAAAACAGTCTGATACCAGCTAACTATTGATATTATATATGTATTGTGTAGCAATCATATAATCATAACACTTGGTAAGAGATAGTACATGCATTTCCTACTATCGACGTAGGAATTTCAATACATATATTTTTTTTTATTTTTTTTTTTTTATTCAATTATAAGTAACTGTTTATTGTTATATATATATTCAAGTAAATTTTTTTTTTTTTTTATGAAATGAACTCATTGTATCTCTTTTTCGTTCTTCATTTCTCAAAGTGTATGTTTATGTTGTTCAACCCTTAAATATAATTTTGTTCATAGTTCAAGTGATTCGTTCATAGTTTTAATTGTTTTGTTCATAATTTTAAATGCTCTGTACATAGTTTTATCTGTTTGTATATAGCTTGTGCACCTAAGGTTTTCTTTACTTTTTATTTTATTTTATCAATTTTATTTATTGTTTCAACGTTCAGGCCAGTAATATTCTATTATTTTGTACATTATTGTTATTCTGAAGGGACTTAGTCCCAGAATAAAGTTTTTTTTCTATCTATCTATCTATCTATAAATATATAGCACACGAAGTGTCATTTAGAATACAAAAAAACAAAACGAAAATGCATTATATTATATTTGACATACTAATTAAATAAAAAAAAGTATATTATGAACGCCGCTTATGCCAAATATCGTCTATTAAAATTTATAGATTATTGAATCAGCAATGATTGATCAAAGAAAGAATGACAGAGACTGGTTCAATCTCCTAAAGAATGTGTCATTTGATCACTTGAATACATATCATTTGAAATATATTTAATAAATAATATTACATTCTGTCTCAATCAAGGACAATTATAATAGTGATGAAAAATAAAAATAAATAAATAATAGCAATAGAAGATATATATATATATATATATATATATATATATATATATATATATATATATATATATATATATATATTAAGTACTATTAGAGATCAAACTATGCAATAGATGCAAATTAATAAAAAGAACTAGGTTTATGGTAGCTTTGGCATACTTTATGGTTTATTTTATTTATTTGTGAATTAAAGAACAAAAACTTTTCTATTACTGAAAAAAATAATCATTCACTCAAAACATATTTTCAGAAATAGAATTCTTGCAATAATCATTTTTTAAACCCAAATTTATTTATTTTTTAAGATTTTCTGTTCAAATATTTAATACTTTCACTAGCCCTTTATGTGACACTTCACCAATGATTATTTAGAAGTAATTTTAGGAAAAATAATGTTTACTTACAAACAGTCTTAAATAGAAAGTAGTGTAGAAATTGAAGAATGAATCTTTCACCACGATCGGATTTTATCGGTTTATTTTTTCAATTATGTATTTTGAATTGATGACATTAACAGATTATAGAGTTCTTCGTATTCTAAAGTTTTTCTAGGAAGGGATGATCTTTTAAATGTATATTACTCAAGCATGAGAACTTCTTATTCACGTATAAAAAGTAACTAGAATGGGATTATTACATGTATATAATATAAAATAACTTTACCGTGGGACGAAGTCCCTTGAGAATAACATATATATATATATATTCTGTCCGAAAGGCTTGTTACATTAAGTAAAATAAGAATAAAAAAGAACATTAAATAAATAGTTGTATACAAAATAAATAAAACTTTTCCAAATAAAATATGAAATCAAAGAGAAGGATGGTTGGGGTGATTAGTCAAAATGAAAATAGGCAAAAATAAATAATAATATTTATTTTTACATTTGCCGTCGTTTCGACCCGAAGTTCATGGCTGATCGATGCAAAGGCTTGGAGAGATGAATATGAAAATAGGAAATAATAAAACATAATATGAAAAGAAAGCAATAACACAAAAAAGTTAATTTCTAATAACTGAGCACTTAGGATCCAATAATTTAAAAAATATATTTAAATTAAGAATCATACTCAACAAATATACTTCTCATTACTCTTATCGGTCGATAATTGATATGCATATTCCCCGGATCGTGAATATGCACGTTCGTTAAATTACGCATTCCCATTTTTCTTATTAAAATATTTCATTTTCTAGCCTCCATAAAATTGTGCTCAAGCTAGGACCTGCCTTATCAAATCAGTTCCATCTAATATCCACCTCCGACGTCTGGGAAGATTTTCTGCTCAGGAAACCCTCTCGTCTTCATCAACCCCATTCTGCCACCTTCTTCAAGGTCTTCCCACGGGTCTCATTTCCTCCGCTTTGCACCGGCAACTTTCTAGATGATGAGCTTTTCTCTGCTCACCTGTGACAATCTTCCACTATATTCATTAAACTAATGGACTTATTCATGGCTTTATCTCTTAATTATTATATTATCCGAAAATTACATTTTAAAACATTTCTATATTGCATAATATTACATTCTGTCACTAAGGACATTAGTAAATAATAATAATAAAGGAGTTCATTCACACCGTATGTCCATTCAATAAAAATAATACCGAAAATTAATACTGGTTTACGGTTTTAAAATAAAATAGGAGAATCGAAACTATCATTACTCACGACACATTTTTGCATTACTCACCATCGTGTAGGTAACTTTTCCATACCCTTTGAAAATGAATTTTCTAACGAATTTTGATCTATACAATTTTAACCTTTTAATAAGTGGCCAAGATGTCTACAAAAGTATTAGTCGGTAGACAAGAGGTCTCGAAAACAGGGCGGAAAAAATGTATTTTTATTTTTGCAAAGAAGGACAATGCAAAATTGAATGAAAACTTTGCTAACGATCATTTCCTTACATTCCAGTGGTCGATTTGCTTACTGAGAGTTTCTTTGCAAGTTCTCGAACAGTTGTTTTGGATTTTTCTTCGACAAAAGCCCGCAGAACACCGCCATAAAGGGAGTCCTTCCACGACAATTTTTCTTTTCAAGGCTAAAGTCTTCCTTCCGAAATTTATTAAATCATCGTTGAACGGGGTATTCTCAATGTTTCTGGTCCTCTTGCTCCGACCGAGTTTAAAATCGCAAAATGAAATTACGCGCAAATCACGCTTTTACTCTGAGTACATACTGTATTATTTCCGAATAAGGAAATATTAGAGATGATAACAAATATATTTGTTCGGAAGAGGATTGATAAGTTTTTACATCTACACAAAATAACAATTCCTCAAACGTAAACAATTTCTTATTTAAGAGGTTAACATAAAGAAAACATGAAATCCTGAAATATTAGCCGTACAAGCCAATATTTATCAACGCTGATTAAATTAGTTGCATTATTTTTTTTTTGTTGCAAACAAATAACTTCTTATTCATTATGTTTCCCGTAAGCCGTCGGAGATTGCGTCCTTCCAAAGCCAACTTGATCCCCGTTAAAGGATATTTGGAAGAATAAATCGTTTAGAACGAAGAATAACGACTGTTCTCTGATTTCGGCGGAAGGTGATTTGTCAAGATTTCTTTTGTGAAGGGAATGGATGTTTGGGGATTTGAAAAACTGATTAATTTTATCTTAAACGTAACAGATGTGTCAGACAGATTTTTTTGTAAGAACTTGGGCTTATGCTAAATGAATCTTCTAAAGATATTTATAACTATCTTATTTTATTTCCTGAATGAGTGCAATAAATCATTTGTTTAATTTTCTCATGAAATTATTGCTCTGAAATAATTATCAAGATATTTTATTAGATTAAAAATTTAAATCTTTGTCTCTCAATAAAGATTTTTATTATTCTCTTTATTGCGCCTCTGATCAGCCTCTACTGGTCCCTAATACCAATAATGCGACTGATTAAGAGGCGCTGGGATCTCCTATAGTTCTGCCTTTCCTTCCACAAGTAGGGAGAAAGGCTTGGCTCGGAGTTCTCCTGAATGAATGGATCCTATAAATATTGTATAAAAGTATGCTCGTGTTTTATTTGTTATTTTGATTAGTTTAGTTCTTTTGTTTGAATAGATTTACTTTTAGCATTATTATTTTTCTATATTATTTATTTTCATTTATTGTAAATAGAGAGTGAATGTGCTCTTTGAACACTATTATAAATGTCCTTAATTGTGACAGATTGTAATAATTCTTAATGAATAAATATAAAAAAAAAAAGTATTCTCTAATATTCCAAACTTTAAATAAATTCAGCATTAATAATAATATATCATCGGTTTATTGGGTAAAGGTTAAGTGAAATTTCGTAACCTTAAATCACTAAGAACTTTGACGAATTTTCACTTTGTGAAATAAGAAAATTGTTCGCTGTAACGATATTTGACATCCAAAAAGGTTTGTGTCCTTTTAGTGAACTGATACTGTTTTTTTATTGATAAATATATATTTAAAATTAACAAAAAAAAAGTTCAACTAAATCAAAAATATGCTTTCAATAACTGACTTATTGCAATAAACCGATGATATGCAGTTTTTTTTTTTTTTATAAATACGTAATCTTGTTTACAATAAATATTGATTATTGATTCGACCCACAGATGAATCTACGGAGGGAGGGAGGCTTTCGGTCTGTAGCTCCCTTACCCAAACGGTAAAATATAACCATGTTTTATAGAAAAAAAAAAATTAAAAACTATCTCTTAAAGTATTATTGTTCGTATAATTACATTTAATAGAACTTCAAGGATCACTTAAACACCATTTCATATAGGTAGTTAATTTCTTTCTTTTTAAAAAAAGTAATTATCGTTATATATTTGAAAAAAAAATCTTTCAGGCTGAAGCCCCCTAAAATTAAACCCTGGAGTGATTCAACCCTTACACAATTCATAAGTAAATTTCAAATATATATAATGTAAAGATCAAAATGAACATACAAAAAAAAATAGATACACTGTTTTGAAAATACATTATACACAATGAAGCTTAGGACAATCTCTTTTGAAAGATAATACTTTTTCACTCATAAAAATATAATTAATTATTCAAATCTCATTTATAATTTATTATTTAATTTATATTAGTATCTTTTCAGCTAACAAATCGTCGGTTTATTGCAAAAAGTACCTTTTTCATTGACCTAAACTATTAAGAAGTATGTTTTTGTGAATGTTTGCCTTATTTTTTCAATGCGAACATTCAAATTGCACAATGATTTTGTATCAAATAAAATATTAAATATTCGTCAAAGTACTCAGTGATTGAATTTTTAAAACATTGCATAATTTAAATATCGTTTTTCTTTAACCAACAATTATAATAAATATACATTTTAATAAATTAAAGATAACATTTTAATTATTATTAATAACGCACAGATTAAATTGGTCAGATTATATTTTTTTTGTAAACGTTTTATCGTAGCTTATTCTATTATATAAGTTGTTTTATAACTTTATATTAATTCAATTGTATCAACTGATAGCCTTGAGCCATTTTATTGGCTAATCATGCTTTGAACATCTACAGTAAAAATGGTCTATCTACCTTTTCGCTGAGTATGGCCGAATAGATTTGTTCAAAAAAAATCTGAAATGTATGAATTACTATTTTGAAATATATGGGATTTCCTCTAATGTACATGATAAGTTTGTTGAAAACTAGAATTATATTCAGGAATAATTTGTAATTTTTTATTTATCAATGTCCTAATATTAAAATATCCGTGAAAGTTTGTTTTTAATTATTGCTACTAACTCGTTGCTTACTTTATTACTTTCCGTGTTTTAAAATACCAATAATTAGAAGCGATATTTACAGAACGAGTTACAACGAGTCCTTATAAAAGAAAAACTGAAACGGGAGAAAAAAAAAAAGTTGCACGCAAACTGATGACGCACGTAAAACCGCTGTCGATCGGGAGAGAAAAAAAACTGGTCTAGAAACTTAAACTCTGCCGCCCACTTCTGCTCATTGGCAACCCCCATCTGTTTTATAATTTGCCTTCTCCATAGTTCGTGAAAGAAGTCTCCGAAAATAGGCAAGGATGTGCTATTAGCTTGTTTAGATGCGGAGCGTGTGCTGCCTTCGTATAAAGGAAAGCGGGGATATTCACGACGGCTTGGCTTCGCTTGCAACTTTTAAGTAGTTACAACTTCTTGCCTGACCTGTTTAGCATCTCGACTTTTCAGGGAAAAAAAGTTGTGAGAAAATAATCCAATTTCCAAATTAGGTTTTATAAGTAGGTGGACGTTATAAAAACAAAATAAAAAATAAATGGATGAAAAACTTGATTCTAATTGTTTCCTTATTGAGGCTTAACGTCCAGATGTATTCCAAATCGGACAGGAATAACGGACTTGGTTCTACTTAATGTATATTTTTTTTTACCTTAAACTACTATTTAAATTATTTATTATGTACTAACGTAGCAGTTTTTCATAAATTTAAGGTAAAATGTATATTGTGTTTTATGTAGAGAGAATTCGTTTGTTTCTTTATTTGGTTTAATGTATGTACGTTAAACAAGAGAGATTTGTTTTAGAAGATTTCTTTTATAAATTATTCCAGAATACTGGTGCTGGCGTGAGAACTAATCTTGCAAGAGTGTCCTATCTAGGTCCTTCTTGCCAACGCTGACGGCTACCTTGGGGTTACCCTCACTTACATACCAGGGTGGGAATGTCAAGATTCCTTTTCCCGAACCACCGAGAAATGAAAATCAACCGAACCGGGTGGGACTCGAACCCAAAATGTTCATAGAACCAGAACCTCTTCTGGGACCAACGCTCCAAAGTGCTTGGTCATCCCGTCCACTATTCTTGAATAGGAAGGAGCATTATCAAGTACTTCAAACTCGCTTATTTACCACACCTTTCCCGATTTCGTGCATTGTATCGAAATTAATTTATATAATGACCTTACAAAAACTTATTTTCAACCATTGGAATTAATACATTTTCCGTTGTACCCAAAGGAAGATAGACCTTCCAAAGTAAAACTATCTGAGAACGTAATGGCCGAGCAACTTCAGGAGAATTTGCACGTTTATCAGGGTTTTATGTCTAACTGATTAAAGAAAACTCTTCAGAAACTCTGATTTTTTAACTTAATTAAACAAATTTTTAATGAAAATACACCAAAAACATATTTTATTATACTCTTATATATTCATATGTTTATGTTTATCTCTGTACTTTTGATTCGGTCTCTTGCACCACGTTGCCCATTTTATTCCAAATATTTTTTATAATTCGAAAAATTCAATCGAGCTATTCTTATCGTTTTTTTCATAATTATTATCTTATTTCTTCTTGCCTTCCAATAGCATTTATATTATCTCTGAAGTACTTTCCATCTGTTGTCTTGGCTTATTTACATACAGCTATATATGTATAATATTTCTGATACAATTATTTGATGTTCAACCCTGATGATGGCCCATATGCTTAGGTCGAAATGTTGGCAAGCCTAACAAAATATATAAATACTGCAAATCCTTATAATTTGTTATCCTCATCATTTCAACAGTCAGTTGTGTAATATCCATCTCTAAGAAAAAATATCGAATGTTCTTTAGGTTTTTAGATTATTTATAAAAAAAATATATTAGAATTGTTTTTAGAATTTTAATTCGATAGCGGATCCAGGATTATTTTACTTTTTTTAATTACAGTAATGTCTCTAAAAGAAAAAAAAAATAAATAGCTATATTACATATTTTCGTGACAGTTGCTTACATTCAATAGCTTTATATGCACAGTAATTTTCTTTTTCTTTCTTTTTTTATTAATAAGATACATGTTTTTGCCTAGATAAATTTGCTATCTACAATGGCAATGAGCAAATATAATATATATGATATCAAGGAGAACAGAATAAAACAAATACAAAAAAAGAGAAGAAAGAATATGTATATAAAAAAAATACTCGTAAATTAAAAAAACAAACTAAAGAAAAAAAATATAAATAAAAAGATAACAAGCAGCTCAACGCAGTCACTTGGTCAGCCCCTCAGAAGTTTTATGGGCGGATTGTATGGATTTGTAGCAGTAGGCAGAGCATGGGTTAGTGGTTTTCAATTTAGAGTCAGTCTGCCACAAACATTATTGAAACGGTCTGTAGCAGTTGCTGTGATAATAGGAACGTTAGTGTGTAACGAAAGATTAGAAACAAAATGGGGCGTCTAAAATTTTCCTGAGAAATTTTGATAATAAATGAAATTGGTTGGATTCTTTTATATTTGATGTATTTACTGTCCCCCATAACGCGATTCAATATGTCAAATATTGGTTTAATGAGGGCTTTGTAAATTGTTTGTTTGTTAGTCACAGAAAATTTACAATGGCTGTCAAGTAGCCTAGAAAGTCCGTATCGCTGATCAAGTCCTTTTCTTTTTTGTTCTATGTGGTGTCAAATTTTTATAACTGGTTATCGATGTTCTAGGCCTACGGTTAGTGATCCAGAACCGAAAACCCTAACCTATGTCGATAACCCAGACAGACCACACGCATGGGCTAGTGACAGAGCGCTATTTCTAACCTGGTGAGGATTGATGGGAAGGACCCAGGCAAGCATTCCTTCCGTCCAAAAGGCTGCCTCTCGGCATTAATATATTGAGCGGCTTCCGTAGGGCAGTGTCCTAGGTTTTTATCGGGGCTACGATACATCTTCTCGTTTAGTGCGATAATTTAGAGCTACCACGTGTTTTGCTTCCGTTCACTGTTCTCCCTATTCGTAAAGAGGTCAAGATTACAGATGTTCAAAAATACGAATGTTTCATCGGGAAAATATTTTGCATTCTCGTTACTGGAGAGATAGAAGCTGTATCTTTGGTCTCTGGCCATAACTAGTCAAGTCGACTTATCTTCACGTTGCTTTAACTCAAGTCGAACATTCTTTAACTGTCGAGCTCTTAGACTATTGGCAAATTCGGTAACTCTGCTAGAGCGGACATAACACTTCCATTAATTGAATTTTATTAATTTTTCAAATATTTTGATGTTCTAAATACCATAATTTATAAATATCTATTTTATCAATTTCAAACACTTTTTCCGCTTACACGTGTGTTTTTCCCTGAAAATATTGTATTTCGAAAACGGCTACGTTGATAAATTCAACCTGAAATGACAAACCACGTATATTTCGAAATACGGGTAATTTAGAAGCCATAATGGCCAATTTGCCTTTTTTTCTTCTTTTTTTTAAAATAAAAATAAACATTATTTTTCTTCTTCATTACACAAGACGTTTTGGACAAACTCGGAGTTACATTTTTTTTATTATTTAATTTTTTTTTTTTTAGAAATAATACATTTTGCCACACTTAAGGGCACTGAGTACTAGAGCTGTGAGACAAATTCATACCATATATACAATTTAATGAATAAAAATTATCTATCTATATAAGAAAGGCTAAAACTATAATAAAACCAAAGAAATGTAACCTGAAATGAAAAATTAAATAAAATACACAAATTCACAGCAAAAATGAACAAATTATAAGTAAAAGAAATAAATAGATAAATAAAAAAAATTGATTAAAAGAAAACATTCATACTTAATGTTACACTTACTAGATAAGATTAATGTACTACAAGTATCGTTTTATAAAATTTCTTTAAAGGTCATCAACCATGATAATACATATAATTATGGCCCATATTTCATACCTCCTTTTAACCCATCCACTTAAAAAAAATCATCATGTTCTATATATTTCTAAAATCTTATTATATTTTCTCTTAAATTATCCGTGATGAAGTCGTATTATCATTTTAGTATCACCCCTAACCACCACGTATATTTCGAAATACGGGTAATTTAGAAGCTATAATGACCAATTTGCCTTTTTTTTCTTCTTTTTTTTTAAATAAAATAAGCTAAATAAACATTATTTTTCTCCTTCATTACACAAGACAACGTTTTTGACAAACTCGGAGTTACATTTTTTTTATTATTTAATTTTTTTTTTTTAAGTAATACATTTTGCCACAATTAAGGGCACTGAGTACTAGAGCTGTGTGAGACAAATTCATACCATATATACAATTTAATGAATAAAAATTATGTATCTATATAAGAAAGGCTAAAACTATAATAAAACCAAAGAAATGTTACCTGAAGTGAAAGATTAAATAAAATACACAAATTCATAGCAAAAATGAATAAATTATAAGTAAAAGAAATAAATAGATAAATAAAAAAAAATGATTAAAAGAAAAACATTCATACTTAATGTTACACTTACTAGATAAAATTAATGTACTACAAGTATCGTTTTATAAAATTTCTTTGAAGGTCATCAACCATGATAACACATATAATTATAACCCAAATGCATTAAATTTTTCTAATTAGAGTTGAGTCTGTGAATCAGAATCAGCAACTTCACGATTCACCTCAAGAGGATGAATAAATCAAATTTTTAAAATTTTCTTTGTTAACTTAAATATAAAATCAACACATTTTTCTGGTATTTTTCAGTTTGATAGTTAATATTAATATAAACATTCATAAAGCTGAGAAAAACAACAAATTTTTGTTTTCTTAAAAAAAAAAAATCCACTTTAGAGAAGTTTTTTTTTTTTTTTTACACAAAACTGTTGGGTAAGGTTTAATTTAAAATATTCTGTCCCCATCTGCTGAGTTGTCTTTTTTCCCTTTAAATTGAGAGGATTGTTGAGTAATCTTCTGTCCTTTAAATTGAAAAATTGTTCTACAGGATAAGAAAAATTTCAATCCTCTTTCGATCCTCCCATATTTCATACCTCCTTTTAACCCATCCACTTAAAAAAAATCATCATGTTCTATATATTTCTAAAATCTTATTATATTTTCTCTTAAATTATCCGTGATGAAGTCGTATTATCATTTTAGAAAATTAGCCGTTTTTTTGGAATTTTAAAAACTATGTTTCAGGCACTTCTTTTTAGGTTTTTGTACAGTGCAATTTTAGTGTTCATGACAGAGTACAGTTTTATTTCATGGCATTTAAATATACAAACAATAAGGGAACAATTTTTTTTATTTTATGATAAAAATGAATAAACACTTTCATGTATTTTATATTCAATAACAAATTAGATAAATGTATAGTGAAATTGGACTTGTATGTAGAGGGAGTACGTCTGAAACTTAATTCAATAGTATGAATAACGGATATGAAGTTAATTGGAGATAATCCTTCCTAAATTTCAAAAATGTATATATTTAAAAAAATCCTAATGGCTACATTAAATAGGCTGCCGCGTGAAATAAAAACAAAGCAAAGAAAGTAATTAATTTTGAAGTAATTTAACTCTCAATTTAAATAATAATTTAAGAATTTATATTTCATATTGGAAACATGTTATTTCAATTTATACTTAAATTAAATTTTAATAACCCAAGCAAGAACATAAACTTGAATAAATTATTCGAAGGGACTGAAATTTTTATTAACAATATCAGCAACGGAGATAAATGGATTTTGAGGTTTGACGCCAATAACACAAGACCTACACACGACTGTCTTGTAAATCTCTAAAAAAAAACTAAATCCCTCCTTCCCTAATTCAGTGCTTTATAAGGAAATACTGTTACTTTGTCGACTAGGATCAAGCTCAACCGCCAAGTTTTTTTTCCTTAATTAATTTTATAACTTATAGTACCCAATTTATAGAAGCTGGGTATGCCTCAGAAAGGTCTCTCCAACTCAGGACCAATCCAGCTAGTGTAACTAAATAAACAATTATCTGAGAGCCAGATTCGAACCTGGGATCTACAATGCACAGAGCCTTACTCACTAAGTTATCTTGTTCCCCATTATGTTACATAAGTTAAGATAAATAAAAAAATTATTCGAAGATTATTTTTTTGTTTAATTCAAGATAAATGAAAACAACCTTCTTGTCAAAAAGGTAATTCCATCGTGTTAAGTGGATATTAGAAGAGAACTGAAGAGGTAGATTCATTACAGCGAACTCCTTAAGACATGCGACACACAACGTAGACTCCATTAAAGCCGGAATTGTTATCAGGAGAGAAGACTTGCTGAAGAGCTAAGAAATTTAACAAGCCTCCTTGTAAACAACGTTGAGGAGTTTCCCAAGTGAAGGAATTACATCAACCCTTTCAGACCTCGACGTAGTACCATGCTAAGGCACATAGATAATATATCCCTCCGTCCCTGTTCTCTGTTCTGGTAAAATTTAAATTTTACAGTTATGCGAAAAGAGTTATAAGACTGAGTTAAAGAGTTATAAGAATAATGTATGTTGAGAGTGAATCACTATGGTATTTCTAAGGCTATTTTAGTTTATATTTAGGATTCAGAAAAATAAAAAATACTAAATTAAAAAAAGTGAAAAAAAATTTGAGAAGTTAGTTGGGAGTTGCAGTCACAGTGTGATTTTTTATTTTTTTTATTTACGTTTTAGATTGAGTTTCAGGCCTTCATTAGACTATAATATTTCGTTTTCATATCTTTTTATAACAGGTTTGTATAAATCGTAATCAAAGCTTCATTAAATCAAAGGTATTTTTTAGTCATAACATCAATTTATTATCAAATAAACTAAATTTTCTCAAATTCATAACAACAGAAATTAATTTGGTAGCCTTATTTTTTATATTTATTTATATAATATATGATATCTAATATTTCAATGTTGGCAACTTATATACTTCTCTGGAAGATTTGATCATACACAAAGTATGTTTTTTTCTGGTGGAAATTGTTTTTTAGCTTTGGGTTTATCAACGAATTAGTGTCCGACAGTAATTCGTTTGATTTTTTTTTTTTTATCTTTTTCATATTTATTTTACCAAAATATTTTTAAAAATATGTTGTTTCCCAGAATATGGCTGAATTGACAAAATTTCGGATTATTTAACATTGATTTGAGTTTATGACTGAGACTTCTAATAAAATCAGATTCTCGTCATCCTCATTAAAAAATAGGTTTGTAAAAAAAAACCTTGATATAGTCCTGAAACTTAGGCCGAAAAGTCGGCAAGAAATAAAATATTTTTTTTGTTTTTGTTTCTCACCATGACTCCTACCCCCAGCCAATATCTTTACCATATCATCTATAGTAAACTATAACTCAATCGAAAAACAAAAAAGAAATGCTATTGATTTGTATTTTATAATGAGTATAGCCCTAACGACACGTACCATTGCTTATCCAAAGAACATGACTCAGAGTTCCATCAAAGTTCTCTCTAGTTCGTGGCCCCCGTCGATGCCTGTTGCTGGTAGAGCGACACCCAGAGGTCGACCCCTAATCGATAGGAGGTCGAGTCCTTAGTGGCAGCTATTTTTACATAGCATGGTAAACATGGAACAGAACCAGGTCATCCATCTCCTTGTTAGTTACCGATCCTAGTGAAGTAGCTATAATAAATTACGGTCCTTCTCATGTTATTTTCAGCTCCGACTTGCCCTATCCTTGTCCTTTAATGTTTTGAATTATTTAAAGAAATAAATGGCATTGGCAAGGAAAAGACGTCATGCATACTGCAACACTTGCAATTTTAATATGTGATCGAATCGCCCTCATTCACTGGTAACTAACAAACGAAGTAGTGTTTATAATTATTTTTTCATGTCCGCTATACTTGACAGTGACATCAATAAAACTTATTTTGAAATATATATATATAATCTCTATGGTTTTGTATGTATTTAAGAAATAGTTACACGGCGAAATCTACGTTGTAAGTCTTCATCTGGAATTTCTTCCTTATCTTACAAAGACTCTAGTTCACTCAACTCTTTCAGCATTACAGGACGAAGCCCCGATGATGACCTTCAAGAGCGAATATGCCGAAACGTAGGCTATAAATAAATATATAACCTATGCATTGTGTTAAATGTCTGTTTTATGGCCTTTAAAGTTAATTCTTACTGCTTTGGAGTATCTCGAGTAATTTAGTGATGACTGGAATGAAAATTTATTGCTTAGTGTGGCAATTAAATCAAGAATTTTATACAGAATGTAATTGGCAATTGGGTCATGTGTGCATTTGGAAGCATTGGCAAACTGAGGCTGGTTCTGTAAGAACGACAATATTACCCTTGCTGAAATGAGGTTATTATGTTATGTTGCCATAAACACCATACAACCATATTAAAGTTACGAATTCGTTGCCAGGGTTGTTTCGAGGGTGTTTCGTCGAGCTGTTTTGGAATGCTTTACCATCTTCAGTTGATTGTTCTAGTTAAAGTATTCTTTGTTAACTATTTTCTGTTTGAGAAATTCGAGGCTTTGTTTTGAGACCTTCAAATAATAATCTTATAATTTACAAATGTATTTAGGACATCAGGTCGTAATTGGAAAAATCTAAGACAAACCTTGAGTATCTAAAAGGGAGGATAAACAAACTAACCCGTTAACGGTTCATCATTCAGGCATATTCAGGACATATAAAATCTTTATAAAACACATAAGTATATATATATATATATATATATATATATATATATATATATATATATATATATATATATATATATATATAGATGTAGATACATATATATAGATGTAGTTTTTATTTTTTGTTTATATCTGTTATTCATAAGGGACCTTGTCCCAGAATAAAGTTTTCTTTCTATCTATCTATCTATCTATATATATATATATATATATATATATATATATATATATATATATATATATATATATATATATATATGTGTGTGTGTGTGTGTGTGTGTGTGTGTGTGTGTACACAAATACATACTGCTATGTCGGTCTCTTATTAATATGTTAGATTTGGTCTGCATATCTATACTTTTAGTGCAAAAGATGGTATATTCAAAATTGATTTTTTTACAGACATGAAAACTAATTATTTACTTATTATTAATTAGTATAATTTGATATTTTATTTCTCTCTGTTATTTTCCCAAGTAGCAGACTACCAATTTCAGTTGCAGACCACAAATATCACTTTTAGTACAAACATGTAATATTGTTACACTCGATCTTTTATACCAATAGTTGCGATATATGTTATTTAATTGGCTCTATGTCCTGATAATGCCTCAATTTACAATTTATGATTTACCATAACACTGTTTAAATTATTTCCTTTGTAATTTCATTTATCTGGAGATGTTGGAATTGTGAATTCTAGAATATTACTCGTTCACCAGGTTTCGTGTTCTATTAAATAAGTAATAAGTTCTATGAAATGATGAGTTTACTAGGAGAGCTATTGTAGAAGGATAAAATTTAACTAAATGAGTACTGTGATATTATTTAAATCGTAAAATAACCTCAACCTCAATCTGCCTGGGAACCTTGAATTCATAATTTTATCTTTAAAATAAAAGATAATAAAGATAAATGTTACTTAATATTAATGTTTTTTATGTCAATTTAGAATTTCTTAAACTTGCAAATTAACCATGTAAATCTCACGATTCCATTTTGATAAATTTTAAATGAGAAAGACATAAATTTTTGGGTATTTAAATGCATAAATAAAACTTTGTTATTTATATATATATTAGATATATACATGTGCTAGCAAGTCTATCTTTGTGTATAGTGTTCCAAATCTGGAATTCCATGGTTTAAATATACTGATGTAGTTACGAGGTTTACATTGCCTAAAATTGCTTTTAATGTCAATAAATTCTTCTTTTACTAAACGTGCCTAGTAAATATGCGAAGAACTATTCATAATGACATATTTCTTTGACTAAACTTAATCTAAGCCTCCCTGTTCCTTACTAGATCTTTATATATTCCAACTCAAGATGTTTACATCTTTAAGCTTTTTACTGTCTTCACATAATTAACATCTTGTATTGCGCTCCTCTTCTTCTTAAATAAATAAATACTGTCCTAATGTGTAAATACTAATGTGTAAATACTAGTTTTTCCAAACGGAAAATCTACTTTCTGTTTAACAGTGTCTTTTTAGATGAAATTATCTAATTAGCGTTGTAATATCTCTATTTGTTTATTTTAATGTAAAACTATTTTTCTCTTAATAATTATGATCCTTTGTGAAACCAAAAAAAATTAACCTTATTATCTTCTTTGCTTGCAGTTTCCTTTTCTTTTGATTAAATAATGAAGTTACTCATTTCCTATGTTTTCGTACCGACACCTTTATATTCAATTCGGTTTTTTCTTTTCTTTTGATAAATAATTCCTTGACATTAAATTTAAGAGTGCTCTTGATTTGATAGTAGGATCGTTCTTTTCCCTTTGTGCCCGAAAATATTCGATGATGCAATGATTTATCTCCGTATCCTTTTGATGTCCTTGGCTTTTATCTTCCTTCGCCTCTTCCGACCTAGCGGAGGATGTTAAATCGCAATATAGCCGCACTGTTTAAGAATGCATCAGCACAACCTCAATGCACTGAGGTCAGAGGGATGGTAGTATATACATCACAATGGAGTGGTGCTTTTAACAGCCGTGTCTGATGTCTGTAACATTAGCTTCTATTGTGCCCTGTTTGTCCTTGGTATTCTATACATCGTTTTAATTTTCTTAAGTGTTTTCTTGAATAGCTTTAAGATGTTTTAATTCACTTTGGAGAGCATCGATCATTTTAAAATCTCTTCACCCACTGTCCCAATCTTCGACGGTTGATAAACTACGTATGATTCCTCGTGCGTATAATTACAGTTTAGAGTGTGTTTTAGAGAAGCATTTATCATACTTCCAGCTTCTGGCATTAACATCGTGCTGTACGAGTTCAATGGAGAAGTTATGATACAATGTAAAGAAGCCTGGTGCAATTCTTGGTCAAGCATTCCAAATACCAACAAAATGAAAAACATTTTTAATGACATGAATCCATTCAATCAGATGCAAGAATACCGCCGTGAGCAAAGTATTAGTTAAAGTAATACTTGATATCTCCAATGATACCCGAAGGACTGTTTATGAAGCTAATGTCCGGAGGTACGTGGGAGTAATAGGAAGTTGCATGGAAGCAATGATTGAAGGTATCTTTTGATATATCAATTTCTCTTAGAAGAACATTGTCGATTTTCTGCATATTTATGGATTATGTACCATGCTCGATGTAGGCCGAATCTAGACCAACATAATTACATGGCACTTGTAAACGCACAGTTGTCATTCGATACGTGCCATGAGTCGCGTGTAGGTCATAATTACCGTTCTCTGTCCCATGGTCACTCATGTGATTATTTCACCTGATGGAGGCACTAGATTAACTGCTTAAAAAAATATACCTCTGTTGTTTGTCAAGCAGTGTGTAATATCTTTCGCTTTGGTTACATTTAAAAAAAAATCAAATAAATAAATTATTGATATAATAGGTATTTTTTAAATGGAACAAACAAATTAGACACAGCAAATACATAAAATTGTAAAATGGTTGTGAAATTATTTAAATGTAATAGCCCAATATTCAGAAACTGATTTTTAGTTTGATATACATATCAAACTTATAACCATATACTTGAAAATTGTTTTATACCCATCAATAATATGCATAAAATGTATATATTTATATTATAACTGGTGTTTTAATTTTTATTTTTTTTTATATATTATAGTCTTATCTAGCTTATTTTCTAAAATTATTTTGGGATTTTATCATCATGTATTTTCTACGGAATCGTGGCATCGTTGTATTGAAAACTATACATTACTTATTCACTTCCTTAAATATATACCGATAATTATAACCTATAGGTTATTCCCGTTCTTTGACTGCTGTCCCAGATCGGCTCTGATTCTTCTGCATGTATTAATACCCGCAACCTTGTCCTTCGCTGAGAACACCTGCCTTTTCTTAATTTAACTCCATTCACAACACCCCAGAAGTTAGCATATGCTAAATACCTGCGTTAGCTAATTACTAGTGAAATAGCATGAGCCTTACACTTCATTACCCTCAATACTACGTCGCAGAGGTCAAACCTCTGATTTATTACAAGGTTCTAGGCCATTTCACACCTACGATTTCTCCTTCCGAATCTTGGTTGACTTCCGTGGTCTTTTGTTACGAAGTTTATTTACAAATCCCATCTGCTGTTGACTGACATCGTCATTAGATTACCTTCAAGTCATGTTCTTTTTAGGATCCTGACAGGGCTAGTAAAGCAGTTGTAAAAGCACGCACATGTAACGTCGAGCGTGCCTAAGTTGAGAAGAGCTGTCTTACCAGTAAAGAAAAGATAAGACCATTCAATATATATATATATATATATATATATATATATATATATATATATATATATATATATATATATATATATATATATATATAAAATGTATAATGTTTTTTTTTGTAATATCGTGTTATGTATGGATTTTTAAATCAGGAGCATTTACACTGCTTACACCGCATTTCCACGATTTTTTTTTTTTTGTAGGAATTATTTTTTTAATCTTATTTCTCCATCCACTCCTTTTTCAGATATCCCCTTCCTCACCATTTGTGGCGTTCGGAGGGGTTGTTTAAAAGTACAAACAAACCTATTCTAACTGGAGTGTTAAGTTCGAGATTCAGTCCATGGGACTGCCACGAAATCAAGTTTAACCCGCGCAGGCCGGATTCGAACCAGTGTTGTTAGACTCGAGAACATAGGCGCAGGTTTCGGAGAGATGTAGCGACCGCTCCTCACCTCTAATAAAAATGTTTTAAACCCACCTCAATTATTTGTAGTAACAAAAATAATGACAAACAAGCTAAATATGTAAACTTAAATGTATTAAGAAAGTAAAAAAATCGACTGGCTGGTAAGGCTTGTACCATGAAATAGGTAACTATTTTATCACATCCTAAATGTTCCTATTATTTAAATAACCATTTATATGCAAATATAATAATATATAGCAACATTTCCTAGGATTTTATGGTTCAATCACCACTCTTGTTTACCCCTCAATTTTCATCTGGTATTCTTATCACATTATCCGCGATAAAATTGAAAAAAAAAATAAAATTTTAATAATATTTATTTTTCATTAAAAAGATGAAAAAGGATGATGTTTTTAAAAATCTAGTGGATGATCACCCAAATACGACATTTTTTGGAAACTACTTTTTGTGTAGTGTCATTGCCTCAAATTTCGAAAAAAAAAAAATAGTTTTAGCCATTAGGTATTCTATATTCCAAACCCATTAATTGTTCGTGACAGGATTTTGAAAACATCTGTCCTATAATCCTGGTTGCGACAGTGCAAACACGAAACTGATGCATAACTTCGTAAATATAAATTAGCTAAGTAATAAATCTGTCTAGTTATAGGAATAACTAACATAACTTACTGAAATAATTTGCTAGGAGAAACTTACTATGCAATTAAAAATGACTTTACAAAAAATATGAAAAGAATTTAATGGCTTATTGCAATATAACTTATAGGTTAGTAGACATTTCATGACTCCTTTAATTCCTTTGGAAACATTAAGTTTAGCATCGAGTATAAGTTCTATTCCTTTAGCATTTGCGTTAATAATTAATAGCTTTTTATTATTTTTTTTCCTAGTCATCCGGGAAAATAGATTGTAACTCGCTGATGTTAGCTAACACGGAGTAAATAATATGCTGTATAATTGCATAATCATAATATTTCTCTGGAGATGAAATCTTCAACATATGGAGGACCGGAGGAATCGTTCTTCCAATTTTATTTAACGTATACAACGCTGAAATGATAGGCAAAAATTATGCAAAGGGACCTGTAATGGCTTATGCAGATGACTGAAGCTAGCACAGCAGGCTTATAATATTATATTAAACGATCTGAAATTATTAAATATTTACATTAACTCATCTAATACCGATCGTATATTCTTTTCGTTTAATAAAGAAAAAGCTACAAAAATAATTTCGAGTTCGAGTAATTCGTTCAACAAAACATCGAGAATGAAACTTGACAAATTTACTGTTCATTGAATTTCCAAATTACCAGAAAATAACAATAAATATTAATTTGTAATATTTATTTAATTTTATTTATTTTGCCTTTTGATACTATTGGGATGCGGTTCATAATATATATTATCTTTGGTGAAAATCCCATTAAATTTAAAATTATTTTATAGTACGTTTACAGGCGTGGACAGGTTGATGTGTGTATTTTCTTTCCATTTGGTTTTGTCACATATTTGATATGTAGACGATTGGCTACAAATCTGAGTAAACACACCCGAGCCAAGCACAACTACACTTTTAAACGCTTCTGCTCGCCACGGTTTGGTTAATGTCTTTACGCAGCTCGAATAACTTTGACAAAGATAAGTTATTTTAACATAGGCAATGGAATACCCCGCACCAACAATGAGGATGGCGAACTTATTGACCCTAATGCATTTGTTAATAATAAGTTGTTGATATTAATTTATTTTATGCTTTTATGTAACCATTCCCAACATTTTTTCAGAATATAAATTTTGTTATGAACGTCCATCTATCTTACTTTATTACAGCATGAAATCAGCTCTTCTGTTTAATGACGCATGAAGCTAAATTAGGTAGGCTTTGTATTCCGTTTGCCCTCAGATTATAGAAAATTACACCCGGAATGGAAATTGCCCTAAAATACTCGCTGGATAGTAAACTGCTTTGAGATCCTCCAGTGAAGTGTGCCTGATAGCACACTTTTTAGGAACGGGCTGAGCAGATTTAGCAGGAGACAAATGACGCCAGCCGCTAACAACCCTCCAATTAGCCGCCATTTTCTTCGGAATTGTTCCACTTCCTGCTTACATTTCCACAGCCTTCTAGAGCTCTTGTCCTCAGGAAATTGCCAGGATTGCCAATGGTGAAGAACATCACAATACCACTCTTAATTCCCGCCGTTTTCTTTTAATTGTAACTAATACATGGAACAATAAAATTATAATCTGTTAAACAGACAATTTTGTTTTAAAGTTTACTAGCTATGAAGAACCTTAAGATTTCCTCAATATATTTAAGACCGAAAAAGGCTTAAGTTAGAATTGGTTCTAATGAGTTGATTTGTTTTTAAGGATCATTTTGAAATAAATCTTACACGTTACATGAATTGAAAGAGTTTTATTGTTTTATATTTTGGATTATGTAATATTTGAAACATTATGTTTTATCTAAGATGTATGTTTGATCCTAGAATGGCTCATAAAGAAAAAACGCCTGACTACATTAGACAATCTAAATAGAAATTTGATACAAGCCAACGTCAGAGACTTGTGAAAATAAGATCCAGCAACAAGTTTATATCCGATTCCAATTCATAATTCTATTTATTCGATTTGACCCAAAGTTTTAGGAAAGTTAAGAAATATTTTCAAATGTAGATAGATTCTAATTGTTAAGAATAAAATGGATATGAAATGTGGTCGGCAGAGAACATGAGGTTTTAGTGTTTAAACTTAGTACGTTTTATTAGAAAATTATTATTAGAATATTCTATTCATCATGTAAATATAATTATAATCCTAGTAAAATGTACGTGTATATAGAAATAGAGATAGAAAAATGATCTTTATTCTGAAACTAGATCCCTTTAAAATAACAGTATTGTTCATATATATTAACTATAAATCTGGTCAAAAGACTTATTACAATGAATAATAACAAAATACATGTAATACATTAAGTATTAATTAAGCTCTTAGGATAAATTAACGAGGACAGTTGGGTAATAGGGGTTCAGTACTACAATATTGGAGCTAAAATAATTGCATAATAATCACTGAATGAAATTAGTAAGGAAAGTAAAATCTATTTTATAGGTAAAGCATTGTAGTGATGGAATATATAAATTAAAAAAATAATAATAACTGTTAATATGTAGGGAAAGAAATTGTAAAAACTAAAACAAAAAAACAAATAATGATAGACATATGTTCCCTAAGATATTTAAGTGATTATGCTTAAAGATTAGGAGAAGAGAAAATAAAATAAAGTATACATATAAACATTCTATACATATTCTATACATGCATATGCATATCTGTTTTGGGAGGTTTTCATTATAAAAAACAAATAAAGGGTAATAGTGTATTCCATATTGCATATCCTGAACGGGGGTGATGCTTGTGAGTTAAAGAAATACATTTTCCGAATAAACAGTGAAAACAGATTTTTTTTTTCTAATTTATTTAATTTTCTGTATATAGAATAGAATAGATAATTAAACTTTATTCTGGGACTAAGTCCCTTTAGAATAACAATGATGAGTTAATACAAAATAAAGTACAAATCTGGTCAAAAACTAACTTATAAAAATTTTAATATTATATACATTATTTAAAAAGTATGTAACCAGTAAAAAATAAAAAATAAAATATATATACAAATGAACATAAAATCTTCTTAAAATTACTTAATTGTGATGAAAAAAAAATAAGAGAAATTACATATTTATATTACATATTACATAACTACACAATTTATAAACAATAGGCTATCTAATAGAAAACTAACTTAATACAAAATGTAATAATATCTACAGTGGTTTATATAATAATATGCAGACACTAAGATAAAATAAAATCTTAGGATACTTGTGGTGTAATGGAAAAAAAAAAAAAAGTAAAATAAATAAAAGGAATTATTTATACGTACATTCTCATATTGGCACACATAAATACAAAAATATAAAATATAAGCATATATACCCGAAAGAAAAAGCACAACCTGAGGAGAAGAGAAAAATACATAAATAGTAAAAATAATAGTCAAACTAGGTGACAAAGATCATTGCTGTTTTATGTTAAAACTTAAACAGTAGGCACCACTATTTACTTCACGCAAATTCAGTTCATAAAATGAAATTTATGGTGGTAAATCTTCTGTTTGGGATGTAAGGAGATATTGGAAAAGGAGGTATTTGAAAGTTGACAGGGAAGAGGCATGACGGATGTTATGTGGCAAAGAATTCCAGTAGGAGACGGAACGGGCTAAGAAGGAACGTTCATAGGTTTTTGTCCTGTGGAATGGAATATAGAGGTCAGAAACACGGGATCTCGTTTTTATTGAGTGGACTAAGGGTTTAGGCTGGAGGAGACAACAGATATAGGAAGGGTGCTGGGAGTTGATCGTTTGGTATAAGAAATTTCCAAGAAAGTATAGGCGGCGGGAAGAGGGGAAGAGCCACTTTGACTCGGCATATAGGTGGGACACATGAGACCATCTCGAAGTGCCGAAGACGAATCTTAAAAAACAGTTCATGATTCTCTTCAGTCTGTCCTCAAGCTCCAACGAGAGGCCACCGTATACCACACAGCCATAGTCAAAGTAGGGGAAAATCAATGAGGAAACGAGGAGCCTGCGGATAGGTTGTGGGAGATGCTGACGAGAACGATGAAATAATTTAAGAGTACCAATTGACCTTCTGGAGATTTGAGCAATATGGGGTTTCCATGATAGGTTTTGATCAATGGTAATTCCTAAGTTTTTTACAGAGGAGGTAAAGGAGATTGGTTGGTCATTAATATTCAAGGAAGGATGGGTGGAAATGGATCTAAGGAGGGAATTAGAACCTATAAGAATGGGCTGAGTTTTCGTTGCATTCAACTTTAATTTATTCAAGCTTGCCCAGGCACTTATCCTATCTAGGTCTCTCTGAATATTCGTAAACGCTTCTAATAACTCAGTCTAACTTCTAATAACAGGGCGGAAAGGAAAAATAAATTTGGGAGTCATGAGCATATAGATGGTATGAACAATGGTGGATTGAACTAGGAAGGTCATTGATGTAAGAATTAAAAAGGATATGAAAAATGCTTGAACCCTGGGCTACTCCATGAGACAAAGAGGGGAAAGAAGATAAGGGTTGATTCGGAATACTAACGGCTTGAGTCCTGTCAGAAAGAAAGGATTGGAACCATTGGATAGAACTATTAGAAAAGGATAGAGATTTTAATTTATTGAAGAGAATAGAATGGTCTAAGGAGTCGAATTATGGTATTCATACCATATATATGGTATAAATAAGGTCTTACCTCACTATAACCACAGTCCACGTTACAGAATATTATATATCTGAATAAATAAATTAAAAAAAATATATTGTGGGTTGATGGATGACTCTAGAGAATAATTGAAGAAAAGGATGGATGGGATAATCAGTCAAAATAAATAATAATATTTATTTCTACATTTGCCGAAGTTCAGGCTTTCATCAGGGCTAAGAAAAGAACCAGATAAAAATAGGTATAAGAAAATATAAACATTGAATAATGATGAATTAAAAAAGGTGAAATGTATAGACTAAATGTAGGTAGAAAAAACTTAAAGTTAGAGGAAGTAGATAGAGGGAACATTAAAGTAAAATAAAGTAGGTAGAATAATATCAGTAACAGAGTTAATCAATTAAAATATATATATTCAATAGAAATAACGATAAAACTATATTTGCCTACTAGACAATTTTTTTAAGCTATTTTATCTGCATCGAAAATTAGTATTATTGTTCGAGGGCTCACGTTGTCAATTTTCGGTGAATAATTTTGTTATTGTTTATAGTAGTCCGGAGGCCTAAGAATAATTAAATCAATCATGACGTAGATTAATGCACCCACTGTTTTATGAAATACTTAATGTTTTTGTGTATTTGAAATATTATTATAATATGATTCTATCTTAGGTGAAAAAATATTTAAATCTTTATTAGTTTTTACCTAAATTAGGCTTTGTCTTAATAAATAGATTCATTACATTGGACTTGCGATGGTTGGTTCATTACTTACAACAAGGTTGTGGTATTGCTATCAGCATGTCCTTACATAGGTCTGCATGCCATCACTCCTCACGGTCGTTCAAGACGGATTATTAGGATTCTTGAATCTGACGGCTTGTATGATGGATGAGGATTATGATCATTACATTAATCAAAGATGACTTACAACAAAGCATCGTCCCAAATTTTATACCAACAAGGAATAGAATGTTGGAACACTAAGTATACTCATAGATACCTATGAATAATGAGAACTACTTTTTCTCAAGTGAGTTTTTCTTTCTAGTAAAAGCTTGTTTCATAATTTTATTCAATTTTAATTCGTCATTTAATTGGTATCAATATATTTATTAATAAATTAATTAGCATGACCTGTTTGAGCTTTTCATACTTCTTTGTTTGAGATTCAATTTTAGCTTTATTTACCGTTTTATTTTTACATCTGCTCATGTCAATTACAGTATAATCAATAGGATACATTAACAGAAAAAGATTGATTGAAATTTCAAAAAATTATATTAATTTGTTATCAAACTTCTGAAGATTTTTATTGATAGTTGTACCACACTCACAAGATGACTTGCCAATAACAATGCATCAATGCATTTTATTCTGGTTTTCTCATAGAGTGAAAATTTACATACAATATCATGGCAATCCCATTTGCATTGTATCACACTTATACACATGTTTACAATACTTAAGCCCGAAGTACACAAATAAGGATTAAATGTAGAATGAGTTACCACCAAAAAGAAAAAAAAAAAATAGTGTTGAACAATTCATTCATATGCGGTTGACTATCACTACTAGAATCTCATGACACTCGTCTTGTCAATTTACGATTGCTGATTCACTGATTTTACTAATTTTGATAGTTGATAGTTCATAGAATATACAATAAAAAAAATAAAAAAACTGTATACCTTGAAACCCTTTAATCAATTGAAAATAATATAAATTATATGTAGTTATTTGAGTCTACGTTATTCGTTTTCCATTTTATAATATTTTTTTCTTCAAGTCTTTATTCGAAAATCGTAAATAATGCTTATACAATCATATAGCTGCTCTGTTTGAGATAGGATATAGACTTTTAGAATTTATTTATTCCTCCATACAAGAAAACAGATCATAAAACTATATTTTGCAGAATGATTTAAATTTGTAGAGATATGTCTCATAAAGAATGGAGGGAACTTTTAAGTCGGCTGAATTATTAAGTCATTTGAATAAATATTGTCTCTTGGATATATGGATACTCCTTTTATTGCAGAATAAATCAAGACATGATATGAACTAGAGGATGAAATATTTCATTGTTTTGTAGAGGAAGTATTTCTTTGTTCTGATACAAATACCCGAGGGTGGAGAGACTTCAATATCGAGAGTGTGGGGTAAATAATATACGATTGTTCCAATACACCTTTCGAGTTTTATGGAATTTGTTTCGTCCCTCTCAGGAGTTTACCACGGTTTAAGAACTGTTTTCGTTATCTATTATTAAATAAAATGTTATTTTTTTAAAGAATATTTAAAGTTGGTCTGAATTATATTAATAAAAATCTGGTGCGCGCAACACACAACTTTCACTTACCTATCTACTATGAATAGAAATTATTTTCTGGCAATGCTGGGCTATAATAAATTTTTTTGAAATTAGGTATAAATTTAGGTACTTATTTCTTATGGAAAATGTTCTTAGGAAAGATACTTTATTAAATATCTGTAGAAAAAAAGTTTTTTTAGCCTCAATAATTAAAATTGTATATTTTAAAATTAAATAAATTTTCGCCTCTTCAGGGAAAAAAAAAACTAGAGATCATATCTTTCCTCCTAGTTGTCCGATCTTGACGATTTTTTTTTTTGGTTTTTTAGGAAATTCCATAAACTTTTAAAAAACTATATCCCCAAAAAAGCGTATACTTTTTTAGTTATTCGGAATTTAATTTTACTATCCCTCGGAAGTATGTAATATTTATATATTTAAAGGGCGTAGGGAAAATGACTTTAGCGAAGTTTCATTGAAATCGATACATCCGTTTAGGCGCTACAGTCTATAGCAACACAGGTTTTTCTGCATTTTTGTTTTCTCCTTTATTAACTTTTCAAATTCTTTCAAAAGTTATATTTAGTATTTTTTCATTTCTTTGAATAATGTGAAATGATTAACTTTTTAAAATAAACCATATTTAAGGCACTTTAGAGGAAGACGTATATGAACATTGGGCATTTAAGCACTGCAAAGTGACATCAATGGGGATAAGATGCAAAACTGATATTAAAGACCACTTAATTATACAATGATACAACGAGTTTAAATCAAAATTGTTAGAGCCGTTTTTGAGAAAATTGTGAAAATGTCTTTCAGCGTTGATATAAAGTGGCACTTCCGGTTAGCCGATTTTAAGGAAAAAGTTGCCGTCACATCTAAGGCATATACCTATCTTAAATACGTAATATCAGTTTCGTAGGACTTTTCGTTTTTAAGCTAGACTGCTAAAATGCAAACACACAGACACGCAGACCATTTTTCGGGACTTGGTCATTTCGACTCAGAGTGCCTCACAACGTCTATTTCCGTTGAAAACTCAGATTCAAAAATTTTCTCCATCGCAATACTCACACTTAATATATATTACATATATACGTAAGTGAAAGTAAAAATAAATGTTAACTTGATAATATATTTTTCATTTTTTTTTTAATACAGTAATATTTTAATTTCTCAAAAACTCAGGCTTTCAAATTCACAAAATAATTTGATGAATTTATCTACTACTACTTTCTACCAACTGTTCGATAGATGTTTTTTGTAGATATTGTATGGTTTTTAAAAGTTTACGGAGTTTCCTAAAAATTCATTAAAATTGGACAATTAGGAGCAAAGATATGGTCCCTAGTTTTATATGTTCTACTGTAAAGGTTATATCCTTTCTTTTGGTTTTTAAATTTTGAATTTTTTACTGAAGCAATGGTATTTTTTAGCATATTGCTAATGATTAAGATAAAACGATTTTTTAAAAAAATTCCTATAATTGGAATCACCTTGTATTTATTTTTCTTTTTTTTTTTTTTTTTGTAACTAGGAAGCTAATGTTACTTTAGATGTATTATTGTTTGGAAATAATAAACCATTGTGAAATAATTTGCAGCGTTCTTTCATAACGTTTAGAATTATCGCCTCGTTAAAATAATTACAAAAGTTTGAAAGAAAAATGACTCATAATTAAGGCTGTAAACCTATGTCAAACGTTTGGATTACTTAGGACAAACAGATCGGTTTAACCTTGTTAATGCAGGTAAAACAGGATGGGCGGAATCATAGGAAATACCATCCTTAATACCATTATTAAAATAAATGACATAAAATTTGTGAACATTATAAATTCTAAGCGATATCTACTAGGTGAGTGAGATAACGATTCCAATAAAATTAATGCAAGCTATTCCGGAAAACAAGATACCATCAAGTTAACGATAGATAGTATTTTTTCTTGAAATGTATAAGCAGTTCTACGCTTAAAGACATTGGATTAATTGGTGGTTTAAGTGTGTTTTTTTAATTTTATTTTATTATTTTTTTTTATTTTTTTTTTTTTTTGTCCTCCTTCCCTTCCTCGCCTTTAAGGCTGTATGGGTTTTTTTCCGGGCCAAGGAGTGGGGGCAGAGATTTAAAAGACTCCCCTCGGCACCGGGACGCGAACTCCGGTAAGCGTGATTATTTTTATATCATTTGATTGATAATGCCAGGTTGCCGGGCAACGGCGGTGCTGTGCACACGCGTTAGCCCATTCGGCCACCCCGCCCACAGTGGTGGTTTAAGTTAAGATTTTTTGTCTTATAACTGGAACTAAAAAAGAGTGATTTCTCCCAACCTTTAATTACCTGAGTCCCTACCTTAAAATTGTCCCTCTTCGTTTTTGAAGTGGCTGCTTGTTTATATTGTATAATTAATAAACCTTTTGTTGTTTATAGAAATCGATTTTCGATATTTTAATTTCGATTAGATTAATCGAATAAAAAAGAAATATATAATAAACTGCAAAACTAAAAATCTTAGTACAAATGAAAACCAAGAGTCTCGTTAACTCGTAATTAGGATGATATAAAAGTTGATGCAATTAGTAGAAAACCGTCTTAGAACCCTTTTCAGAAGTTGAGGGGGAACAAATTGTGCTTAAGGACCCCTCCCTTGAAGTTCTTATCTCGGTTTCCGTCTAGTTCAGTCTTTTTCTTCACAAAAAGGCGCACTGAATCATGAACCCAGAAGAAAGTAGTGAAGTCGTGGCTAGCGATTTAAAAATGTAGTAATTATAAAATTCGAGATTATTTGACGAAGTTTATGTTGATATGGTCATTGAACTAGGAAGACGAAGATGGGCTGGTCTGGGAAATTTTAAGGTTCTCTTCTTTTCTCTCATCCACGTACCTGAACAATAGTCCATTCATCGGTGAGTCACCATCCATTCTTACATGGCTCTCGTCGCGGGCGTATACCAACATCTAGCATACAGGTTTTTGAGAGAAAAAGAATCCGGCAAGAATATGGTCATATGGCAAGAATGAAGTAGCTCGAATAGAATTTTTAAATCAGTTGAACTACTGATTTTTTTTATCAATTTGATTTAAAAAAAAATATAACTAGCCGAATTCAATTTATACAAAATTATAAACCCATTAACAAATTCGGAGGGCTGTGTAAAAGTCTTTAAAAATGCAAAAAACTACGACAAAATAGTCGAGGGGTGAAAAAGGTTGAAACACCCAAATATCAATATTCGAGCACCCATTTAATTTACATTAACTTTGTTAGAAGTAGCTTTGGAGATTCACAAAACAGAACTGGGAAAAAACATAAAAAATAAAATAAAAAATAGCTTTGACAAGTCGTAATGTAGCGAGAATTTATTTTTCAAATTTCCTCCCAGTTCTGTGTTGTGCATTCATATAGCCCTTGCATACAACGTTATATAAGTACATATACATCCTGATAAGAATGTAATGTGCATCTCCTCTCCCGCCGATGACGTTGGACATGGTGGAATAGTTGGAATAATTACTTTCAAAAAGAAGTGGTCGAAAAAGGTCATTATTCGTGATAAATCATTCAGTGACTTGAGAGAATGGGAAAAAGTGCATCTGGCTTCATTCCTCTTCCTTCTCATGCCTTATTTCTTAACCAATCAGAAAATTTGCTTATTCTTGATTATGATTGACGCGAATTAATGCGTAGAAGTAGAAAATTCGCATTGATAGAGTACGATATTTCTAGGGTGTTTTTTAATTATTTCATATGCGGGTCTAAAATGTGGAAAGTGAAGAGCTTAATGGAACTGTCAATGTTTTGTTTATATGCTTAAGTAATTAATACATAAGCAAGAAAATAATATATCTATGTATTCACAAATTTATGATTATCATTATTTCTTACATATCATACTTATTTCCGTTATCTGACTGCCTAACCGGCTTAGGATGAATCCTGACAAAAACCCTTTTATTGGCTATTAGGCACTTAGTTGACTGGTTTCTCTCTTCCTCGGCGTTCTATATAATCCGCCCTCTCTATCTGATCTAATTTTAAAATAATCGATAATTTGCAAAGTTTTTTCTTTAAATAGTCGAAATGTATTGTAGCCCACAGTGAAAAATAAAACCTATTGACCATGGATTTTTGAAGGAATAAATATATATCTTAGAATATCTTCTTTTTTTTTAATTTAATGAAATAATTTTTTGTTTTTAATTAAACTTGATCAATATACACATGAAGAAGGCACCGAAATAATAAAAGTTTTTTGAAAACCTTTGTTCAACAATTTTGTCTATGTTATTGATATAATATGATTATTAAATCATAGTACATTGATTGCGATCCGCGATATAGACAGTCCCTTTTGTATAAAATTATTAACATATATCTAAAACTAGGCGAATAGCTTCATCCTATAGGTTAGGATACCTACAACTTTTTAAATACGAAAATTCTCAGAAGTGGTTTGTTTTCTCATTAAACTAATTAATTAATTTTAAATAATAACTTATGGATACTCATTTCCTTTCTACTTTATAATTTAATGAAAAAATAAGAAGAGGTCTACAAAAATATTAGGGCGTTTTGCTTCTTTATTTTGACATGTGGAGGTCCCATCAAACTGGCCAATATTTTTGTAGACCAACTTTTGTCTCGAGTTTGTGATCAAATTACCTTATGATTCAAGTGGAAAATAAATGGGTATGAGTTTTTAGTTCCTCGTCTAAAAAAAAAAGTGATCGATCTCTAGATTAAAAATTTCCCGCATTAGTAAAATTCTACTACATTTTTAACCGGTAGGCGTTTGAAAAAAAAATATTTTGTTTTTTTCCAAATAGTCGTTTTATATTAATTATGACTGATAATTTGAAAAATTAATCATCACTTATTATTGTTTTTGTGACTAAAAATTTATCCCTCAATCATCACTCAGATAATTTCCACCTACCTCTATATTTTCTTCGTTGTCTTTACATTTCATTGTGTGATAGTCATATCGTATATAATACAAAATAAATAAATAATTAATATTAAAGTGTTTTTTTAATCTATTGAGCATGACTTCAAAATATAACAATAGACTTGTATCACCTGAAAAGAACATTGTATGGATTATTCCACTGAAAAATTCATAAGAAAATCAACTATCCTTTGAATAAAATAGACAAAATGTGGATAGTTTATTCCCTTAAGGCAATCTCTTAAGTGACTTGAAATAGAGCAATCTTACTTTTTTTATCATTTTTCCTATCCGACATTCTCTCTACCCAGTATATTTACTAAGTAATCGTCTGTTTGTTATATTATTCGTTGTCAAATAAAAATTTCATGTTGGAATCTTTATGAGATCCCTTGCTTCTATTGGTCTAAATATGTCAAATAAATTCTTATAAATTTAAAACGTCGTATGTTATGGTATAATATATAAAGGAAGATTATGATTGCTCTGGGGGTTTTATAATAGAAATCTTCCGTTGGTAATTTATTTATTTATTCTCTCCTAGTCTACGTTTCGGGCTCCTGATCCATCTTCGAGTAAAATTTATTATTTTACTTGTAACAATTTTTTGCACATTTTTTGCATGAGGATGATGCTAGAAAAATGCTGGGAATGGGACAGCATAAACAGAAGTGGATTGTACAAAAAGTTAAAATATCTGAAATGTCCTTTGAAGTTTATCGAGATGATCCTGCTGGACAGAAAAGGAATTGTCAAAAGAATTTGATATCCATAAAGGTGTTAATAAGGGAGATCCTCTGCCCTAGTTTTATTCAATACGGTATTTGAAGTGGTCATGAGGTAGATACGGACAAGACTTGGAAGGTGTCGCTACTGCAGACTTCACAACATCTAGCATTTGCGGATGATATTGTGATAACCGGAAGAATAGTCAGTGCATTACTTTGAGTATTCGATGAGTGCGAAGTAGCCGCTAGAAGAACAGGACTGGTAATTAATACGGAAAAAACTAAATATATAAGGACCAGCAAGGAAGAAGGAAGGAACAGCCATATAGAAGGTGATATTTTAACTGGATATCCTTCCGATAAAGTACCGCAGTTTAAGTATTTGAGCACTTATCACTGAGGATAAATAGATTAGAGAAGATAGCAGCTGGCAATCGATGATACTGATCTCACCGGGACATATCCTGATTGAAATAACACCCAACGATGAAAGACTGTTAAACATATGGAAAAGAAAAATCCTTAGATAGATCTTTCGCCCTACGGAAGAAGGAGATCGCTGGTGGACAAACGAGGAACTTAAAAATCTATATGAAACACCAGATTTTATTGCCATGATTAAGCGTGCCAGGATAAGATGGCCGGAGCACGTACAAAGAATGGAAAGCAGTAGACTACAAAAAATGGTGATGGTGGGACACCCTGGTGGAAGAAGGTCTAGACTTCGTTGGCTGCAGGATATAGAGGAAGATCTTCGGACGTTGGGTGTCGGCAGATGGAGGAGGGTAGCCGATGATAGGTCAGAGTGGAGGAGGATCACTGAGGATGCCAAGGTCCCTCAAGGATCATAGCGCTGTTAGACAGATAAATATATATTTGTAACATGATATGATATTAATAATATTGCAGTTTAATATGATATTAAGAATATAAAAATTTATATAAAACAAAATATTTTTATTTTTAAATGAGATGAATATGATTTGTATGAGATGAATGTTGTTACAATTTCTTAGCTGAATCACATTGGCTCTGGGTATCTGAATTTAAATATTACATTGCCATAGAATAGGATTGGCAGGACAAAGTTGACCGTTGGGTTGTCCAAGAAACAGAACTTTTCTTTGGAATTAACATCACAGAAAAAATTAAATAAATATAAAGTATACTGTCATAATTTTCAGTAACATGCCTCTGGGTATTTGATGTTAAACTATGTACTAAATTTAGCTTTCATTCCAATGAAATATTCAAACTCGGATAGGAAACTTTTTTTTTTTTACGAAACTCCTTTATTGTTCTTTGTTAGTAATAACACATTAAACTGGATTAGCATCACAGAAACAATTAAATAAATATATATTTACATTTTTCTCCCTAATTACTTTTTCTTATCCTTTTTCTCTCTGGTGAATTTGAAGTATAAACGAAATTAGGAAAACATTTTTATTCATATAAACATTATCAACAAAGTCTGTTCAACACATATAATTGTTATAGACTTTTAATGACTATTTTGAAGTGACATTTTACTTACATTAATAAGTAACTAGCTTGCTCTGTAGGACAACGTATTTTAAGTCAACTTATAAGACTTCAGGTATCTGTGAAGTTATACTTTTTTTTTATAACTAATCTTTTTATTGGGTTATAATACAATTTACAAGGGTACTGAGTATTAGAGTTGTAAGGCACATAAAGTTATACTAACCCAGTTTTATACTCATCTAGACCCTTTGAGTTGGTGCTAAAGAGGATCGTTTTCACCGTTCTTTCTTATTATAAGTGGAATAAAAAAGTCATACCTGGATAATAATTTTATCACCACTACAGCTATATTAAAAGAAAAAAGAAAATTAGATTATATGAATCAAATATGCTTATCTTTATTAAAAATATCAAAAAGTATATTATCCTAAGTGCCCAACGAAAGTCAAGACGATTTTACCTTTTCTTTACAATCAGTTTACCCGTGTGAATAATTTGGAAAGTTGGCAAACAAATGACAATATGGAAATGAATTAATTCAAGATATCATAAGAGTGATGAAAAGTGGCTGTGTTATAGCTAAAACGTTCAGATTTCGATTTTTATTTTAGGCGATTTAAAAACCTTTGTAATTATTATTGCTATAATTCACCATTAACTATCGTAATTTTTTTTTATGGCATATGCAAATTTGTCTCCCATGACAAAATGGCACCTTGAACGCTAACGATAGAACAATTGTAGGCCAGTTGAAAATCCGACTTGACCCGTTTCGATAAACCAATTTAGCACAGTTGAAATTTTGATATCTATCACACTTTTCAATCACTTCTACTAAACTCGAATTTAAGGATAAAAAATCTCCTTCTTTTTTCAAAATCTATCGTTCTTTATAGCCGGAAAAAAGGTGTATACTAGTAAAAAAAAATAAAGCTAATTCGAAACGGTATTTTATTAACGGTAATTTATGAAAGATTCCATTCTCCTCCTATAAAGATACAATCACCTTCCTCGATCTCTTTAAATAATGAATCCTCCAGTTCCTTTTCCTTCATACAATTTCATCCTTATGGCCCCGTAAATCCAACGAGGATAACTAGACTCATCGATTACCATAAAAGTGAATATTCAATGAGTATTATTCGCTACTTGTGAATAACAAAGCTGCCCCTCCCCAGAGGGAAGGAATTCTACGCTACCGTGGGAACTTATGAACCAGGTAGTGAACTGTAGAGGATATGAGTCTGGCCTTCTTTTAGTGAGGCTTTATTTTGAGTAAATCCTAAAATATTCTAAACCCTAAATAATAATTTTTTGGATAGCCATTATATTTTATATTTCCTAAAATATGGTATTTTTGTTTGGGAGAGGTGTCTATACCTTAAATACTACTCAGCCTAAAAAGAGTGTGAAGACCCTACCTGCATTTTATGATATTAATTTTACCATCGTCATATTTTATAAATTATAACGTGTAAGATTTCAAAATGAATTAATAAATTGCATATAACTAAGAGTATTTTGGATCAATATAGCTATATCAATGGAAAATTTAAAAGAAAGGGTAACAAATTCAGCATCAATGACCCTAAATATTTTACCAGGAATTTTGAAATGCCTTTAAGAAACATAGTCCACAATTTGAAAGGCTCTGTCATTTGCCTTTTGCGTTAATTTTTGCGATGTTATAGCGCAAAAAAAATCAAACAACTTTTTTATAACTATTAAAAAAAACTCGATCAACCATACATATCTATCATGATTATCTCAAATTATTTTTGTAATTATTAATAATATTATAATATCTATATTATAATTAATGAGGGCGCTTAGCAGGAAGTTGCATGGGGGCGTAGAGACCCCAAGATACTTTTTAGTGGTTTGCCACAAGTGTTATTTTAAGTAAATATTGCATATTTTAAGTAAATATGCCGGGTGAGATTCAAATGTGTAAACGACAATCAATGATCTACCTTTATCAGAAATTGGTTCCTCTTCTCAGGCATCAGAATAGAGTGTCTTCTTGTTCGTCGAATTTTCTCCCCCACTGAGTTGGAAGGATCAGTACTTATCCACCCGTGGGAATTCTCCGATACACCGCAACGTCCTTTGAATCGTTTCTTCAGGTATTCTGGACCTCTCGATTTTATGGCCTCAGGCGGGATGAAATACCTTCCCATTTCTTCCAGAAGTTATATCTGCTGCCTGTAGCATATTCGCCAGATAGTCTGTAACTGTGATACGTGTAATATAAAATTGTATGCTTACTAGTAATTCAGCACGCATCGTTACTGTTAGGCATTATTACATTACTATTTAAGAATTTATGTAAATATATAAATATTTGTTTATGGAGAAGAAATCCATAGAATTAGAGTCTACCTCTATATAATAATCATCATGCTTTACGCTTTTTCCTTGTATACAATATTGTTGATTAAAAATTATTCATTATGGAAACAAATATTATTTCCGTTCGGCTAAAAATTAGTCGATTAAAATAATACGCCACTCAAATCTATAAATATAATTCTAAAAACAAACAATAAATACGTTTTATATTTTGAAATTGTGACTAATAAACTATCTATTTACAAAGCCCTCATTAAACCACTTTGGACATATGGGATCGAACTATGGGGAACAGCAAAGAAATCAAATATAAAAATCGTCCAGTCATTCCGGTCAAAAGTCCTTCGGAAAATTGTAGACGGACCCTTTTACGTTTCAAACTTCACGTTACACACTGACCTTAACATTCCTTTCATCACGGCAACTGCCACTGATCGCTTTAATAATTTTCATGACAGACTGACTCTAAATTCCAATCCATTTACTTCAGCTCTATCTACTGCCACAAATCCATATAATCCGCCCAGAAGACTGCTGAGGCGCTGGCCAAGAGACTTATTGCATTGAGCTACTTGCTGCATTATTCTTTTTTTCTTTATGCTATCATATCTGCTCCAGGTATCATATTTGCTGAATACCGAGGTAGATGGCAAATTTATTGTAAGCCAAGAATATGTATATTATAATTAATAAATAAAAATATTTTGAAATACTTTAAAAATTAAATTAATTATCCTACGTTATGCAGAGGAGATTGTTCTGTTAAGTTCATCCCACCAATTCGATATTCGACCAGTTCCCTACAATTAGCAAATGAAGCTTTCCCATACCGCTTGTGGTTTGTTGTTTGAATATTAAGAGCTCATTAACATTTTCCCTCAAGGCATAAATTTCCCTTATGTTTTAACCTCCTACTAGTATATATATTAAAAAATAATTATTTAATTGAGAATTGAATTATTTAACTGAAGAAATAAGTTAACAAGACGTCGAATAAATACAGAAGCAATGAACATTTAGTATTTTATTGAATAATTATTAAGTGACCTTATTCTCAATTATATAATTATTTTAACATATACTACTCAAAAGTCGATTAAAGAAATTTCGTACAAAAAAAAAAATATATATATAAATATTTCTTTCTTCTTCAACTCATTTCGCACTCTTGGTCTGGATTGATTTTAACATTTTTATCGTTATCTGTTTAACTGTAACGCATCTGTGTTAACAATCTGGTGTATTTAAAGATAGCCATTATTGATAAATATCGGGATATTTGTCAACTTTTAATTTATGGGTTATTCAGTTTAAGAAACATATACTAACGTCCACTGAAAAATCAACAGAGGAGGGGAAGAGGGGAGGTTAATGCCCTCCTCTTCCCTCGAAACGGAAAACTAATATAATATAGTCGAATAATATAGAAAGAAACTTTTTAATAAATAAAAATATATCCAAGTGTGGGTTCTATACACTAAGTAATTGACTTCTATACTCCTAGTAAGTGGACAACTACAAACCATGTTATGCACCAAACAGATAGGTCTTGAGTGAGTACAATAATGGATTAGTATAATTCAGAAATAGCCTTCTTGTGTAACTATTAAACTAGAGACATATTTCCCACATGGACAAGCTAATCAATTAATAAGTAAACTGTTACTATAATTACTGTGGTAAAGTTTACATTAAATATATTATATTTCATATAAGAATGAGCATGTTTTGCTAAAGTAGCTTATACATCAAATGCATTGGGGAGAAAGGACATCGATTGGTTTATTTGTTTTTATGTATATATATTTTGTTTATTTAAATGCACTAACACGCACATGGAAGTACATATTCTAATCTGACAGGACTACCTGACCGGAGTCCCTACGCGATATTATCAAGAGTTTCGAAGGCAGTGCATTAGGATTCTATCCATCATCTCTATCAGCCATCCAGGCACTTTCTTAATAGAATATTCCTTAAAGGGCAGACCGACAACAAATTCTTTCTCGCCGATCTCATTTTTTCGCTACGTCAAATATCAAATAAATATTTAGCATGTGATATTTATTTCCTATAAGATGATCTATATATGTTGAATAGATCGGTATTTGAAGTTGAATATAACGGAATATGATGTGTATTCGGGATAAAATAAAAAAATACCTTCATCATGGACAAGCAATGTTGCTTAAGCAATGTTTCTTAAAAATAACAGCAGTTTGAAAAAATAGTTGTATTATTTTACGATGTAAGACCTATTACATCGAATAAAAGAAAAACATTAGATTATTAATAATATAAAAAAAATAATATTGTTAAAAATCAAACATTAGCGGCTGAAAAAAATAATAAAATTTAATTTAGACAAAAAAAACAAAAAAAAATAAATAAATAATATTTTTTTAATTTTTTTAAAATTTTATTTCATTGAGATTTACAACTGTATTACATGGAAAATACAATAAGTAAATGTGACAGAGAAATAATATTAAAAATTAAAATCATACATAGGTAACAAATATATTCATCACTAAATATGTCCTTGAAATATTTCCACTACTTGATAATACATGTATTTTCCTTCCAATAATTCATTCCAAGAAAAAAAAAAAAAATTAGATTTTTTTTTTTTGTTTATTAGTTCGTGGTACAGACTCATGTTTATCAAATTATTAATATCCGGCTGAAATTTCGTAAATAGCTTCATCCCATTGTAATCTACAATTATTTTATGTACAAAAATCTCGAAATTGGGGCGTTTTCAGTCTGAAGGTCAGCAAACTTTGTCTATTTAATTAAGGACTAAAAACTAATAAATACCCATTTATTTTCTACTTTAATCGTAAGATAACTCGAGCATAAAGTCGAGAAAAAAGGTGGCCTTAGAAAATATTGAGCCGTTTAGCGTGACACACACTTCCAAATTGCCAAAATAACAAGGTTATATATTCCAAACGGCTCAATATTTTTGAAGGTCACTTTTTTCTCGACTTAATGCTCAAGTTATCTCACGATTAAAGTGGAAAGAAAATGGGTATTTGCGAGTTATTAGTAGGTAATTAAATAGACAATGTTTGCCGACCTCGAGATTGAAAACGCCCCAATTCCGAGATTTTTCGTAAATAAAATGTTTGTAGGTTACAATGAGATAAAAGGATTTACGAAGTTTCATCCGGGTGTTAATAATTTGATAAAAAAAAGAGGTCTTTTTAAAGTGAAAAATAGTTTACAACTAGAGTGTGTTGCCCAATTAAAGATGTCACATTAATTTACTTTATTTAAAATTTGCTTTTGATAATACTTTAGACGTAAATTTTCGGTTAGGAATAGCAATCTTAATAAAATGAATATTAGATTTATATAAATATATCATAAAAAATATATACAATTTTATTTTGAATTCCTGTTTATTATTAGCATTTTTTATGTTACTTCAATGGAGGAGAAAATAACCTTACTTTCCTTGGTTTGTTGGCGGTGACTCTAGTGTGATAACAACTCTCGTAAATCTCGATGTGATAACAATTGAAGCTCGTAATTATTTTGAGTAAGCGTTAAAATTATGTTGGTTTTTATATTATAGGTGTTTCAGACTACTGGTGCTTTTTATCTGATTAGTTATTCCTTTACAAAATAATATTTAATTGTATATTTCATTTAAAAATTGAGAATATTCAAACCTGAATTGCTGTAATAACATCCGAAGGAATTTACTTTTTCGTTTTTTTATACTTTTAGTATTATTCTTTTTCTGTTTAATTTATTTTTATTTATTGTACATAGAGTGTAAATGAGCTACTCTACTACTATTATTGGTGTCCTTAATTGTGACAAAATGTAATATTATTTACTAAAGAAAAGGCGTCAGATAAATTTATAACCGGTTAATGCTACAGAATATTGGTATTTTTCATTTTATTTTTTTTATTAATTTTTTAATTCAATTTAGGATATTTCTGGAAAACTTAAGAATACAAAAACTAATTAATTTAGTTTTTTGGGTTTCCTGTTCACAAGTCATATAAATTTCATGAGTTCATTTATATTCTTCGTTTGATTGCCTTTATGATATATGTTATGTGTGATAATAACTAGATTTCAAGTGATTTGTTCTAGTACATTATAATCCATGTAATGCGCATGTGTAAATTAAGTATGTAAACACCTATAAATACATATTTGTAATTAGATTGTTTCTTGTGATGCAAATATTATTTTTAATCGAAACAATATATTTGTTACGTGCGGAGATTTCTGGGTTTTAATTTAAACTTCGAAAGTTACAGTAATTAAATACTGTAAGCACAAATATAATTTGATATCGAAGTTGGCACAGTCGCTGAGGAGAATAATTTTCCCACAGGCTGGGGGATATTGCTGTTAAACCGAAGTTTCTGTTAGTTTGGCCAATAAGGATCGTGGGAACCCGGTCCCATTGTGGGTCATAGTCCATTCAAGAAGTGCCTTGTTTGTGACAACTTGAGGTATTTGTTCTCGGAGGTTTGTTTGTCCTACCGGTTTCTCTTAAATATTATAATATTTTTGGTTTGCATTTATGAATAATCAGTGCTGCGCCTAAGGATACATAAGCATTATATTTCCTCTTTTTGTTAACCTTTATAAATTTAAAAAAAATATATTTACATTTATTATTTATTAAATTTAGCTTCGAATTAAAATTGATGAAAACTAAATAAATTGATTTATATATACTTTTAAAAATTGATCTGTATTTGTTGTTTCCTCATTTTCTCGTTTCAATTTGGTTTAAATTTTTCTTTATTTATTTTAAATAAAACAATAAAAGCAATATAATCTGTTCAAAGGATTTAATAATGAATATTATAATGTTGACATAAATAGCATTTTCAAGTGATATTCAATTTAAATTCAACTATTTCCAAGACAAATTAAACCTTTTTCCAAACCATATTCTAGTTTTTATTAATTTTAACTATTCGAATTTTTTCAAAATGAGATATTAATATAATTTTATCATAGTTGAATTATTGAATTGAGATTAATCAATATTCCAAAACATAAAAATGTAATAGTCAATTTTAAATTAATTTTGATATATTCGATTTTTCTTTATGAACTGAAGTACATAAAACATACGTGTACATTACGCATGTGTTTTGCAATGAAAAAAAATATTTTTTTTATTTTAAGATTTGTCAAAAAAAATATATATATTACGTGTATTCAATAATATTTTTAAATCAAAATAAGCTAATATGTCTGAAAAACAAGGAGGAATAAAAGAATAATATTAAAATAATTATAACAAAATAGTTAACTGAATATAAAATAATGAAAAAGTATTGTATGCTTTTAGTTAAAAAAAAAATTTATTATTTTTTTTTTAATTTTTAGTCTAAACAAAAGAAAAATCATTAGCATAGATAAAATGTAAGTCAAACATTCATACATATAACATGGGAATTCACATGTTGTATATAAATTTGGCAAATAAACTCATCCTGCATAGGGTTGCTATGAAAGATACAAAAAAAAAAACTAATAATTATTTGAAAATGTAACGATGCAATTTTGAATAATCTTCAACAGTGTTGGAATGTCACTGTTTCAATTCGCCCATTCTATTCAAATCAAGACGTTCCTATTAGCAATTCTTATCGAAACGCCCACGTGTTTTAAAATATCAAATTTGGAGGCCACTTCGATTCGGTTTCAACGATTCATTCAGAAATAAGTGGATGTATTTTATGAATCGGTCCACGTTCTCATCGTATTTTGTTTTGTTTTTATTTTAGGAGCGTGAGAGTTCAGAAGATGCATGAGACATAACTGAAATTGACGTAGCTATCTTCGTGTACTTCTGTTTCTATTTATTGCATAAATATTTAGTTGGTGTTTTTAATTTACAGCTAAAATGTTGTTCTAAAAAAAAAAAATAACTTACCCTATAAATATATAATTGTCATCTTTAATTGGAATGCTAGCGAGTGTTTTTAATTTAAATTTCATTTACATATTATTTTTTTTTTTATCTAGAGAAAAAAAATTACGTAAGCAATATAGCTGATTTGGACCAACTCATAGATCTAGACTCGATTCTGGTTGTATAAAAAAAAGTCCCGATAGTGTGATTCTTGACCCTTCATTGAGCCCTTCACACTTCTTTCTGTGTTGTTCCACTTTAATGGGCGGGGTCAAGAGCTCATGATCACACTGTAAATGGAATTCCGCTAATACCCGAGAATCGACACATGGTATAACCTCCCTTTAATTATCTTAAATCAAATCGTTGGTTTTGGGTTCAGCCCTCTACGCTCGCTAAGTTTTATTTACTAAAAGTATTAAACTTTTATATTTATTTGTTAATTAGATTAGTTATTTATTCTTTCTGAAGAATTGTAATTTAGAAATAATTTTTGTTTATATTTATTAAACGTTCGTAAACATACATCCTTTGCTAATTGTTTTGGTGCCGTTGATTCAAAGTTCAATAAACATGACACTGTCGTCCTATTTATAAATAATTAAATGGTATCTTATTTTATTTATTTTATTTTATTTTATTTTATTTTCCTCCCTACCCTGCCTTTAAGACAATACGGGAGTTTGCAGCAGTGACTTGATACACATTGTATAACAAATCACTGTTGCATGTTTATCTATTTACATTTTTAAATTGCTGTGCACACAGCCTGCTTGATAATTTTGTCACTTAGTTATTGTTCTCCATCTTCTTCTCCTGTCCTAATTAGCGGCCTTCCAGGTACTGCTTCTTCACGCCTTCCCAGGGAGAAGTGGGTTGGGCCCACAGTTTTTTTCCAGCCGCATACGAAACTTTTAAAGTGCGGGTAGTTTTGTTCAGACATTAGTTGGGGTAATTGTCCTTCTGTAAGAACGAAAAGCCCTGTATCCCTCATTAATTTGGCCCTCAGTGCCTCATAGCTGGTGCAGGCCACAAGGATGTGCTCAGCGGTTTCAGGTACTCCACAAGTGGGGCATAAGGGGTCGATATTTTTACCGTGTTTAAAAAGTTTTGCTCTGAAACCCCCATGCCCCGTGAGGATCTGTGAGACCCAGTAGTCCGGGAGGACCCATTTCTTTTCTAAGCGCGATTTAATGGTGGGAAAGAATTTTCTTAGTGTGGACCCGTTTGGGGTTGTCACCCATCGCCGATTCCATTGTTCCAATGTATCCTCCCGGAGGATCATCTTCCATCTTCTGGGGTCATCACAAATCCTCTCCCGAATGTTTGCTGGTAAATCCGCCAAGTCATCCCTCTTAATGTTGTACCGATAAAGGTCTTCCCGCAGAAGGAGGTCGAGAGGAATACCTCCTCCTAAGACCTGCACCGCCTCATGGGACACAGTTCTGTATGACCTGGTTACTCTAAGCAGGGCCATCCGCTGGATTGTTGCCAACTTGCGCTTCTGACGGTACGAGAGATTCCGGTTCCATGCGGGGGACGCGTATCTCAGGATACCAACAACTACTCCTTTATAAATGGACATAGTTGCTGGATATCTAAGGCCCCAAAAGGCCCCCCCTATGCGACTGAGACCATTAAGGGCTAAGGTTATCCTATTCCTTAAGTAATCCAAGTGAGGCGTCACGTTGAATTTTTTCCCAATCCTAATTCCAAGATAGGTGACTACCTCACTTGGACATATTCTGGAACCTTGTATCACCAAGGTTATGGGGTGTGCCCTATCGGTCGAACCTCTCAAGAGGATGGCCTGAGTCTTGGAACCCGCCATCCTTAACTTCTTTTTCTCGCACCATTCTTCTACAAGGTTGGCACAACGTTCAGCTTCATATTTTAATCTGGCCCTGCTATTCGAGGCCACTACAACAGCCAGGTCATCTACATATGCAGTGGCGGGGAACCGCTCCTGTTCTAGCACTCCCAGCAACTCGTCAAAGACCAGTTTCCATAGGGCAGGGCCAAGGACAGAGCCCTGTGGACAGCCCCTTTCCACTGTATCTTCTACTTCATAGAAGCTACCTTTAATCTTCAATGTCCTATCGTGGAGATAGCTTCTGATCAAGCCATACAAGTTGCTGGGGGCTTCATGCCTTTGCAACTGCTGGAGTACGCTCGGCCACCAGACGCTATCGAAGGCGGATGATATGTCAAACAGGAGGAGCATAACATACTTCTCCGCCTTCTCTTCAACATCACAGCGCACTCTCAGCAGGGCATCTGCGGTTCCCCTGCCTTTAGAGGATCCGTACTGCCGTGGATGGCTCGCTCTCGAGAAGACTGGCCGTAGGCTGGTGAGTATCAGGTTTTCTAACACCTTGCTCATGACTGGGAGGAGACATATAGGTCTATAAGATTTGGCTAATTGCTTATCTTTGTCTCCTCCTTTGTAAATGAGCTTGACGTTAGCGATTTTCCAGATTCTTGGGAAGTATTCCCTGTCTAGGCAATCATTATAAATAGCCAGCAATCTTTCCTCTATATAGGGAATACTGTTCTTGAAAATTGACGCGTCAATGGTGTCTAAACCGGGGGCACGACCAATCTTTTGCTTGTCCACGGCAGTGCGAAGATCCCATATGTCCCATGGTGGGCACAGGTCCGTGCCGGGAGGGTATACCGTAGTGCGTCTTACGAACTCCTCCTCTTCATTATCTTGAGATGGATCATCCCTGGGGTAAGTCTCTGTAATAAACATCTTCGCCGATTCTTCTGGAGTTTTTGCCTGAGTACCGTCATACTTTATCGCTGCGATTACTTGCATTGGAGTCAATTTACCCAAGGCTACTTTGTACGGGATACCCCAGGGGTTTTTAGATGATTCCTCAACGATGAATTCATCCCAAGACCTACGTTTATGTAGACGCACCTCGTTTCGGTATACCCTGGCTTTAGACCTGTACTCGTCACGAAGAGTAGTGCGCCTCTCATCGCAACTACACCGCTGGTACGAACGCCGGGCCTTGTAGAGCTCTCTCTTCATGGTGGTTAAAGCCGGCGTCCACCATGGGACAGGTTTAGCTCTCGCCTTCCGGTGCTGGAGAGAGTCCTCAGCGGCATCACGGATGATGTCAGTGATTCTCGAAACCCTGTAATCCAGGTCATCAGTGTAATCCGTTTCCGCCACATCCCAGTCATCGTCGACTAGTTTTTCTTCCAGCGTTGACCGGAAGGCATTCCAATCTCCTTTCCGAGTTCTGTAACCCTTATTTATACCGTGGGAACTCACCATGTTTTGTACCATTGAAAATACTATAGCATGGTGGTCGGAACTCGTCTCAGATCTGAGGGTCCAATCGATAAGGCGATTTGACAGCGCAGGCGAAGCCATCGTGACATCTATCCAACTCTGCCCTCTTCCTCCTGAGAAGGTAGGTGTGGCAGAAGGATCGTTTAGTACTACAAGCTGGCATCTCGCGATAAAATCATCCAGTTTAGCGCCTCTTCTATTCGTTCGATTGGATCCCCAGACCGTGTTCCAAGAATTTGTATCTGAGCATATAATGACGTTTCTTGTGCAAGCTGAGATCGTCTCCATGGCGGATATACCTTCTTCAATATCGCTTCCATCAGGTAGGTACGAGGAGACCAGCGTAAAAGCTACACTTCCCCACCTGATGTAACATGCAACGCAATCCGCCGTAGTATGCTGCCTCAGATCCATCACATCGAGGTTTGGGTTATTAACCACGATAGCAGCCCTGGGCCTCCTCTCTCCACTGCTCAGGGCTATAACCCTCGACGTGAGGCCAAATCCTGTGACCATGTTCCCACGGCATGTCGGTTCCTGAACCGCCATGATATCGTATCGGTCAGAATGGGCTCGGAGTTCGTCTGCCACGATACGCCGGCGGCCCATGTTTAACTGCAGAATGTTTATTTTACTCATAATAGGTCTTTTTCACTACTTCATCGGCCCACTGTAAGTGTACTTGGCAGTCCCGACTGCCCGCCTTGTGATTCCTTTGGTTGGGAGATGCATTCGCTCGCACGCAGTTAATACACGTTGGCCCAACCTGTTGTTTTTTTTTTGGACAGTCCTTCAGTATATGTCCGCTTGCTGCACCCCAGATGCAGATGACATTGTCAGCTTGGCAAGTGGCCTTTGTGTGGCCATAGCCCTGACATTTAGAGCAACGCGGGGCGTCAATGTAATCCCTGAAGGTCATCGACCACCATCCTCCATCCAAGTTTCCTACTTCTAGTAGCGCAAACCTGACCATTGGGTGGACTTCCAGGACCCAATTCTTGGAGAAGCCGTTCCTAGCGACTGTAGAGAACAATGGCCGGAGATCTTCAAGAACTAGTGGTGTAGGCCCCGACGTCTCGGGAATTTTTCCCCATAAAAATTCCACGAGTTGTATTGAAGTCCAGGCATGAGGCACGCCCCGGATCTCTAGTTTAGGCTTCTTCTTCAGAGCAAGCCTGGCTTGTAGACCTCTATCACGTAGCCCCTGGCATCCTATAACTTTGGTAGCATCTTTACCATCATCCATACGCACCAAGATGGAGCCTCCCTTAGTTTTACGTACAATTGTGGCCTTCACTCCAATTTCTTCTGGTGATGGTAGCCCATTAATGATATCTGCCGTGGTTTTACCAGGGCCACTGATAGTGACATATGTTGACCGGGGCGTTTGTGTAGGCTTTGATGGCAAGGATTTAACTATGGAAGCAATAGATTTTGCCTTTACTTCTTCCTTCTCTCTTTGCGGTTTTTCATTTGAATCAAAACAGTTGATTTGACTCTCTCGTATCATTTTTCCCTTGGCATTCTTAGTCTTCCTCCGTTTCCTTTTATTTAAGACCAACCGAAAGGGTTCGATGGTAGCTGAAGGTTCAGCCGGATTCATATCTAGACCAACCTGTTCTAGGGCCTCAGAAGTCCCAGTCTGTGGTTGAAGACTATTCGTACCAGAGTGTGGCTGATTTCTAGAAGTACCAATCTGGGGACGACCTGATATCATACCAAGCTGCTCAGTAACTTTGGGCACGGAGCTATCAGCTATTATTCGAGTTAGTACTTCGTGGACCTTCTGAGATGAAAGTGCTTCAGTAACTGCTCTCTGAACAATGGCTGATACACCGCCTTGGTCTTTATCCCTTTCTAGTGTTTCAATAATATCAACAAGGGATTGAATCTCATTGTTGATATGATCTCGAACACTGGCACTATTTTTTTTCGCAATTTTATCTAAGGATACTTTAATACTTTCCTGAATTTGTTTGGCACTGTGAAAGTTGCTGTTATTAATAGCCGCATCCACTGTATCTAAATTATCTGAAGAAACCTTTCGAGCTCTTTTAACTAAAGGCCTGGAAGGCTTACCATCTTCTTGCCGATCTTTCATCACAAAACTTTCCGTGGGAAGGTCCATGTTTGTTAGCACAGCAATAGTTACTATATTGTTATCAGATGGAGAGTTTATATGATACTTTATCACTAACCTATAACCTTTCACATTATCAATAAAAATTGAAAAATAACTGTCCCCACAATATTGTTCACTTTACACTTTACTTCTCAAGTACTTTAAGCAAGAGATTGGCTTAAGCTAGTTTGAGGTATGGGAGGAAGAAGAAAACAATAAATGAGTAAACAATGATAAGGTGTTTATACTTACCAAGTTCACTTTAAAAGTATTGTCCCGCCAATTTTACTTGGCCTTTCTTCCTAATTGTCTTTACCGTTCCCAGTTAAAATAGTTCACCAAGAAACACCTCTCAAGGTAGTAAAAACTTACCTTCCACTCCTAACCTCACAATTTACAAGTCAATGTTAATAAAAATAAACAAAACCACTAAACAAACACTTATTGACTAGAAAATGAACTAAAGAACTGTGAACAAGAAATAAACGACATAACTAAGTAAAAAACAAGAATATTAATCAAAAACACAATCAGTAAATAATATGCGACCTATCGCTCTCACTTACACCATATGAATTAAATGGTATCTATTAATATAATCTTTATCTAATTGCGCCAAAATTACGTCAGGAAGGCTATCATTGATTTTTACGGACCAGTTCAATTCGTCTCCCCTAAGGTCGAATCACGCAGCTAATAAAACTAGTCGACAGTATTTTTGGAATTTGAAATTATTTAATTTGAATATCATGTCCTCAATTAACATAAGATATTATTTTTTGATAGTAGCAGAAAAATTTAAAATACTCTTCTTTAGTGAAGTATATTATTATTTTCTTTAAAAATATTTATTGAAATTTACTACTGAATTTGCAAAAAAAAAAAACTAGTAAATTTTAATTTGTAATACGACATGCCCAACATGAAAAGGAATAACCCATTGGTAGTACTCCTATTGCAGTTCTACATTAGAAGGTCCCAAGGCCATCTTCTTCTCAGAGGCCTCGGAGGATTGTCAGGAATGGAAGACGAGGCAAGGTTAGATAGAAACTAGTGGGCTGAGGTTTACTATGGAAGGGTGGTTATCTGGATTGGCTTAATTCAGTAACATATAGAACATTAAGGTTATTATGGATAGTTTTATTTCTGAAAAAGTAGGGAGCATTGAGGATTTTGTCGAGTATTTTGGACTGTAAGGATTGGATATAAGAGGAATTTGATGGTTTAGTGGAGCCTCAAAGGTCAACTCCGTAAGTCCAAATAGGCCTTACTATGCTCAAGTAAATGAGTCTTTTATAGTTTAGTGGAAGTTTGGAGCATTTGTCTAGTAAGTGTTGAAGTAGCCGGAAACGTCTAGCAGTTTCTTGTCTTGTCGGAGGCTTTCGTATTATTAAATATTAAAAACTATATTTTTCACTTAATTACATTAATAGGAATTCAAGAATCAATTAACACCATGTCATACAGGCAGTTAGTTTCTTTCTTTTCAAATTAATTATCGTTATACATATGAAAAAAAAAATCTTTCGGGCTGAAATCCCCCCCAAATTAAATCCTGGATCCACCAGTGAATAGAGATATATATTTTTTCAAACATTAACCAATTAGGTTAAGTACAACTTCTTCATCTATTATGTCACTTAAATAATTATATTTCAAAGTCCGTAATTTTTTCGTTTGACAATAAATAAGTACAATTTTAAGGTACAAGTAGTGCTTCAAACATCTACTTGCCAGCGAAAACATATTTACGTATTCTAAACAAAAATTAGTGGATGGAATTTAAACAATCCTCTATTTTTAGCTCAAATTAAGTAGTATTTTTAACACATAGGCATTTCGAGAAATATAAATATAAGCATAATATAAAAAAAGGTCGCAGATATAGTTGTAAATGTTTGCACTTATTAGATGGAACTAAATCGTTATAGTAGTGTATATCTAATGGAAAAGAAAAAAAACTAAAAAAACCTGTTTTTTTTCCATTGCTTCCATTCCGTTAAAACCAGATGCTATCATATAAAATGCAGACATATTCATCTTATGGTGCTATCAAAAATTCTAAGTTTGGCATGGAATGGAATCTTTATTTCAAGAGCTCCACTCTCGAAGTTGAATTTATGGCGGTTTTTGTGGTGTATGAGGGTACGTGCCAGATCAACTCAAGGATGTATTGATTAATCTTCTTAACTGCCAATTTTGGCCACACATATTTGTTTTAAGATACATAGCTTCATACTCTTGATGATAAGTAAGTAGCTAATTAGTTTTAGAAACATAGAAAACGAAATTGGATTTATGAGTAGTGTATTTCTATACGCAAAATCTATATTCCTTAGGCCAGTGATCCAAGAAGTATCAAAAACTATTATACCGATGGATAGTAGAAACGTATACATACTTTATATTACTTATTTAATAGTTACCTTATATTTACATGCATTTTGCAATGTATATCGTTGGCCGATTCAAAGCGGGCAGGAGGTCATAAGTTCATCCTCTTGAATTCGTCAATAATTCCCCGACTTCATTTCTTTAGATCCTTTCTGGCAGAGATAACTTCTTGCATTATTCGCCACTTCTTCAGATTAGTTTGCAATCTTAAATTATGAAACTTAGTTTCTACCTTTATTTATATATATATATATATATATATATATATATATATATAATATATACTAGATTAAAATAAATAAAAACACACTCACGCCTATAAACAACATTTACATGAAGACTTTGGCCCATATGTGTAAAGCAAAGCAGGATTCCAGGACGTCCCAGTACTTCTCTCCCAACCGGGTCTCTTGTAAAAAGTCGCTGATTAAGATATAGTTACTATCATAAATTGATGTCATAATATGTTTTGTAAAAATGAAATAAATATAACATAATATAAAAGCATAGAGATATTCATTTTATAAATTCAAATAAATAAGATGTGAACAAGAAATACTGGGATGTAGTGATTTATTTTTATAATTCTCTTTTATTAGTATAATAATTGTGCACCTATGCCCCAGATTCCGGAGTCAAATCCGGCTCTAGCAGTTAATTATTTATTCTGTTATATCAGACGTGAATCGAACCTGAGTTCGAGAGAGCCTCCTAGAGCACACACAGCCACAATCGAGTGGGTAGTCTTAGTTGAATAATTAATTAAGGGGAAAACCTGGCGGTTGAGCGTGCCCTCGGTCAAATCACTTTTTTGAACAACGTTAATAAAAATACAGTACTTTCTGATCAAGTACTAAATGCACAGGTTTTAATAGTACTTATGGTGTCTCATAAATGTGGATAATGCAATATAAACTTGATTGTTTAGTATGCATGGTTGGCTATTCTGCTGGATTCTATTCTATATTTTTTTTTAATCTGAAAATTTAAAATAAATAGAAGTTCTTACTCTTTTTAATCATGATATTGATAATAATTTATCATAAGTAGTGAGGATGATAAATCCAATGATTTTATTACAATAAATTCTTATTTTAAAAAATAAATAAATAAATTGTCCAACAGACAGATTGTTATAATACTCAATAAAGGAATAAAAAAAAAAAAAAAAAAAAAAAGAGTTACAAAATTTGTTTTAAAATTATAGAGTGCAAATTACTGATCAAATTCTATGATTGACCATCTCAAATGTTCAGTTTGTTAATTTAAAGATTAAAATTTAAAGATTTTACATCTCATTTTGTTAAATACTAGATGTCGCTACTATATTATGCAAGGGTTTAAGTTCCTGATTCATTTATTTCTAATTAATTAAGTGCAGTTGAATTACGACTAAAATAAAAAATAAATAAAATATTAGGTCATAATTGACTCTGGGAGCGGCAGGCAGGCGGCTCGAACTTCGATCCCATGCATTAGCTATGACCCTTCCCAGTATATCCCATTGCCTTTGGAATCATCTCCTCTCCTGGAGAAAGGGGATTCATAATGCAGCGAGTTGCATGGTTCAGTAGCCTGGAATTTCTCCAGCGATGACCTCCGGTAACAATAATACATGGCCGTGGTTAGCTTTAAATAGCGACTTGTGGGTGTAGCTTGCAATTAATTGCATCCGTGAAGACTATTGCGTTCTCCGCTTTGGTCTTCCTCTCTGTCATTCACTGTAAACCATTTGTTTCTCTATACACTTCCAACGGAAATAAACGTACAGAAAACTGGTAAATATTTACTAATATCGTGTTAGAACGTGGAGGATTTATTCCTTTCCGCTCTCAATATTTATTTTATCCATTTGTTTTCCGTAGTTGTCTTCTAAAATTTCAAACCATATGAATTTGAATTTTATTATAATGTTCAGATGCTACTTACAAGAGGGCTATTGTCGTGGGTTCACTGATTCCAATTAATCTATTTGGAGGGATAATAGGTAGAAAAATATAAGACTCATGTCTGGGAATTCTTGCCACAGGCGCCATGGACAGAAGAAATAAAAAGTATACGATTTTAACTGTTTTTTATGTTATTGTTCTCTTTCTTTTTTCTGTATGGGATTCTTGTATAGAACATACTAATCGATTTGTTATGTGTAAAAATAAAAATAAAAATAAAATAAATAAAAATTACTGCTGCTTATATTAATTTGATTCAGATGAATACATAATTACGAAAAAGACTCTTCGTGTAAACCAATTATAGTAGACCAATTATATTTTTGTGATGGAAAAAAAACTCAGATTCGTTTCTAGTGTTAAGGGACATAAACTGTTAAATACGAATTTTAATCGAAATAAAAAACATATAAATTTTTTGACTTAGTAAGTTAGTATATTATAATGATGTAGTATGTAGTATGTTTGGTCTCAGCCTGAAACTGTTTGATCTCAACTGTTTAAGAGAGAAAATAAAAATTAACGTGATGTTATGTTTATTTAAATATTAAATCATAACAATTCATATACAATGGAATAGAAAACAAAAAATAAATAATAACTTTCAATTTATATTATGATAATGTACCCGAAATAAAAAATAAAAACACCAAAAATTTTGACGTTTACCGCGGGCCGTTTCACCTCAAGACCAATAAAGATTTATAATTTTATCTTATATTATTTCTTATTCCTATTTTTTTTCCCTGGCATTTGTTGTTTTTTCTTTTCTATCCTTATTTTTATCTTTGAGGATTTTTTTTTGTTGAATTTTATTTTATATACATATTTTCCGTTATTAATTTCAACTATCACTTGTTTAGACCTTTCCATCCAACATATCACTTGCCTTGATGCTTAAACCCATGCTCTTCGACCCAAAATTTTAATACACCGGTCACACCGTTCTTTACTCATGATACGGAACGGACAAAACTCTTCAGAAGTTGTTTCTGAACAGTCTTTAAACAACATTCAGTTTATCCAATACATTCGTGATAGTTTATACTTTATTATGAGCATAGCGATTTGCATATCATCACACATGTAATACAATGCAACCGTATAAAGCCGCAAACACGTCCTAGACCTAGAAACTGCTGTTCTATGCAACCCGATCTTTGCAGAAACAGACCACAAGACCAGAGGTCATCGCTTGCCGCAACATAGCAGGTTTAAATTAAATGCGGTTTATATTTAAGTTGTTATGTATCGGGTTTTATGCACAGGTTGATACATCGTTGCCATTTAACTCACTGTTAGATGGAAGAGAGTACCATTAACATTCGTAAAACATCCACTGAAATTAAGTTATAAACAATTATCTACTCATATTGAATGGTTAGTATTAGTGCTGGTTACACCCGATGTTAGGTTACGGTGCTTATGAGCACGACAGCTTTGTTGTTGAGCGCCCTTCTTCAATTTCTGTTTGACGTTACTCTTATTTTACTTTCCCATACTTAATATATACAGAAATATACAGCAAGAAATAATATACCGACCATCAAAAATTTATATTCCGAGTTTTCAACGGAAATGTTCCTTTTGGCGGTCCCTAAGAAAAAAAGTAAAAAAAAAAGTTTCGCAAGATGTATAATGATGTATATATAATAGTCCGTGGTACAGGCCCCTTTTTCATCGAATTATTATCATCCGCCGAAACTTCGTAAATAGTTTCATCTCATCGTAATCTACAACTATTGTATTTACGCAAACTCTTGGAATTAGGGAGTTTTCAATCTGGATGGGGAGCAAACTTTTTTTATTTAATTAGCTATAATTTAATATACTAAAAACTCATAGATACTCATTTGCTTTCTTCTTGCATCGTAAGATAATTTGTTAAAAATATGGAAAAAATATGGTCTTTAAAAATATTGAGTCGTTTGGCGTGACCTACACCCCCAAGTTTTCTAAATAACGAGGTTATATAGGACAAACGGCCCAATATGTTTGTAGGCAACTTTTTTTTCTCGAATTTGTGATCAAATTATCTTACGGCACAAGTAGAAAGAAAATGGGTAATTACGAGTTTTTAGTGCCTATTCAAATGGACAAAGTTTACCGCCCTCCATATAGGAAACGTCCCAATTCCAAGAGTTTTTAAAATAAAATAGTTGTAGGTTACGATGGAATAAAACTATTTACAATGTTTCAGGCGGATGTTAATAACAAAGTTAAATCAACTATTCTTTAATATAAGGTAGGTGTAATCTCCATTAAAACAGTCTAACAGGGCTTAAATGTCGAACATTCGAAATTTCTTCCTCTAAAGTAACTTTAATTTTGTTTATTTAAAATAATTAACTATTTCACATTGTAACTATAACTATAAAAATTTATACAAACTATGGACAAATTTGGTGATTAATTAAAGGAGAAATAAAAGTAAGTCTCAGATAGAAATTGTTAAAGCGGAAAGAGTCGAGGGCGACCGAATTTACCCGATCCTCCTCTATTTAAACTACTCGCATATGAGAATATCTATTATTACTCATGATAGAGCGGCAATAACGGATCCAGGATTTAATTTGGGAGGAGGAGGAAGCTTCAGCCCGAATGATTTTTTTGTATGTATATGTTTGGATAATTACGTCGGAAGAAAGAAAGAAACTACCTATATGAAATGGTGTTTAAGTGATTCTTTAAGTCCTATTAAATATAATTAGAAGAAAAATGATACAGTAAGGGATAATTTTTTTCATAAAACATGGTTATATTTTACTATTTTACTCCCTTCCCCTGGAGATTTGCCTGTACAGAGCGGTAAAGTTGTGCATCGTAATAGATTTTTCTGCTATATTTTATTAAACATTTTGTTGAGGAATTAATTTCTTTTCTGTCACCTAGTATCGTTTGTATGTTTCTTTCTGTCCTGAAACAATAAAAATAGTTACCAAGTAGCGGACAATTTTCTAAAACGTGGCAAATATGGTCAGGCCCACATAGCACGTTGTAGAATCATATGGTAGGTCGCGAGTTTCCAAAGCTCAGTCTGGTGATAACAACCAGTTCTTTTCTGTTGTTGCGGTTAGAATTAATTCGTTTTATAATATTTTTTTAATTGACATTATGATTAAGTGATTCCTCAAAGTGGATCAAGATCATGTTGGCTTGGTATTTTAAACATATTTTAATGCACATACGCGAAACTAACAAGTAGTTGATTGACCTCAACTTATGATCTATAAATAGATTTATTTATTACTTTCTGCATTTAATTTTAACTATGATGTATTCATTATCGAAGCCACGGTGCTTTGATGGAAACGATATATGTGGTGGAATGGAATCACATTATAATTTATTACATGAAAATAATTTCTGTGGACGATTTAGTGGATTCTTGGAAGGATTTGTGGATTAATGATGTTTTGTTAAATTTTAATTTCAAATAAAAATATTTCGTGCTCATTAAGCCAAGATTCTAATTATTAATCTGCAAAATCATTATAGGTAGTTTTGGCGATATCATCAACTTCTTAATTAAGTACGGAGTTAGATTGGGTACTGGCGATACCTCCCCACAAAGTAATTTAAGCTCGGAATACCTTTAAGAAGCAACAGGTTAATTATGAGGGTCTTTAGATACCGTAATGAACCCTCATAAATGGAGCAGGTGATTTTGGATGTCCTGTGAAGAAGTCTAGGACAACAGAAGCGAAATCGGCTTGTGGTAAAAAATTGGATATAAGAATTAATTTTTATTTTACTTTTACATGCACTCGTTTCATCTTGAAGGATAATTATGAATCGTTCTGTGAAACATAAATGTACCACGGCGAATATGTAACATATCAGTTCACTAATAACAATTAGGTATTACTTGAGGATCGTTATGAAAATATCTATCAATGTATTTTTTATAGAAAGAGTTTTATAATTAATCTAAATATTTGGTCTTGATAAGTGATTCTATAAATGATGAATTAAAATAGATACTTTTAGGCCAATTCATGCCAATATTTCTCTAATGAAAGCTTCATGTCCACCTTTTAACCATCGACAACAATCCAGTGCCAGTAAAAAAATATGAACGGTATCTTAGAATCTGCTTCCATTAGACAAAAGACTTACCTGGAAGATACCAACGAAATTCAAAAGACAAGAAATGACAAGACGATATAATCTACTTTCACATCTTCTCGACTACACATCATCTTAACTACTTAACCTAAAAAACAAGCTACTAATCTACAACGCTATAATAATGTGGCTATAAGAAATGTGGGCTATAATGAGACCAATTTGGAAGTGAAGTGCAGAATTTTAGGATTTAGCAAAACAAATACACATAAACAAAAGATACCAAAATTCTTCGAAAAATTGTTAACGGGTCATAATATATTTCAAATTGCACGATACATTCTCATCGTTCTATCAATTTCCTCTTTCCTATTACGCAGAATAAGGAAGATGGTCCAAAGATCTGCGGCTTCACAAATAACCCAATGACACTAAAAAAAATCACAGAAACTAATCATATAACATCAGATTTCCTAGATGGGCTACTGTGCAGTTGTCGTATAACAATTAAATAATAATAAATGCAAATTATAGTTTTTTAGTCTAAATATGCAAAAAAAGTACATGGATATCTTGTAGTGAATGGAATGATACATATTACTGTAAAACGGTTGGAATGCGTAAGTTTCTTGTTTGAGACGTTTATGGGGTTCCTCATGTCAGTCCCTTGTCAAGTTAGTACCGTCCGTAACGGGGCGTGTCAACTGAAAGCTATTCATTATAAAAGGGTTTCAGGGTTTCAGGGTTTCATTTCGCTTTCAGTTCACTTCTCTTGTTTTCCATTTTAAAACTTATATTTGAGTTTTTTATTAACAACTTTAATTTTATGATTAGTTATTCACCGATTAATGAAATTTTCGTTACATCAAGCCTTAACACCCGGTTTAGTAATTTAGTTTAGCTAACTGATCTTGAAACCACGATTAAATCTTTAATCAATGTAAAGTGTCATTTTATCTATGGTTACTTCTAACTTGACTCAAATCGTTCTATTTCAAATTTTATTATATTAAATCGAGAAAAAAAATTTATAAGATTTCGTCACGAGATAATTTATTAGTATCGCATTTCAATTTGGTTAATAAAAGGAACTAATACGGAATAATAAATTATCCTTTTGATTTTTACGATGAATCTGAATTAATTAATTAAGAAATAAATTTGATAGACATTTTCGATATTCGTATAATATAGTATTTCATGGAAACAGGAATATATCTTTAACGCTTTTAAGTCAGTCTTTGGTATATTTGAGGTAGTATGCTAGGAGGAGTTTTCTTATAATTTCTAGGAAAACGTCACAAATAAGATGACGTCACATGTTAGTTTTAGTTAATTAATCCAGTTTAAAAATGTATTCTGTATACTGATCTCATTCGTGATACGAAAAAAAAACTGCAGCAAGCTTTACTGGAATGGTAGGAGGGACTTATATGCAAAGGGGTACCCATCAGTGCTTCTAAATGTAAGGTGCTGGTCCTTTCCTTAGAAGAGTAGGAGACAGTGGAGATGGACTATAATGGTGAAGTTCTGGAAGTGGTTGAGAACTACTTAGGCACGAGCATAAATAAACAAGGCAAAATAGATTGGGAAATAGCAAATAAAATTGCTAAAGCCAACTAAATCTGCTATAGTATTTGCAATAGCGTTCTTCGTCATCGATAGATGGGGCACAAAACCAAGCTTCATATCGAAAAATCACTACACGCCTCTACTCTTACCTACCGGAGCGAGAGCTGGATCATGCTGGGACAAGCAGATAAGCAGAATCACAGGAGCCGAAATGAAATACTTACTTAGGGTCGCAAGAAAAAACAGAAGATAATGCATAAATGAAAGGATTAGGAAAGAGCTATAAATTGCTGCTCTAAAATCCACTTTTCAAAAAAGACAGCTCAGGTGGTTCGGTCATGTTTGTCGAAGGGGCGAGGACCTGGATCCCAGAAGGGTTATGGAAGCTCGACCTACTGGTAAGAGGCCACGCGGAAGGTCAAAGATATTTTCCTCCAAAGAATTGGTGGAAAAACTCTCCAACAAATGGAGCAACTCAGCAGGGACTTTGAGGCTCGGAAGCGTTGCATCAATAACCCTCCACGCTAGCTAGAAACAAGGAGGAAGGTAGAGAGAGAGATAAAAATGTATTGGAGCAAGAGGCTTAAATGTTACTAAGGTTATGTTTTAAGTACAGCTAGTTAACAGAGAATGTTAACTTTTATTGGTGCAACCGGCCTTCGTCTATTATGTTGGTTGTAATTTAATTTCTCATTATTGACTTGGAGTTAAAAGAATGCTTCATCATCTGTGCATTGATCTTTTGACTAATGAGTTTACCGAGCACTGATCAAAACGACATTACAATAAAATCAGTATCAAATACTCGTCAATAATAATATTTGTTAGGTACCAATCTTACAAAGTCTCTTCCAATACAAATTATGACTATAAGCTGCATTGGATTTTATCGTTCCGAAACGTGTTCCACAACAAAGCACGCAGCTGGCAGTATCCTAGCCAAAACTCGTGTTAAAACAGACCTATGATTAATTTAAATATCTTTCGTCTTTTCTCATGGCTATTATTCTATTATCTAAAATTTTATTTAATAGTTAATTAAAATTATTTATCAATCTTTTTTTTTTCCTTTTATAGAATTCCAATGCAAATAGTGTTGGTTTCATGAGGTCGTAATTACCCGTGGAAATCTCCGATGTTATCGAAGATTAATTTGCTCTCTTTCTCAGAAATCACGTAATGGCGTGTAATTATACTATTTTGAAAAAATTGCGGTTTGACCTTGATCTACACGAGAATCCTGAAAATTCCCGGTAATTAGAGACAGATTTACATTCCTTCCAGAACTCATTAATGAATTTTACATCTATTTATCATTGTAACACTATTAAATGGCAATATGATAAGGCAAAATATCCAACATAATATACTAAAGTTCTCTTAAGCATTGAAAATAATTTTTGTACACAATAATGTATTGGAATAAGTATTAGAACAGATATAGTGTCTTCTAATGATTTTATAACGACCATATAAAGAGCAAGTTTCTCAGCACTAATGCCATCGATGAAATTCATTAATTGTTTGAAACCAGCAACACAGTAAGAAAACAAAAAACAAAATTTTAAAAACATTAGAAACTACCTTCTGACTGGATTACTAAATTTAAAAAGGGAAATAAATATGATGTGAACATGTCAAGAAAATTGAGAGATATCAAAACTGAGGTTATATCCAGCGGATCCATAGACCACCATAGCCGAAGAAAGTAATGATCCATCGGTGATTTAATAGAGACGTGCTTAACTTCGTCGATGAGTTTACTGAATTTCTGATTCAAATTTAAATTATTAATCATACTTTGGGTTGATCTTCAATGCTGGAACACACCTATTACCTTTTTTTTCTTTTTTGAAAAATCTATTACCATATATAACATATTATTTGTAATTTTATTTTATTTAAACATGGATTCATAGTTGAATATTGAAATCCTGAGCATAATATATAACTAAATAAATATAATGGAGGAAATATACTGTATTATAAGGAAGTATACTCACTGGTTTGATTTGTATGTATAGTTTATTTACATAAACAAGATTTCTAGTCAGATGTCAGATGATCTTTTTTTTCTGTAATATTCTGTTATTCTTAAGGGAATTCTAGCCAAAATAAAGTTATATTCTATTTCTATTTTTATTTCTATTATATTGATTTTACATACATATCAGGCAAATTTCTAAACTCTGAACTATACTAAGAATATAAATATGTTACGTTTACATTTATTTGTTATTTTATATAACACTTGTTCGAATTAGAATTTTTATTCTTAGCTAGTTGTAGAATAAAGTTTGTTTTCTGTTTTATTTTATTCTAAAATACATTGAGAAATGATGACACTGATATTATAATGATGTTACATCCAACGGATAAATATTGCAAATAAGAAACAAATAAAAGTTATAATATAATATTTATCATTTTCATTTTATTTTTAACCTTTTAAGTCTAGAAACTAAGTTCGTACAACGTAATTATTTATAAAGTTTATTAAGACTTGAGAATTTAAAGAAAAATAAATAAATATACTCCACCGATGCCATAAACAGTAGGACTATGAAAATTACATCATGACGAAGAATGAATACTTACCTCTTCCCACACAATGACCTGTTCCACAACAGAAGTCTAACCACCAACGTTCTGGTTGTCCTTCGTGTAGTCTAAAAATAAACATTGTCGATTTTTTTTTCCTTTATTATTAAATTTTATCAAATTCAGATCTATCAATGGATAGATTTACGTTGGTATTTGTTAAAGATAAAACAGTGCGTTGGGTATGAAGAATTTATCCAGTGGTATTTCTCATAATAAATAAATATGTCCATTGGTTGTCTCACATCCATTTCTTTTTTGAGAAATAATTGCTGTTTCTGTCACAATGTATGTTTACATTTTATTATAAAATTGTCAAAACTTGAATGGATATAATTTTTTTTTATTCTATATTCCATTAATAATTTCGTCATTTGCCTCTAAATAGTTCATGGAAGCAACAATTTTTTTTTCATTTCTTCATACAAATTTAGAATCTTGAGGAAAATCAATTTCTAAAAGAGCTTTAGAAGGGTGAAGCCTTTAAAAATAAAAAAATAGACATGATCTTGAAAAGCTTTGATATGGTAGGTAGTACTTAAAGTTTTATATCCTGGAAGTTTCACATTCCGAAATTTTCGGTCATTGATCGTGTAGGATAATTGGTTCATGTGTTCTATACTGTTCTTAACAACTTCATAAAAACATAATAAAACAGCTTATTACTTTCATATAAATTAATATGATGAAATTATTAACTTTTTTTTTTTGTTTCAGGTAAGTGAAATATTTCAGATTGCAGTTGTAAGTAGACTTTGAGTTATATATTGTACTAAATGATCAGTTTCCAGAATTAAAAGTATGGCGGATTTTCTCATATTAAAATTGATCTGAAAATAAATTATTAATTGATTAATATTTAATCCAATTTCAACTGAAAATAGCTTTGAATAATTAATTATTAATTTGCGATGTTTAGCCCGTTGGATACATCGAGGTGTATGATGGTGCTTGTTTAATTCAGAAATCTTATTTACGACTTAATTAATTAATACTACATATAACTTTGATTAATACTTCTAGATTTAATTTTTTTAACGACGAAATTTATCAATTTTTAATTATTAAAATTACCTATTATGGTAAATGTACCGGTAATTAGACAGTTTCCGACTCATAAACACATATTAAGCTTAATAACAAAAAAAAAGAGTGCAAATACAAAGTATATTTTCAGTTGAAATATTTAGGAGGGTATTCCTAGAACCTCAAGTTATATGGCACAGTAGCTGATTGGCAGTTGATTTTTTAATAAAACAAGGGTGAGATTTTCAAATTTCTAGGAGATTTCCTTATTACTTGTTTTTAGAAAATAAATTAGAAATTTTTATTCATTCATTTGATATTTCTTAGTTTAAAACTGTGGAGAATTTATTTTTTGGTTTTTTAGTTATTAAAAAAACCTACTTACCCAAAAAATCTGAGTGTGTTTTACTGATGCAAAATACAACAGAATTCCTCAAGTTTTTCATTAATAATTAAGTAATTTACTTTATACAAAAAAATATACGATAAAAGACTAAATTTTCTTTCAATTAATTCCATTCACAAAAATCCACCGTCATTATTAAAGCTGTGGTTCACATTAATCTTGAAAACGTTTCTTTAAGTGTCTATAACTTTGTGTTTCTTATCAATTATGTTCTTGGTTTAATGCTAACATTTTTTTTTTGTTTCAAATAATAAACAACCTATTCATCTATTTCATTTTTTATTTGGTACAAATAATTTATTATCAATGGGGCCATATGTAAGCAGCTATGTAAGCAGCTTACAGATTTTGAAATCATGAGACACCTTATTAATAGCTCCTGCCATAAAAGATATTTTAAAATTAATTTAAATGGAATATATAGCAACAAAAGATATTTTTCTGAGAATGTAAATTGAATGGAATTTTTAGTTAAAAAACATGGACCTTATAAATAACTTCTTTCTTTTTGAGATCCCATCGAAATAATTTCTCTATTAATCTAAAAGTCAACTTTCAATACTACAATAATCAATTCGAAATTTTATATATCTATAATCGTGCAATTCGTTTTAGAAGTTAGCAGTTTTTTTCAAAAATGTTTTTCCAATTTTCAATGTATTGTTTTAATAATTATTAAACAACATAAAAAATATGCTATAGTTGTTTTGTTTTTTCATAATTACTTACTAACTTTTAAATGAAAATCAAAAAAATAATTTTAATAAGAAAGAAGTATCAAAACCATTCTAAGTTGATCGGAGCAATGAAGGATAAATGTAAACATTTGAGATTTCAAAATGGTTAATATTTTGAATATTTAAATAGAATGAGAACGATATTTAGAGGACAATATAAGAGAACGTTAGTTGAGAAATGAGATGTCTAATGACTTGTTTTTACTTTTTTTATTTATTTAACCTAATTATGTCCACATAAACGAAACAATATCAGTAAATGAGAAAGAACATTGAGGTATATTGTTAATAGTTCCTCGAGAATATTTCTAACATACATGACCATCCACATTACAGGATGTATCACTATTTAGGAATACACTATAAATAAATGCCTCCTTTAAGAAGGAGTGTAGTAATGGTTTGGCTTTGTTCCAAACTTCAAATATTTGTTTGTAAGTGGGCGTCATTTTACGCCATTCATTGAGCTATTCCTGTTGGAGGTCTTCCAGTCATGGCCAAGGTGTGAATAATTTTGTTAGCGATTTAGTTTTGAATTTGGATGTAAAGATTTTTTTAAACGTTTGTCCAAAATTTAAATTGACCTTTTTATGTTGAATATCTAGGTTCATATTTGAATTTTTCTTATCGCACCTTTGTTTTTATATTGCATCTAATGTATCTAGACAAAATATTATATTAATTTAAAATAAAGTTTACACAATATTACTTATTTTTTCTCTGGGGTATTAGATGTACAGTAAATTGAACACAAATTATATTGCGAGACTTCATTGTCTTCAAATTCATATCCATCTGTGAAAATAAAATTGTAGAAAGTTTTTCTGAAAATAATTGTATTACATTAAAATTACCAAAAATTAGAATACACATTCAATACTGAAATATTATAATTAAATTAAGTTACTATGTGGGAAATTATAGTACTATATACTACTTCCTTTTTAAGTTTTTTTTTTTCCTTTTTTCCTCCTATTGTATGTTTTTTTTATTAGGTAACACCATCAATGTTTCCCGAAATTCTAATTAACGTGTCTCATTTTGAAAAATTATTCTGGATTAGGAAGGAAAAATATAATTCCCTTTTATGTTGTGATGTTTCTTTTTCCTCCTAATATAATTATTTTATTTTTTCTTTAATTTGGTAACATAGCCAACTTCTCTATTGTACATAGGTGTGAATGTGTTTTATTTATTTTATTATCATTCGGCTTTAATCGATTATTTTACTTATTTGTATATTACTTTATCTTGTTATTTATATATATATTTCCCCATTTTGGTTATTTATATTTATTTTCCTTTCTGATGTACATATTGTGTGAATACTATAGCCCTAGTACCAATACCCTTCACTGTAGCAGACTGTATTAATCCTCAATAATAAAAACAATAAAATAAAACTTATCGGACTTCTGTACTATCAGTTAAGAATTCATTCAGTATTATATTTAGTGCATTAGGCAATCCTAAAGCTCCTTCTAACTCTCTTCATATGGTCATTGCACTATTTAATATAGAATAATTTATCAAGTATTAACTACATATTACTACTGAATAAATAGTTAACTACACTGAACATGTTTTAGGATAATTCTGTCTACTTTGCGAATAGTTTATCAGTTGTTAATCTGTATTCTATGATAACTATTTTTGATTTTATAGTGAAGTAATTATTTACTGATTTTTTAAAAATATTTATAAATAATATTCAATCAAACTCAAGATGCTCAGAAAGTATTAACAATGATAAAAGGCCTTAATAATCCGATAGTTCGATGCTGATAACACCAATTGCTGTTGAGATACTTCCTTCAATCGACCAAACCCAACTCCACAAGATCAGTTTTAACGCAATCGTCCCACCTTCGCTTCGGTATAGCCCTAGGACGGTAACCATTCAGCACAGCCCTTATATTCACCTTCTAGAAATTCGTTATTTACCGAGCCCAACAATTTTATATTCTTATGTTATTCTCAGCAATGGTATTACCCCATTTATATTTTTGTGACATTAGACGTTGAGTGAATGTGTAAGTTTTCAGTTTTTCTTCCTTCTTCGACCTAAATATGCTAAGTTTTATTTTATTTCCAAAAATCTCTAGGTGTTGTTCAGTCCTTAATGTAAGCGTTCACGTTTCGCATCCGCAAATAACTCTATGAAGGATAAGAGTTTAGTAAATTCTAATGTTTAAGTTTCGGGATAAGCTGCTACCTGAATAATTTAGTAACCGAAAAGTAACAAGTGGTTCCCGCGTTTAATTTTTTTTTTTTCAATTTGTTCTTTTTGAATTATAGTAGACCCTGTAATAACTAAATTCCTTTTCTTATGTTCAAATTTATTCTATCAACCTTTTATATCTATCAATGCATCGCCGTTCCTACTAACAATATATTCCATTTTATTTATATTTATTTCGGAAACAGTCGAGAAAATATATATCAATATCAATATATATATGCATGTGTGTTGGGCCTCCGAAGCTAGTGGGTTATCCATTAGGGATTCCCACTAAACCACATCAAGATCTCGTGGATGAAACTTTCTGAGGCCTTCGAAGTCCCTAAAAGTTTCTCGATGGACCAGTCTTTTCATTTCAATATTTTCTCGGTGAAGTAATATTTATCATGAATAGAATAATTTATTTCAATTAATTTTCTTAGCTCCACCATTTTATATGATATTTTCGAATCAAATATGTCTTAATCATTACCTAAACTATTGATAAATATAAAGCATAATATATTAAATGACATTATCAAAATCATAATATAATATCATTAAATCTTGTATGATTTTTTCACTTATCTTTGGAATCTCGTTTATATTAACGTTTACCTATATGTGAATTTGATGTTGGACTTCCCACCTTTGATTTAAATTTCTGAAATAATCATAGCATTTATGTTATTCGTTTGCTTTTGTTTTTATTCACTTTTATGTGATTAGTAATTACTTTCAGAACGTTATTTTTAAAATTCATTCCGTTATCATACGAAATTTGGAATTTCAAAATATTTTTAGTTCAACATCCATAATGACACACCACAACTGTATTGAAATATTCTTTAAACATAGAAAAATATAATATTTTGCTCCAATTTTTATTTTTTTATTAGTTTTGCCACTGTATCACTGTGCTGCTATTTTTCCGGTCCCGGGTTCTATTCTGGCTGTGGCAAAAATTTTAAAATACTAATAGAAGTTCTTACTCATCGTAATCATCATACTTCATAATTATTTATCATGAATAGAGGGCATGAAAAATCCAATGATTTTATTTCAATAAATTCGCATTTTGAAAAATAATTTAAAATTTTATTAGATGATAACAAAAAAAAATGTTTATATATATATATATATATATATATATATCTTGTTTGTTTATTATTTACTTTTGTGTGATTTTTAATTACATTCTCAACGCTATTCACAAATTAAACATTTATCAAAGAATACCTTTGGAATTTTTAAAATTTTGTAGTTCAACAACCACATTGAAACACTGCTGTGATCAAATATTCTTTAAATATATAATAATTTAATATTTCGCTTCTAATTTTTATTTTATTAAATCTTCTTTTTACTGGCTCACTGTGCTCCTATTTTTCAGGACAAAATTATTGCCTTTTATAATATAGTAATGAATCAGTTTTTGAAAATAAGTGCTTTTCGTCGAGTAAATAAAAACGAAAAAAAATATGTGAGGAAATATATTACATTTCTTTCTATTTAAATCACATTATAATTCTTTCATTAATAATTTACACATGAAATTTTTCATAATTATTATCCTTTTTCCACTGATGTCTAAACATTTATTATTATTATTACTATATAGGTATTTTTTAAATTTGAAAATGAGAAGCCATCTTTTCACTTCTATTATTTATAATGGAAAATAATGATAGCTGAGCTATACCGAATGGAAAGGGGAAAAAATGGAGGATTACATACCATCTGGAATATCGAACGAAATTGGCATTTGGTGAACTTTAAGCCAATGACAGTTCGCGTATGATTTATTCACAGGTCGGAAAATCTCAATCGATTTATCGAACTGTGCCTTTCCATTCTATTTATACATCCTGCAATTTCGTTTGTATAATTCAAAGTGCTATTCCATGCTACGTAGAAGTGACTATATGTCATATTTCTTTGCATTAGATTATCATATCCATTTTTCATAAATAAATTATAATTTTTATATCTTCTGGTTATATAAAAGTGTGTCTGATAAGAAATTTTAATTTCTTTCAAATGAAAATATTATATTTAAAATAAGGATACATTTATTAATACATATATTTTACATAAGGTGTTTTTTGTGATATCGATAAAATGGGATCAAATGCCAAACGGATTTTAGGTGAGACCTAGTAATTGTTGTATTTAAAAATTAAATCACTTTTCATTTATCACCAAATAAATATTAGAAAAAATAAAATTTAGTAAGAAAATCTTTCTATCTTTCTAACTTTCTTTCTAAAAAAAGTTTCTATGAAAATAATTATAGAACATTTTGTTTTTTAAAAAATCTGGTCTACCTTTCTTCTTGCTTTCTAAAAAATTCATTTACAAATTTTAGACATTATTTTATACAAAATACCATATTATTTTTTAATTTTTAATGAAATTCATCACTATCTGTTAATATGCCAGTCTTTAAAAGTCATTACCACAACACTCCAAGGCAACATATCATTAATTTAATTTACATCACATTCTCTTTTTAAGCAATGGATATTAAACACTTTTTGATTTTCTTCAGAAAGGTCAACTATTATTTAACAGGTTTTATGTTTAACTTGATAGTTCCTAGTTTATACCTAGCAAGTATAGAGTAAAATTACAGGTTTCATGTTTGTACAGTCATTACCTAAGCCAAAAACGTCTCTGGAAAGAAATGAGTTTAAAAAATATATATAAAACCTTTATAGACAATATGGGATCCTTTGAATAAGATGGAAACCTCAAAAATCTTCTTAACAGTTGGATCTATTTTAGTTATGGAATACGAATATAAAAGGTGAAAAACAGCTTCTTACACTTTGATTTGTCAGTACCGTAATTATTTTCTGTGATCACTTGCTTAAATTATTCAATTTTTAATACTATATTTTTTAATTTAGACTTAACCTTTTCAAGACTATATATCAACTCTGCATTTAATACCAAGCCATTCGAGTAAAACATCAATTTTCCCCTGTTCAATCACCCTGGATCAATTTTTTTTTCTTTAAAAAGGTTGAACATACCTTTAAAAAAAAGTGTCATGCTTTTTTTTTTAGTTTTAAAAATAATTTAATTGCGATAATTTAAAAAAAATAATGGAGCGGGCTTATATGCCCTTCATTGACCATTTTTACCCTTGGTAGTTATTTCTTACGTTCATATAATCATATTTCGGTTATTTTTGGAGATTCTAACAAAAACGAGCTTGTTTGTGGATCTCAACAGGAGGCGTTAAAGTGTAAAGTGTTATGCTGCTTTATGTGCTATAATGACATTCTGTAATCAGAATGGAGTTTTGTTCTTGTAATTATATTTATTCTTTAATAAGAAATGATAATGATTCCCTCACTATTTGTGTTCCCTCACTATCCACAAGACCATTTTAGTTAAAAAAAAAAAAAACTTATAAACTTGTGTTTATTAACTATTTTTGGAAATTTGATTGGTCAAAATGAACTGTAGTCTTGGAATCAGGTAAATTACCTGAATATCCATTTTGTATTCATTGTTTAAGATTAGATTATAACAATAAATAATTTAAAAGTTCTGAATTTTTGTAAGGCATATTTGCGAAGATAATTAGCGTTAAAGAAAATTGGTGGGGTTCGAGCTAGGTCACAAGAATAGAGGCTACGTCATGACCTGTCAATGCCTAGCTTATAGCGTTGGAAATCTTATACTTTTGACTTTAGAATAGTGTTTTCAGCTTCAAAACTTCCACCCCATTTTCCGTTTTTTTGTTGTTGTTTTTTTCTCTCATTGTGCTGTCTATGAATAAAAATTTTTAGGATTTATTATATTAGCTTTTTATATAAGCATGTTAATAAATTAGAGCTGAGAAACAATTAAACGGTTTGGGTCACATTACAGTAGAGAAAAGCCACGCCATAGGCCCCGCCACACCTCCGAGATGCAGTTTTATTTCAAATTGTTAGCTAATTACGAACCTTTTTTTTTTATTTATTATTTAAGCGGCATCTAAATGTTAAATACGTTATTTATCACTTTTATTCTATTACAGTTCATATTTACACGATTTTTTTTCCCATTCGCGTATTCAATTAACCACATAATACATTAGAAATATTTACTATCGAATAATATAAGAGACAGGTTTATGAACAGACAGGTTTCCAAGCACAGCTAAACACTCAACACCATTTAATGAAACTGCAATCTGAAATCTGCCATAATTTCATTAAAAATACAGCCACAGCAATGGTATCTGTAGATTGCTCGAAAGCATTCGATTCCGTATCCAACAACATCCTCTGCCAGAAGTTACTTGATCTTGAGTGCCCTGAACAGCTCTATAGTATCATACAGTCTTTTTTAACAAACCAAAGCCTGGCTGAACGAGTACAAGATAAACACTCCCGTACTGTTCCCCTGACCTGCGGTGTACACCAAGGAGCAGTTCTTTCACCACTATTATTTTGCATCTACACGGCGGACATCATAGGTCACAACTACAATCGCGCTACCATTGCCGCTTTCGCCAACGATATGGCCGTTTATGGTGCAAGCGTAAACCCTAACAAACCATTAGCTCAAGCCGAGACTGTTTGCTCAACAGCTCAAAAACCGATTGTGTAGTATTTTCACTTCAAAAAGGGAAAAAAAAGTAGGCTACCAAAGACCTTGAAAATTGGAAAAACGTAAAAGGCACAACACAAAAATAAATTGTTCAAAGCATTATATTATTGGGGTTAAGAAAAATAAAATAAAATAAAAGAATAATGTTTTAGAGTATCGCTTACTTTATGCATCAAATATGTACTCAAGCTATTTGTGCAAAAGATGCAATGATACGAAAGGTTGATGATGATGTTGACACGATGGAGATGATGATTCCCCATTGGCTGGGTGAGGAAGGTAATCAGGCCCCAATCAAGTGTATCGACCCCTTAATTACTTTATCCAGGCCTCACCTTTATCCGGGTCTAGTATACAACTTCCCTTTGCATGCTACAATGCTACTTATCTAGAAGCATACTATAATGTTCGGTTTAGTAAAAAATTATTCTGTTCTAAATCAGTTTCCATCTAAAAGTAAAGTTTCTGTTGTTCTTTTCATTTCAATCAATTCAGGTAAATAGAATTTAATTAACAATCACATATTTTATTATTTTTAAGATAACGATATCAATGCAAAAAAAAAATCACGATCGCAATACTTTCCCTTACTGTATATTACATATATATATACGCCAAGTTATATATAGTATATATATACTATATATAACTTAAAAAGATAATGTTGTAGATAAATGAAATTATTAGAAAGAAATAGGAAAAATAAAATCAAAACACCGAGTAATATTTCTTTTTTTTTATTTGTTCATCTATTGGAAAATAAATGAACTTTTAAATCTATTTAACCGATACTTACAAATTTAATAAACACATTAGTTGATTGATTTTTTCATTTCAAGTTTAATTGAAAACACGGGCGGATCTACGGGGGGGGCTTTCGGGCTGAAGCCCCCTCCCACCCAAAATGGTAAAATATAACCATGTTTTATCGAAAAAAAATATTTAAAAAGTATTATTGTTCGTGTAATTACATTTAAAAGGGCTTTAGGGATCACTTAAACACCATTTAATATAGGTAGTTACTTTCTTTATTTCTTTCCAAAGTAATTATCGTTATTTTAATGAAAAAACAACTTTCGGGCTTAAGCCCCCCCAAAAATAAATCCTGGATCCGCTAGTGATTGAAAATAATTGTTTTTTTAAATGTATAGATTTAAAAAGTTTTTAATAAACTGGCGGCAACAGTAGGTCACTGCTGTTAAGAAGTGTATTCAAATAAGGGGTAAAAGAAACAGAATAAAAATCTCCTTTGTTTCTTGTGCAAAAACTAAACTATTCTGTGTTTCAATTTAACTTTGATTTCTATTTTCCAATATCAAACAAAAAAAAAATACTAATTTTGGTAGATGGTAGTTACAAAATAAGTCTATCTTCGTTCTAAAAATGTTGTTTCTCTGAAATAATGGATTATTTATTTATATTCTTTAATGATAATAACGGGACCGAGCACGTCTGGTTGAGGGTCTTAAAGGAACCGCTGCAAACGTTGTGAATTCGATTCCCATCTGGTTCAGTCATTTCTTAAACAATTCATAACACAGAAAAAAGTACGAGTTACAAACAATTAATCTAACTAACCACTAAAAGTTATCGAGTTACATATAATTGATAATTTCAATATCAACTTTTAAGTAATAATAAATTTAAAATCAGTTATTTAGATAAGGAATCCGTTGGCCGGTTGGTTCATCACATGTGTAGATAGCAGGCAAATATTGGGAAATGGCAACAGCCCCTTTGATATCTGAAACAAAACCGTCCTAGGACAGTCAGGACGAAAGCCAACGCAAACATTGGCCATATTTTTGTCAATACAGCCAACACTCGCAAATACTTCATACACACTAGTAGCCAATGATGTTGGACAAACGATTGGCCACTAGTTTGAAATTCAAGTTAGAATGCTTTCGGCCAAAGAAGACCCCCAATCAACCATGCTGTCAAAAATTTAAAAACCTGTCAAAATACGCCCCCCTCAAAAATTTTGATGAAACTCCCTTCTGAGCACTGCTGTATCCGCCATTTAAACTAAGCAAAGATGTTGAAAATTGTATTTTTTTTCTTTCGTGAACAACTAGATATGTTTAAACCGTTATTTTTTTCTTGTCAAAAATTCAAAACTCTGGATATTACCCATGACCGAATGATTTAATATATTCTATTATTGATACTGCATTTGTGTACTTGGTTTTTCTATATTACTTAAATATATATATATATATCTTAAAACTGATATTCATTAACTTGATACTTTTAGCAAGCTAACACCCTGACCTGGTTACTGATCGATGTCACAGCATACAACATTGCCTGTCTCTTTCCTACTCAAGGCATGGACTGAATTCGATTGGCATAATACAGTTATATCTATTATAGTTTATTTATACCGTTAGGTATTTATTTATTCGTTCTGTATAATATAATTGTAATAAATAGTTTCCTCCAACAGTTATATGAATTTTAAAACTCTTTACGATACAAAGTTTTTTGATAACAGCATGACGATGTAGTTTAAATTCAATTCAAAATTGTGTATTGTTGAATATAGTTAAAGTATTCAAATTTTATATGTTTACTTTTTTTTTTTTTGTTAACTTATTTATTGAAAAATATTACAATCTGTCTCAAGGACATTTATAATAGTGTTCACAGATCACATTCACACTTTATGTGCAATAAATAAAATAAATTATACAGAAAAATAATATATATATATACAATAAATAAGAATAAAAGAACCTAAAAATAAATTAATAAAAAGAAAACATACATAAATTTTAAATTTCAAAGACTTGTCTGTAAGGTCTGTTTGGATTTATGGAGCTGTTTGTTGATCTACTAAACCATCAAATTCCTCTCGTATCCAGTCCTCTTAGATTTCTTACAATCCTCCAAGCGTCTGAAAAGAAGATGGTCTCGGTACTCTCTAAAGTAGAACTACAATTGGAGTGGTACCAATAGGTAGATTCTCTTCAAGTCTAGTTAGAATAAAAATTACAGTTGGGAATTTCAATAAATATATTCACATAAAAAAAATCAAAGTAAACCATTTAAGCCTTTCCTAAAATTATAAGTTAGGCGCATAGCATAAATGTTGAACATGAGTCACTGATGCATGATTCTTTCATGTGTCAACAAGATATTTTTATTTTTAATACTTTAAAAAAAAAACGATCTCTCTTGCATAGTTATTGTTCATTTTTTATTGCCCAATAACACCAAATGACTGAAATTTATAGATCGCTTTTCAAATAGATATTAAATTCTTAATTATCATAAAACCAATATCGATGACTAATTTTATGGATCTGTTATTAGTCACTTTATTAACTTTAAATTCAAAAGGAATAGTATGTTTTTTCCTATTTTTTAGCGAACCAATTATTTCGTAGACTAAACCTGTAACACTTCAGTCCATTGATGATGTTTCTTTGGTTTGATACTTGGAAAGGAAGTATTGTTTTCTTGTCCAGTCGTTTGTACAAGCAGGTATCGTGATTAGAATCCACACACAACCGACAGGTTTTTCTTTTTGCCAAAGAAAGCACAAATTCACAGAGGCTGGATGAGCCACAGGAGAACTTCCTGAGACACTCAATCTTATTTCGATTTTATGCTATCAAATACTTTATAAGAAATAAAAAAAATAAAATAAAGTCATGCAATATTGACTTTATGCAATATTAAATTTATGTTTCACATTATTATCTATTTACGTATTTTAATTTTTTGTTTTGATTTCACGTTTAATATTTTGTACATTATTTTAAAAGAATGTTTTATGAAGTTCTATTCAATTAAAATTTTCAGTACTAAAGAAACCAATACTTTTTATTTAAAAACTAAAACTTACTGGAAAAAAATTTATTTTATTTATTTGGTTTGGTTTTATTTATTTCGGATGGTTCTGAAGTTTATTAAATAGAAAATAAAATAGAAAATAATTTTATTCTGGGACAAGTCCCTTCAGAATAACAAAAAAGTACAAAAATTAAAATTTTATATCTGGCCAAATAAAAACAAACATAAAAAGTAAAGATAAAGATAAATCAGTAAAAAAAAAATATTAGTTATACATACTATATACAAAATAAAATAAAAAATCTATATACAAAATTCATGAAACCATACCAAGATTCTTAAAACTATGTACAATGGTAAAATATAAATAAAAACTTTTATAAAAAATACAGAAAAAATAAATGTAAATTCTTCTTAACAGTAATATCTGTGTTTCTGTGAAAAAAATAGAAAGTCGAATCTATAATAAGTATTTAAGTTATGAGCTATATGTGAATATGTTATTATAAATAATATATAAAGGAAGGATAGGTACCTGGATTGTGCCTAATCGGAGACATATGGTACATTAAGGTCGTTATGGGTGATTTTATGACATGGATGACAAAGTAACGAGCATAGGGAATTTTACGAAGGATTTTGGATTGTTGATCAGTCGAGTCCCAAAGCTCAATTCCATGTCCAAATAGGTCTTATTATAGTCATGTATATGAGTCTTTTATAATTAAGTGAAAGTTTAGAGCGTTTTTCTAGTAAGTGCTGGAGTAGTCAGAAACGTCGGGCGGTTTCTTGTCGTTTCAGTCTAGTATGAGGATTCCAAGTTAGACGCTTGTCAAGGTATCTGATTTGTTCTACAGGGATAATGGAAGTATCATTAGAGGAATCTAATAGGACACATGTGTCATAGTCATACTTCTTTAATTTAAATTTAAAAGAAAAGCTTTTCCTGTATTACTTATAACTGTATCTTCAAGTATTTAATTAATATGAAAATTAAGTAACTTCATAATTTTGGACCAATTAATATTGAATAAAAAATTTTAATTTTTTTAAATTAAAAAAAAAATTGAACTACCCAGGTTTCGAATATTGCTGATTTAGTTAAGCGAATTTATAATGTTTTTTTGAGGACTTTATTTTACTTTACTTAGTCAAATGGAAATATTACGTTTTTTCTGACTGCTTTTTAACACGTCCATTAATTCTCATTCATTTGCTCGTTTGTATGTCCCTACAGTATTCAGAGCTTAATTGATGGCGTTTATTCGAAATACTTAATTGGAAACCATCGAGAAAAATATCGCGTTTCTATTTTTAGAAATGATTCGCTACAAACTTCTGATAAAGGCTTTAAGATGAATAACGAGGTGTTCGTGCGCTTGAATACGTCTCTGCTTCATCAATTTTATTTTAGTCACGTACAGTTCTGTCCTGTAGGCTGTCTTCGTTGGAACTTAAAAAGCGACTTTGAAGCCCTATGACCTTTTTTCTTTTTTTTAGAATTACTTATTACTAGTGGGTGGCTTCGGAAAAAAATACACTAAATTTATGTCTAAGTCGTAACGAGACAAATTTTATTAAACCCATTCTTCTACCTAAGAAGCTTATTTAGCAAGATTGATGGTTGTTCATGGTTTTAGTTATCTATTTTAAAAGCAACTTCTCTATAGCGGAAAGCCACGTCCATAGCTTTATGAGAAGTATTTATTAATAATGTTTACTTTAAACTATAATACCTCGAAGAAAAATCTCCCACTAGAAAACTGTTCTGATTCCTAATGCATTCGAAATACAAGAGAAACCTGTTAGTTGGTAAAAGTAATTTAATATTACCGAGATAGTCTATTTAACACACACAATTAATATTGTGCGCTATTTCTTTTTGTTTTACAGAACTTAGCTTTGTTAAGCCGCTCAAAAGTCCTCTTTACGTGGTTTTTACTAAGACAAGCTGTACTTTTATTTTATGTAAATTCTGTCTGCTTTATTGTTATTAATAATGTTTACTTTTAACTATAATACCTCGAAGAAAAATCTCACACTAGATAACTGTTCTGATTCCTAATGCATTCGGAATCAATTGTCAATGATATGACTTACTTTTGAATTTTTTTTTTTTTTATTATTTTAATGGAATTTACAACTGTATAACATAGTGAATACAACAAGTAAATGAGGAGTTGGTAAGAGAAACTACCCATTGGTATAACTCATACTTTTGAATTAAACAATATATAAGAATTTTTTTTTTTTTACTTTTCAGCGGAAAACCGGATCATAGTTTATATGAACTTTTTTCTAGTTCTGCAGGTCCGCAATCACCACTTTAAATGATTCAAGCAATCAATAGATTTTTTTTTAATTTAAACCATAATATTTGGATTATAAACATTTCATTAGTCACTTATAAATACGTATCAGTTCCTATAGTCCTATAATCTTGGTAAACAAAAAAATCAGTTTCATTATAAATTTAGATAATAAATATTCGAAAAACCATTAGTTTTAACATTAAACAAAAAAAGAAAAAAAGATGTTTGTATTCATTTATCTTTATGATAATGCATCCCAGATCGTCGAAAAAAAATACTAAAGCTTTACAATAATTTATAGCAGCCATTTTTACTGAAATCGCAGATACTTTTAGGGGACGGGATATTAAATCACATTATTTCACACAACTTGACGTGAATCTCAACTTATTTCTTTATAAATCGCAACTCATTTATTATGGACCTAAAGCTTCTTAAACAAGGAAGTTTTTTAAAAGTAGAGGATCTGTGGTATAGTTGAACAATGATAAAAAAAAATTTCAAATAATTCATGATTAAAAAAAAAACTTACACTTAGGCGCTCAAGTCCTCTTTAAATCATTTCAACAATGAGAAACTCTACTTTCTTTTTAAGTAAATTTCGTATAGTTTACTGTGATTTAATTGTTAATTATTAAATTAATTTCTTTTAGTTATCGTTTCCTATTCAAAAACAAACATCACTTACTTAAAAAGCACATAGCTTAAATTTCCCACCTTTCTACGTAAAACGGACCATGGTTCATACAAACTTTTTTTTTTATCTCTAGAGGTCTCATATCACCCCTTTGAATATTTCCTCTTTACTTACGAGACACTGTTAGTGTAGTGTTGATATTAAAATATATATCGAAACAAAAAAGTTACCAAAAAGAATTTGATTATCTTTCTACTAATTTAAATAAACAAATAACTTTAAGAATAAGATAGAGTAGAATTCCATTATTTAAATTTGAAATCTTGAAACTTTTTTCAAAAAGATTCTTAGAAGGGTGTATTCCGAGTATGTGTATTCTATCAGTGGGGTTTATTTTTTATTTCCTTAAGTTATATTTTGCCTTGAGACTACCTATGGGTAGTTTCTCAACAAGCGTTTTCATTAACGCAAATGTGGAATGTGATTATATTCCTCTGTATCCATTGACTTGATGTATTTATACTAATACAGTTGTAAATACTGTGAATAAAAAAATATTTTGCCAGTTAAAATATTTAAGTTTATATCTGTTGTCCTTTATAAATATCTGTTTAGATCAGAGGCGATCAAAATCGAAATTAATGATTACATGACGCCGATTTGATTTGATAGCACTATAAATGTAGCCAAAATGTGACGCGATTGCCCATTTTTTTTTTAACTTGTTTATTGAAAAAATATTACATTCTGTCTCAAAGGACATTTATAATAGTGTTCAGAGATCACATTCACACTCTATGTACAATAATTATACAAATAAAATAAATTATACAGAAGAAAAATACATATACAATAAATAAGAATAAAATAACCTAAAACATACCGATATACATTATTTACTATCAGGCGAGAGAATTCCGAGACAGACTTGTCCCTCAAACTGTGGAGAGAAAATCATGACTCCAGAAGATCCCTGCACTTCTCTCTCAGCCGTGTCACTGGAGCTAAACCCAGTTGAGATTGTAATAATTTCATTAAAACCGTGATCATAAATAAGTAATCAGGATTACTGTAATCGTAATCATTGATTATGATTATGCCCATTTAAGGTTTAAGTACTTAAGAAGATACGGAGAAGAAAAATATGTCGCGTTTTTCTGTTTTTATTTTTTTTAGAATCATTAGTATAAATGAATCTTGACAAATTTCTGAGACTTGTAATACAAAAAAAATAATTTTTATTTTGGTATTCCAATACTCTTGGAGAATATTATATATAGGAGAATAATATATCTTGTATATATGTATATATATATATCTTGGGAGAATATTACCCTTTATATCCTATTACCAATATTTCCCAGGTGTATTCCTTTTTCGAACCTTTACAACCAAAAAGCCATCTTGTGTTCTTAATTTGTTTACTCCTTGTTTCTGTGTTCATTCGTTTAACAGGAGATTGCAGTCCATAAACCTGTCTGTTCCATCTCATAGAACCATATCGTTTAAAAAATTCTATATCATCCGTGCTATCTTTTTTTGGAATTCTCTACCTATCTCACAACGCAAATCATCTTCCTTAACCTCATTTAAACAATGAGGTTCCTTTCACTTCCTTAGCAATCAATCTTCCAAATACATGTAAGGATAAAATTTCGTATTTAAGAGCTATTACTCTCATTTGACTGTTATGTTAATGTTACTTACATATCATCAATATTGTTAATCAGAATGTTTATTAATATGTACAAATCAATATGTTTACTCGTTCTTAATTTATTTGAATTACAAGTTTAAATTATCATGTGTTAGACAAAAAATTTATTATTTTTTATGTTTTATAATGCCATACGATTTTCATCTTTTTGTATATTATAATTATTCTAAGGGGACCAAATGTCCCAGAATAAAATTTATTTTTTCTTTCTTTCTTTATTTATCCGTATTGTTCTCTTACACTATAGGCCAGAGTTTAGTCAAATTCTTCATTATCAACCATTCTTTTAGACATTTTTATTTTTATTCGATCAAAAATATACAGCTGTGTATTGTATTTTTTTCGGTTATAAAGGAACATCTTTGTAAAAAGAATGCGTGAAATATTTTCAACGAAAAAGAGTCTGGGGATAATTTACAATTAAAATTAGGCACCATTGATAAATACAAATAACGTCGTGCTAGCAAATATTTCATTTAATGAGGTTAATGATTTCGTCATCAGTTGCGTTATTCTTCAATTTTAACACACCTTAAAATAGCTGATCTATGTAAAGCTATTTATATCTATGTTTTTCAATAATGTCGTCATTAAACATTAAAAAAAAAAAAAAAGTATTCAAGAAATCTTTCGATAAATTATTGTGAACTTTTGAATAATATTCGTTAATATCTATCAATAAACAAATTTAAACATCATTTATATAGTAGTATTTATGGGACAACGTCTTTTTTTATAGTTATCTTCGAATTTTTTAAGTAATATCTTGATATTAAAGGCTAATTTTAAAATTATATTTGTTGTTCTTTGTATTATTTTTTAAATTATTCATTTTACATTTCCATTCATGGATACAATCTTAATTATTATGAAGCTGAGTTTTCGAGTCTAACAATAATTTATAAAAAATAGTTAATAGAAAAAGTTAGAAAAACAAGTGTTAGATTCCAGAATTAAATCCTGAATTTACTACTGATGTGGCTAGTGCCTCGAGTTTTTGTTTCTAAATGAAAATTCTCGATTTATAGTTTATAAAAAAAATATGCAAAACTGATATTTAATTCCGTATTGCATATTTATGTTTAATTATTATAAATTGTATTAATAATTAGAAATAAAAACTGTAATATAAATTTTTTAAAAATACATGAAATATCTGTGTAAACATATCATGTCTAGAATTAAAAAAGCGAATATTCTAAAATAGAAAAATGTCGTATAACCATTTATAACTGTCATGAATAATATGTAAATGTATGATTAAATAACAACAGTCGAATACATAACATATAAAGATGTAAAAACAAATACATTCATCTGTAATTTAACCTCCCACACCATTGTCCTGTCCTTTTATACACTACTCAACAGCATAAATATATATTTATATACATATCCTAATAATTGTTTATGGAGTCCATTTATATTCCACCTTTCATCGAACCTGTCTTAAGGTTGGTTGAACCCGTAATCCTAGCAATTTGAAGGTTTGCACGCTATGCATTTTCCCTTCCATGCAAATCCTAGGAAAAAAACTAGTCCGTGGTAAAGATTTACATCTCATTTGGATAGGTGACTTGATTACCCTACCATATACCAGCATGCAATTCGTAAATGGTGGTCATGTTTTCACCTAATCTTAATCCCTAATGGTATATTTCTGACTTTATGCACGTTTTATCTTGAGTCATTCATTATTTTTACGATTTCATTGAATAAATAGTGAATCCTGAATTCCCCACCAAAAAAAAAAACCCTTATAAATTACGGATATATGTTATAAGTAACCGCTTACGCCTTGAATCTATAGTAGTTTCATATTATCGTTTTCTTAACTTTTTTCTATTCTGATTACAGCATTGATAATGATATAGTAATGTAATGTAGTAGTCCCACTTTATAGAGGCTGGATGTGCCTCAGGATAGTCTGCCGTTCTCAGGACCGATCCTCGGCTTTTATAACAGAATAGACTATTTCCGATTTTGGTCGAGATGGAACCAGGGACATAAAGAATAGGAGTGAAGAGTCATACTCTTGTCATTTTCATTTCGTTTGTTTTGTTTATTTATAGAAAAAACATTTTTTTAATTTTATTTTAATATTAAACTGTAACAATAATATAATATAGCAATTTTTGAAAAGCAATCTTACTCAGAATATAAAATAATTGGATTTTCAACAAAGTAAAGAATAAATGATACATTAGATGTATTTGTCTAAAATGTATGATGTAGTAGATTGTATAAGACAATATTTTCCAAATCTGTGGCACCTGTGGAAAATAAAAATTAGCTTTTATATACTTCACAGGTTCCATTCACAGATGCCAGAGAAATAATATTTATAGTTTAAACAAATAATGAGAAGAATGATGTGCCCAACGTTCTACAGTAATATGGAAAGAAAATAATTAAATAATAAGCTTTTGAAAATGAGAAAAAAAAAACTTCAAATAGGATAAATAATAATAAAAATAAAAATATGGAGACTTAAAAATAATATTATAATAGGAAGAATTTATGGGATTAGGTTAGTTCAGTGATTGAGTACTGACTTCCAATCCTCAATGTTCTAGGTTCAAGTTCGGCTGATAGCAGATAAATTATGACTAGTAGACTTTCATATAAGATAAAACTTACAATTAGGTATAATATGCAATTATTATAATGCTGATAACTTTCTGAAGTATTTTTTTTTTTTTTTTTTTTGCTTTCTTTACTGTACTTTCTTTCACTATTCATTAAATATCTCTTGTCTATATTAATTCATAACTGCATTTTTTCTTAAAAATTATTATTTCTAAACTCATTGTTAATTTAATTGAAGTTCATGGTTTCTTAAGTTCTACTATTGATATTTACAAAAGTTATCAATTAAAAAAATTGTTTTATTATATACTATACTATTATTATATACTATTACTTTTTTCATGCAGATGAAAATTTTATGAATATTTACGATATATCTGGAAACCGTTAATTCATATTTTATTTTGTTATAAATACATGATAAATTACATGGAAAATAATTTACTCTAAATAAATCAATTCTAAGTCCTAGTTACACTTTTTAAATATTTATAATGATATCTAAGTTCTTTTTTATAATCTAGGATGAAATACAAATCATATTGATTAATAAATCTATAAATGAATCTGTTTGTAACGGTATCAATTTTCAATTAGTTTAATTCAATGTTTATCGACAATGGGATAAGGAGACCCTTCTGTGGGATACTCAACCTGTATAAACTAGGTATTCTTAATTTAAAGATTAATTAAGGAGGAAAACCTGGCGGTTGAGCTCGATATGGCGGTGGTCTTAAAACAGCTGTTTCTTACAAAGTACTGAATCCATAACCTTTATGGATGTTAGTGATACAATTTTCTTTTCTTTTTTTTCAGTGATATTTTGTAGGTACCTATGATACAGTAAAATAAAGAAGTGTTTATCTTTAATACATTTTGGGTCTTGCTAATTATCGATGTTATATCTTAATTACCTATATAGTCGATTATTCATCGTTAATGACTATATGATAGATTGATGATAACAAATTTATACATATACATTTGTAAAGCTTAACAATACAATTTCTTCTTGTATTACTTGCACTTTATAAATTCTGTACGTTCTACGTTATGTACTATTGGTATCCTTGTTCTGCCTCAGGACATATATCAGTTGCAAACCATCTTGACTGACTCCATCCTGCCCGATGGCTCGATAAACACGTCCTTGCTGGATTGTCGGTTTCCTCCCGCTTATTGCTTCGGCAGCTCCGGGCAGTAAGGTATCCGACACGTACGTGCGCGATCATCCGGCGAGCGACGACCCTCTTCCATCTAGCACTATGTGACGAAGCAGGAAGCTGGTGGGGAGTGCGACAGAAATAGTACGTGTCAGTGTGGATATCCAGTAGGCATTGGGACATGTTCCTTGCTCTGTTCATCGTTTCCGTCCTCTTCGTCGCCTGCTTCTTCCTCAGGTAAGGTCGTCATTATTACCTTGAACATCGGGTGGGTGAGGTTGCAGTGTGTCTCATCTTAAAAATTCCCCCATAGGTGTAACATATAAGAACACTCAGTTCAAAGTGTTATTAAACTTGAATTTGTGTTTTTAGAGTCAATTTTCTATAAACGGGCAAGATGTTGAATACTTGTGTCGTTTATTTCCAAAGTGAACCCTAATCTACATTGACAATTTTTCAGGACATATGAAAAACTATATTTTCTGTTCCGATTGTAATACTAATATTTTTAAAAAGACCCGCTTTTCGAAAGAGTTAAACTTCAAGACCGGCATTTAAACAAAAGTTAAAATAACTTTTTTTTTACAATAACGGTACAACAAAATACATTAATTTTCTTCTGAGTAAAATGGTTAAAAAAGCTTTTTAAGTATTATCCTTTTTAAGAACACTTCAGGAATCCATACAATCGTTGAAAAAAAATACCGGCTTTGGAAATAAATTTAAGTTCACTGCTCTTTTTTTAATATTTAAGCTCGTTTAAAAAAAACAAACAGCGAAATTGCTTTTCGCCTGGTAATCGATACTTGTTGATTCAGTTTGGAAATCTGTTGCAAGAAAATGTTTAAAATCATTAATCATACGAAAATGTTGCCTATTTTGATATGCATGGTAACATCATACCAGTTTAAATTAAAACTATTTATTATGATTATAAATTAAATAAGATTTAAATCTTTTTTCAGTATATAAATATTAACTGGATTACAACTATAAAATATCAGTACAATTTCGTGATCATTTCATTGCTTTTGCTTGTTTTCCTTATTTATTTACAATATTTTTTTTTTAAATTTCATATTGAATAATATTATCTGTCACAACTATAGCCATCAGTAGATAGTGATTCATGATTCTCTCCGTATGTACAATAAATAAAAATAAATTTGAAACATTTATCTAAAAAAACCATCGTTAATTTCATTTTAACTAATAAAAAAAATTCTAGGTTAGTGTTAGAGTTAATGTAGAACATTTTTATTTTCGCATTTATTTAATTAAAATCTAATCATAATTACGTTAAATATAAACATTATACATACACATAAGCATCATGAAATCGAATATGTTCAATTTTAAAGATACTAACTATGACTATTGCTGGGTGCGTTTTTAATAAGTATAGTTATTATGAAATTTCTAAAATAAATTAAACAAAAAAAAAAAACCTAGCTGTCAAAATTCTCCACCTTCCTACTCCTAGGCGACAAGCCAACTATGACAATTTGTTTTTATAAAGCGTGAATCAGTTCAGCAAAAAATAAACTCACAAATTTAATAAATCTCGGGCTATAAGATAAATATAAAACAAAAAACAAAAAATAAATAAAGTTTTTGAGAAATAGTTTTGACCAGTATGTGTGTTTTATATATATATATATATATATATATATATATATATATATATATATATATATATATATATATATATATATATAATAAAACTTATATATCTATTATTGAAGTGATTGATTCCTTTATTGCTAAATATAATAATTCTTAGGGATATATGATAAGGTTGAATTGATACAATTATCTATTATCTAGCGAAACTTTCTTACTTTTAGTTTTCCTTTGCATTATGCATAAAAATATTCATACATTTTTATTTTTTTTAAAAGAAATCACAACTCATGCATATTTTAATTAAAAAATAACTCATTAGAGAATGAATAATTAAATTTACTCGGTTTCAGAAGCACATATGAGGTTTATAACTATTATGTTAAAATATGAGAGTAAAAGAAAGAGTTTTTTGATCAACTTTTTATTAATTACGAGTTTTTTTTCAATTTTTCATTCCTCAGAAAAATGTTATTGGATATACAGATCTAACTGTTTGTTTAGTAATAACAAATAATACAACTGTGGTTAGAGAATTCATAATAATAAATGTTTTAAAAATATTTTTTACACACCGTTTATCGGGTAAAACAAACTAAAAACCGTTATGGCATTAATGTCGAGTAAACTATTAATTTATTTATTTTTTCAAACTATCTATTGTCGGAGACAGTTTTGAATGCTAGCGTATCGCTTAATTCGTAAGATACGGTCAGAACGATAGGTTAAACATAGAACAAACACTAGACATAAATGAATGGAAGGATATTCCACAAAAGCGCAGATCCTGTTAAGTAGATTTTTCGGCTTGCTATCATCGATTTTGTTTCTTAATTTATATCCAATTTGCTTAGCTTCTTATCATAGTCTTAGCGGGTCTATCTATGTCCTCTTGATTGCATCCGATAACAGCAATAATATCTGCATATCCTAGAACTGTATGATTCATTCAAACATGCAATCCTCCATTTTCACGTAATGTTGTTCTTAACATATTCGCCTGAGATGTATATTAATATATTCGTTGCAATTCCGGTAAGAAAATACATATTAAATAACCTTGTTGCTCAATGAATACGTATCATCGACACCATCTTTAATTAACGAATGTGCAAGGTTAAAACAGGCTATTATTCGTTACTTTAACACGGTGCCGACGATATGATTAACACAATTCCTTTGGTATGAATGGGTGTTTATATGAGCTAGAAACGTATAGAAAAAAAATACAATGTCAAATTTTAGTGCCTAATTCTTTAACTATCAAATAAATAATTTCAATCATCTTTTGCTTATTTACATCATTTAATTGTTTCTAGCAACATTTCTGTGTTTTTACATGTGTTTATTATTCAACTGTTTATTGATACTTTTAAACTGGCGAGGGCTCGAAAAGAATCAATGTTTGGTTATCTATGTATCATTTATTAACCATATGAATCCATCATTTATATTTTATATTTGTTTAATTACTAAAATTCAATTTCTTGGTCTGTTAAAATAAAAAATTCAAAACGGTGAGAGTAAGAAAAATTATTACAAAAAACTGAATTGTGTGTTTCAGACCACACGATAGAAGTGAAAACATCAAAAAAAAGGGAGATTAATAATATGAAATTTAAATTATAAATAATAGCTCCTTATAAAGAGGATGAAATGCTGAATATTTCCCTCGCTTACGGTATTTAGGTCCGATTTTTAGTTTCTGAGATATTTTAATCCATATCTTCAATCAAACTTGTTATAATAAGGTTTTCGACAATATTTTTTCCCTTTTCCTCTCTCTAACACTGCTTCGCGTTAAGATGCCATTTTGAATAAAAGCTCATTACAAAGAGAATGAAACGATGAACATTTCCCTTGCTAACAATATGAAGGTCTGATTTTTAGTTTTTTGAGATATTTTAATCCATATGCAGTTCAATCAGTCGACTCTAGCCGACTTTAGCCGACTAGTCGACTCGAGCGTTATACTTCTGAAATCTGACGGTTCAATATAATTCATTCTAATTCTCATATTGTGAGAAATCGCAATACCATCCTTATACCTACAACAATAGTTCTTAAATATTTTCAGAAATAAAATAATTAAATAACCTATTTATTATAACTTCTGCATCGAATTAGATAAAATTATTTCCTAATTATATGACCATCCTGATAGTTCTACTCCAAACGCTCTTGGCACGCATCTGTTTATCAATAATACATCTTATGTTAAATAAATTTCCATATCGTTTATATTTAAAAGAAACTTAGAATAAAATTAAAATTCAGAAACTTTAAAGAGTTTTTTAGATTGCTTTTGCTTGTCCTACATACATACATAGTTAACAATTTCTGGATCTGCCCCTGGTATTGGGGGTATTCGATTTCATAAAATTAGCATCGGCAGCATATTGAATGAAGTTTAAGAAAAAAAAATGTTGATTTATGCTTATGTGGAGTTGATGTTGGTGTTCGGATGGATTCAGGTAAATGTCAACAGCACCTGTATTTGATAAACTCTCTACACTGACAGGCACTTGACTACCCACCCATGCTGTTTGCCTAGTTAACGAACATCTCTGTTGTGTGTCCCTTTGTACTTGCCCTCAGAGGACAGTAAGATCAATATCGTCTGGTTAAAGGTCAAAGTGTTCATATCATTACCCTATAGCTGTCATAGTAATTTTCTATTCTAATAATACTTCATATTAAACGAAAAAAAAACCTTGAAACATGTATTAATTTATTATTAATTACACCATTGTTAGTTTTAATTTAACTTTGGTACCTCTCAGCGAAAGCTAAATATCATGGAGCAAAACTGACTGTTTCTAATATTGAATGGAATCAATCAACGAGGAAAACTCCCATAGATGATGGAAATATATTGAAATTATTATTGATTTAATGTTTTTTTCCTTATATGTTTTGAGTAAACTTTTCATATTTTAAGATAAAAATATGTTACCTGTAATGAATTCTTTTTTTTAATTTGAAATTATTTATAAAGAGGGACTTTTTAAATCCACTTGCGTGCCCCGTCTTGTTTAGCCCCCCTCAAGACAAAATTTAGAAAATCAAGCTTATTTATTATCAAAGCTAGAGAAGCTATAGAGCACTACCACTCTCATATGCAACTAAATACAATATTTCAATAAATATACAATATATCATAAATACATACTATGATTATATTTGTTCTTATGTAAGGAGTGGTTGTTGTCAGTAACACAGCAGAATTTGGATTTGGGAGTGGATTTTTTTTCTTTCTCTTAAATAATAACGGATACATTTGATTTCCAGTCACCTACAAAACTTAATTTTACCTTAACTAACAGTTTTTTATGCATAAAAATCTATTTGTTTTACATTAGTGAAAAAAAATTTAGTTTTTTCAAACTGATAATAAATATAACCATAGTTAGGAAACTTTCGATAAATTATAAATTTCTACGAAGAGTTGGTCGGGGGGTGCGGTCAAATAAATACTAAATTTTTAAAAAATATTATTTTTAATTATTACGCCGGTGTGAATCACGCCCTGATGAAGACCTGCAAAGTGGGTCGAAACGTCGGCGTAATAATAAAAAATACTATTTTTTAAAAAGTTAGTATTTATTTGACCGCACATCCTGACCAACTCCTTCTCATATTATATCACGGTCAATCATCTCTACATCATTATAAATTCCTACATTTTACATGGGTAGCGCTATTTAAAACTATTAATTCTAATTTCTGTTATTATTTTTATTTGGATGTATCATCACTAGTCCGTAGTACAGACCCCTTTTCATCAATTTATTAACATCCGGCTGAAACTTCTTAAATATCTTCATCTCATCGTAAGCTACAAATATTTCATTTACGAAAATTCTCGGAATTAAGGCGTTTTCAATCTGGAGATGGGCAAACTTTGTCCATTTAATTGAGTACTAAAAACTGGAAAATACTAATTTGCTTTCCACTCGAATCGTAAGATAATATGATCACAAAATCCAGAATAAAAGTGGCCTGCAAAAAAATATTGGACCGTTGGGCGTGTCCTACACTCCTACATTTTAAAATAGGTTGTATAGGTCAAATGACCACCATTTTAGACCACCATTAAACAGACAAAGTTTGCCGATTTCCAGATGCAAAACGCCTCAATTCCAAGATTTTTCGAAAATTTAATAATTGGATGCTATTCATGAGGTTTCAGGCTGATGTTAATAATTTGATTAAAAGTGTTCTTTACCAGGGATTATGCTTGTAAAATATCCTTTTTTAGTAAACTGTTTTTGATATAATGATGACAGTCATCGAAACCAGCATCTTTTCATAAATGATGATAGTGTTAAATGTATCGTTAGGTAACATATGCTTTGCTACGAATATCATTTTACGGAACTGTTATTGCTTCAGCGTTACCGCAGCTGTCATTGCTCGTTACCGCTCGGGAGGAGTTTCCAATCGCTTTGACATGAATAAACATTATTCGAATATTCCCTACGTATTATTGACTTGAGCCAGCATTTGACCCAATGACCTAAAACTTGTATATACCTGAATACAATACCTAGATTATAATTTTGGTAAATCATAGCATTAATTTGATATAATTTGGAAGTGACAAAATGCTTTATTTTAATATTTTTATTTACTGAAAAGTTTTGGATTTTTTCTAAGAAATTTGATTTTCAAGTTAAGTTGGAATAGGTGTCAGTAAGCATCATATTCTCAAAATGATTAACTGCATTTTCCAAGCTCGGTCATGAGCATTCTATAAGATATTGCTTGTTATGAGATAATTCAGTTTTAACTCTATTGAATTTAATATTATTTGAATCTATTATTATCAGTTCCGATGAAATCTATCATGTATATCTAGTTTATCACAGCTAAAACGTAATCGTGAAATTATTTTTATTCTTGATAGCATCCATTTTACCTGTTTTTTTATTATCCCATTAATTGGGGAGTTTTCAGTCTGCAGGTCGGCAAACTTTATCTATTTAATTAGGTACTAAAAACTCGTAAATACACAATTTGCTCTCAACTTGGATCGTAAGATAATTTGATCACAAAATAGATAAAGAAAGGTGGCCTACAAAAATATTGTGCCGTTTGACCAATATAACTTCGTTATTTTGACAGTTTGGGGTGTGGGTCACGTCAAACGGCTCAATATTTTAGAATGCCACTTTTTTTTTTTTTTACTTTGTGCTCAAGTTATCTTACGATTCAAGTGGAAAGTCATCATTATTTACGAGTTTTTAGTACCTAATTAAATAGACAAAGTTTGCCGACCTCCAGATTGCAAACGCCCCAACTACGAGAATTTCGATTACATTACAATGAGATGAATCTATTTACAAAGTTTCAGCCGGATGTTAATAATTTGAGAAAAAGGAGTCTATACCACGGTCTATATTTTCAATGTAGTTTTTTTCAAGCATCGATCCATTAAGAAATCATCCGGTTATACAAGAATCTCGGGATTTGGCGACAAACGAAAATGCATTTAACATCCATTCGTAATAAAACAAACTGCGTGACAAAATTAAGTTTATTCGCGCCTAAAATAGAATGGATATTCAATAAATCAGTAGGTGTACTATAATAAAATCTCGGAGATTGATTCAAACCACTGTAACCAACCCAAATAAGTTGGATTATCGATTAAAATAACGTTTTACTATTTAAAATAGTTCTCTTCATATTGTCCGAGTATATTGAATATTCATTTTACTAGTTTTCATCTTTTCTAACTGATCATTCTATGATTGATTTTTCATGTTCAGTCAATCATTTCACCGAAATTCTCCACTTCGAATCATATATGTCTATGAATAGTTCTATACATATTACTTTAATATAGATAATGCTTATGATTCCTGCTCGTATTGAACTCGTTACTGCGATTCGCGCAATCTGAACGATAACGTATCCAGTCATGTCGAGATATTACTAACCTTTAGGATACCGTGAGTTATCTTCTTTCCGTTGAAGCTTTCTATGATACTATTAAGCAGTAATCTACCATTAGACTTTCAAGTTCATCTTTTTTCATTTTCTATTTTAATCTTTGTTCGCTCGTTTGAAGTTGTATTTGTTCCTGCTGTGCACCGTCCTCGTACCTTCTGTAAATACAAAACAAAAGGATGTAAGTTTCTAGCGATGGTATTGTTGAAAGCTTTGTCGGTAGTCTATATGTGTCTAGAATTATTTTCTTGCTCATTTGATTTATTGACTACTATTACTATAATGTGGGAGATCTAATCGGTGGTTGTGAAAAGAAGTCGACACGCAAATCGTGATATATATATATATATATATATATATATATATATATATATATATATATATATATATATATATATATATATTATTGTCTACACCATGTATCGGAGAAATGTTTTAATCAGAGCTTCAAACAGAAAAAGAGTTGTTATTTTTAAAAAGTTTCGGTATCACTGGAATTTTCATTGTCGATAATTTTTCAGTTCTTTTGGAACTAGAACTTCTTCCCTTGAAAAGACTTTGCAGAACTTTAATTTTTACAAAACAGAATTTTTAAAAACTGTTGATTAAAAGTTCTGTGAATATCGTTAAAAGTCTATCTAATTATTTTAGTTTTTTATTTTAGTTACTCAAGCAAACGACACATAAGAATCTTATGCAATTTAGTTAAGACAAATTATACTTATAATTAAATACTCTAATCCAAATATTATCAGTGATAAAGTCTATGAGTGGACAAATCAAAATAGTTCCTACTTTTTTTATTTAACCTAATCGTTAAATACTATTTGGGGCTGGATTCGCTACACAAACAAACATGTCCAATTTCGTTTTGTTTTTTTTTATGTAGGGATTTTAGGTATAATCAACCATACATAAATTTTATAATTATTAGGTTATATAGAAATAAATTTTCTTTTTAAGTGTGCTTATTTTACCTTCTTGAAGATGAAAATAATCTACAGAGAATGATCGTGTTAATGAAGAATTAACGAAGATATTAGGGACCAATAAAAAATCACTTTTAAGAAATAATATATAAAGATTACCATAAATTATTTTTAATCTGTTTCTCACGTAAAAATGAGAGTAAGTATAACCTTAATGGCTGAATTTTTCCGCGCACGTTTTAACATTTGTATATCGTTATATATATAATTATTATTATTTGATAATACTAATAAGGAAGTTAAAAATAGTTACGGTTGACTATGCTGGTACAATTGAATTCAAGTTATAAAAATGAAAAGTTAAAGATTGAAAGAAGATAAGTTAACAAAATTAAAATCTCTAATTAAAATTAGAGTAAATATGACTTCAATGACGGAATTTGGCCACGCTTGTTTTATAAACACATTTTCATACCGTTATATATCTATATGATCTGTTTATTCTTTCCATTGCTTTGATAAAAATCAATAGTGTTACCAAATAATAATAATTATATATATAAAATTAGATACTAATTAGATACAAGTAGATTAGATACAAATCAACATATAAATAATAAATATAAGTAATAATATAAATAAATAGAAGTAGATTAGATACAAATAATTAGATCACCGAACCCGCCTGTACAAGATCATAGTACAAGATATATATATATATATATATATATATATATATATATATATATATATATGCATAATTATTATTTGGATTATTACATAATTATATCAAAGCAATGGAAAGAATAAACAGATCATTAAAAATTATTACAGACTTAGTTTTATACTTAAAGTCTCTGATCTTGTAGAGGCTGGTTCGGTGATCTAATTATTTGTTGCTTTGCTTAGCTTCAGATGTCAACCGCTTCCCAAGACCATTTGAAGTGGTCCGTATTCATTACTAAACAAACAACGCAGCCAGTGCTTGATATCCCTTTCGACATAGTTCTCTGCCAACTCAAACAACCGTCGAGACTTGATTAGCTTGCTACAACTCAGTCGTAGATTTGTAGTTCGATGTCTTATAATTAATCATTAGTGAAGGTTTATATTTAAAGAAATAATTTTTTTTAAAACAATAAGTCTTGTTACTATCCATTAGGGTAATAAATTATTATCTTTTTCTTCTCAGGATGGTCAGGTAATTTTAAGGACAATAGAAAGTTCCTCTTAAGCTGCTTAAAAGCTATTTAACTCGTTACTTTTAAAACAACTCATAAAAGTTAAATTTAGAGACCAAGTTAGGACCATTAAGTCGACTTCATAACTACTTTCAAAGTAGATTACGCGTCCGGGCATGAATAATTAGCCAATTAATTTTTATCAAGTTTCTGTATTAGTTCGCGGCCAGAATGACAAAGTTGACGAAATTGAAATCTTCGTTGATGATTTTGGAACTTTGATGACCCAAATCCTACGTCCATGTTTGTTCTTTGACTTATTGCTTTTAATTTTTGAATTTATAGTTGTTGAGATGTTTTCCTAAAAGCTTTACAGGCGACGTGCATTTTCCTAATTCACCGTGCTATGTCCAATCTTTTTTGCTTCTTCACTACTGGAGTTTTCCACTCGTGTTTTACGTTTTTTACATCAAGAATCAAATTTGGTTTCGTGTATGTCTGTAGTCAAATTCTTCCCCTCTCTCCATCTCTTCCCCTTCCACGACTTTCTAATCGTGGAAAGTAAAGGAGAGTGACGAAAAACTATAAATAATAATTTGTGAAAACTAATATTATTTAATGGAAATCTCATGTTTTCATGGAAATTTATATGAAATTTACTAACTAAATGTATTTTTTTTGATGAGTTTGAAAAAAGTATTTAAAATCCACCTAATTAAGGCTGTTTGTTTAAAAAAATATTTCATAGTACCTATGTGAAAGAAGAAGTGAAATGTAAAAACATTTCATGGATTTAAAAGCATATGTTTATAACCTTAAATACATTTACTGTAGTTTAATAATTTGATATTATATTATATTGTAGTTTAATAATCTGATATTATATTCAAATAATTAGGTATCAACGTTCGTTTATTCCAAAAAATCGTCACGTAATCTTTTAGAAAATTAAATTAGTGAATAGTTTAATGAATATTTCCTTTGTGAAATCTAAACATTATCCACTTAAAATTAGAGTGACAACTTTTGACCTATCTATGGCAGGGAATAAAAATCTCGTCATTTCATTTTAATAAACTTTAAAATGGAAAAACAGTTCAATAACTAATAGGAATACAATCTATAAACATTTATAAATAGAAAATAGAGATATAATTTCAAATCTCTCTAGGCATATATATATATATATATATATATATATATATATATATATATATATATATATATATATATATATATACATATATATATATATATATATATATACATATATATATATATATATGTAATATTTTACAAATATATTACAATATTTTACTTCAAATATTTTACAATTGCTCCACATTGCCGAAAAATAAGTTGTATTCAAAGTAGAAAGGTAAGTGAAAGTTGTGTGTTGCGCACACCAGATTTTTTTTCCGTTTCAGTTTAAGTAAATAACTAAGAAATAACATAGTGCTCACTTAGAGGCAATGACCCGTGAGTAGTCTCACTTACAACGTTCCGTATAAGAGCTCTCCATCCTCCAGAAGGTCACCAAGGAAGTTGATGATGAAATTAGCCGGAGATAGGCTCCAGACAGATAGGGCTGGAGCTGTACAAAGGCCACCTTGTGCCGCTGGAGTCGCCCCTGCTATTACCCAGCCCTGCCTCTGTCATTAGGGTCTTACATCAGGGCTTCGGCTCTGTTTGTTACTATTATATTATCCCAGCTTTATAGCGAGAGCTGGTGAAGAGCTGAAAAAACAGAGTACGCCAAAAGACATAAAAGTCTAAGCAGTCGTTAGGATTCGCCATCTTGTGGATCAAATAAAGTTTTGTTATTACTATTGCATAAAACAGTCAACCACTTGATAAGTACCTAATCGCACTAAGCCTTCATCATCATTAAATCATTTTAGAACTATTATCTATTGAGGTTTGTAGAAGGTGTCCTGGCTCTAGAGGTGACCCAAAGACGTCGATAAACTTCCATAGTGTATTCTAGGCATTGAAGAGTGAGTTTGATTATTTTGTGTTTCAGAAACCTTAGAATACGATCATGGAGATTTCGAGGATTTCCGATATACACATATTGCTTTCTCGTAACATTTCGGCATTTTCTACTGCCTCTTTTGGCTCAAATGAACGAAAATTAGTTTTGCAAAGATTTTTTTCTAAGCAATACCCCTTTTGTATTGATAAATTAAATTCAGTAACAAATTATAAAATATTAAAAAAAAAAAAAACATGAGAAAATCTGGTGCGCGCAACACATAACTTTCACTTACCGCTCAACTTTGAATAAAAATTATTTTCTGGCCATGTTGGGCTGTTATAAAATTTTTAACTGAGCTAAACCTTAAAAATCATAAATACCATTAAAATAACAAAAGTCGTATTTATTATATCACCGGTTGATTATGGATTGTACGATCCGTTGATTATGGATTGCACGATCCGTTGAATATGGATTGCAAGACTATTAGTTATTAAACTGTTATTTTTCATTGCAAAGATTACTAAAACGGAATTCAGAGATTGGCGTTGTCTGTCATAGACAGGTCAAAAGTTGTCACACTGATTGTAAGTGAATACTTAAGGTTATAAACGTATCTATGAAATATTCTTATATTTAATTTCTTCTTGGAGTGCTACCAATGGGTAGTTTCTCCTCATGTTGTACATGTCATATTACTTGTTCATATTTACTTGTTGTATTATTATTAATTACAGTTGTATATTTCGTTAATAAAAAAAAAAAAAAAACATTTCTTCTTTCACACAAGTACAATGAAATAGTAATGGATACTATTGGAATATCATAAAGGTAAGATTCATCAAATTATTCACTAATTTAATTTTCTAAAAAGTTAGATGACAATATTTCGGAATAAACAGACCAGACGTTGATACCTACTTATTTAAATATAATATCGGATCTAGAATTATTAAACTACTGTAATTTAAAAAAATAAATAAAAATTATATTAAAAACCGCTTAATTATACAATGATACGCCGAGTTTAATCAATATCGAAAATTGTAAAAATGTGTTTCAGCGTTCATATAAAGTGGCACTTCCGGTTAATGAAAAAGTTGCTGTCACATCTGGTCCATATACAAACCTTAAATACTTAATCAGTTTCTTACTACTTTTCGTTTATGAGCCTAACTGTTAACACAGACACATACACACACAGACCATTTTGCGAGACTTGTTTTTTTCGACTCAGGGAACCTCAAAATATGTATTTCCGTTGAAAACTGGGATTCGAAAATTTTCACGATCGCAATACTTTCCTTTACTATATATTACATATATTGGTGAGTGAAAGTAAAAGATATTCATCAGTTCAACTTTTTTTAAAATTCTATTCAATTTCCAATATACCGTATGCTAATGCACTCGGTAGTTAGGATTCGACACCAACAAGGTTTTATTATAGCATAAAATTGTCAACCATTATAAAACTGGAAGGAAAAGTACCTGATTGCAGTAAACCTTTCATTAAACCACCTAAGAATCAGCTATATTGGTTGAGATTTGTAGTGGATCTCCTGTGTGTTGAATCGATCCACAGTTGATTAAAAAAAAACTGAATTTTTCGCCACAGCTGGGCTTTAACCTGGATTATGAGTCAAGACTGAGACTGTTATCTTATACCCGTATCCCCCTCCACCAGCAGATTTAAGGCAGGACGTTCTTTCGAACTGTAGGTTCCCCAAGTGCCAAATAATTTTTTTCATATATATATATATATATATATATATATATATATGTTTATATGAGTAATCCGAGCCAAATAAATACTTAAACAATCACAACATATTCTTTTACGCATGTAGTTCATTTGACTTTTGATCAGAAATGATCTGATTTTGTAAACAGCTATTATTCTTGAGGAACTTTGTCCCAGAGTAAAAATGACTTTTCTCTTCTATTTAATTATTCAGCTATCAAAGGTCAGTACCTTACCGAGTATGGTTATTCGTGCCATAAAAAATAAATAAATACAAGTTTTATACCCCAAAATTGAATCCTTTATCCACTACTGTCCCTCAACCTGGCATTTTCTGTCATATGAGGTAAATCAGTGCCTAACCTAAGGAGCTAGTTTTAAATAAGATGAAATAATTAGGAAAATCTATTATTTATTCAATTCATTTAATTTACAATTCTAAATATAACGGTTTCTAAGAACATAAGGAATAATCTTCTTAGCCTTTTATTTTTAGAATGATCCCACCAAATAAATTTATTTAATAAAGCCTTTAAGCATTATCTGTACTTAAAGTACTTACATACTAACCTTATCTAATCACTGAACTACTTCTAACCAAAAAAATTAGGTTCAATAAAAAAAAAAAAAAAATACTTTCCATCAAACGTGTACTTTTAGCGTCGAATTGATCAATTTCGCTCAAAAAGAATCGATTATTAAAACTTAGAATATTCAAGCCGCTGAGTAATTAAAGTGTGCAAACGTGTTTAGTAACATTTTTTAACTGAAAACATTTAATTCAATCTCTTGTATCCACGATTAGGCAGAACTGTACCCATACTTCGTAACTTTATCAGCTTGGTACTGAACTAAAATTAAATTTATATGAATGTAAAAAAAAAATAATGAAAAAATATCATCACTTAGCAATAATTCATTTTTATCCAAAAATTACATGTATCACCTTCATGCACTTCAATTAAATATATCAAAATACCGTTTATTTCTTTATTTTGGCCTACCTACATCAGGTTAAAGTTGTATAATAAACCACTAGCGGATCCAGGATTTAATTTTGGGGGGGCTTCAGCCCGAAAGCTTTTTTTTCATAAAAGTAACGATAATTACTTTGGAAAATAAGAAATAAACTAATTACCTATATGAACTGATGTTTAAGTGATTCCTAAAGCCCTTTTAAATGTAATTACATGAATAGTTGTACTTTAAGAGATAATTTTTTTATATTTTTTCCGATAAAACATGGTTATATTTTACCATTTTGGGGGGGGGGCTTCAGCCCGAAAGCCCCCTTCCCCGTAGATCCGCCCGTGTAATAAACTATTTTTGACATAATTTAGCGACTTATGTTCAGTAATAAAATAGTATTTTAGATTATCATAAAGCGGTGTTGTTTTATGACATATCTGAGTGCTATCAGTGGGTAGTTTCTCAACAAGAGATTTTATGTTATTATGTTCCTGAGTGCACATTTACTAGTTGTATTTTTTTTTATAATACAGTTGTAAGTGTCAATGAATAATAAAAAAAAAAACATTATGACAAGAGATTTACTATTTATTAGAGTTTACTTTACATTAGAATTTACTGGGACATTGTTATATATAAAGCAAAGGAAAGTTGTCTGAATACAAAAACGTTTTAGCCCGCCAGCTAATTTCAAAATAAACTCTGCACATAGCCATCCACTAGTCCCGAAGTACCCTGAGTTTACTTTATGTTAAAAATCTAGAGCCAAGTATCGAGTAGAAGTAGCACATTTCCTCGATAGATATCGGGCTGATGCTCACTCGAGATGCTGAGAAACAGCTGAAAAGAAATTGACCTTTGAAGGATCTCCAATTTCGCAACCCTCATATCCCGGATGATTGACATCATCGGTATTCGATCCCGAAGATAGTGATTGTCGGCTGGATCAATGAATAAATATCTGAAGGCGGAACAGGAGTTCAGAGACCCGGTAGAAGAACTGTGAAAGCCAACAAAAAGATGGCGAAGTCATCATTGAGGGAAGAACGAAGAAGGAAACCTGGCCTGTGTTCGATGCCTATCAGTAACAATGAATTGGCTTTCTATTTTCTATTATCGAATTATACGCAGCGTATGTAAAGTATATCTTCGGTTTATTACAAAAAATCGGTTTATTTTTTTCGTAAAGATAGTACGTTTCTGATGGAACTAAAGTTTTAAGAACGTTTTTTGTGTGAATTTCGACGTTACTTATCGAAAAAAAAACGCACTGAGTGCATTAAAAAGACTACTCAGAATTTTCACTCGCCTTTCTATATTCTCGTCAGTGTTGCCCAAAATCAGGCTTGATAAAAATAGTTACTAATACTAGACAGTAATTTTACTTAATATATGTAAAGAATTTGTATAACCAATATACTTTTGCATTTCACTCCAATTTTTCATTCGGAGTTTAGTTAGATTTCTCCATTCTGAAAAAAATAACAGTAATATTTCTATTGTATGTAGTGACATTTAGGGATGGTAACATTTAATACTAGTAACTGTAGTAACACTTTTTTATAGGTTATTAAATTTCCGACAAAACTAAAAAAAAAAACCATCTATATTGGACAAGTTTTAGCAACTTTACAGCGTATGGGCTTGTATACAACGGTGATAGGTAAAGACTAATAATTATTAGTAGGACAACTTAGACGTATAATGAAGTAGATAGAATGAACATTAAAGTAAAACAAAGTAGGTAGAATGATAACAGTAACAGAGGAAATTATTATTCTTTGCCTACTTTTAATCTTAATTCTGTATTTTCAATGTCTAATCTGTGTTATTATACCTATTGTTATCTGGCTCTTTTCTCAGCCCTGATGAAGGGCTCATCTTCGGGCCGAAACGTCAGGGAATGTAAAACTAAATAAAATTATTTATTTACCATTTCAATTTGACTGAACATTCCAACCAACCTTCTCTTCAATTATTCACTGCAGTCAACCATAAACCCACGATTTAAATAATTATTTACTTTACCATTTAGATTGCTTTAATTCATCGAATAAATCGTACTCTAATGATTTCTCTGACCGGTTACCAAGAATATTAGTCTAATTCAATTATGTTATTTGTAATGCACATATTTGAAATTAAAAAAAAAAAATTGTTTAAAATCGGTGGGAAAGTCATTCGAGTGGATACGCCAGATTTTTTATTTTAATAATTTTTGGCATTGTATACGAGTTAATTGCGTTTATTTTATTTTATTTTTTTCATATTTCTGGTTAAAGCCTGTGTTTAACAGTTTGGCTGAAACACAGGAAAATTCGATAAAATTATTCTCAAATTTCGTTGTTTGCTGAATCATATTCACTCACAGGCGGATCTACACGAGGGTGGGCTTTTGAGCTAAAGCTATACATGAAACATTTCATATGGGTAGTTAGTTTCATTATTTTTCTTTTAAAATAATCATCCTGTACATACAATCATAACTGCATATACATTTACAGGGAATCTCAGTTTTTAATGGTCAAACTCTGAGAGGTGATCATAGGCAAAATTTCCAACAAAAAAATGTATTTGATATATGGATCGATTTCGAACGAAAAAGGAGTTTGTAATCTAATTTTCATTAAATTTTATATTTCCTTAATGTAGTAACATTTTCACTTTCGTAGAAAGATAACACAAAAATTATTTAATTCAGGTAATTAAAAGTTCCTTAGTAGTAAACTAGACAAAATTTCCTTTAAATTAAGTAAATTTGGTCTTTTTCAAAACCATTATAAAGAAAATTTGTGTGTGGCGCTTTTTTTATCACCCTACTTTTATAAAAACTTCCTTGTTTTATAAGTTTTAATTGCATATTCTAAAATAAGTATCAAATAAAACGATACGCGATTGATACTTATTAAACAAGGAATTTTTTATAAAAGTAGGGTATCTGCAGTATAGTTGTAAGATGATAAAAAATGTGGTGTGTCCACTCACACGACTTTCCTACCTTTTTCAGAAAAGTTTTTATATCATTATATATTTCCATCACGAAACAAAAAGAAATTGAATGAGATTTATTTTCCTGAAAATTGATCAAAGAAAAGATTTGAGTACGATTCATTCGATTAAACTAAAGCAATTTAAACCGGCTTAAGGTAGATCAGTGTAAAAATTTTAATACCCCACTAATACTGCTAATCAAAACGTATTGTCTAATTTTGTCAAAAAATAATTTCTGTTAAAAGTAGAGGAAATAGTTAAACTTGTGTGATGTGCGAAAAAGATTTTCTTACTTTCACTTATTATCTTTTTCCTCTCCTTCACCCCTTTCTGACACCAAGATATGAACCCGTAATCTTCCTTTGAACATTGAATAGCTGTAACTTCGTTAATAGTGTTACCTTTAAAAAAAAACAGGCTAAAATCTGTTTTTCGGTTTTTAATTTTACCATATAATACATACTTAGAGAGTTAGGCCCCAAAACATGTTTCTTTTCTTTATAACTTTTTTTCCTGAATTTTCTCGGAAATTTATTCCATCTACGAAAATTGAAAGGACAATTATTAGAACAGTATAGGAAAGTTTCATCAAAATCGTTAGAGCTGTTTTCACGCTACAGTCTATAGAAAAGTATGTTTTTCATATATTGCACATGGAGCATCCAACTTGTGCCACAGGTTTCAGTAGTCAAAACTCTGCAAAATAAAAAAGAAACAAAAAAATCGGTTCACTGGTACCCGATTAAATCTTGGCAAAGGCAGACAGACAGATTAATGGCTAAAATGTGTTTTTCGAACTCAGGAGACTCTGAAACGTTTAGAACCGTCAAAAACCACATATCGGAAATTTGACCCGATTGCAAAACTTTCCTTACCTAGTAGGTAGGAAAGTAAAAAACAACATGAATAATCCATATTTAATTAAAAATATAATATAGCGTAGTTTGGCCGCTTAAAAGAACCATTTCAATGATGAAGACAAGCCATAATTCTATTTGAAGAAAATTTTGTCTAGTTTACTATGAAGCAATTTTTAATTACGTGGATTAAACAATTTTTGTGTCATCGCTTCCTACGAAAGAGACGTTACTACCTTAAGAAAACAGAAAATTGTACTTAACACCTTTTTCGTTCGAAATCGGTCCATACATCCAATGAAATATTTCTATGGAAATTTTCTCTAGGACCACCTCTCAGAGTTTGGCCATTAAGAACTGAGACACACTGTATATACATATGAAGCCACCCCTCCCCCTAAACAAAAAATTTGATCCTGGATCGGCTACTTTCGTCACTTATCACGTTTTCTGGATTGTTCCGTCATAAGTAGCTCTCATATTGGCAATCGTTTTCATATTCGACAATTTAATAAATCTCATGCCTTCAAAGTGATCCACAATGTAATATACGCAGAACCACTTTGAAATACCACCTATACCATGTTATTAATAACTAGATATGACACGGTTCACAGGAGCGTGGATAGTATCCCGTATCAACCACCTGGTTCGTGCTTGATTTATGTCGTTTAATCAAGGCAGAGCACCACAGAGCCGTGTGTGGTCCAGCCCTGATAAGCTAGTCGACACCTGAGCCTGTCGTGATTGTCATTCAGCGGTAGATCTCTGACGCAGGCCGGTGTTCACATTCATGTTTCTGCTTCTGCTTTCTCCTCATTCTCTTATCATTTACATCTTTCTCAGCTTTCTTTTTTTTTCCCCTCGGGGTTCAAAACCATTTGCTTATAATAACTGTCTTCAAAAATTCGATTACCTGACTATACGGTGCTATACGAGTTATCGTAACTAAAAGTTTGTTACCGAATCGCGACTTTGTCCTATCCCGATTTCTAAGGAATTAATGTCTCTAAATACATAGTTTTATTCCAGGGTCTTAAAAATTGTATGTATAGTCTGAGGAAATAAATTGATAAGTTAAAAAATGGTCTAAAAATGATTTTTTCTGACTGTGATCTTATCCCAATCCAAATATACTTCGAATATTTTACTAATTTTGAAATGCACCTCGAAATAATTTACAGTTGCAAGTTACTATCTTCTTCACTGTCTGCCAAATTTTTGAGAAATTATTGATACGTATAACTCATGCGAAGTTGCTCATTTTTCGACTTACCAGCCTTATTCCATGTGATCATCAGTTACTTTAATTCCCATTATTACATACCAATAAATTGAAATTTCAAAATCACAAAATTATCTTACTGATGCAGTTCTCTGACAAATTGTATTTTTTAAAGATATAAAGTGTCGTAATTTGTGTTAAGATAGACCCTCTAACCGAACTCAGTAAATGGCGCATGACATCAATAAATATTAGTAATAAAAATATAGGTTGAAGAGATTAGGTTTTTGTGAAATTTGCATTATTTTTCCCGTTTAATAATAAATGGTTCTTTGACATTTAATTCAGTAATATTGAGGGAAAAAGTTTTTCGATTTGATTTTTTGTACAAAACACATAAACAAATGGCAGAATATTCCAAAATACTAAAAAAATAATGTAACCATTAGTGCATCATCCTATTAATTCTTGATCTTTTCATTTTTAATTTAACTTACAGAGATGAATTGATCAGGGCTACGGCTAAAATATTTACGCTTTTTTCGCAGAAAAAAAAAATCTTTTTTAAAATGTAAAAATAAAGTATATCAAAATATTAAAATAAAAATTCAAAATATTAAAATGCCTAACTAAATAAATCACTTGAGGTTAGAGACTCTGATCAGAGCCGAAATTAGAGGGTACAAAATTGCAAGTAAATACTTTTTTTTTTAATATATATTTATTTATTGAATAACAATACATTCTGCCAAACTCAAAGACAATATGTATTAGTGCTAAAGGTAAGAAGCCATCCATACAACATATACATACCAGAAAATGTATATATATATATATATATATATATATATATATATATATAAAAATCAATGCACAATCAAATATATAAAAAAACAACAATAATAATAATAAGTGGTGATAAAGAAAGTTTAATAAATGGTTATAAAAGTAATATAATATGTGAACTTCACAAATAAAAGTCAACAACATCAGTAGATAACAAAAGTAAATTAATGTTGCATAAAAAAAAAATATATATTAACATATATGTATAAAGTCCTCTAAACTTCATTATTACTGTATACAATAGAGTATTTTTTTAGCTTTATAAAAAATATATATCACTGAAATGAGTAGGTCACGATTAAACTGAGTACCTAAGCCATTGAAAACATGCGATCTTCAAACTTGCTCTATTCTAATACCAGATACTGTGAAATAGTTGTCCGATAATGCATTATCTAAAACACTTTAACAAATTGAATTCGTTACAGATAAGTAAACAATTACTTGATACGTTCGGCCTTTGGTTTAAGGTCCCAAACCAGGAAGCGAACCAGCCGTACCATCACCCTTCCGCCCTGCATAATTGGTGCCATTATCAACGTTGGCACTGCTGTCACAACAGAAAAAAAGGGCTATTTCCCGCTTAGTAATTCTTAGCCCCGACAATTTGCGCCGACTGCTGCCGCGGACGAACGAGGATGTGGGAATTAGTGATCGCGTAATCCGCTGAAAACTAAACTGCAGCTGATGAATATTGATGAGGTCATTAGCCCTAATCAGCTGACTATTGGGCCCCGATTGATCCGTCATAACAAGCCCTCCATTTCGTAATCTAGTAATGGAAAGTGAAGTGGCTTGTCGAATGTTTCCGCAAGCATAAAAGATTTTTGGCAGTGTACAGGTAGCAAGGGGAAATTGCATGTTTGTTGGAGACAGCTGTCTAACATTTACACATTCCTACAGAATTGGATTTGATAAATTGTAATAGTGCCTAGTAAAAAACATAATCAATATTTTTTAAATTTATTTATTGAAATATAGAATTTTATTAAATAAAATACAACCAGTATATGTCAACAGAACAAGAATAATGACGTGAACAGACGTGTCGAGTTATTACTAAATGGTAGGAGCACTCACTAAATAGTTCGAAGTTAAAAGATCTAGAGGCAACCTTCTTTTCAGAAGCCTTAGAGGATTATCAGCAATCAAGGAGGAAGCAATGTTTGGAACTAGTTGGTTTTGTCTCTGGAACTGGAAGGATATGTCTCTTGATCGGGCCAAATCCACGACCTGTGGAATAAAAAGTCTTTTAGAATAATTTTATTTGTGACATTATATCAAGCACTAAGCATTTTGGATTGTAAGAAGAATTCGATGGTTTGGTGGACCCACAAAGATCAACTCCGTATTTCCATATTGGCTTTATTATAGTCATGTAAATGAGCCTTTTGTAGTTAATTGAAAGCTTGGAGAGTTTTCTAATAAGTGTTGAAACAGCCGGAAACGTCAAATAGTTTCTTGTCGTTTCAGTCTCTTATAAGGGTTCTAAGTAAGACATTTGTGCAGGTGGAATCCTAGGTAGCGGATTTGTTCAACAGGAATAAGCGGATTGTTATTCAAGATTACAGTTAGACAAAAAGTCAGAGGTTTACGACAGAGGATAAAGTTGGATTGATGCGATTCCTTGGCATTGATTATTGTTCTCTAGTTTCGACACCATTCTTCAAAGTTTGTGATATGTGGGATGACAATTAAACTATCAGTATTATCAGATAGCTAGCATGTGTATAGGTATATAGGTACTTGGTGGTATGAGCGTCAGAATAGGTTTGGATGTCAGCAGCATTTGTATTTAAACGTACTCCATTTTGTTTTCGTTTTATTGTTTAAAGCCGACGTTTTGGTCCAATCACGTATATCATCATCGGGGCTGCAGCAATATACAAGAACAAACTCAAACAAAATATTTTATCCTGTAGAATTGACTGGTGCATAACTAATATATCTGAGTTTATTGAAAAAATTCATTAACATTACATCAAATTAAAATACCAGGTGAAACTGTGATGATTTTTTTCTCAATGAAATCAGAATATTGTGGACTAATTGTTAGTGTAATTGTTTTTAATATATACCATCGATAATTAGTTCGAACTACACAGAAATTTACTTTGACGTTTAACTGCATCAAAATCATTTTTTTTTTTAATTTTTTACAATTTCACTTATTAAAATTAATGATAACAATTGATTATTATTGAGCGTTAGCTTCCAATATTTTTCTAAAGCTCGAAAAATATTTGATAATCTCCAAAAGCGTTCTACCTCAGGTTATAGTAGATAAGGGTCGCTGTTAGATTTGTCTATCTCCGTCATGTCAGTGTCAAACTGCCTCCTTCAATGTATATCTTGATCTGTTTGCTTAGCCTTTATTGGGATCCTTGTGGTCAAATATTGCCCGTCCTTGTGTTCCTCTCAATTTCTTCACCCAACAAAAATAATTGAGTAGCCTCATTTTGAAGGTTTGAGAAAAATTTCTTATTTTAATTAACCATTGAAATGTTACTGTTGACAAAAATTCTCTAGTCCACAACAAAAAAAAAATCATTGATCTTATTCGATTTTCATCTGTTTAAATTTTATTGGCAAATTACGAATAAACAATATTTCAACAGATTGTAAACAACTACAATCAGATTAAAACCTATGTTAATTGTGGCAGTGATTATCACAGGGAAATCATACATATTTTCATTTGTATTATATTATTAAAACCTCACAAAATGCAAACCATCCATTCAGACAGAGAATATGCAAACGTCTTGTTTGTTAATGGTTTGTGCAATGAGAGCTAAAGCTGCTGCTGAAAAATGTCTTTTTTTTCTATTATCTCCCATTTCTTGTATACAGGGTTTATACTCCAGATCCAAACACCATAAACATTTTGCATATTCTCTTTATGAACTGGTGTATTTTGAAAATAAGAATGAAATCACTGTGATGATCACTGGCACAATTAACATATGTTCTAATTTCATTGTGATTTATTTAAAACCTATTGCAAACAAAATCATATTAATACCTAAATGGTAATACATGTATAGAATATTGTTAATTTTTTTAGATTTGTATTTACCCAATATTTTTTCCTCCCCTTCTTCACCTTTTAGGATATACGGTTTTTTTCCGGGCAGGGAGAGTGAGGGTGGGAATTGATGCCAGAGTTAAAAATCCTCTCCTCTTCCCTCGGCACCTGGACAAAAAAAAAAATCATATATACCAGATGTACTCGCACGCCCTATTTGTCGAGTTCAAAGCACCCTATGATTCTATGAACAGCAGCTGTCTTAGAAAAATAATAACTGAACTGGGAATTCCCGGTGAAATTGACAAAGGCGTGTACAAATAACCCCAAATGTAGAGTCTTAATACGGCAGGGAGATGGACTATCACCGATGTTGTTCAACTTATCCTAGAAAAGGTAATAAGAGCAGTCTCGCATAAAAATGGAGGGGTCCACGTCGGAATGAATCATAAAATAAGCAGATGATACAGCTGTCCTTGGAAATAATCAAGAAGATATTGAGAAATTCGCTACAACACTGATAAGAGAGGCAGAGTAGATCGGCCATCAAGCAAATGAAGACAAAACAAAATATATGATAATAAACCGAAAATTCCACTCCAATAACAGGATCTGCGTAAAAGAAAAATCATTCCTGAGAGTAGAAAAATTCAAATACCTAGGCTCCACAATACCCTCAATGAATGACCAACGGGCAATAATAAAAATCATGATTCTAATACCTAAAAACTAGTGATGCGGCTGGAAAAGTGGTACTGGGATCTCCTGGATTCTTGCTTTGCCTTCCACATGTGGGGGAAAAAGCCTGGCTCGGAGATTCCTGGGCGAATGTGTATATTGTATATAGGTATGATTGTGTTTAGAAGTTTCTATTTTGTGTCATTGTTTACTGTTTTTTTCTTTTATTTACTTTCTTCATCAGTATTATTTATTTACTTTTTATATTTATATTTATTTCTCTATTATTTGTATATATTGTTTGAATGAGAACTCTTAGCCCTAATACTTATAGCCCTCCAGCAGTGGCTGATTGTATTATTATTCAATAAATAGATTTAAAAAAAAAAAAAAAAAAAAACAATTATATGCTGGAGAGTTACAAAATACCTAAATGGTAATATATATATATATATATATATATATATATATATATATATATATATATATGGAATATTGTTAATTTTTGAATTTTTTTAATGTGTAATTAACCAATTTTTTTTCTCTCCTTCTTCGCCTTTTAGGCTATACGGTTTTTTTCCGGCAGGGGGAGTGAGGGTTGGGATTAATGCCAGAGTTAAAAGCCCTCTCCTCTTCTCTGAGCATCTGGACGCCAACACGTAATTAATTTTATCGCATTAACTTCTTTAAGCAGGTCGTCGGGCAACGCGTATTTTGCACAAGCGTTAGCTCGCCTGGCCACCCAAAGCTAATAAAATTTAAACAAATGAAAATCGGATAATAACCTATGAATTTTTATTATTATTATTTCCCTCTATTACTTCCAGTCCTACAGTATTCTTTACCAATATTCCATTTTTACCTGTTGAACAAATCCGATACCTAGAACTCCACCTGGGCAAACTTCTAACTTGGAATCCTCATACCAAATTGAAACGACAAGAAACCACTCGACGTTTCCGACTACTTCGGCACTTACCAGACAAACGCTGTAAACTTTCAATTACTTACAAACGACTCATATACATTGCTATAATAAGGCCTATTTGGACTTAGGGAATTAATCATTTTGGCTGCACTAAACCATATAATTCCTATCCTATCCAATCTTTACAATAAAAAAACTCTTAGTAAAATCCCTAATGCTCCTTACTTTGTTGCAAATAAAATCAGCCATAATGACCTGAATGTTCCATATGTTTCCGATTTGGCCCAATCCAGAAACCTATCCTTCCGTGATAAACTTCAGAACCATCCTAATCCTCTCGTTTCTAACCTTGCTTCCCGTTTGATAACCCTCCTTGGCGTCTAAAAAGAAGATGGCCTCGTGATCTCCTAATTTATATGCTTTATTAGAGTCCTACCAATTGCTAGATTATCTACAAGCATTGGCATGCCATGTAATTCTCTGTACTACATTTACTGAATGTATTCTGATTTATATACAATTGTAAATTTCATAAATAATAATGAAAAAAAAATATTTTTCTACAACCCCTTTCTCCCCTCCCCTCGGAGATCAGAATATTTCTCCCAACTCATACTGTGTATTTTTTTAAACTTCATATATTTTATTCATACTACTAATCTTTATAAAATTTATTTTTCCACTTTTTTTTTATTTTTTGTATATGGTTAATTTAAGATTTTATGTTGCAAAGTAATCTTTTTAATTGAACAATAGCAATTATAATTGTATTCATATTGTTAAATTGGATAGAGACCCCTTAAATTGGCCAATAATGACAACATTACATGGTCCGGTAAGTGTTGTACACTCAGGCCTTTAAAGCCTTTGTGAGGCGGAGCACGTGTTGTCGATAATGACATGGGTGAGGCTGTATTTTCGGGTAGGTCAAGGATCAGCTGTGTTTCACATCAATATATTCCTTATATATTGCAATAAATTATATTTTTTTACTTAGAATTTGATATATCCAATTCAACTTATCTATAATAATTGTTGGTTTCATCAGTAGACAATTGCTCTTATTAAATCATCATATAAACTCTAATTCTCCTCTTAATCGAACTCCAGCAACTTTACAACTTAAAAAAAAACTGACTAATTTCGTTGTTAATCTGCTCTATATATAATTACGGTAACATGGATCCTTTGAAAAAATTGTAAGGTTTCGAAACTAAGATGGTTTTAAAAGTAACTAATCGAAACGGAATAACTTGTGTTTTAAAGATTTCTAAATGTACATCAAAAGCCAGTATATTTCTAAAGAACATAGGTACTGGGCCTAACGTTTTAAAACTTAAAAATAAGATTTCTAGAGAAATCGCAATCCTTGCCATAAATGATAATAAATTATAAGAATTGATAAAATATTGTTATTATGGTAGTCTTCAATGAGCTAAATATCTATTGTAAAGATAAGTGAAGAAGAACTTTATGATCCTTTGGTACTTTATGATACATTTGATTATACAGATAGAAACTTTTTAATATTTTTAATAAATAAAAAAATATTTAAGAGAACTAAAAACTAAGCCTCTTTTGCATTTAACAAATAGGTCTTAAGTGAGTACAATAATGGATTATCATAAGTTCAGAAATATCTAACTCTTACCTATTACTATTGCTAAACTGGAAGGATATTTTCCATTTCTAATCACTTATTCAGTAAACAAAGTAAATTATTCTTTAGAAGACGTAGCAAAGAATGAAGCCTAGCCAATTTTGTGTGTTAAATAGACTATCTTGATAAAATTATATTGTAAATACTAATAGTGATGTTTCGTTGATGTGGCTTGTATGGCGAATGAGTTAGAAAGACGGATAGGTATTTAATGTCACAGTTCTCTCTTTGGTACAGTAAATCTATAATTCATAGTAATCCAATAATCTTTCTTCTAATGCATAGCATATTTCAATCTCTAAAAGAAACGTAGCTATGTAAATTGAAATAAATATGGTGAAGAAATAAACACAACCTTATTTTATAATATTAGAAAATGTTCACCTAAAACAAGCACATATGAATTCTGTAGGTAGGTTTCCCACATAATAAGAGTTTGGTAACCTTCTGGCTAAATCCAGATAGTCGTTCGTAAAATCGCCATAAATATCTGTCCTTCCTTGCTAGATTAAACCAATTAATGAAATCCTCCGATGGCATTAACGCTGAGCTTAGGAGCTTTTGATTAGACGTGAAGAAACTAAGTTAGCTACTTAACTCATTTCCGTCAAGAATGTAATAAAAATAATTATGGCGAAATTACATAATATGTATCATATTATGTTGAAATTACATAATTACGCAGCTCCACATCCAGCTCAAAAAATACCAAAAACCTGAATGCCTGATAACATTAGATAGGAGGCCATGGATAGGATTTAGTCCCTTAATATCTCCAACCAAAATGATACCGCAGGAGAAATTATGGAAATAGTCCTTCTTGCGTGACACGCTATTTTCAGATTGGTTATTACTCCGGCCAATCTACTGATTATCAATGTATGATTGGACTGGATGTACTAAAAATATATTTAATCTGAGCTTATTTAGGTATTTATAGTTTATGCAAAGGCCTAAATAACATGGTTGAGTTGTAAAATAAGATTCTGATTATAATTTTACATTGGTTTATTATATGTGAAAAGTTATTTATTTTATTTACCTCATTTATTTTTTTAAGGAGTTCTTAAGAATATTCAAATCGTTAATGATCACCATATTCAAAATCCCCGAAGTGTTTTCAATTAATCGAATGAGTTCCCTCCTCACTCCTCCCTCTCCCAGAGGGAAAAATGGCACGGTTCGCTGGATAAAGCCTTTTTACATAAACATTTATGTATGTTAATTTCTTTTCGTTTTTTTTTTTGTTGGAAATTTTGTTTATTATCGCCTCCAAAGATTGGCCATTACGAACTTTCGACGGATCTATACGTCTCAGAGCCCTCTGAATCCGAAAAAAAAACGTTTTTAGCCATTGGTCTTTCTCCCTGTCTTTCTGTGCCAAGATTTTCTCGGAAACTCAGAACCGATTTTGTTGCTTCTTTTTTTTTTTTTTTTTTTTTGAAAGGTAATGAAAGTCCTTACGAAATTATATAAAAATCGTTCATTTTGGACAACTATTAACGAAGTTTCACCTGTTCAATTTCCAATATAAAATTACGGGTTCATATCCTGGTGTCAGAATGCGAGAAAAAAGATGACTAACTGAAAGTAAGAATTTTAAATATCTGTTGCCCGCATCACACAAGCTTCACTATTTTCTCCAACCATAATACCAAGCTATGGCAAAAAGTTTTTGATTAGCAATATTCGAGAATATTGAAATTTTTACACTGATCTACCTTAAGCCAGACTATATTTCTTTAGTTTAGGAAATAAATCGTACTCAAATCTTTTCTTTGATAAATGTTCAGGAAAATAAATCTAGTTCAATTTTTTTTTTTTGTTTCTTCACGAACATATGTAAAGATATAAAAACTTTTCTGAAATAGGTAGGAAAGTCGTGTAAGTGGACACACCAGATATTTTTAATTCAATCTGTTTTTCTCCCTTTCTTTTTTATACATTTTCTTTCTCTTTTCTGACCTAACATTGCACGTACAACTCAAATCAACATGTACTAGAAATAATTGAAAATTTTATTTTTTCGTATGTTATTTCATATACTCAATTTATCTTTTTAATTTGAAAAGAACATATATTTAACTTGGCAAGCATATTTAATGCATTATTATGGTCATAATTCACTCATAATATTTATGTTTTACAGTCAAACATTTATTACACCCAAATGGACTTCGTGAATTTTGTCCGACAGTCCTCAGTAGAAGGGAAATGACCCAAACTAGACAGGGTGTCTCCTATGGATTACTGAAAGGCCAGAGACAATTCCAGTACCTATAATGAGGGTCATGACCTCTGGCGGGTAAAAGGGGGGAGGGGTACCTTCAGCACTGAAGACCCTTTCTCCCCCCAAAATTCTAGGAAAATATATTTTTTTCATTGGTCCGTATTTGTTTCTGTGACTGATTTGTAATAAAGACATCAAAAATTACAAAATATACTCTTTTTAAATCGGGCATAGGGAGGAGAGGATTCATTGCACAATCAAAATTTTCGAGGCGGCACATTTTGACAGGTTTTTGAACATTTGAAGGAACACATTTCGACGGGGTTATGAATTGTTGGATTGAAAAGTTTGATACAAAGGTACAAGGGCCAAATATGGAAAAGACTATAATAGGTGTAACTGTAAATGATTTACGATTTTTCTAATTCTACCTGCCTTTGCTCAGTTTTAACAATAAGTGAGCAATAAAATATCTTGGGATTGGGGGAAGAGGGGGGGGAGATGGTAAGTTCTTGCGCTATCGACCTTGCGGGGGATGGGCTTCCCTGCATACAACTACTTATTGAAAGCACGTGTTAACAATAAAAAAATATATTCCTAAAAGCATTGCTACTGTGTAATTACCTTTTGTCTTAAACAGGCCTTCAAATACCAGTTAAATATATTTATTTATTTTTTATTTTCATTCCACAATCATCAGCATTTAATAATAATAATAGATTTATATAATGAAAAAAAATTACAAACGCTTTTTGCCGTATTTTGTAAATGCGATATTCATTACTGAACCTCACCTGCGGGTTCGACATGAATTCTTGATTGGAGAAAACTCCCAGTGAAAGCACTCCTAACATGAAGTTCTAATGTAGCAGATCCCTGCTCCAGAGATCTGTAAATCTAATTGCCGGATTCTGAGGTAGTGTGTGTTAGTAATGTCTGTACAAGTGGATTGGGATGCCCAGCTAGTCGTTCATGAAAATGTTTATAATGTTTAGTTATGACGTCAGTCACATGTGGTATTTGTAGGTCTTTATGCAGTGATCTATTGGTTACGTAGGATTGACAGTGAGTGATATACCGTATAAATAGTCTTATATTAGTGTAAGTGTGATTTTTTTGCACGTACCCTAAAGTAGCATACGTCCATAGGGGTCTAAGTAGCATGTTGTATTTCATAATGTTGTCAGAAAGTGATGGTTTGTTTTTATGTTTTTACATCCGTCTGAGTAGTGAGAATCGATTATTTCAACCTTTTTTTTATGTAGTCACCTGAGATTTTCAGATCATTCGTCTGTCCACCGTTAGTCCCAAATATTTTGTTTCTGTTTAGATTTGGTAAAGGAACGTCGTAAAGTCTCAGTCGTGGGCGATCCGAACACTTTATTGTAAATTTAACCTGATGTGATTTATGGATGTTGATTTTTGTGCGCTATTCGCCAAGACAGTTTTGTAATAAATTAAAATTATTCGGTACGTTTCGGACAATCAATAAATAACAAATAAAAAAGCCCTACCTTCAAAATTGAACCCGAGTTCACTACTGGTCAAGAACAAATTCGAGTACGCTAAAAGAAGATATTAGAACCATATTTTGGAATTCGGGACCTAATTCAAGCCATCACATCATGATAACATAAGAAAATAGCTTAAAACTAGGAAAGTGCTACTTAGTCGTCAATAAATAGAGTTTTTATTCGCCATTCTATATAAAGAAGTTATGAAGGTTATTTTTCATTTTGCTATATCCTCCATAAAATAGGAGCGACCCAAACTCTCTCTCTCTCTGCCTCCCCTGACTTCCATTTACCCCAGCCCCGACTATTATCTCTGCCCTGCTACGTGAGCGAAGGTAGCCTAGAGATAAATTGCTCCAAGTTTCTGTAGCCCCATCTTTGAGAACATGAAAAAGAAACTTCACACCTACCGGCAGGGCTATAAAAATAACTTAGGCGGCTAAGAGATGAAGTGATTCTTATATCTCGAGGACAACTGCGCCCTCCAGGAGGTGAAGAGACGTTAGGGAACCTGAGGAGACTTATCACGGACCTTATCTCCTTTATCCTGTAATCCTGTCCCTAATTTATCTTTATTATTTACCTCCTTACACAATCTACTATCTCCATCTTGCCCGCATTTGTCTTCTGGTAACTTATTACCTCATCATATGCCGCTTCTTTGTATCCGTTCTTTTATACGGTAATAAAATTCAATTTAGTATTCAAATTTTTCTTCGGTTTTTCTTTCTTAGTAAAAAGTATTTCTTCTTGAATTAATTAAATCCATATTACTGGTCAACAAAAAAGTTGTTAAAGTTTCAACTGTATTGCTGCTCGTATAACTTGCGTAGAGAAATTCTCATATGATTAATTTGTAAAAATCCGTTTTATAGAACTCAAAATTAATAAAAGTAAATGCAGTAATAATTATAATGGGGCAGAGGGCATGATGTTGATAACGCTGAACAAATACATTTTTTACATATCTCCCTCTATTCAACACTGTTGGAAACTAAATTTATTCACTTCCACGCATGACTTCATCTCTTCAAAATTGTAATTCTTGAATCCTTGCGATTGCCTAGATTCCATAACTCAAAAAATTATACAAATTAATTCCCGATGCCCGCATCTGCGAAATGGAAGCTTGCCCAAGTCTATCATATTCCAATATTTTGAACATGCCTTTTCGAAATACTAGAATTTAAAAGCTCACTTTATAATATTGTGATCATATTTACCAAATGTGCTCGAAAAAACGATGAGAAGTAGCTCAGGACGTCCACGCCCTATTTGTCGATTTAAAAGCAGCCTATGATTCTATGGACAGGAGCTGTCTTTGGAAAACATGGCTGAACTGCGAATTACTGGTAAGTTGGTGAGATTGACAAAGGCGTGTACGAATGACCCCAAATGTAGAGTCCTAATAAAAGGAGAATTATCTGAAGCCTTCTAAGTTCGAACGGGCTTACGGCAGAGAGATGGACTATCACCGATGTTGTTCAACTTAGCCCTGGAGAAGGTAATAAGAGCAACATCACATAAAAATGGAAGGGTTCACGTCGGATTGAATAATAAAATAAGTAGATGATATAGCTGCCCTTGAACGTTATTAACAAGAAATTGAGGAATTCGCTACAACACTGCAAGAGAGGCAGAACAGATGAGCCATCAAGCAAATGAAGACAAAATATATTAAGTCGAAAATTCCACTCCAATAACAGGATCTGCGCAGAAGGAAAATCATTTCTCAGAATAGAGAAATTCAAATACCTCGGCTTCACAATAACCTCAATGAATGACCAACGGATAATAATAGACCAGCATATCTGACGCAAACAGAGCTTTCTTCTCTCTTGGTATTGAAATCCCGAAAAATCTCAAACTAAAGATGTACAATGGTATGATAAAGCCAGTTTTAATATATGGCTGTGAGACCTGGACTCTAACCAGCACCCTAGAAAAAAGCGTTGGAAGATTTGAGAGGAAAATCCTCCTCACGATAACCGGAGCGATCTGGAATCAGAGCGCTAACACATGGAGAAGAAAGACTAATAAAGAATTGCTTAAAGAAACTGGTCAAGCAATATCCTCTGATATGAAGGCATGGAGCTTTAGATGGGCGGGGTATGTAGCTCGTAGCAATCCATCTGGAAGCCGCTAAGTAACAATGAATGCATCAATAGAAGGCAAAAGACCTCGTGGAAGGCCAAAAAGTAGATGGATAGACAGAATCAACAAAAATGCTACAGAGCTGCGTGTAGTCAAATGGAAAGAAATAGCCCAACACAGGCAGAGAGGGAGAAGGTTTGTTAAGGCGGCAAAAGACCTATACAGTCTGTAATGACAACAGAAAAAAAAAAATACTTACCCAATATACTAGTAACTGTAGGTGCGAAATATTTTGGTTCTACAAAGGCAAAATTCATTAATATACTATAGTTTAAATAGGACTCGTTCAATTTGAGCCAAACTTGGAGAAAATTGGAAAATATTATAAAAATTACCTCGTATCAATTTCATTTAATTCCATTAAATAATTCAAATTTATATAAATAACTGTTATCAATATCAATGGTAGTGAAATGTGAAAGGCATTGATCAAATGTAATGGGACTTAGGTTAGTACAAGATTTTTATGGGGTTATAAAATTTTAGGTATTATCCAAAAAGTAATCTTATTGGAGTTATCTCATTATATCTTGTTGGATTCGAAAAGTTATTGGCATGACACTTATTGCCGTTACTTAGTTTTCGTTTAATTTTCAGTAAATGTTAATAGATTTTTTCTCTCAGTTTGTAATAAAAAAAAGTCGTATTTTGTGTTTATTTCTACTGAAGTTCATCCAGCTCGACTTGGTCTCGATTTCCTCCTTAAATATCAAAATTGTGTGAACTTCACGCATATTTTCATATTCCAGCTAACTTAGTTTTGATCTGACTGAAGGAAAGTATTGGTATCTTTAACTCCGAACAAACAGTTGATTTTTTCTTATGTATTGCTAAACTACTGTCAGTATAAAATATCGTATGTAAAATTTTTGAATTTGTATTCTATTTTTGACATTTTATAGTCTGCAACTGATACAAGCAGTCTGCTACTGTGGTAAACAGCAGAGGGAAATAAAATATGAAAATATACTAAAAAATCATAAAGAAATAATTAGTTTTTGTGCTCTCCTAAGTATGCAACCTGCAAATGCGGAACTTTTCTCATTTTAGAATTCGCTGATGAAAAAACTCGTAGATATCAAACCTGTGAATTTTAAGGAATTACTGTATTTCCGTTGACAGACGTTTTTTTGCAATAACACGACGATATATCTATTACCAAGGAGGTAAAGAATAACGTGTTCATTGTTGTATTTATTAAGAGGATTCAATTTTCCATGACTTTGAGCTATTAAAATATTTTTCTTATTTATTAAATTATTTTGTAAAAAGTTGCATGATGTCCTTTTTCTCCAGTGCACAGATATATATATATATATATATATATATATATATATATATATATATATATATATATATATATATATACGCAGGGTGTCTCGTAAATAGAGGAAAATATTTAAAAGCACAATATTAGACATGTAGACATCAAGATGTACAAAAAAGTTTCTATAAGCAACTGCTCAATTTCCAGCAGAAGAATAGTAAATCCAAGTTTTGTGTATTTTTAAATAAGTCGGTTTGTTTGTTGAATAGGAATATATGAGAAAAATATATATATATATATATATAGAAATCTTGAAAGTGAATCTTTTTTAAATTATAAACTAATAACCCAGAAATTAGTTGGAGTAATGAAATTTTATTGAGAAATGTGTCAAACTGACGTCAGCACAAGTGGATGCCGAACAAGCATTGTTCCTGTTAATCCAGATAGTGCTTGTTGGTTGAGTTCGGGTAATCAGTTTGGGTAATTCCGTCTTTATAATAAATAATTAAATATTATATATATATATATATATATTTTAAATATATCATTATCATTATCATTATAATACTGGCCATGCATCAAAACTGGCCCATGCATTTACAATTTGGTATATATATATATATATATATATATATATATATATATATATATATATATATATATATATATATATATATACATATATATATGCATAAATAAAGAAACTAAACTCTCAATGATTTATTTACGACTATTTCAGTAATATGACAATAACTGTGAAGATAGTATTGCCCAACGAAGAATTCGAAAACTTTTTTTTTTATAGGTATACATTTGAATACTCTACTAAACGAAGAAAAATTCCGTAAATATTCACTCATTTCCAAAAATGTGGCAAGAGAATAATCTAAAGTCGAGATGAAACGGGCGGTGTGGGTGAATGACACGGCCGTGGGTTGATCTGGCGGCCTCCAAACCTGTTTATTGTTGCCGTATTTGTCACTAACGCATTCCGATTGTATGACATATCGCCTTATTTGAACGCTCTATCGAGAATTTTATCTTTATTTATAGAGTTGTTAGAGTTTTTTTCAATGCTAAAAATTACAAAATAAAAGAAAATACTTGAGTCTGTTGCTATACAAATATTTACGAAACACGACGGCCTGAGCATTTTAGCTAGAACAAAGTATTTCAAAGAAAGTTTCGAAAATGATAGAAAAGTACAAATACATTATTTAGCTACAGTGAACTTAAACCATGTGATCGGTTTAGCGACCTCGAAATATCAATATTTCATTTCCCTCCTGCGTCTTCTTTTTTTATTTTTAATAATTAAGTTTTTTTCAATCTAATAAGAAAAAAAATCTGGTGCACGCAACAAAGAACTTCCATCCACCGATCTATTTTGAATAGAAATTATTATCTGCCAATGTTGGGCTGTTATAAAATTTTTGAAGTGCATTTTATACGTAGCTAAAGCTTAAAGCTTACAAATAACAGGTAATTAAAAGTACAAAAAGTCTATTTAGTATATCGACTGTATGCAATCAAAATCTAGTTTTATAAATTATATAACTTCAGTCTCTGAGCCTTTCAGCTGATAGAACGACTAACTCCAATTTCAACATTTTTTGAGTAATATCATTATATTCATAGTTATAAAAGTTGTATCTATGCAGACAGTGGCTAAGTTTATTCTAGAGATGGTTATTGCAGTGTTGAAATATTGAACTGTCAATTTTTCCACTAGAAACATTACTAAAATTAATAATAAAGAATTTTGAAATTGGAGTTAATCATTGTGTCAACCGAAAGGCTCAATACCTAGAGAGATTTGAAAGTATATCTGAATATTTAATCTATAAATAATTATCCATTGTAAGACTATTAGTTATTAAACTTTTATTTTCCATTGTAAAGTTACTAAAATGAAATTACAAGATTTTCATTGTCTGCCATGGATAGATCAGAAGTTGTCACACTAATTTTAAGTGGATAGTGATGGATGGGATTTCTCAAATTTGGACTAAGGACGAACCGTAACGAAGACACCAGGATGAAAATCACTGTTTAATATTAGGAGAGTAGGAATTTACAGGAGCTCATCTTTTCAGCTCAGTCCTCTTGGCTCGATAGTGCTGCTCTCATATGGCGACTATTATTTCTCGTCTAAATTTTGGGTATAAAATCTTAATTTTATATTAGAAGAGTTATAAGATAGCTATAGCTATAACTTTACATAGCTCAACACATGTGTAATTAAATGAACAGTTGTATAATCTATAAAATGGGGGTCGGTAAGCCGTCAGGCGGACAGAGGGTTCAAAAAAAGAAAATCATTCATACTTTTTAAGTATAATTTAACCATTTTTTTTAAAATATTTGTATTCCCTTTTGACATTTTTGTTCATATAAATCCTATGTAAATATTTAAGAAGTAATAAATTTGCAAATAAGTCCTTATAACAATCTTACATGGAAAAAATTGTCGGTTATTGGATCGCAATCGAATCGGAGGTATCGAAAGCTGAGGTAATGTGTAGGCCAGGTGCTGGGCATTTTGATGGATGTACTATCGGAAACAGTTTAAAGCTACTACCAGGCGATGCGGTGTTTTTTTTTTTTTTTTTGTAATTATCAATTTTCTAACATCAGAGAACTGGTAGGGAATTTTCACCGTCATTACGATTGTAATGATTTAAAACTTTTTATATTGGTGCCTGATAGGAGTGAGGTTTATTTTCAAAACGGCACTTAATTGTAATTACTCTGAGAACCCGTCCAAAAAATTGAAATCGTGTGATAAAAATTTTGAAAGCATTTGCTTGAATATTCATAAAATTTATGTTTAGAAAATGAGAGTCTCTAATTAGGAATATTCGACCAGAAACTTTAGGACCGAAACGGGAAATTATTTGAGGAAAAACTTGTCTATGTGGCTAACGCGGGCCTCCAAGAGAAAACTTTTTACAGCCAAAAAAGCCAGATTTTTCCGATCTTTTTTTGTTTTTTCACCTATAACTTCTAAACTGTAAATCGAAGCGAAAAAGGTACTCTTTAAGATATTGAATAAAGTTAAATTGTGCGCCGAACGAGTACCTAATATTTTGGGCTAATATTTTACGAAATATTTTGGGCTAAACGAAATGAGTTTCCTAAGAGAAAAACGCCTATATTAAAAGTTGTCGAACATCAAATTCTGTGTCCAGTGAATACCAACAATTTAGTTCAATTATATCTCTTGAATCGAGACCCTTATTTTTTCATAAAATTCAGTTTATTGTGGCATCTTGTTTCTCAGAACCCTTCCCTGCTGAGAGGTGGAAAAGAGTCCTATTCTGTATATATAGGACTCGATCAAATATATATATATATATATATATATAGGATCAAAATTAGGCATGCCCCTTCCCTATACACATTCAAAAACCTCCTATTCCAATTCCTGTTCCAAAAACAGATAATTGGATACCAGCTAGCTGTAATTACTATATATGTATTGTGTAGCAATCATATAATCATATGATAATACTTGGTAAGAGATAGTACATGCATTTCCTACTATCGACGCAGGAATTTCAATACATCTATTTTTTTTAATGTTTTTTTTTTATTCAATTATAACTTGTTATATATATATATATATATATATATATATATATATATAATATATATATATATATATATATATATATATATATATATATATACATACAAGTAATGTTTTTTTATGAAATGAACTTATTCTATCTCTTTTTCGTTCTTCATTTCTCAAAGTGTATGTTTATGTTGTTCAACCTTTATATATAGTTTTGTTCATAGTTTCAAGTGATTCGATCATAGTTTTAAGTGTTTTGTTCATAGTTTTAAATGCCCTGTACATAGTTTTATCTGTATTTTACATAGCTTGTTCATTACTTTTTAGTTTATTTTACCAATTTTATTTATTGTTCCAAACTTTTAAGCCAGTAGTAGTATTCTATTCTTTTGTACAATTTTGTTATTCTAAAGGGACTTAATCCCAGAATAAAGCTTTTTTTTCTATCTATCTATCTATCTATATAACTGACTCTAAGCAAGAATAACTCAGTAGAATAGGCACCCATACTGTTAAAATATTTTGGACTAAATGATATCTCAAATATCTGTAAGAAGGCTATGATAGAACCTTTTTCTTGTCAACGCCTCAATTAATCCGAAAATAATGTTATCTCAAAATAATAATAATAATTTTGTTTTTCATTTCAAAGATCTTTAACACCATCCATAAATACTCTAGCAAATTATCAGGATTCGTCAGTAGAGTTAAAATGTCATAATAACTATATAAAGCGAGTTAGCAAAAAGTTGATTAATTGCCAGAAAATTAGTATAAGGTTTTCTCAAAATCCGTTATTATTTAGTTATACAACTAAATTTTTTTCTACCAAAAAAATACTAATGCCCGGTTTTCTTTGTATATTTATATACTTACTTTTCTCCTTTTTTTTTTTATTCCTTGTAAAAAAATAAGTTATCGACGTTATAAGAGCCTGTAACTGTATTTGAGAATGAATCTTTCATCCTTTTGCAGCGTAGCTGTCGATTTTCCGAAAGAAATAATTACTCGTTATATTTGTTAGGTTCTCCTAAGAGTAAGGAACTTTCTAAACCAATATAAAATCATTTAAGAAAAGAAAGACGCGCTGTTAACGGTACAACTACGGAATCCCACTTCTTCCGAGTTCTCACAATCGTAAAAGTTGAAGTAAGCATCAACACCCACCACAAAAACTTACACCTCTGCGCATTGTTGAAACTGTACTTTCCGTTACAAATAACAAAAAAAAAGTTTTAGGTTTTGCACTTATTATTTTACTTCTGTAATAGTCCTAACAGTAGTTTTTTTATTTTTATTGTCAATTAAAATACTACGTATAACTAATATTTTATATATTTATAGAAATAATTTTATTTCTGTATAATTTTAAAAGTTTTATAAATCGCAACGATATATCTTATTTTTCTATTGTTACTGAATCGAATTGGACGAAACTTCGTGTAATAATTATTAATGAACTAATGGTATCGAAATCAGAGAAAAATAGTCAAATAAAAAAAATCATTAGAAATTAATGCTCATGTATAATATTACAGTAAGGCTCGAAATCGGATTTGTACCAAATATAAGCTGCTGACATACTCAGATACCATGAATGGGATATTTAGCTGGATTCACTATGGTTTCTGTAGTCGTTGGATTCAGAATTTTACGGAGGGTTCGTACGCGAATCGTAATCTCCACTTTTGTTTTCTTTTTAAAATAAATAAAGTCGATACAAACCTTTTGCTAGGCTTCGATACTGGAACGGTGGTAGGTCTGTAGATCTACACGGGACAAATCGGACCTTGAAGATTTTGATGCGTACAGGAAGACCCGGATAGTTCACTCGCGTTTTTAAGCCCAAAGCGTAATATTTACGAGATAACGCAAGGTATATCGTTCACATTCACACAACCTTACGTTAATTGTAGTACTGTCATTGAATACATGTCTCATTTTGTCGACTTGAGGCCTCTATGATCGAGAGAGGGGTTGTTTATATTATTTATCGATGGTGTTTTTGATCGGCAACCATATCATCGTTAATTCTTCACTCAATCTCAAGATTGAGCCAACAATTTTGAAGGCTTCCTTCTCCTTCATGCGGGCAAAATAGTCTAATCACCCCGAAAATTCAGGCAAAGAAGTTATGAAAGAAAACAAACTGTATTTGCGAATAACTAAAACATTACACTTTTCCCTTAGTTGTTCGCATGATTATATAAAAGATTACTAAATTTCCTTCAAAAGGAAAACAAAATATCCGAAATCGGATAATTTTTAGGAAAGATACAGCTTATTGAAATTTGTAAACATGTTGGTTAATTAATTAATTTAAATTAATTTAGTTTTCTTTGTCGATTATATTTATCGGTAAAGTAACAATTGATTTTTTTATCTTTTGATACGTTGCATTATTTTATTTTATTATTAATTTGGTATTTGATAACATTATGATGTGTGAATTTTTCGCACGGGCCTACTAGTTATTATTATTAATATAAATTAATGAGCAATAAGAACGAAAATTTAATTACTAATCAAAATATTTACTCCCCGTTATATCTTTGTCCTCACTTCTTGGCAATAAGCTCTGAATTCATTCCATACCTCTCTTCCCTACCTTCTATTATAAACTAGCAGAAATTATTTATTAAGGAGAATTTTCCACCCAACTATCTTTCTTAGGGCTAGAATGAACAATTGTAACTCCTATTGTTTCTATTGTCTTTGTTTCTTGTTCGCTCTAGTCTTTAGGAGGCTTGCATAACTGGGTCGGAACGTCCGTTAAATTTAATTTAACATTTTTTTACTATGATTATTAATCCGGACCATCTCTCTCCTCAAGGGATCAAAATAAATATAAACGTAAAAGTCGTCTGACACTAATTAATCATTTCACCGTGATGATGACTTAAAATTAAAACATCAAATTTCAAATGACTTTTCCGAATATCAGTGGGAAAACTTAGAAAAGATTGAAAATTCTATTAGCATTTTAATTTTGCCGTAATTTCTTTCCAACTTTTATGATTACTTTCCCTCAACTCGGTTTCAATGGGACCTCGTGAAATCGATTTATTTTAATAAATCCAATTGTTTATAATTATTACGTAGCCTCCGTCAGAAAAGCAGATATTTTTTTCTACCTACAAATGTGAGATTGTTTAGACCGTTTGGCGTAATTACAAAGTCATATTGTTATTAAAATTAAGAAAAATTGACTAATTAAATAATTTTATGAAGAATAGATTTAAGAGGAAATGAGAAGAAAAAGAATTAATATATTTCAGTGATAATTTTAACATTTTATAAACATTTCTCTCCAAGAAACTTTTGAACCTTACAAAATATATGATGAAGGGATCTTTTTTTACACCAAAGAAAGTATAAAATTTAATTTTTTATAAATAATAAACAACTTTAAAAACTTGCCGATTATTCAAGAAACTTTTTCCGCAATATTTTTCTTGTTTTACGAATTACAGAGCTAAAAAAATTAAAACAATATGTATCATTTGCTATTAGTTAGTTTATTTCTCAGGCGGATCTACGGGGAGGGCCATGGGGATGAAGCATCCCTCAACATGGTAAAATGTAATCATGTTTTATGACAAAAAATATTAAAAAATTATATGTTAAAGTATTATTGCTCGTTTAATTATATTTAATAGGAATTCATGTATCACTTAAACACGTTTTCATATAGGTAGTTACTATCTTTCTGTTTTTCCAAAGTAATTATCGTGATATATATGAAAAAAAAAAACTTCCGGGCTGAAGCCCCCCCCCCAAAAAATTAAAACGAGGATCCGCTAGTGGTTTATCTTTATACTATGGGTTGTTACTTTTTAGTTTATTTTCTTCTATACCAATTTGACTGTTTACTGTAGTTACCCATTAAGTGGTTTATTTGAATTTGAATATAATTTAAAGTTTTTAGATGTTTGTCTCCCTATCTCATGAACTTACAAATTTCTTCTTTTTTTTCAGGTAAGTGTTTACTATCACCGTTTATTTTCTCCGAACAGTAAGTAACTACTATTTATTTCCCTGTAGATCAAATCATATAAATTTGGTATGGTTATTAACTGAATAACCAAAGACACATCATTATTTCTATTACATATCATAAACTTATTCGGTTCTACTCTAAGGATTAATCCATGACAAATCATCAAACAATAAAATATAAATTTTGAATCTCCATGTAAATAATTTATTTTATTTTGAGGTATATTATTATATTAGGTATTATTTGAGGTATATTATAATATTTAAATCTTGTTCTCTGAAATTATTACTTAAAGTTGCGGAAACCAATAAATCTCGCCTTGGTTTTTATTATAAAAATGCTCGCAGTTCAATAACTGATGGTGATAGAAAGACGTTGATATATCATTTCAAAACTTATACATGTCTTTTCAATATATATATATTTGATATATATATATATATATATATATATATATATATATGTATATCTAAATATAAGATTGAAATTTATTAGATTCAACTGATATATATTTTTATGAGAGATTATGGAGATCATGGAGAAATGGTGGACAAAATGAGAAACTATAGGATAAATTGAGAAAGAAAATATTAAGTATATGTCATGTATTTTATTCGTATAAAAAGAGAGGGGCTTAAAAAAAAAAATTAATATGTTCGAGATTTTCGAAATTCAAAATTTCATTGATAAACCATTTTGCAAAGAAATAATTGTAATAACGTTTTTTTTTTTTTTTGTCAGTTACACCACATTTTAACAAGATATTTTGCTTCCTGTTATTGAATAATTATTTCATCCATGAACTCTGGATATTTATAAACAATTTAATGTGAAAATAAGGTCAACATTCTTTTTATATGATCAACATATGAGTAGGCTCATATCAAAAACGGATACCTTTCATTTTCAGAAAGTGTAGAAAAAGATAATTTTTGTTATATAGATTCATCTCAAACTATTTCTGATGATTTCATTTAAGAATGTTCAAGTTGAATCATGAAACAAAGTCATTAGTGTCTACTGAAACTTAAGCCAGATTAGAAAAATTAGCTTTTTCTCGCCTTTTTAAAAATGACAGATATCAAACTGTCTTTGATATAAAACCACTCAATTAATTAATTAATTAATTTATTTACTCGTAATCCCATCGTTTCTCCATCTGAAATTTGTGATGAATCTAACTTAAGCATATTAATTGTTTTCTATAATTTATTGGTCGATATGTATTGAGATTTTCAAAACAAGTTCTGGAATTTGTTATAAAAATATTATTATTGTGTTTTCATAAAAATTATTAAAATTTCTATGCAACACACAAGTTTATGTAGGACAAAATAATTGCTTAAAAAATAATATATGAAATATTTATGGTTACCTACCATTTATCTATTTTTATTTACGGATCGCAGATAACTTTGTAATTTCAAAACTAATTTTTCTGATTCCATATCCTGGAATAATCAAAACTCTTCTTCCTTCAGAGGCCTGCCACAAGTAACGGGGCTCACTCGTCCGTGTAGACAAATGTCAGGCCGGAAATAGTCTTTGTCTCGGGGTCTATATTTGGTACAAGTGAAGTCCCATGGGCTCACTGATTAAACAGTTGATTGACTTCTCAGAGGTTTCCTGTTTTCTCTGTTCATGATCTATTTATTTCCCTTAATTGGCTAGTAACTGTACTCATATAGCTAATCAATTATTCTCATATGGTATCTTGTACCGTTTGAAAAAAATATTCACAAAAATCTATCGAATATTTCTGGGGCATACATCACAGTGGTTAGTCCGTCCGTTTACCATACGTTTTCCTCGGTAGTCTGGTTGAAAATTATCAAGTAATTAATTGCCTGTTATATTAAGCTTAGGAGAATCTGTTGGGATGCCAGGATCGATAAAGTGGCACCTACGCCTTTAATAGGTTGGAGTAAACAGGATAGTATACGCAGTTGAAGGTGGAAGGTACACTGAACGATAACGATCCTTGTTTCAACAGGGACCAAAAAACAATAATTCCTCACTAGGTTTCCGAACCTATTTTTTTCAAAAATTAATATGTATATTTTTAAATACTAATAGTAGAGATTTTAACTGAGCCCATAATCATAAAGATGCTTAAAGCGACTGGCCAAAAATAGATGAGTTTAAAAAGTACTGGGAGACAAAATATCAGTATATCAGTTTATATATATATATATATATATATATATATATATATATATATATATATATATATATATATATATATATATATATAAACCTGTGTCACAACTACAACTCCTGTGCTACAACTCATGAAGGATCTTGGGTTCAGTACTATCATGGAAAGCACTGTTTCTTGGTGTACGGTTGTGCAAGGAGGTGATTTGACCGAGATCGTGCTCAACCGCTAGGTTTTCCCTCTTAATCAATTATTTTAATTAAGGGTACCCACTTTATAGAGGCTGGGTGTGCCACAGGAAGGTCTACCTCCAGAGGGTCGCCTCACGGCCAATGAAAATCAGAATAAATAATTTTTCTGCCATGAGCCGTGATTCGTACCTGGGATCTTTAGCATTGGAAGGTTAGTACCCTACCACTGAGCTACCCCACTCCCATATTAATATATATATTATAAAATATATATATTTTTTACTTTAATTTTGTCAAAAAAAAAATGAGTTTATGTTATGATATGATGATGTTCATATTTGGCTTGACTCGAGCTTGTTTTCCTTTCAGCCCTAGAGAAGAAAGAGTACTGATAGCAGGAGGAGCTGTAGAGTTTAGAGTTTATCTAACAACAATATCATTTTGGCCCGACAAGTTGAAAACATCTATCAGTCTGTGCCAAGAATAATAAATAAATAAGATTTACAAATATTTACTTTTTTTTGTTGACAATTTCACTAATGGAGGTGTTGTGGATACATTAAGATAAGAATAATATGAAACCAATGAAATCAACATGAAACCAAATAATATTTACTATATTGTTTATAAGATATAAATAATACATTATAGAATAAGATACGATAAGCGTGACTAGGTAGAATAGGTAGAGAAGGATGTGGCAAACATAGCATTTATGACAAGCATAGGATTATATGACATACAATATGAATTATGAAAGTTTATGTTAATATAAGTAAAATGGACAATGAAGTAAAATTGTCTGTCATTCGAGAACCACTGCTTTCGATTATGGCGACTGATTTATGGAACATATGGCCAGTAACTTGAAGATTGATACGGGGTTAAGAGGAAGACTCATTAAGCAAAAATTGTAGAGCATCGAATTCTGGATCTATTGAGTATCAGCATCTTTAATGCATGTTAATTTCACTTTTGGAATTGGGAATTGCCATTTTTTCATGAATTCAGTCAGGGATGTCCTAAGATCGTTGATGCATGAACCTCCCTACCCCTCCCAAGATATTATATTGCCTCCCTAGATATTGGATCATAAACAATCGCACTTTCTGTGGCTGTTCCCTGTTTTTCACCTTGTTGCCTAGTAGGGAAAAGCTTTTCTTTCCCAAGATTCGCAATCTTCTACAACATTTCATTCTGAACTGTGCCCTTCAAAAATTCAAAATTCCATGAAACCTTCTTCTGGGCAAACCTTAATTCAGTTTCTTTTGACAACCTCATTTATCAAAATCATAAGCCAGATTCTAAACTAGAATAACCAAGTAGAGTCAACACGCATACAGCTGAAATATTGAAAATCATATCTACCTTCTCGACCGATTGCCACCCCATAGAATATCGATTTCAAGAGATTTAATAGACAAACATTAAACTTTTGGTGCTCAGTAGACGCAGAACTTGATGCTCTACTACTTTTATTCTATGAGCTTATTCTCTCAGAGAACTCATTTTCAAGCTTTTGCATTGTGCTTTAATAGTATTTAATATTTATTTATTTTTAACACTTGTTACTCATTTCAGTTTTATGATGAACTTATGTCCTTGAGTTATTAATAATTATATTTCGCTACTTTGAACTTTTGAATTTAATGAATATCTTTGAACTTCTGAAGAATATCTAATAATAAATAGATTTCGATTCGTCAGTTATCTTAGATGGAGAACTTCAGACCCGACTCCTTTAAACGGTGGCTGGCCTACAAAGAGGAAGGCTCAGTTTACAATCTCTCGCCAGCTGCAGGCAACTTGTCCCATCAGCTGTTGTTGATGATAGTGGCTTGTAATCTTCTGTAGCTGATGGTCCAACGGTGTACCCAATCAAATCGTTAATTTTTTTCCCCTATTTTTTCAGTCATTATTTTTTTTAAATTAATTTTTTTTTTTTTATACGTTTATTAAATCATAGTAATCTGAAAAATTATAACTTTTTTTTATAGATTATTAAATCTTGAACTTATTATTTGAAAATGTTTTTAGGAATAATTTTTTGTAAAATAAAAAAAAAAAAAATTTAAACCTTTCATTTTATTATAAATTAAAAAAATTAAAACATATAAGCATGTAGTACATATATTAAAATTTTGTTTATTAGTTTCTGTAAGCTCGAAATAATTATTAATTTTATCATTCTTTTAATCAATACTTCGTTATGAACTTCAGTTTGACAAGAGAATCCATATCTACACTGAAAAGAAAACAATTGAGCAAACGATATGGACTATTAACTAGATTACTCGACAGGCGATCCAAATCATCATTAAATTACAAAGTTATCATGTGCAAATTACTTACATGACCTTTATGGACATACGGGACAGAGTTATACGACAAACGACTTGCTACACAAGGACTTGGTCATCCATACGGTGTCGTATACTGCGACAAAACATTATAAAAACTTCCATCTGAGACTGACTTACACTAGCCCAAACACTTTGCTACACCATGAACCCGTACATCCTTCCCCGACGAATTTGAAGGTGGTGTTCAAGAAATGTTTTAACAGTCCTTATCTGAAAATTTTAAGCTTGCCAAATTTGTATATTTGTTTAAATAAAATAGAAAAACCTTCATGATCATTGCCATTCCTCTCCAATATCCGCTTATGCAGCGTGCGCAAGATGTTTTGTGAAACCTCCTTGGAAAAAAGTTCTTAACATAAAAGTTTTTAAAAAACCTTATAGTGATAAAGTTCTATGTATATTGTAGAAGTTCCATTTTAACAGTTTCTGGGAAACTTTTTAGGAAAAACTATTTCATAATAAAGTTCCAAGTCTGTGGTAAAAGTCTAACTTATAATTATTCCAGTTCTTTTGGTAAAATAGGACTTTGTCTAAAATCTTAAAGCCAAAGAGAAAAAAAAAACTCTGGTTCTTAAAAAAAGTTCCGTTAAATGAAAAATAATCAATAATTGTGCTTAGATTAAAGTTAAAATTTGTGAAGTGTGTTAAAAGAATGTGTCATTCATTTAACACAAATTTTTCTTAGGAAGAATTGGAAGAATTTTTCTTAGAATTAACAAACAAGTTTCTTAGAACTTTTATTCAAAGAACGTTTTTCCTCAAAAATTTTCCAAAAACTGTTAAAATAGACCTTTTTTATAAAAATCCCATAAACAGTAATTGGGATTAGATTAAAGTTAAAATTTGTGTTAAATTAATTACACATAATTCTGATGTTGAACTCTGATGTATAATGTTTTCAATCGTTCCTTAACTGATTAAAAATAAAAGTTGAATATAAAATTATTTATATATATAAAATCTATGTATATTCTTCGTGGGCACTGATGCTTTCAGTTTATAATATGGATTATTTGAATTCAAAATAAATCGATTAATTCGATTCAAAATGTATCAATTAGTATTTTAATTTGCTAATTACTGACATTTTTTTACTTTAAAAGGCATATTTTTCCTTTGAAGTCAGCAGCTTACGTTGCAATAAGAATTTTTAAAAAAATCGTCATTTACTTTTTTATTTCAGTCACGTGTAGCCTTTTCAGCTTAATAATCGTCTCGATCAGGTTAGTTATAGTCGCGTGTGCAATATTTTGACCCCATTTCGCTCTGGTTTTTCTACTGATTTGGGTTTGATGGCACTTTTTTTATTTAACTTTCTTTTTTTTTTTTTTTTACCTTGCGTCTAGCAGCCCAGTAAATTTCACCTTCTGTCCTGGCTTTGTTTCTAATGTTCTGTAGTCCGGGAAAAGTCATTAGATGCAGAGCAGTCATGAATCCTTGTTGACATGTTGCTCATTCTCCAATACGGTTTAGATGGCTTTGGAGATAGTCATGTCCAGTTTTCATCCTGAACTGTGCAACGCCCTCACTTCTAGGGAGATCCACTGGCACTCTTCCATTTTCTTCAAGTAAAGAAGCCCATTGATTCTCCTTAAACTCCAACTACCGCTTCTGTTCCAGTTCTCCAATGATTACTGTTTTGATTAGCTTCTTTGCCGTCAAGAAAGGGATCGGCAGATCTGGCTGACCTTTTTCGGCACCTTATTTTGCTAATCGGTCAGCATTTTCATTACCTGTCAAAGTGTCCTGGTATCCACTGTAGAACGACATCTGTGCCTTCTAAAATCAGCTTCTCAATCAATTCCTGGCACATACTAATTTGATTTGTGGAACAGTTGGAAGGATCTGAAATGGCAATTATTACAGCCTGTGAGTCAATGAGCACCACAAGTTTTTGCGGTTTAGACTTTTTATATCAGTTCTAACGCTGTGAAAACTGTTTTTACTTCACTGACAAAGTTACTTGCTAGCTTTCCCACAGGCTCTGACATTTGGAAACGTTCTGCATAGCTTTTCGGAAATATTATATTTTGTATTACATCCAATTTCAGAGATATTATAAAATATTTAATTAAATTATGCAAACGATATCTTTGACTTGATTATAAAATCAGTTAGATTTACCTGAGCATAGGCTTCATAGAAAGAGGGGGAGGTAGCTGATGTGAGTCACGTACAACGATCCCAGGTATCGGATTGCTTGACCCTCGTTTTGCTTCTGCTCTCTGCTGAATAGCAAATCCGGATAAAAGAGAATCCTCAACCATGACGGAATGTAGTTTCTTCTCTTCCTAAAGTAGAACTTATCGCAGAACTTTAGAGCTTAAAATACTTTGAAACATTCAAAAATTTCCGAACAGATGATACTAAAATTTAACTTAATCGCAGAACATTTTAGAAGAGTTAAATAATTTTCTAATCAATTATAACATTTAATAAGTGGTTACGACCCACAGACATTTCTATATTTTTTTTTGTGATTCATAAAAAAAACTAGACACTTGTCAATGCTTTCGTTTAAATGAGAGCCAAGAAAAAAAATATGTAGAGATGGGTATATACTTGTTATTGAATGATTTTTTTAAAAACTTATTTATTGAGAAATACTACAATCTGTCTCAATCAATGACATTTATAATATGAGAAGGAGTTGGTCGGGGGGTGGGGTAAAATTAATACTATATTAAACAAGTAGAATTATTTAATTTTTTCCGACGTTTCGACCCACTTTGCAGGCGTTCATCAGGGCGTAGGATGTAGCAATGCGGGAGGTAGTTGAAACACTGCAACATAATAGTAACATTTATAATAGTGTTCAGAGAGCGCATTCACACTCTAGTTACAATAAGTAAAAATGAATTAAACAGCGAAATAATAACAATAAAAGTAAATGTATATAACCGAAAAGAAGCTAAACTAATCAAAATAACAAGATAAATACATTTACATACAATATTCTCCAATTGAACGAATTTGTAGGGATGAAAAATGGTTAAAATGTGCAGTCAAAAAAATTATGTTTATTCTGTTGCTGAAACTTCGGCATTTTTCTTCCTTAAAAATTTTGTTTTTCATAGTCTTTTTACTTTGATTATTTTGCATCTAAAAATACATATCCGTATGTCCTGTAGGTTTTTGTTTATTGTTTCTAAAAACGTTTAAGCGATTTTAATAAGCTTAGGCGAAAAATAAATTTTAAAAACTTTCCAGTCGCTTCCAGTAGAGTAAGTGAATTATTATTTTATTTTTTTAGAATGGAACAAATTCATATTTTTCTTCACTAGCATTGGCCTATTTGGAGAAACTATACTATAGCATTGATTTTAGAATATTTTTAATTATAAATTTAATAAAGGATGTGGAAACCGTTAACTTTTTCTCAAGTTATGAAATTTATTTTAAATGGTGGTTAAGTGGTCAGTATTCTATTATATCCCAAAATCGAAGAATTTAATTGAAAAAGAAATGTTTGTTCATATTTGAATGTCGTTAACGAATCCTACAATTAACAGTAGACTAAAATGACCTATGAAGCTTCCAAACTTCGAAAGACTTCTGAATAATATTCATGTGAATTTAAATATTTTTATAACTCAAAAATGGCGGAGGTTGGTTAGACTGAATCACTAAATCCAATTTGTATAGCGCACCCACCATTTATCAGTTAGTAACGTTTAATACTTTTTTTTAATATTCGTCTTTTCAAAGATTGATACATTTTTTTTTTGTATACCCACGATTCTCTAATGGTGAGGCATCTTGTTTTTAAAAATATTTTTATGAAAACAAAGAATAGTGATAATTTAAGAAAAAAAGTTATTTACTTTATTTTTAAAATACATTAACATACCTAGTATTTATGAACATATATAAAAATATACGTTATTTCAAATTAAAGAATTAATTCTGATAATTCTTATCTCTTTTTCTAAAACATTGGAATTGGGAATTTAATAGGAAAAGCACGTTTTATAAAAAAAAAAATGTTTTATAAAAAATACCAGACAATGTTTCTTCCTGGAGGCAACAAAAATAAATAAAATTATATAACAAAGGCGATCATGAACTTGACAACATTCAAAAGGATCTGTTTATTGTCGGTTTTAAATACATTTCAATGGTCTTTTTATTTTTCTACTACCTTTTATATTTATCGACTTTATTTAAGCTACGATTTGAGCACTCTCTTAAAATTCAATGGATAAACCAAAAACATTTCATCTCAGTTTACAAAAAAAAAACTCTAACATCTCAACAATCATATAAGATTTCCCAGTGACATTTTAGCATATTGCTATTGTTAGTGCAAAAAGTCGTATGTAAAAATTTAGTTTCTGTACTGAACAACATCATAAATACCTATTATTTCTTTATAATTTATTAGTATAACTTCATATTTTATTTCCCTCTGATGTTTGCCTCTTTCGCAGACTACTTATAGCAATTGCACTAATGTCACTTTTAGCGCAAAGATAATAAACATGTAAAAAAATTACATTCGTTCTTTTGCACTAACAGTAGTGGTATGTGATATTTTGTGCAATATTTGCAAATTTATCAGCTTTCCTTAAAAGGACTTAGACGTTGTTAGAGAACTCTTCTCCCTGAAACACAACTTTTCCATAAAAGAAGCAGAGTTGACCGCAGTTGGGTGAAACCGAATTACCCCTTTTCCCTTCCCCATGGGCTAAAGGTCAAGCAAGCTCCAGTATTCAGAAATAGTGATGAAGTTGCTAAAGTATGAAACACTATTCCCTTTGAATATTACATTTTTTATTTTCTTTATAAATTATATGATTGAATGGTTCAATATATTTTACAATGCTGTATTTATGGGCAACAATCAAAAAAGTATATCACCAAAGTTTTCTCACTGTCCTATTTTTTATGAGTTAATTAATCACTTACAATATTTTATTGTAAATAAAACGTGAAACCCTAGCTTACCTGTGTCGGGCACCAGGTGACAAGAACAGCTGTTCCACAGCTGATTCTGCCCATTGTCAAAATGGCTGGATACCTGTTGAAAAGGCCATTTTTGTTAAAGAATTATTCCGAACGAACATAATTCAGCAAACTTTACGTTGAATGCAATATTGTAATATTTAAAAATAACGATATTAAAACTTAGAACTCAACAATTACTTCCTAATTTCGAAAAAAAATTTAAATGCGTACTGACCCTATATCTAGCTAAAAAAAATTAATATATATATATATATACATACATATATATACAATAAATATTGTATATATATAACCTTGAAGGGTTTGGGATTTAGTAGTTTTTAAGTAAGTACTGTTTCTTGATCCACGATTGTGTAAGGAGGTAATTTGAGCACAAAGACGTGCAATACTATTTTATCATTTTTATTAAAGAATACTTCTGAAATACCATTATTACACATAGTTAACAATAAATATAATAGCGTAGCATTTAAAATAAGAACGTGAACACTTGATGATTTTCTGAATGCTTAAATATACCAATTCTACGGTATAGCAAAAATTGTAAAAAATATTGATTATAAAAAATCCAAATAATTGTGTGTTAAAAGTTCAGTACTTTTTAAGTTTTTAGCAAGGGTTGTTTAATTTTTCTTTAAAAAAAAAAACGTAAATAAAGACCATCTTTTTTTTATCGCTCCTATCTTGCCTCTTCACCCATACGAGGTTTTTCTCGGGACATGGAGAGGGCAGGAGATTAATCCCAGAGTTAAAAGTCCTCTCGAAAACGGGATTTGAACTCTTTATCTTTGGTTTATCAAGTTACCGGACACACGCGTTAACCAGCTCGACCATTTCACCCCAAAATTTGACCGAGAACATGCTCAACAGTCTTGTTTTTCTTCTTAATTAAATATGTAATCAAGAGAGTACCTATTTTGTAGAGGAAGGGTGTGGCCGAGTGTCCCGACCCTAGGATCGACCCACGACTGATAAAGTAAATTACCTACTACTCCCAAGTGCGAAATCTGAATCTAGAGGATAGGAGCATAAGGCCTTACTCACTAAGCTAGTACGCTCCCTTTTGTTGAAAAGAAATATATCTGTTGACCTACTTTATTGCTATGGACCAAAAATAAGAATTAAATATCCTAAAACTTAAAAAGAGGAAAGGAATTATTTATTCATGCTCTTCCGTCAGAATAAATTATATTTTCTCCCATAATCACCCCTTGAATAACCTTTAAAGCTGAAAGCTTTATAAAATATAGAATAAAGTAGAAGAATCTTTTGATTTTTGTTATATTTTGTACTGAAAATATTATTTTGCATTGATGAACAGCAATAACAATAAGATAATTTGTTATAAGATAATCCTGAGATATGCTCGGATAGTTCCTATATACAGAACTCCTTTCCGGACTTAATACAGGGAGGAAACGTAAGTCTCGAAAGATCCTTTTTAGTAACTTTTTTCCTCAATTTGATTAGTCTGTAAGTGTGTTGATTCTTGTTTCTTGCTTTGTTTATTCAATTTCAACCCATTATTTATTAAATTTCACTCACTATGTATTTAATCATTCTACTCGTCTCCAGTAATTCTATTTCTTTTTCTTTAATTTTATTTAAAATAATTCTTCATTTAATTAAAAAAATTAATTAATTGAATTTAATATAAATTTATATATTAAAATTTTATCAAATCTTCACTAATTTTCAGATAAAATCATTATTATTCTTGAGATGTATATATCTTGTCTGGGTATATATTAGTATTATTATTTTGTTTCACACTTTACATGGCTGTTAGTAATAATTGGGGACCGAATCCGTCAACCAAATATTACATTCATATATTTTCAAAATTATTTCATATTTGTAAATTTACGAACAATACTGCCATTTGCATTTTTTCCATTGTCACAAAAGGCAAGTCCAGCTCACGCAAAGAAGATTGAGATTCTTCTGGTATTAATCCACTACATGAAATTACTAATGGTAAAATCCGACTTTCCTTCAAATCATAGTTTTAATTCTTCTGCCAATTCTACATATTTTCTTTTTTTTCCGCCACTACTTTGTGCAGATTATCATCTGAAGGAACTCCACTTTCTATAATGGACGCTATTCTCTTTTCTTTGACGATTATTAGAATGTCAGGCCTATTATGTGGGACAGTGTGATCTGTAAGTATAGGGTGATCCCAGAATAGTTTGACATTACGCTTGGAGATGATTGATTCAGGCTGATATTTGTAATACGGAATATTATTATTATTATTAT